>CM054057.1:99383821-99983821 GCA_028641055.1 Alopecurus myosuroides
CTTAGCAGGAGGCGGAACCCGGGTCATCCGCGTGTCGGAATCCGACGCTTCTTCTTCTTCTTCTTCTTCTTCACCCAAGATGGTGGTTTTGTTCTTCTTGCTTGCATGGGAAGCAATGGGATACTCGGCTCCCTGCGGGTCCGGGTTTGGCGGCGACGCTTGTTTTTCACCGCTGGACGCGGCTGTAGTCTTATCAGCCGGGCTCCCCTTACCCGGGCCCTCGGTCTCCGTTTCCTCTTGATCGCTGACAACGACCGTGGCCCTATAAGGTGTTGTCAGTCAGTAGTTAAATACACAGTCAAGAAAGGGTGATGAAATATGGTGGAACGTCAGGAAAGGGATCTTACCCGGTATTCACCGTGAAGTCACAAGGAAATCCATCGCTGGACTCGGGAGAAGCTGGAAATTATCAAGTTAGATGTCACATGGGAATGGTTTAAAGAGAATGTCTTGACCCAGAAAAGATAGGGTAATTACCAGCCCGCCGTGGGGGGGTCGAGGTAATACCCGGGTTAAGGGCTTCATCACCCGGATGATTCCGAGTTGACCTACGCTTGGGCCTGGGCGACTCCTTCAAGAACGGCCAGTGGGACAATGTCAAGTTAGCTCAAGTATATCATTAAAATAATGCGAGTTGAATGTGAGAGGGAGATATGAAACCTTGGAGGTGGCCTCTTGGGTCTTTCTTTTGGATCCGACTTTGACTGTCGGCTCCAGTTCTTCCTCGTCGCTGGCAGATTCTACCTTGCCATCGGAGTTTTCTTCCTTGTCATCTTCTTGTTCTGGATATCATCAAAGTTATGGTTAGAAAGGAGGGGGTTATGGTGAGTTCAAGGGAACCAAATAAAATCCGGGGAGTACCTTCTTCCGAGTTAACCGTTTCTTGCTCCTCTGGACTATCGGAGCTAGGGGAGGCATTAGTTTTCCAAAAATTATCATCAGCCTGAAAAGTGTTGACATAAGGGTCACAAACCGCGTTGAGTGGAAAAAAGTAAAATTAAAGGCACCAAAGTCGGATTTTTACCTTGGGGGCTGGATTCTCAAGTGTGAAGGGCTCTAACCCGGATATGTTCCGGATTACCTCGAGCTTTTCTGTCAAAAAACCCTTGATGGTTTTATGAGTGTCGCCAGCTGCGAAGATATTATCGGAGTACCGGAGCGGGTCTGAAGGTTCCCCTGAATATTCGCACATCAACTTTGTGCGGATGGAGTTGGGCTGAATCCTGAAGTCGACCCAGGTCTTCACCAGGTTAAGCCCGATGAGGCCTTGGGCTGTGAGAGTGGCGATTTTGGCTAGTAAAGGTTGAATTGCCTCCCTGTCCGAGTCAGGGGCGAAGGCGCTAAACTTATCAGAAATGTCAAGGAGACCCTCCGAATAACCCGGAAGTTTCTTTTGGCCGGGTGGGGAAGTGTCTTGGCAATAGAAGTATGAGAGCTGCCAATGCTTGACATGGGAATTAAGGGTGAGAGGTGGCATCAAAGAGTTTTTGCGGCGCTGGATAGAAACCCCGCCGCAAGCAAGAAGCGCCCCATCACCGCTTTCGCGGCACGGTTTGCATTGAAAAAGCTCAATAAAAAGAGCTAGACTTGGCGGAGTGCACAAGTAGGATTCGGAAAGGACAATAAAATGGGAAATATTTAGCACAGAATTGGGTCCGATATCAAAGACACGAAGGCCGTAGTGGCTAAGTATGTCACGGAAAAAGGGGTGACCTGGTGGTCGAAAACCCCGAGTCACATGTTCCACGAAACAGATTACCTCATCTTTTGTAGGGGTGGGCCGGGTCTCCTTACCCGGCACCCTCCATTGGATATTTTCCTGAGGAGGAAGAATTCCCAGTTCCACCAGCTCCTCCAATTTGGCCTTTGTGACCATAGACCGTGCCCAGTTGGCGGAAATGGTGTTGGTGGCCTTAGCCTTGGTTGGAGTTTTCCCCTGTTTCTTGGGAGCCATGTGGTGGACCTGCAAAGTACAAAGTAAGAAGAAAATTAAGGCATGGAAGTTGCGAACCGGCCAAGTATAAGCCGTGTAATATAGAGACATGAAAAATTGCGAGTGATCCGGGTGTTAGTTCGCAGAGCAAAGTTTGAAATTACCCGAGTATCAGGCATTATGGCGAAAATTATGGGAGCTAAATACCGAAGAAGTTTTTTGAATACAGTAGACGGTTTCCTAGGCACTTAACGTGATTAAAAGAAACTAGAAAGGAAAGGTCCAGCCGGGTGATTAATGCAAAGGCGGAAATTTCGGGTAGTTCGAGCCTAGATTGGAAGCTCTATTTTCAGATTTGAGGTGGGAATAACGATTGCGGGCAGTAGGAGAGTGTATTGGAGTATGCGCTTTATTCATTGTGCATGCTAGAAGAGAATATGGGCAATCTAATTCGGCATAGCCGAGAAATCCGTGCCGGGCAGATTTGGATCTAGTTTGAGATGAAATTCAAAAATTGCAAGGGAAAATTAATGGGCGCAAAAGGCTTACCGGAGGAGATCTGAGTGAGGCCTTGCGGAGGCAAATGGCGCAGCCCTGGTGTCCCTTCGCGGTTCTTGATGGGCCGGATGGAGATTCGCCGGCGGGTCTCGGCGGCGGTGCAGGGCGAGCGGTGGCGGAGCGCAGCCTCCGTCCGATGGGCTCCGGTGACGCGCGCGGGATTTCCGTGGTGGCGCTCAGCGGGAGTGAGCTCTGAGGGAGAGAGGAAGCAGAGTGGGGGGAAATGAGCCGTTAGGGTTTAGGTTACCCCCCAGGGAGCTTATTTATAGGGTGAGTGGATAAGCCCGGTTCACTGAACGGGAGCCGGGAGTTACGGAAATAAACGGCTGTTAATTTGAGTTTTGGCGAGATATGCGCCAAATATTGTGCAAGGCCTCTGGGTAAAAGGAAGAAGGAAATTAACCCCGCGATTTCAGGGTCGATTATCGGGTGCGAAATTTTGACATTTTGGGATTTTATCTGAGAAAGTAAGTTGGGTAATTGGGGAAGAGCCGGATTACTATATGGCCACCATGGAGTAAGGCCTAGCTGAATATAAAAACATCTTAACCCGGTCTCTATATGCCCGTACGTTTAATATCTTTGGAGGGAATAGCAAGCGCTTCAAGGAGGATCCATGAAGCCCAGGCTATTCTGGGGACTACTGATGGGGGGACGATAACCCGGTATGCCAAATTCCAAGGAGTAACCCGGCCCAAAGGACGCTGTACATGATCCGGCTAAGGATAAGGAAATTAGTGAAGGCCCCAGCTTGTAGGCCCAGTAACCCGGGTTGTGGGTTATGGTAAAGGAAAGTTAGGGTTTGTGCGCCGTGTCCGGGTAGGATCCAGGGTGCGCCTTGGAGAATAAGCCAGGGGGTACGGGTGCTTTATAAACCGACTCCCAGGTCTAGTTTAGGCAGAGATCTAAAAACCCTAGCAACATCGTGTGATATCGAGCATCAAGTGTAATTCCAGAGTTGAGTTATTATATCAAGATCGGAGACTCGGCGACTTTGATTGCCGGCTACCAGATCGAGTTGCACCATGTTTTCCTCTGAGCTAAACCCTCTCCCAAATACCTGTGTCGTCTTGCCCCAAGATCAGTTACCCCAGGTAACATCTGCCGTGATTATCCCACGACAACGACCACAAAGGAGAGAAGGTGGTGGACGACTCCGGCTGGGGGCCAGAATCAGATCACCTCAAATCCGGATCTGTCGTGACAATCGGCGAGGTCAACATCTTCATCGGTATGGTACGTACGTTTGACTTAAAAGGACAATATCATGTGCATGTTACAGGAACTTCTAGCAGGGATAAAGAAACACCAAAGCAAACGGTAAATTCGGTTTCCTCGGCCGTTCCGGGATACCTGAGATGGGCGGAACAGGAAGTAACATGGAGCAGAAGGGATCACCCGGAAGGAATAGAGCGCCCAGGAATCTTGGCGTTGGTGGTCGCACCGCAGGTCAATGGTTACGAGTTGAAAAAAGTCTTGATGGATGGGGGAAGCAGTATTAACATCTTGTATTGGGAAACCTTCTTACGCATGAACCTCAAAGAATCCCAGCTGCAGAAAAGTTCAACAGTTTTTCACGGAATTGTGCCGGGTCACTCAGCGCGCCCTGAGGGAAAGATCACATTGGAGGTCGCTTTTGGAGAATCAGTGGATAATTATCGAGTTGAGTGGCTCACGTTTGAGGTGGTCAAGTTGCGTAGTCCTTATCATGCGTTGTTCGGAAGACCGGCTTACGCTAAGTTCATGGCCAGACCGTGTTACGTATATTTACAGCTAAAAATTCCGGGTCCTAAGCAGACCATCACCATACAAGGAAGTAGGGATATAGCGGCTGAGTGTGATGAAGGAGATTCAGTGATGGCTGAGCAAGCTTGCAGAAAAGAAGAACTCAAGTATTACCGATCCCAGGTGGATCCGGATGATGGAACAACATTGAGAAGGCCGGATTCTGAGGATGAAAGAGTGAAATTCAAGGCAGCACAGGACACTAAGAAAGTAGATTTTGTTGAAGGTGATCCCACCAGGCAGTTTACTATAGGGTCTAATTTGAAAAGCGGGCAGGAAAAGGCGCTGGTGGAGTTTATTCGTTCTAATGCGGATGTATTCGCTTGGACACCCAGCGACATGCCGGGTATCCCCACGGAGTTGGCAGAGCATAGTTTGCATGTGGATCCAAAGGCCAGGCCCGTGAAGCAGGGCTTGAGAAAGATGAATGAGGAAAGAAGGAAAGCAATAGGCGAAGAAATTGCGCGGCTATTAACAGCAGGCTTCATCATGGAAGTGTTCCACCCGGATTGGCTGGCAAATCCGGTTCTAGTAATGAAAAAGACCAACGAGTGGAGGATGTGCATCGATTTCACAAGTCTCAACAAGCATTGCCCAAAGGATCCGTTCGCACTACCAAGGATAGACCAAATAATAGACGCAGTAGCTGGGAGCGACTTGTTGTGCTTCCTGGACGCATATTCGGGATATCATCAGATTAAACTCAAAAGGGAGGATTGGGAGAAAACATCGTTCATAACCCCTTTTGGAGCCTTCTGCTACAAAACAATGACGTTTGGACTGAAGAACGCGGGCGCAACCTACCAACGGTGCATTCAGAAGTGCTTCGAAGACCAAATTGGACGCAATGCCCATGCTTACGTGGATGACGTGGTTGTCAAGACTAGGAAGGCAGAGACATTTATAGACGACCTAAAGGAGACGTTCAAAAATCTAAGGAGATATCAGATGAAGCTCAACCCGACAAAATGCGTATTTGGGGTTCCAGCTGGGAAGTTACTCGGCTTTATCGTTTCCGAGAGAGGAATTGAGGCAAACCCGGACAAAATCAAAGCTATTCAAAGTCTGAGAAAGCCGGAAAATCTGAAGCAGGTCCAAAAGCTTACAGGCTGCGTAGCAGCCTTGAGCCGGTTTATATCCAGGTTGGGAAAAAAGGCAATGCCCCTGTACCGGCTCTTGAGGAAATCCGACAAATTCGTATGGGATCAAGAGGCGGATGAGGCATTCGAGGCACTAAAAAAGCAGTTGTCTGAAGCACCAGTATTAGCGGCCCCGGGCCCTAAAGAACCTATGTTGTTATATGTTGCGGCCGGCCCCAAAGCCGTCAGTGCAGTAGTGGTCGTGGAACGCAAAGAGGACGGAAAGGGTTACCCGGTTCAGAGGCCGGTTTATTATGTCAGTGAGGTATTGTCTGAGGCGAAACAGCGTTACCCGCATTGGCAGAAGCTGGTTTTCGGGGTCTTCATGGCCAGCCGGTAACTAAAGCCGTACTTCCAGGAGCACCCTATAACAGTAGTCAGCTCAATACCAATGGCGGATATCATCAGAAACTCGGATGCAACCGGAAGAATAGCCAAATGGGCGATAGAGATGGGGGATTATCACATCAGCTACGAGCCTAGGTCGGCAATCAAATCACAGGCCTTGGTGGACTTTGTCAATGATTGGACACACACAGGCATGGCTACCATAGTTCCAAACTCCGAGTCGTGGATCATGCATTTCGATGGATCGAAACAGTACGAGGGTTCAGGAGCTGGAGTGGTGCTAACGTCCCCCAAAGGAGACAAGTTGAGTTATGTATTACAGATTCACTTTGATTGTTCCAACAATGTAGCCGAGTACGAGGCCCTATTGCATGGCTTAAAAATAGCTAAGGAGATGAACATTAGGAGGATACGATGCTTTGGAGATTCAGATCTTGTGGTACAACAGGTATCAGGAACTTGGGATAGAAAGGATGCAACTATGGCGGCATATCGCAGAGAGGTCGATAGGGTAGCTGGATGTTTTTCCGGGTATGAGGTGGAGCATATAGACAGGAGAAAGAACGAGGCAGCCGACGCCCTAGCCAGACTCGGCTCGCGCAGAGAACCGGTTCCACCTAACGTATTTTTGGACGAATTATGGCGACCATCAGTTAAAACAGAGTCCGAGGAAGAGCTAGCAAATCAAGACCCGGGCTTGGAGCTCGTGGCCACTGTACGCGCTATTCCCGAGTGGACAGAACCTTTTTTGGCCTACCTATCACGAGGCGAGTTGCCGCAGCAGGAGGTATTAGCAAGGCAAATTTTGCGACGAGCAAAGGGATATTCTATTATTAATGGGGAGTTATATAAGAGAAGCGCCACGGGGTCTTCCTGCGCTGTATGGCACCAGAGGAAGGCCGACAGATCCTCAAGGAGATTCATGAAGGTGATTGTGGGCATCACGCGTCTACAAGGTCACTTGTGGCCAAGGCTTATCGACACGGGTTTTTCTGGCTTACGGCTCTGGCAGATGCGGAACGATTGGTAGCAAGGTGTGACGGATGTCAAAGGTACGCCCGCCAAATCCACGTACCGGCTATGGAATTACGGACCATCCCGCTAACTTGGCCATTCGCCGTCTGGGGTATGGACATGGTTGGCCCCTTTCATATGTCACCTTGCAAAAAGACACACCTGTTGGTAGCTATCGATAAGTTTACCAAGTGGGTAGAAGTTATGCCAGTTACTAATTGTGAAGAAGCTACAGCAGTCAAGTTCCTGAAAAGAATTATCTATCGGTTCGGGTACCCTCACAGCATAATCACCGATAATGGAACCAACATGTCCCTTGGCGAGATGGAGAAGTTCTGTGGTAACAACGGAATCCGGCTTGACGTAGCATCGGTAGCTCACCCACAGGCCAATGGACAAGTAGAAAGGGAGAATCAAGAACTGCTTCGCGGACTAAAACCACGCCTACGAGTCCCCTGTATCAGGGCTGCTGGTGCATGGGTCGAAGAACTTCCTGCTGTGGTTTGGGGTATCAATACAACACCTAACAGATCCACTCAAATGACGCCGTTCTTCATGGTACATGGCGCGGAGGCAGTGTTACCGAGTGACATTATTCATGATTCACCGCGAGTGTCAGCTTACGTTGAAGTGGAGAACGAAAAGAGCCGGCAGGACGCCGTGGATATGTTAGAAGAACAAAGGGAACAAGCCCTGGAAAGATCAGCGATATATCAGCAGGATCTACGGAGGTATCATAGCCGGCGTGTGAAAACCCGGGTCTTCCAGGAAGGAGACCTAGTTCTGCGTCTGGTTCAGTCAAACGAAGGAAAACACAAGTTATCGCCACGTGGGAAGGACCATTTATCATAAGCAAGAATTTGCACAATGGGTCATATTACTTGGTAGACGCAAGGGAAGAATCGGCCACGGTTAATGACACCGCTCATACCACTTCGTCTATGCGAGAAAGAGACAGACCGTGGAACGTGGCCCAGCTACGCCCGTATTATACTTAGCAAGGATTATGTTGGCACGTGGAATTAAATGATGTAACAGGTAGCAGGTTTCAGACGCACTCTTTTCCTATCCAGGGCACCCTTGGGGACTGGACGGGTTTTTAATGAGGCGGCTTGCTGACCTAATTTTTCATATCAAATAAAGAGGTGATTATCGAGAATAGAGGTGACTATAAATTGAGTCTTATACTTTCAGCATGATGCGTATATTTAGGTCTTGAGGGCTGGTTGCTTGGATAAGCGCAGTTGCAAACTCAAAAGACCCGGCCTCGATGCCTATGAGTTATAAGGGCCGATTACTCGCAAACGAGTACGGCTGCAATCTTATAATCGGACAAAGAAGTCCAAATTTCTTGGCTATTCTTACTTAAGCTCGATGTGACTCGCACTAAAGTGGCATGATTTGTTCGCTTACGATTACAGGCAGCCATGAAGCCCAATGGGACTTGCCTGACCTCGTTTTCGTATAGATGTAATAACATGGTATCCACGCGAAAGCCGGCTTACAGTACAAGATAGTCAAAAGGGTCATCTAAACCACAAGTTATGTAGAGTACAAGGCTAATAGCCGGAAACTCAATGATTATTAAGCATAACTTCAAACCCCATGTGAAACGACTCTGGGGCCTTTGCGAATTTAGCAGCAGGCAATTTGTTCTCCTCTAAAAAGTCACGTGCCCTAGACCCGGAAAACCGGGTCAGGGGGACTTGGGGTCTTGGAAGGGAAAAATTGCTTAGTTGTTTAATTTCCAACAAACCCAAACATCCGGGTCTTGGGGACTTGGGGACTTAGAAGCAAGTCCGCTTGCCAAACACCCATATAACCCGGATGCCGAGTCTCACAAAGGGAAAAATAAAGAATGTCGGATATCAAGAACAAAGAAAGTTGCATATCAAAAGTAAAAGAATGTCGGATATCAAGAACAAAGAAAGTTGCATATCAAGGGTAAAGAAGGTTGGATATTAAGAGCAAACGAGTTCAAAAGTAGATAGATTTCAGCAGGAAGAGGCACAAGGTGTATCAGGAGCTTAGAGTGCATTACGAAATTTCACCAAAGAGTATCAAAGGCGCACAAGCGCACCATTCAAATAATAATTGTTTCAACGGCACATCAGCCGACTAACGAGTACGAAGTGGCAGATATTACTCGGCACTCTAGGCCGCCGGATCCATCTTGGCCTTACCCTTGCCGTCACTTGGGGTAGCAGCCCTACTCGGATCAGCAGCACCGCCGACTCGCGCGGGTGGAGGGACGATAGGTGTTGAGGTAGCGGGCGCAGAGTCGGCTTCAGCCTTCTTCTGTGCAGCTTCTTCTCGCATCTTGGCAACGTCTTCCTTCCATCGGGAAAGCATATCGAATGGCTTGGGGTGATCTGCTTTAATGACTTTGTCGTTAGCATCATATGCAGGAAGAATAGTGTCAATGATCAGGCTATCGGCGATCACACTGGCCGGGTGACGAACTTCCTTTTGAATGGCTTTGAAATCCGTCGGCGAAAACTTGGACCCGTCCTGATTGAACTCCGGAAACCCGGCTATCATCTTGGCCGGTTCTAGCTTTGGAATATAAGCTTTAGCCAGGGCGAGTCCCCGGGTTACCCCAAAACGGCAGGATGAGCGCTTCCAATGCCAAATCCATTCAGGAATGGTGGAGCAGGCCTCTAGCAATTTTTTCATGCTACCCGGCGCAGCGCACGGCAGTCGTAGCTCATCAAGAATCCATCCAACGCTGGCGCCAAGTTGCCGGATAGTATCTTTAATCAGTTGCAGTTTGGCGGTATCATCTTCTTCTTCAGGGGCAGCTTCACCCGGACCTGTTGAAAAGCAAGGAAAGTAACGAGTAAGAAATCCGGTTATCCAACCAAATGAAATATGGGTCATAATCGCCAGAGTTCAGAAATTGTACCAGTTGCGACGCGATAGATATCAGCAATCTGCACTGAAAGAGTCGTCAGCCTATCTTCAGCTATATGAGCCCTTTTTCTGTATTTCCTTGTGATTTTTCCGCTTCTACGCGCTTCAGCTTCCGCTGCTTCGCGCAGAGCGGTCTCCTTCTCGATACGTTTGGCAGCTTTGGCCAATTTCTTCTCAGATTGCGCAGCAAAGTCCTAGATGGATAACACAAGGAAAAAGGGTTAATTGGAGCCATTGTACAAAGTTCCAAGCAAATTAATCAGTAATTCACTCGGAACTTGGGGACTATACAAGGATGCAGATGATATTGCTCGGACTTACCTTGTGCTTGGTTATCAAGGCGTCTAAAATATTTTCTTCGTCGGACCTCAAGGTGTAGAGGGCATCAAGCATTTGGGCAAACGTCATGTCTTCAGGACGAATTCGTGAAGGACCGGCAGATTGGTCTTCTGGTTGAAGGAGTTTTTCGACTTTTGGGGTCGAAACCCGGATCGTCTGGGTATCCGGGTTAGGAGAGCCCGGCTTGGTCTCTAAGATAATGTCCTCATCTACCTCTTCAGAGGATTTGGGGGATGTGGTCTCCGGCTTGGCTGGGTCCTTGAAGGGGTCTTGTTCTTGCCCGTCCTCAACCTCGTCGTCAGCTTCAGCATCCGTGTTAATGTGCGGCTCCTCCCCGCCTTGCCTTTTTTGCTTCAGGAATTTCCGGGTCATCAGTGGTCACTTGGGCACTAAAAGGGGAAAAAGGAAAGAGTGGTCAGTAGTACATATTAAAGAGTTAATAAGTGTAAAAGGATATCAAGTAAAGGACCTTTACCCGGTGTTTATGGCATAATCCGGCGGGAGCTCGCTGCTGGAGGCGGACGAAGTTGTCAATGGTACCGGCTGCGGTACCCGGAATTGCCCAGCGTGTGGGTGGTTAGGAGATGGATGGCGCTGAGGTGGAGGAATGTTGGCTCGGTGAGCAGGGGAAGTGGGGATACCCGGGTTAAGGGGATCGTCCCCCGGGGAACTCCGGGTTACCCTGCGCTTAGCCGAGAGGAGATCCTTCAAGAGTGGTGAGTGTGACAACCGTTCATTAAGGATGCGCATAGTTTCGAAGGAGTAAGGCTCAGAAGACATGAAGGAGAAAGGAACCTTTGCAATCACCCCTCTGGCCTTCCTCTTGTTTCCGACTGTGACTTCCTGGTCGGATTCGGCGGCCTCCGGGTCATCCTCTTCTTTTTCTTCCTCGTCCTCCAACCCTGAAAGTCGAGTATGTATCAGACAAGAAGAAATATGGGTGATAGGAAAGTAGTATAGGTAAAAGGCTAATGTAAGATTTGGGAAAGCACCTTCGTCATCATCGGCCGGTTCGTCCTCCACTTCCGGGTCTTTGGACGGGGGGAGGTTTCGATCCTCCAGAAGGGATCTTCAGCCTATGATTGAGGAAATGAAAGCAAAAGTCAGAGGCAGTATCAAGTTAAAGTATTGAAATAAGTTGTGGGGACCGGGTCTTACTGCTGGAGCCGGGTTTTCTCGAGTGAATGGGGGTAACCCGGCGATATTCCTTATCACCTCTAGCTTCTCAGTCAGGAAGCCTTTGATGGTCTTGATGGTGTCGCCGGTTGCGAAGTTCTTAGTGGAATATCGGAGCGCGTCTGTGGTGTGCCCAGAGTACCCGTGCATCAACTTGGAGCGGATGGAGTTGGGTTGGATCCGGAAATCCACCCAGGTCTTCACCAAGTTGAGCCCAAGAAGGCCCTGGGCCGAGAAAACAGCCAATTTAGCCAGCAAAGGCTGGATCGCCTCCCTGTCCGAGTCAGGGGCAAAGGCGCTGAAAGATTCGGAAGGCTCGAGGAGACTCTCTGAGTAACCCGGCAGCTTCCTTTCGCCGTCCGGGGAGGTATCATGGCAATAAAAGAAAGACAATTGCCAGTTTTTGACGTGGGAGTTTAAGTTGAGAGTTGGCATTGGTGAGTGCTTGCGGCGCTGGATGGATACCCCGCCGCAAGTAAGAAGTGTTCCGTTACTGCTTTTGCAGCACGGTTTGCACTGAAATAGTTCAATAAAAAGGGTCAAACTTGGCGGAACGCACAAGTATGATTCCGATAGAACGATGAAGTGGGTAATATTTAGCATGGAATTGGGCCCTATGTCAAATATCCGGAGACCGTAGTAGTTTAAGACCTCTCGGAAGAAAGGGTGACCCGGAGGACGGAATCCCCGGGTCACGTGCTCAATGAAGCAAATTACCTCACTGTCGGCAGGAGTGGGACGGGTCTCGTCGCCTGGTGCCCTCCAGTGTATGTCCTTCTGAGAGGGGAGGATTCCTAGTTCGGCCAGCTCGTCCAACTTGGCCTTTGTTACTGTGGATCGACCCCAATTGGCCGATATGGTTTGGGTAGTCTTTATCGGAGCCGGCTGTTTACCTTGCCTTTTTGGAGCCATGGGGTTAACCTGCAAAACGCGAGAAAAAGAGGTGCAGGAAATAAGACTCGGAAGTGTTGGATTACCCGAGTTTGAAATATTTGGAAAGTGTGAAGACTAAAAGTATCTGGGTAACGCATCCCGGAGCACAGATTGCGAGGTGTCCGGGTATCGAGTACGGCTGCGGAAATCATTGGTCACTTACGTGTTGAGGTGAGTTTGGGGCGCACGGATGATTGCCCATGTCTCTACTGCAAGCAAAATAACTGGAAAAGGAGGATTTTCCGGGTGTTAATGATACGCGCGGAAGTTTGGACGAAATGGATCTAGGTTAGGAGAACTCGCGAGTGATTTTACGAAGAAATTGGAGATTAATGGCGGTAGGGGGGTGGTATGAGATCATCCAACAAGTTATTGAAGGAGCTAGCAAGTATCTAAGCGGTTTAATTCAACGCGGTAAGAACAACGGCTCGCGGATCGACCTAGATCCAATCTGGAGTGAATCTAGAAATTGCAAGGTCAAATTGCTGGGTGCGAGAAGCTTACCAGAGGGGATCGGAGTAGCGCGTGGCGGCGGCGAATAACGTGATAAGAATGCTCCTTTGTGATTGCCGGCCAGACACTCGCAGATGCGCCGGTGAGGGTCGACGGCGGCGCGGGACCAACTGCAGCGGAGCGCGGCCTGCAATAGGATGGATCCAAGGACGAGCGCAGGGTTTCTGTGGTGGTGCTCCGTGAGTCTGAGCACGGAAGCGAAGAGACGAAGAAGGAGAAATGAGCCGTTGGGATTAGGTTAACCCCTAAGTGCTTATTTATAGAGTGCGGCAGGATAAGCCTAGGCCAATGGGCAAAAACTGGGAATTGCGGATAAAACGTGTCTGCCCGGATTTTTCGAGATATACGTTAAATGTTAGACGAGATTTCCGGGATAGATGTGACCTAAATCTCTTCCGCGATTACCGGATCGGAAAAACGAGTAATGGGTTTGGAGAAAAGCCGGGTTGCTATGTGGCCAGCATGGAGTTAGGCCTAGCTGTTTATCAAGGCAACCTAACCCGGCCCCCGTGAAGTGGTGAGTTTGGTATTTTTGCAGGGAATAGCGTGCGCTTCAAAGAAAATCTCGAGAAGCCCAAGCTATTCTGGGGACTACTGATGGGGAGATAATAACCCGGTAGGCCAATTCCATGGTGTAACCCGGCCCAAAGGACGTTGTGCAGGATCCGGCTAAGGATAAAGACGCTTCTGGAAGGCCCAAAGTTTGTAGGCCTCGTAATCCGGATTGTGGGTTGCGGTAAGGAAAGCTAGGATTTGTAAGCGGTGTTCGGGTAGGACTCAAGTTGTGCCTTGGAGGGCAAGCCAGGTAGGGGTGCGGGTGTTTTATAAACCGGCTCCTAGGTTTAGTTTAAGGGAGATCCAAGTAGTAATCATATCGCCGAATATCGAGTATCCATTGTACACAAAGAGATCGAGTTAATAAAGCGAGATCGGAGACCCGGCGACTTCATCGCCGGCTACCAGATTGAATTCCATCATGTTTTCCTCTGAGCTAAATCCTCTCCCAAACGCCTGTGTCGACTTGCCCCAAGATCAGTTACCCCTGGTAACATCTGCCGTGATCATCCCACGACAAAGGCGGCTCATTGGATTGAGTCAGAGTACTTATCTGGACAAGGTTTTGAAGAAGTTCAAAATGGAAGAGTCCAAGAAGGGATTCTTACCGATGTCCCATGGCATAAAACTTAGCAAGACTCAGTGTCCTTCGACAACTGATGAGCGAAGTCGGATGAGTGTGATCCCGTATGCTTCGGCAATCGGATCCATCATGTATGCCATGATTTGTACTAGGCCAGATGTTTCCTATGCTCTAAGTGTTACGAGCAGATACCAGGCTGACCCTGGCGAAGCCCACTGGGCAGCGGTTAAAAACATTCTTAAGTATTTGAGAAATACTAAGGAAATGTTCCTAGTTTATGGAGGTGATGAGGAATTCAGTGTAAAGGGTTACACGGATGCGAGTTATCTCACCGACTCGGATGATTCTCGTTCGCAATCTGGATACGTGTTCGTGATGAACGGAGGGGCTGTGAGCTGGAAGAGTTCCAAGCAAGATACGGTGTCTTCATCTACAACAGAGGCTGAGTATATTGCTGCCTCAGAGGCGGCAAAGGAAGCTGTTTGGATCAGGAACCTCCTGATTGATCTTGGTGTGGTTCACGGCGCGTCCAATCCTTTGGACGTATATTGTGACAACAATGGTGCTATCGCACAGGCCAAGGAACCTAGACAACACCAGAAGAACAAACATATACTCATGCGGTACCACCTCATTCGCCAGTTTGTCGAACAAGGTGATATCAAGTTATGCAAAGTACACACGGATGCAAACATTGCAGATCCGTTGACAAAGGCGCTACCACAGCCTAAGCATGAGGCGCACACGAGAGGTATGGGCATTAGATGCCTAGGCATATGATGCCAAGACGATTGACTCTAGTGCAAGTGGGAGACTGTTGGGAATATGCCCTAGAGGCAATCATGTATGATGTAATTCCCACTGTATTCATAAAGTTGTTAAGTTGTCCTTTGGTTTGAACATCTGATATATGTCATCGAATATGTGATTCGATTGTGGAACTATGTATTCATGTTGTTCATACTAATTGTCCTTGGTCGTTAAGGTTGTGCTGGACACACACCCTAGACTAATGTGAGTGTTGGCTGATGACACGGTTCCACTTGTCATGGGCATGGTGATGCCATTCCAACGTTCACGGACTTGGCTAAAGAGTTTAGCAAGTCGGACTGACCCACATTGAGATGCAACGATCAAGTCGTCATTTGCATGTCTCAATCAATGTAATCCTTAGACCTGAGGTTTTCGCACAATCCGAGTTGTGGATCACCGACTTAGGTTCTGTCAAACGTTGTTTTGTGACAAGGCAACTATAAAGGCAGAGTTCGGGTCGAATGAGAAGCAAGCTGCGTGATGTGGATAATCAAGATGGGATTTTGCCCCTCCTAATGGAGAGATATTCTCTGGGCCCTCTCGAGTGATATGATTCAGGAAGCATGGCCATGCGCGACTCAGTTAAGTGTTAACTGTGTCGATTGACTAAGAGTTAGTCAGATGAATCACATATCACGGATCGAGAAGAGAGTTGAACTATTTAAGGGATGACGATAAATCGCCTATAGTTCGACAAGGTATATCGTGAGGCAAAAGGGACTAAGATGAATATCACATTGAAAGGTATGTCGTCAATGACTCAATGGTACTTGGGAGTCGGCACGTTCTGCTAGGAGCCGCTGCCGATTGATCGATTGGGAGTTGGACTCCAATCGTGTCCAAGTCGCCATGAGCCTGCAGGGTCGCACACTTAAGAGCGGGAGCAAGTATTGGTTGGGTTGGACCCGAACCGGAAATGGTCTGAGTTAGTGAGTCGGACTCACAGAGGGAATGGGCCACAAGTGTTGTGCAGCCCATTACCATACGCTATATAAAGAGGGGCGCAGGTTGCCCAACGGGCACGTTAGTCCACTCTCCCATGCGTTGGGAACCCTAGCCCCACTCAGTCCAGTCGTCGCACCAGACCTAGCAGTCTGCCGTCGGAGCTCCTCCTCGTACGTGTGGATACCGGCAGAGGTGCTGTACGTTCAGCACTTCGACGTTCGAGGGATTGGATCGGCCGGACCGGATCGTGGGACTGCACTGCCCCGACGCGCTGCATCGATAATCCGCACCTGCGCGTCTAGTGGTAATACTCGTGGCCTTCTACCTCGGCTAGATCTTGGAAGTACCGCGTAGGAAAAAGTTTTCAGTTATCTCTACGCGTTCCAACAGCAACAACAACAGGAACAACAACAAAAACAACAACAACCAAGGTAACAACAACAACGACAACAATGGCGGTGGAGACCGCAACCAGTACCAGGAACACCATGAGAGCTACATGATCTTCACCTCCGAGCCCGCCGACAAGCAGTCTCTGCACAGGCGTGCGATGGAGGTCAACGCCGTGATCCTTGTTGTGCCTCACTACCTGCACTGGTGCAACCAAGAGATCACATGGTCTAGAGCTGATCATCCTAGGGTGATGCCCAACCCGGGTAGCTATGCTTTGGTGGTGGATCCCACCTTCTTGGGTACTCAGAAGAACGTCCGGTTCAGCAAGGTCCTGATCGACAACGGCAGCAGCATCAACATTGTGTACAGAGACACACTCGAGAAGCTCGGGATGGCCGAGAACATGTTGCTACCCAGCAGGACCACTTTCCATGGCATTGTGTCGGGAGTTTATTGCTCTCCAATCGGTCGCGTCTGGATAGACGTTCTATTCGGTAGCAGGGAGAACTGCCGCACTGAGAGCTTGGCGTTCGAGGTAGTTGATCATCAGAGCCCATACCATGCCCTACTCGGTAGGCCTGCTCTCAGCAAGTTCATGGCTTCAACCCACGCTGCATACTTGAAGATGAAGATCCCTGGTCCCAATGGAGTGATCACCATCTCGGGTGACTACAAGAGGTCTTTGGAGTGTGCCTCTGCTGGTTCTCAGCTGGCAGAATCCATGGTCATTGCTGCCGAGAAGAACAAGATGTATGAGGTGGTGTCTATGGCGCAAGCAGCGCAAGGTGGTGCGCCTGGTATGCCGAGTTCCCAGTACGGGACTACGTTCCAGGCGTCCCAGGAGACAAAGAAGGTCCAGGTTGATCCTGAGTTCCCAGATCGTGTTGCCATCATTGGCGCCGGGTTGGGAGAGAAATAGGAAAGCGAGCTCATCCACTTCCTCCGTGAGAATCGGGACGTCTTTGCCTGGTCCAATGAGGATTTGCCGGGTGTCCCGAGGGAGTTGGTTGAGCACTCGCTACATGTGCGGCATGATGCCAAGCCAGTTAAGCAGGCGATGCACCGCTTTGGTGACGAGAGGAGGAAAGCTATCGGTGATCAGATCACCAAGTTGCTGATAAGCAACTTTATCATGGAGGTTTTGCATCCGGACTGGCTAGCCAACCCGGTTATGGTTGAGAAGAAGAAGGAGGACCCCAAGGCGAATACCGCGTGGCGTATGTGCGTGGACTACACCGACCTGAACAAGGCCTGCCCCAAGGATCCCTTTCCGCTACCCCGCATAGATCAGGCGATCGATTCCACTGCTGGTTGTGAGCTTTTGTCTTTCATAGATGCCTACTCTGGTTTTCATTAGATAGATCTCAACCCTGCTGATCAAATAAAGACTGCCTTTATTACCCCGTACGGGGCTTATGCTATTGTGTCATGTGCTTTGGGTTGCGGAATGCTGGGGCTACCTATCAGAGATGCATGCATAAATGCTTGCATGATCAAATTGGCAAAAATGTGCAGGTGTACATAGATGACATTGTCATCAAAACGAATAAAACACATACTCTTCTTAGTGACATTGAGGAAACATTTGCCAACTTACGCAAGTACAAGATGAAGTTGAATCTGACTAAATGCACCTTTGGCATCCCGGCTGGCAAGCTACTCGGCTTCTTGGTATCCAGTCGGGGCATTGAGGCCAATCCTTCAAAGATAAAAGCTATAGAGAGGATGTCTTTGCCGAGGTCACTGAAGGATGTGCAAAAGTTCACTGGTTGCTTGACTTCTCTGAGCCGCTTCCTGGGCAGAATGCAATTGATGAAGAAGAGCGACAAGTTTGTCTGGACACCGCAAGCTGGGTAGCGCTCCCATCTTGGCTAGTCCGCTACCCAAGGAGCCAATGCTGCTGTACATTGCTGCGACTAACCGAGTGGTCAGTGTTGTGATTGTGGTGGAGAGAGAAGAGGAAGGCAAGACTGTGCAGCGGCCAGTATACTATCTCAGTGAGGTGCTGTCCAGCTCCAAGCAGAACTACCCGCATTACCAGAAGATGACTTACGACGTGTACCTGGGCGCCAAGAAGTTGAAGCACTATTTCCAAGAGCATCCCATCACTGTGGTGAGTTCTGCTCCCATCTCGGACATCATGGGCAACAAGGAGGCGAGTGGCAGAGTAGCCAAGTGGGCAATTGAGCTGGCCGCGTACGCTCCTGCGTATGCGAGAATAGAAGCCATCAAGACACAGATCCTAGCAGATTTTCTGGTGGATTGGGCTGAGGTGCAATATGAGCCTCCTTCTCCGGTAGCCAACTACTGGAAGATGCATTTTGATGGATCCAAAGTGAAGGAAGGCCTTGGTGCTGGCGTGGTGCTCACGTCACCCAAGCGAGATCAACTCAAGTATGTGGTGCAGATCCATTTCAAGGCATCCAACAACGTAGCAGAGTACGAGGCCGTGGTACACGACTTGAAGGTAGCCAAGGAGGTTGGCGTGCAGCGCATCATATGCTATGGCGACTCGGATCTGGTTGTGCAACAAGTATCAGGCACCTGGGATGCTCTGGATGCCAACATGGCATCATATCGGTTTTTGGTGCAAACCATGACTGGTTTCTTTGAAGGGTGCGAGTTCAAGCACATACACCGAGCAGAGAATGAGGCAGCTGATGAGCTGTCCAAGTTGGGGTCTTTTCGGCAGTACATCCCGGCTGGGATTGCCTTGGAGCATTTGAGAAAGCCATCTATCAAGCCATCCCCCAACTCGGAATCCATATTCGTTCCTTATCTGCCTAGCGAGGAAGCTGTTCCCATGGAGATTGACTGGGAGGTTGCAAAAGAGAACCCGGGGACAGCCGTCGCCATCCCGGGGACTGGCACCTGCAATCCGGGGACTGTCCCTTCTTACTCAGGGACTGTCGCATTCATTGAGGGAGTCCTTGCCGAATGCTCGGGGACTCGGGGACTCGTCCCCAACTCAAAAGAAGAATAAGTGGTGGCTGATCCAATGGAACTGGACGAACCAGTGTTTCCCATCCGGGAGACACCGAGTTGGGCTCTGCCCATATTATCCTTTCTAAAGGACGGCACCTTGCCGAGTGATGAGGTTACCTCGAGGCAAATTCAGAGAAGATCCAAGGGCTATACAATCTTCAGAGATGTGCTGCATAGAAGGAGTCCTACTGGTGTGCTGCAGCGCTGTGTAGAGCCAGAGGAAGGAGAGGAAATTCTGGTGGAGATACACCAAGGAGAATGCGGGCATCACGCCTTTTCTCGGGCTCTGGTCAACAAAGCTTTTCAGCATGGCTTCTTTAGGCTCACTGCCTTGAAGCAAGCTGAAGATATTGTGAGAAAGTGCAACGGCTGCCAAAGATTTGCAAGTAAGATTCATATGCCGGCCTCCGAGTTGAAGACCATTCCTATTACTTGGCCATTTGCTGTTTGGTGCTTGGATATGGTGGGTCCTTTCAAGCCAGCTAGAGGCAACATGACTCACATCTTGGTCATGGTTGACAAGTTCACCAAGTGGATTGAGGTAAAGCCTATTCGGAAGTGTGATGGAGCCACTGCTGTGAGTTTTCTGAAGGATGTGATCCTGAGATATGGCTACCCCCACAACATTATCACTGACAATGGCACAAACTTTGCTGAGGGTGCTTTTGCAAGGTTCTGCAGAGATAAGCACATTCGGCTAGATGTTGCATCTGTTGCGCATCCCGCCTCCAATGGGCAAGTTGAAAGAGCAAATGGCATGGTGCTATTCGGAATAAAGCCAAGGCTGATTGAGCCACTGCTGAAGACACCTCGGTGTTGGCTAGACGAGTTGCCAGTGGTGTTGTGGAGTCTAAGGACTACCCCTAACCGGTCAACCGGCTACACACCATTCTTCCTGGTATATGGATCGGAGGCCGTGTTGCCCACTGACCTAGAGCATGACTCGCCCCGTGTAACGCTCTACACTGAGGCAGAGGCTAGAGAAGCTCGAGAAAATGACGTTGACCTGCTAGAAGAAGCAAGAGAGCTAACTCTGTCACGTTCAGCTGTTTACCAGCAAAACTTGAGGCGTTATCATAGCCGGAAAGTGAACCCAAGGGTTTTCCGAGAAGGAGACATGGTGCTTAGGCTCGCGCAACGCACGGCCGGGATCCACAAGCTTTCCCCTCCGTGGGAAGGGCCTTTCATTGTGAGCAAGGCCTTGCACAATGATGCCTACTATCTAGTTGACGCACAACCACCCCAGAAGAACATGCCGGATAGGGCTGGAGAGGAATCCAAGCGCCCTTGGAATGTAGCTCTACTTCGATGTTTTCACTCATGAGAAAACTGTGTATGTATCTTCTTATCCGAGTTAAACTCCTATTCGGCAATCTGAAATTGAACTCGGGGACTGCCCTTGTCCAAACTGTTCCTTATGTTTACTCTGTTTTACTTTGTCTATTCGGTTGAACCACTTAGAATTTCAAAAGCATACAAAGTAGTGTGTTTAAACCCACCAGACACTCTGCGACTCTGCTGCTGTCCGCAACCCGGCTTCATGGCAAGCCAGAGAACAAGCCAAAGGGCCAATGAACACATGAAAAATTGCAAAGGAAAGGAAGCGTGTGGCAACCGAATAGAGTGTTTTTACTGTTTTTTATTTTCGGCTAAGTGGTGGGCAGCGTTACCATGGTTTTTCTGAGTGGCTAAGTATTTGAAACTCCAACTTTGAACTCTTGTGACTCGACTACCAAAAAAGCAACAAGTTGCAGGTAAGAGCTGAGATAAAAAGGAAGAGCGGATAAAAAATGCAACTCGGTGACTTGCATATTAACGCAACCCGGCATTGAGCCAGAGTTGCTAAGAACTTCAACTAAAATAAAACTGAGCAGCAACAAAGACTTAATAGTTTGATACATTTGCACCCGGCATCCCGGGGATCTGATAAAAGTTTAAGGAAACAGTTTTTCAGGCATTCACTAGTTGGAGGTGGCGGTGTTGTCCACGTTGGTGTTGGCAGCATCAGCCTCAGATTTGGCATTGGCAGCTTCTGAAGTTGCAGTGGCAACCGAGATGGGGTCGGTGGCCGAAGTGGATGCAGTGGACTGAGTCCTGAGTAGCGCCGCGGCGTCAGGTGCCGCACCAGCAGTCGAGCCCAACTCGGGAGCCGCTTGCTGGATCACCATCTCGGTGGTGATGGTGGCCTCCTGGGCGCTGGCTTCCGGCTTCTCGGCTTCGGCATCAACCTTGGCCTTCCCCTTCCCCTTCCCGGACCCTCCCTTGGCGGCATCCTCTTCGAACACGCTCAAGTCCTCCGACTCGGTGTCCTCATCTTCATCGTCGCCCTCGCTTTCAACTTCAGTGTCTGGCTCGGGGAGGCCGTCGATGTAGGTGGCGGTGTCCGCGTAGGAGGCTACCTCATAGGATGCTGCCTTCCGGCGAGCAACGCAATCGGGATCCTTGGTCCATTTGGAGTCTTGGCGCATCTCAAGGATCCTGTCGAGGTTAAGGTTCTCATACCATCTGCAGATAAAATGAAGCAACTCATCCGCTCCTGCCCGAGCTGCCGAAGCGCGCCATTTCTTCAACTCGGCCTTCACGCCGTCCAGCTTCTCGACGAGCATGCTGAAGCTGTCTGGCGTAGATTGATCCGGCCAGAACAGATCATGGAGTTTGTACGCTGTGGACAGCATGGTGGTGCCCAGGCCCTTGAGTTGGCGGAGTTGGGTCTTGATGCTCAGAAGATTGTCATTGATGCTGGACTTGGTGTTGATGGGCATCCCGGATGCGGCTCGGAGTTGTTGTGCCTTCTCCAGAGCAGGAGTGCTGGCGGCGCGGAGATCAAGGAAGATATCTGAAAGAAAAACCAGCAAGAGTTAGAAATGGAGGCGGAGAAGAGAGAAAACCAGATAGAAAAGTGGCAGAGAAGAGAAACAGCCAGATGCAGAGAAGAGAAGACTTACGTTTGAGATCCACCAGCAGCGTATCCAACTTTATCTTCCAGTCCTCCTTATCAGCAATGTGCCTGTCTTCAATGCTGCGTGCATTGGACATTTGGAGGACGAGTTGCGTGTTGTGATCCTTCAGCACCGAGATCTCCATCTCAAGCGCCTTCTCTTTGGCCTTGGATGCTGTCTTGCTCTCCTCCTTCTCGGCAGCTTGGTCCAAGGCATCCTGGAGGGCAGTCTTGAGCTGGACCTGCATCTGCTCGAACTCGGCGTGCTCTGTGTCGCGTTCCTTCTGGAGCTCCGCTTCTCGGGTGGCCAGCTGCTGCTGCACCTCGGCAGGCATCAAGAAGTTGAGATGCTGCTCCCGGAATTTCTTGTATTCTTCTGCAAAGAGAACGGCAGGGTTAGCAGAGTAACCAAGTAAAGGAAGATGCAATGGCAGAGTAGCTGACAACTTTGCTTTCGGCAGAGGAAGAGAAGACGTGGCAGTGTTCATGTTGCTCCTTCAGTTCGTTGAATTTGTCTACAGAGTACACAGGGTTATAGCAAAAAGCAAACACGGACGTAAACACAAAACCACAAAACGAATAGCTAAAGGCTTACTTTCTACCTCAGAGAGTTGGAGAGCGCGGTCCAGTGCCGCCTGCTCCATCGCGGCATCATCTTTTCGTTCGGCTTCAAGAGCCGCGATGCGGTACTTGGCTACGCTGTGGTTCCAGAGCAGCCGGGGAACACATTGGTCCTCTTCAGGAGGCTATTCTGTGAAAGAGAAGAAAAAGAGTTAGAATTTTTTTGAAGATTTGGCCCGAGAAGACGGCAACTCAGTTGAGTACCCATCTACTCGGCCCGAATCTCGGGGACTGGGGAGTAGCTAAGAGGAAAAGAAGAGAAGAAGAAAAGAAAAACTGCAACTCGGAAAAGCAAGAAAAGCAAGGAAAGCAAGAAAAACTTACAACATATGTTTGCTCGACATCCTCGGCGGCTTTGCGGAGGCAGAACAGCTCCCCGGCTAGTGTGCAGATGTCGGAGGCGATGGTCATTGGAACAGAGCCGATGTCGGCCTTGTTCCAGTCGACGCGGTAGTGGTCAACTGCGCCCAGAGTGCTGCCGTTCCACTTCTCGATGTCGTGAGCGTCGCTCTCCCAGACCTTGTCAACGAAGCCTACCCGGTCTAGGACCGCGGTTAGCCCTTCTGATTCAATCTCGTCCTCACCGGCTTCGCGCGAGTGGAACTTAAGAGGTTTCTTGGCTTTGGACTGGGCAGCCACAGCCTTGGCCTGGCCTTCCTTCAGGGCGGAAAGCCGCTTCTCGCCCTTGGCCAGAGAGATGCTGTGTTGCTGGGACACCTCCAGCAGGTATGATGGCCATCTGCCTTGTGCGCGGGCAGCACCTCCGGCACTCGACCCTTCGCCTGGACCAGCAGATCCAGCAGCAGCGCCAATGGTGAGTTGCGTGCTCTTTGGTGCCTTGGGTGGTGGCATCAGATCCCCGTACTGCGCAACCTTGCGCGGTGGATTCTTCTGAACAGTTGTAGCTTCAGGCTTGGCGGCCTTCTTGGGAGTAGTGTCCACCCGAGAAGCGGACGGAGGCGCTTGGCGTGAAGTGGGTGGAGGCATAAGTTGAGAAGCAGTCTTAGGTGTGTTCTGTTTTGGTGGAGGGCTTGGTGCAGTTGTTGGAGTAGCCTGCTGGGTAGGCGACACAGGGGGCCGGCTACCCTGCGCAGCTTCTGGCTGCGCTTGGCTCTGGAGCACGGGCTCCACCACGGTCTTCTCAACCCGCTGCTCGGCAGCGGGATCAGGTCTTGTGTCAACATGTTCTTCTACCCGCGGCCTGGCCACGGGGTCATCTTGAGATGCAGCTTGTTCTTCCTGCTGCTCGGTGTTGTCATCCGGCCGCTCAAGGGCGGCACGGTCTTGGTTCTCAGCATCTTGTTCAACATTCTCCCCAGCTGAGGTAGCTGGGGGAGAGGGAGGCGTCTCGTTGTGAGCAGCATCCTGCGCACTCTGGTACGCGTAGGTTTGCTGATCCAAGTTCTCATCATCTTGGTCACCAGCGCCCGTGTTCTCGGCGCCGGTGTCTTCTTCTTCCAGCTTCACCGGAGAGGGCGCACGCGTCCTATCCTGCGGTGCTGGCTCGTCTTCATCGTCGGAGAGGTCGACAGGCTTCTCGAGGTCCACAACGGGTTTCCTCTTGGTACGAGTGGGGGCCGCGGCAGCGTCAACATCCAGAGGATCGCTGGAGGAAGGAAGCAATTCAGGAAAAGAGACAGAGAGCAGAACAGCGAGAAGTAGTAGCGAGCTGGTGTTCGGATGGAACAACTTACCCTTTGCGGGAGGGGGGTTGCCTTCTGTTGGTGGTGACCTTCTTGCTACCCGCCTTCTTCGGCTTCTTGGGAGCAGGTTCCTGGGCACCGCTGCCCACTCTCTTCCAAGTTGTGGGCGTAGCCACGGATAGAGGATTAACCTCCAAGGCCTTGTCGTCATCCTCATGCTCGGGATCCTCTGCAGAGAAGAGAAAAGGGATTCAGAAACAGAAAAGGAAATCAGAGCGCGCTACTCGTGATCAGAAAGGTGAACTTGGTCACCTTCGTCATCCTCGGACCAGTACCGAATAGACGCATCAACTCGGTGCTTACCAGGCTGAGTGGCATGTGGGATGCAGAGAGTGTCCTGGGTGTCGTAGGCCTTCTCGTCGTCCTCTTCTCGGTCATCATGCCAGTTGCCCTTGAAGACTTCAACGTCTTCTTCTCCCTGGCGATCGATGTGCTGGAAAGGCAAACAAATAGCACAGTGAGTTGAGTTCTCGGCTATGGGGCCCAACTCGGAGCATCATGCAAACACAAAGCATATTTGGCTAAGTATTTCTACCCGGCAGGGCATGCAAACATAAAGCATATAAAGCCAAAGGGGTATTTGTGATGTTCTACCCGGTATAGCATGCAAACACAAAGCATATAAGGCTAAGGGGTTCTACTCGGCATGGCATGCAAATACAAAGCATATAAACCTAAGGAGTTCTACCCGGCATAGCATGCAAACACAAAGCATATAAGGCTAAGGGGTTCTACTCGGGATAGCGTGCAAGCACAAAGCATATTCAGCTAAGGATTTCTACTCAACCCGTCATGCAAACACAAAGCATATAAAGCCAACAAGTTACTTATGATGTTCTACTTGGTGCGGCATGCAGATACTAAGCATACAAAGCTGAGAAGCCATCTACTCGGTATCAGAGTGCAGAAGTAAAACACAAAGTACTAACCTGTCCAATAGGCTTGGTGCGGCTATACGGCTCGAAGCCATACAGCCAATTGTCATTCAGTGTGGTATGCATGATGGACTTGGCCCAGACAGCCACCTCGGCCTTGGTGAGCTCGAAAGTTGTGGTCCTTGTGCAGTCACGGGCTCCTCCCATGTAGCACATCTTGTGCGAGCGGCGCTGGAGCGGGAGTACTCGGCGTGAGATCCAGCATGCAATTGGATCATCCTGGCGAAGCCCCTCCTCGTGCAACTCGGCCAGGCGTCGCTCAACCTTGATGACGTCCTCGATGGTGGTCTTCGGGTGGTAGCCCCAGTTCTGCTGAGTTGGCAGGGCGTTCTTGAACTTGGGAAGGCCTATCCGGTCCTGGATCGGCTTCCCCTCTTCGGTGGCGACATTCTTCCCATATAGGAAGCTGCGCTGCCACTTGCGCACAGATTCCAATCCCTTAGCTCGTGGATGGCTGCCAGTGGAGCGCTGCAGCCCGGGTTGGGGATACTCTGTTTGCGGAGAAAGAAGTACCGCACCCATGTGTGGATAGTTGGGTACATGCCCAGAAAGGCCTCGCACACCACCGCGTGGGTGGAGAGCATGATGAGAGAGTTGGGTGGAAGATGGTGTGGCTGAAGGCCAAAGTGGTTGAGGAATTTGGAGAAGAAATCGGAAATCGGAAGGCCGAAGCCGCGCTTGAAGTGCGCAAGAAAGACAACATATTCGTCTTTCTCTGGTTTGGGTACGATCTCCGTACCTGGATGGCGGCACATCACGCCGGGAGGCACCCGGCGCGTATTCACGAGCCATTGGCAATCCTCGACGGTGACCTCAGAGCCTTCCCAGCCGGCGCGGGCGGCAGCATCGTCATCTCCGTGGGCAGCCATTGCGACGGAGATGCGCGGGGGAGATTGGAGGCGGAGGCGCTAGTGGGAGATGCGAATCAGAGTTTGGAGGCGGAAGAAATCTCTCTCTGTCTCTCCGGTGGCGCGTGGAGCAGCGGCGCGGCAAGCGGTTGCGGTGGCGGTGTGCTCGACGGCGGCGGAGAGACGAAGGGGCAAGAGATGGGAAAGAGCAGGAAAGAGAAGAGGGGAGCGTCGAGGGGGTATTTATCTCGCTCCCTCGAGTTGCAGTTACTGTTGAGTTAACCGTGGATTGATCGTGCGCGGAGATCGTGCGGCGTGGGTTGCGCAACCGTTAGAAACGCACACAGCGCATACTGCGCGCGTAACGGGCGCAGTTAATCCCACGTCGAGATCGTGGGCACTTGAGTGCGGTTGAAGTGACTTAACAGGCTAGTGGGCCCGAGGTGCAGTTATTGGCGCGTGGCCTGCGGCATTCCAGGCACCGAGGCGTCGGGGGTACGGGGGTGTGACACGTGCCCCGTAGCGACACGTAGAGGTGGATTCGCACCGTTTCGGCGGGATTGTGTTTCGAGATTTCGCTAAGTCATTTTACTCGGCATCACCAAAGAAGAGTGTTGCTACTCGGAGAAGTAGAGATTCAAGCAAGAGTTAAGGGCTACACGGAAGTGCTACTCGGCCCCTTTCCAGTTAACAGAGACAAGGTTTGTTTTTAAGCTGGCAGGGCCCAGTGAACAAGTTCGCAGGACTCTACCAGCTTCGGGGACTAATGTCGGGGGTTACCCCCGAGTAGTGGTAAGGCAGGTGATAAAGGCAAGGTCGTACCCGCCAATGGCCAGAAGGAAGAATCAAGGAAGTTATGTTCCTCCGAGTAGTGGAGTTGCTCCGAGTAGAGGGAGTGGTTTCCTACTCGGGCCAGAAGTCAATGGAGCCGTTCTGCCAAAGGATCCCGCGTATCCTGCGTCCGTACCAGCGTGCGGTTCAACTTACAGAGCGCGTGATTATCCGCGCTACAGCGTGGCTACAGTGTGGTAGGCGCCTGTCAAGTCCTGTCACTGACAGAGGGGACAGGACAGGGCTAGGGGCCTACCCTATCTCACTGACAAGGGTGGGCAGGTCCCATCTCCGAACGGTGCAACGAGTTACGGCGCCAGGGTCAGCAAGAACCCGAAGGCGTGCTCTGTTCTGCAGTGCTCCTGTCCTATCAGTTGTACTTTTAGTCTTATTCTATTCGGCTGGGCACCAGTATATAAGGTGCCCTGCCTCCTCCTGTGAGAGGTTCGCTGCGCATTCCAGAGATAACACTAGAGGCAACACTAGAGAGAACTTGAGAGCTAGAGTGGCTACTCGGCTGGAGGCCTGTTTTGTACCGTGGCTACTCGGTAACACATATATAGAGAGAAAGGCAGGAGTAGGGGTGTTACCTCCACACGAGGGCCCTGAACATGGGTAAGATCTTGTTGTTTGCAGTGCTAGAGACATTCCACACGCGGCTACTCGCCGTGTGATCCCTCCCCGAGCACCTCCAGCGTCCATCGGCCCCAAACATTAGCCATCCCATGGCATCTGCCGCGATACCACCACGACACATCTTGCATACTTGGGTGTTTTCTCGTCTCTCGTATGATAGTACAGTTTTTCGATCCTAAGACAACTCATCCATAAACCCAATTTATATCTCGATGCCTTTCTTTTCATGCTAATAGCGCGCAGAATAGTGGCCTGGAGGTACCACTGGTACCACCGTTGTGCGGCAACTGCTGGGCTGTGGTGGACTTCGTGGTTTCTGCCGTGTACCTCTAGGCGTCGGTACTACCGGTGCCACACCGCTGGTACGGGAACTGTCGTGGGAAAGTCACGGCAGATGTTACCGGAGGTAACTTAAGTTGGGGTAATTCGACTCTGGTGTATGGGAGAGGGTCTAGCTCAGGTTGGACACAAGCTCGAATCATACTAATTGGCGATCTAGAGGCTCGGGCTGCAATGTCGCCGAGACTCCAATCTAGGGTTACAAATACCTGCTCTCGTATAACTGGAATAACTCGAATTCTTTTGATCTTTCTCCATATGCCTCTACGCCCTAGAAGCCGGTTTACATATAATACCCGGTTTCCTGGCTTTCCTTACAAGATACCTTTAGAGTCCTACTCGGGGTCTACTCATAACCCTAAATTACTCTCCGTGACCCCCAAATCTTGGACTCCATGATTCGCACCGTCTTTCAGGTCTTCTAGAACCTCCCCTTCCTTGAGCCGGGTTACCAATACAACTGCCGGCCCATCGGTGACACTCGGCCCAGTATTATATTACAAGGTCTCGCGTAAACCCCTTCCAGCCGGGTCTCTGTTCCTCTTCATGGGCCTGCCGGGTTATCATCCCCCCAACAGTAGTCCCCAGAATAGCCTGAGCATCTTGGTTGGCGCGCTCTTCTTGTAGCTTCAAATTTTAAGCATAAGACAAACCTCCAACCACGAAGCGCATGCTATTCCCTGCAAAAACAATAAACATTTACATATAATAATGCTATAGGTTAGATTGCTTTAACTATAGCCAGGCCGGCTCTTTCGGCGGTCCATATAATAACCCCATCATCATACTAAGCCGAATATCATTTCTCAGATCAGCTCTTCATAACGACCATTTCGTAACCTGGCTTTCATACTCCTCATAAGCTAGTACGAGTAACAATTTCGAGTCCGGCTCTTTTGGCGGTCATTTGTAACTCGGCTGCATGAAAATAACTCCCAAGATCTTGTTTCCGTAATCAACGGGCCGAGTATCGTATCCCGTGATTTGCTCCATTTTACCGTTGGCGTTCTAGGGTTTTCCCCGCGCCTATAAATACAGGGCTCCACCAAACCCTAATCACAAAACGCCACCCCATCCCTCTTCGTCTTCAACCTCCAGGCGCGCCATCGGAGCCCAAGACCCAAGCTAGGAGCTCGAACGCCGGACCCCACGCGCACGCCGCCGTTGCGCACCAGAACTGACCCGCCGTTCCGCGCCGCCGCGCCGCGCTCTACGAGCCTCACTTCCTCCGCCGATTTCTGGTAAGCTCCCCTAGATCTAAGTTTCCATTTCTAGATCTTGAGCTCGTGTTCTTCGCGTTCATCGCATTCATCTTTTTCTTACTTTGTTTTTCCTTTTCGGTTTCCTCTAGATCTTTTTCGATGGCGCCCAAAGCTGCTCCCAAGTCCAAGGCCAAGGCCACGGCTTTGAAGCAAAAGCCGAGTCAAACTATCACTGCCAACTGGGCGAAGTCGACGGTCACCCAGGCCAAGCTGGAGGAGCTGACCGAGTCTGGGGTTCTCCCCCTTCAGTCGGAGATCTCATGGAGGGCTCCCGAAGAGGAGAGCCGGCCTTCACCTGAAGCAGGTGAAGTTATAGTTTTCCTCGAACATGTGACTCGGGGTTTCCGCCCCCCGGGTCACCCTTTCTTTCGGGAAGTTCTTCATCACTACAAGCTCAGGGTCTTCGATATAGGCCCAAACTCGATTATTAACATTTGCCACTTTATTGTTCTTTGTGAATCGTACCTTTGCATGGCCCCCAATCTTTCTTTATTCCTTGAGCTTTTCCAATGCAAACCTTGCCGTGAGACTACGGATGGTCCCCTCCTTGTCTGTGGAGGTGTGGCCATCCAAAGGCGCAAAAAATCTCTGATGCCGACTCTCAACCTTCACTCCCATGTGAAGCACTGGCAAAAAACTTTCTTCTAGTGCAAGGACACTTCTTCACCCGCGAGAAGCCTCTGCCGGGTTTCTCCACTGAAACCCTTTCCCTTAGCGATAATCTGAGCGCCTTCGCTCCGGAGGCCGATAGACAAGCCATCCAACCCCTCCTTCACAAACTATCCGTCCTAGCATTCCACGGTCTTTGTGGGTTGAATTTGATCAAGACCTGTGTCAGCTGCCGGATCCAGCCTAACAGCATTCGCAATAAACTTCTTTGCGAATACTCGGGCCATCTGACCGACTCTCTTCGATACTCGGAGAAGTCATACCCGGCTGTCGACGTTAACAAGGCCATGAAGAATTTTCTGGCCGAGAAGGTGGATGTTATAAGGAGCATTTCTGGGCTCTCCCCCTTAACTCGCAATAACCCGGCTCCGCCGGTAAGACCGACTAATCTTTTGTGTACCCATTAATCTTTCAAATATGCGTATACTTATTTTTACCTTTGCTGTTCTTACTCAGGAATCTGATGATTGGTGGAAGATTGAATCCCCTACTCCTTCAGGAAACTCGGACGATGAAGAACCGAGTGACAATGATGAAGGTGATTCCGAGTTACTAAACAACTTCTTTGTTGACTTACTAGATCAAGATTCTCCTCCTACCTTCATTCCTGACATTCCCACCTTCATTCCTGACGAAAAAGCCGACTCTCAATCTGAAGGGAGCGAAGCCGAGCCTGATGCCGAGTTAGGAAAGAAGAGGAAGGCCAGGGGGTTACATTCCAGGTAAAAAAAACTCCTTCATGACCTCAGAGTCGTACTCATATGCTATTATGTGCAAACTTTAACAAATATCTAACTATTGTATTATCACAGAAGGCCGCATCTCCTCCGATCAAGCGACGGGCAACTCGGTCTTCACCGGGTGATGAGGGCCTCAACCCCGGGATTCCTCTTCAGTCGCCCGCTCGACGAGCCGGTACTCCTTCAACTTATCCTGCTTGCGCTCCTCAAAAATATCCATCTCCAAGTCACCCTTTAGCCGGAAAACTCAGAGTCTCACTTTCCAATTCTCTATCAGTGTCTTCTGGGTCTAGCAACGATCTCCCAGTGATTTCGTCGTGAATACCGGGTAATTTTCATAACTTGCTTGACTATACCCATATACCTTGCATGTTTCACTTTTATCAACCACTAAACACTTTGTTTTTCTTCCTTCAGAGCTAAGGTGACACTCGGCGATCCGGTTGAAACCCCCGTCGAAGACCTGAAAGCAGATGACCCGGAAAGCGGCACCAATCCCCTGCCCACTGAAGAGCCGGTTGATGAGGCAGACCCGGCAGCCAAGTCTTCTTCTCACGCCCCCAAGACGACTGATCCCGAGGTTGAATACCTTGGGACCAAAAAGGGTGCTGCTGCTCCACAGACCGCCGCTGCCAGATTTGAAGCGGAGGAAAAGAAGGCAACAACGTCGCCGACTGATCGGGACGCTAGTTCTTCCAGGCCGACTCTCAGTGGCCATGAGTTTGAAAAACTACTGAAGGAGTATCGCGCCCTGAAGACAGCTGAAGAGGAGATTGTCGAGTCTCTGGCGGCTGAGCACCAGGTTAGTTTGACTAATACTATTTATATGCTCATCCTAGTCCCCAAGTTCCGAGTGAACTATCCACAGTCACTCGGTACTTGCAAATATATAGTCTTTCTTATACAACATCAAAATACCCTAATCCCCAAGTTCCGAGTAAACTGTCCACAGTCACTCGGTACTTGCAAATATATCCCTTTTAAGCTCATTGTCGACTAATATTTCTTTGTCCTTTTCAGGCTTATGTTACCCGGACCGATGAAATACTGGCAAAGACCAATGAGCTCCTGCAAGCTGAAGTAAAGCTCCACGAAGAACTGGAGGCCAACCTCAAGGATCTCTCCAAAAAGCACAACAAGCAAAGGAAGAAACTCCGTACTGCCGAGGAGCTTGTCAAGAAACTCTCGTCTTTCATGGCCGAGACATATGACTCCATCATAGGTAAGGCACATCCAAGTTTCCGACTGTCGCTTTATGTTACTCGGATTTTCTTATTTTATAAGGCTTTGACCCGGATCTCACTATCTTACTTCCCTTTTTGTACGGCAGGTCCGGGTGAAGTTTCTGAAGTACATGACGACCACCACAAGCTGAGAATACTCAAGACTGTCATCCGGCAATTTTCGGCAGGGACAAAATGGACACTCGAGGCTGTGAAGTTAACCAGTGACTACACCGGTGTAGCCCACATGCTCGTGGCATACTCGACAGTCCCTGCCTGGATTGATGCCTAGAAGCGCTCAGCATGCCTGGTTGGAGTGATATGCGGCCTTGCACTGGCTAAGGCCTACTACCCCAAGATTGAGCCGGCAATGCTGGTGAACGGGTTTCCCGAGTTTAAGACCGATGGTTCTAAATTCACGGGAAAAGACCTCAAGGCCATCACCACTCATATTCGTCACTCTACCAGCTTGATCGCGGAAAACCTCGACGTGAACAAGCTTACCGCCACATATGATGTTGAGGATAAGCATGTGCCCTTCCTAGATCCTGCGCCCTTTGACATGTTATCTCGCTTCAAGGTGGATCTTGCGAAGAAAAGAGCTGAGGCTGGTAATGCGCCAACTTCATCAACTCCGGTAGTTCCTCCTCCATCTCGTGCTCCTTCCACGGGTGACCCGGACATTGAAATGGAGAAGGCATCAGAGGAGAATACCGAAGACCCGACCACCAAGACCACGCAGGATGACTCGGCTGCAGCAGCCGAGTAATGTACCCCCTTTTACCATTAAACAATCATTCAGCCAATAGGCATTGTAATATGCCTTTTACACACTGCTATTTGATAGTGCATCTGTGCACTTTTGATATTATTCCTAAGGTTTGTAATACGTTTAAACTTTTGTGGTTTCGATGACCCTTCTGGTTGTCGCTTTGATATGCGCTTTACAAACTCATTCTGGCACAACTTTACTTGTTATATGCTTTGTGAGAAAGATGCCGAGTCTTGGTCTTAGGATTGTGAAGAATTTCTCACAAGTCCTCAAGACCCGGATTCTGGATCTGAGGATTCTTGGCTTGAGAAATTTTGTTTCTCAAGTCCCCAAGTTCCAAACTTTACTCTTATACACTTATACGTTTTGAAGTTATGCGCAATATGCAATGAGTTTCCGGCTGTTGTCTTTGCTCTGCATAACTTATGGTTTAGATGACCCTTTTGACCCTTCTGGTTATAAGCCGGTTTTCGTATGGATTTTCAATGTTGCTATAGCTCTAGTAAAAACAGGGTCAGGCAAGTCCCAGTGGGCATCATGACTGATTGGATTTATAGGTTAGCAAACACGCCATTTTGTTGCGAGTCACATCAAGCTTAAACAAAAGAGGTCAAGAAAAAATAATTTGGCTCTATTGTCCAGGTTACGAGATTGTAACTGTACTTATTGCAAGTAATCAGTCCTCACAACCGAGTGGCATCATGGCCGGGTCTGAGTGTGCAACTGTGCTATTCAAGCAATCACCCCCAAGACCTAGATATATGTACTACGCAACAGTAGGCTTTCTGCTCTACCGACTTACAGATAGCTTGAATACTAAAAAGGAAAAGATGCGCAAATTTAAACCCACTAAATCATACGCCTTACTATTGGAAAACATATTTAACTGAAATAACTCACTAGTAAATACAAAGCATGATCAACTACAGAAAAATATGCAAGAAATTGACAAAATTTAAAGAACATAATAACCATCATGATTTAACCATTTCTTTATTGATATGAAAAGGTTAGGTCAGCAGGCCGCCTCATTAAAAACCCTCCAGTCCCCTTAGGTACCCTGGATAGGAAAAGAGTGCGTCTGAAACCTGCTGCCTGTTACATTGTGTAATACAATTTGTAAAACGAGTCTATGCTAAGTGTAGTAAGGGCGTAGCTGAGCCACGTTCCATGGTCTTTCCCGCTCTTGCATGGAGAAGGTGGAATGAGCAGTGTCATTCACATTGTCCGACTCTTTCCTTGCATCTACTAGGTAATACGATCCGTTGTGCAGATTTCGGCTTATGATGAAGGACCCTCCCACGGGGGAGATAATTTGTGCTTTCCCTCTTTGGATTGCACCAGACGCAGGACCAGGTCTCCTTCTTGAAAAACGCGGGTTTTGACCCGGCGACTATGATATCGCCGTAAATCTTGCTGATATATTGCGGACCGTTCCAAAGCTTGCCCCTTGTGCTCTTCTAGCATGTCCACAGTGTTTTGCCGAGTCTTCTCGTTTTCCACCTCAACATAGGCCGCCACTCGTGGCGAGTCATGGATGATATCACTCGGGAGGACCGCCTCTGCACCATAAACCATAAAAATCGGGGTCATTTGAGTAGACCTGTTAGGTGTAGTATTGATTCCCCAAACCACAGATAGTATGTCTTCAACCCATGCTCCAGTAGCTCGGAGACACGGTACTCTTAACCTGGTTCCAACCCACGAAGTAGCTCTTGGTTTGCTCTCTCCACCTGACCATTGGCTTGTGGATGGGCCACCGAGGCTACATCAAGTCGAATGCCATTATTTCCACAAAACTTCTCCATCTCTCCTAAGGACATATTGGTTCCATTGTTTGTGATTATGATGTGGGGGTATCCAAATCGATATATGATCTTTTTCAAGAATTTCACAGTTGTGGCTGCTTCACAGTTCGTAACTGGCATGACCTCAACCCACTTTGTAAACTTGTCGACAGCCACCAGTAAATGAGTCTTTTTGCACGGAGACATGTGGAAAGGGCCTACCATATCCACACCCCAAACAGCAAACGGCCAAGTCAATGGAATTGTCCACAGCTCCATAACCGGCACATGGGTTTGCCGAGCATACCTTTGACATCCATCACATCTTGCCACCAAGCGTTCTGCATCTGCTAAAACCGTAAGCCAAAAGAAACCATGACGGTATGCCTTGGCCACAAGGGATCTTGTGGAGGCATGGTGTCCACAATCACCTTCATGAATTTCCTTCAATATTTGTCGGCCTTCTTCTGGAGCTACGCAGCGTAAAAAGACACCTGTAGCATTTCTCTTGTAAAGCTCACCACCAATGATGGAGTAACCCTTTGACTGTCTCTGGATTTGCCGGGCTACAACTTCCTGTTGTGGTAACTCACACCGTAATAGAAACGCCAGGAACGGCTCAGTCCACTCTGGAATAGCGCGCATCGCGGCCACAAATTCGAGTCTGGGTCTCGGTGGGCTATTTCTTCTTCTGACTCGGTTTTAACGGAAGGCTGCCACAATTCATACAAGAAAACATTAGGCGGGACCGGCTCTCGACGAGAGCCGAGTCTCGACAGTGCGTTTGTGGCCTCGTTCTTACGCCAGTGAATGTGCTCCACCTGATACCCGGAAAAGACCCGACTACTTTGTCCACCTCTCTGCGGTATGCTGCCATTGTTGCATCCTTCCTGTCCCACGTTCCTGAGACCTGCTGTACCACAAGATCCGAGTCTCCGTAGCACCTTATACGCTTAATATTCATCTCCTTTGCTACACGCAGTCCATGCAACAAGGCCTCATACTCGGCTACATTGTTAGATCAATCGAAATGAATTTGCAAAACGTAGTGCAACTTATCTCCTTTTGGCGATGTGAGCATAACACCAGCTCCCGATCCTTCATACTTCTTGGAACCATCGAAATGCATAACCCAAGACTCGGAACTTGGCACCAACAAGGGCACGCTTGTCTGAGTCCAATCATTGACAAAATCAACCAGCGCCTAAGACATGATCGCAGACCGGGGCTCATAATTGATATGATAATCGCCCATCTCGATGGCCCACTTTGCTACCCTGCCTGTAGCATCTGAATTTCTTATGATATCCGCCATGGGTATGGAACTTACCACCGTTATGGGGTGCTCTTGAATATACGGTTTCAATTTCCGACTGGCCATGAATACCCCCAAAACTAGCTTCTGCCAATGTGGATACCGCGGCTTTGCTTCTGATAAGACCTCGCTCACATAATAAACCGGCCGTTGCACCGGGTAATCCTTTCCATCCTCTTTACGCTCAACCACGACTACTGCACTAACCGCTCGAGGCCCGGCCGCAACATACAACAACATGGGCTCTTTGGGACCCGGCGCTGCCAAAACCGGGGCATCGGATAATTGCTTCTTCAGAGCTTCAAACGACTCATCCGCCTCTTTATCCCATACGAAATTGTCTGTTTTCTTCAATAGTCGGTATAAGGGTATTGCCTTTTCTCCGAGCCGAGATATCAAGCGGCTCACCGCTGCCACGCATCCCGTAAGTTTCTAAACATGTTTCAGCTCCTCCGACTTTTTCAGGCTCTGAATAGCTTTGATCTTCTCCGGGTTAGCCTTGAACCCTCACTCATAAACAATGAAACCAAGTAGTTTCCCCGCAGGAACTCCGAACACACATTTTGTTGGGTTGAGCTTGATTTTGTATCTCCTCAGGTTCTTGAAGGTCTCCTTTAGGTCATCAATGAACGTTTCTGCATTCCTTGTTTTGATCACTACGTCATCAACATAAGCATGGACGTTGCGCCCAATCTGATCCTCAAAGTACTTCTGAATGCACCGTGGTACGTTGCACCGGCATTTTTCAATCCAAAGGTCATGGTTTTGTAACAAAAAGCTCCAAAGGGGGTTATGAACGATGTCTTCTCCCAATCCTCCTCTTTGAGCTTTATCTGATGATACCCGGAATAGGCATCCAGAAAGCATAACAAGTAACTTCCCGCCACTGCATCTATGATCTGGTCTATCCTTGGAAGGGCAAATGGATCTTTTGGACAATGCTTGTTGAGACTCGTGTAATCTATGCACATTCGCCACTCATTATTCTTTTTCAACACTAAAACCGGGTTTGCCAACCACTGGGGGTGGAAAACCTCCATGATAAAGCCGGCTGCTAAGAGCCGAGCTACCTCTGCTCCTATAGCCTTTCTTCTTTCTTCATTCATTTTCCTCAAGCCCTGCTTCACCGGCCGGGACTTGGGGTCAACGTGTAAGCTGTGCTCAGCAAGTTCAGCCGGGATACCCGGCATGTCACTAGGTGTCCAAGAAAAAACATCCTGATTTTCACGGATAAACTCAATGAGTGCACCCTCCTCCTTGTTATCCAGGTTGGACCCTATGGCAAACTGTTTGGAAGAGTCGCCCTCAATGAAAGCCACCATCTTTGTGTCTTGGGCTGCTTTAAACTTAACTCTCTCATCATCCGTATTTGGTTTTTTCAAAGCGGTTCGATCTTCTGGGTCTACACGAGACCTGTAATATCTGAGCTCTTCTTTTGCACAGGCTTGTTCTGCAAGTGTCGCATCTCCCTCATCACACTCTGCTGCCACAGCTCTGTTCCCATGAATAGTGATTGTCGTGGGATAATCACGGCAGACGTTACCGGGGGTAACTGATCTTGGGGCAAGACGACACAGGCGTTTGGGAGAGGGTTTAGCTCAGAGGAAAGCATGATGGAACTCGATCTGGTAGCCGGCAATCAAGTCGCCGAGTCTCCGATCTCAAGTTATTAACTCAGCTCTCGTGTTATACTGGATCCTCGATACCAAGCGATATTGCTAGGGTTCTTAGATCTCTCTCAACTAAACATAGGGGTCGGTTTATAAAGCACCCGTACCCCCTGGCTTACCCTCCAAGGCGCACCCTGGATCCTACCCGGACACCACATACAAACCCTAACTTTCCTTTACCGTAACCCACAATCCGGGTTACGAGGCCTACAAATTTGGGCCTTCCAGAAGTTTCTTTATCCTTAGCCAGATCTTGCGCAGCGTCCTTTGGGCCGGGTTACACCTTGGAGTTGGCCTACCGGGTTATTATCCCTCCATCAGTAGTCCCCAGAATAGCTTGGGCTTCACGGATCCTCCCTTGAAGTGCTTGCTATTCCCTGCAAAAATATCAAACGCACAAGTGTATGGAGGCCGGGTTAAGGTGCTTTGATAAACAGCTAGGCCTAACTCCATGGTGGCCATATAGTAACCCGGCTTTTCTCCAAGTACTTGGCTTAGCTCTCCAGGTCTAAACCCTGATAAAAAATGCCAAAAGCCCGACTTACTTTACTCGATAATTAATCCTGATATCGCGGAAAATATCTCCTTCTTATTTCTGCCCGGATATCACGTTCAACACTTGAAGCATATCTCAAAAAATCCGCACAGATGACCGTTATCCCAAAATTTCCGGATTCCGCCCGTTAGGATAGGTTTACCCGCCCGCATCTTATAAATAGAGCCCAGAGGGTAACTTAGATCCCAACGTTTCACTCCAACCTTCCCTTTGCTTCCTTATTCCCTGCGCTCCGCAATTCCACAAGAATCTCAAGCCCGCCATCGTAGCAAGGCCGCCGTCGGCCACGTTCATCCTTGAACTGTTCCGCGCCGCTGCCAAACTCTGCCACCGCGCCTTTATTCCGCTCATCAAGGGTTGCAGGGGGGCATCCAGACCGCGACATCGGCCGCCGCCACGCCAGATTCAAGCTCCTCCCAGTAAGTATTTGTTAAAATAGCTCCGCAATTTTTCGATTCACCTTAGATTGGATCTAGGTCAACCTGCGGGCCGTTCTTCCTGTTGCACCGGATTAGATCGATTTGACGCTCGCTAACTCCTTTAACCACCTGTTTGATGATTACACCTCATCCTCCTACCATTATTAATCACCAATTTCTTCGTAGAATCGTTCGCAAGTTTTCCAATCTAGATCCATTTCACCTCAATTTTCCGCGCATAACATTGACACCCGGAAAATCCTCCTTTTCCGGCTATTTTGCTTGCAGTAGATACATGGGCAACCATCCGTCTTCCCCAAATACTTTTCCATACGTAAGTGACCAATAATCTCCATAGTCGTACTTAATACCCGGATACCTCGCAATCTCCACTCCATGGTGTGATACCCGGATAGTTCTTAGTTTTCATACTTTCTTGATACCCCAGACTCGGATAATCCAATACCTCCGAGTCTTATTTCCTGTACCTTTTTTCCTTGTGTTTTGCAGGTTGATCCCATGGCTCCCAAAAGGCAAGGGAAACAGCCGGCCCAGGCGAAGACAACCCAATCCATATCCGCCAATTGGGGGCGATCCACTGTCACAAAGGCCAAGCTGGAAGAATTGGCCGAGTTGGGGGTTCTTCCCCCTCAGAAGGACATTCACTGGAGGGCGCCGGGTGACGAGACCCGGCCCACACCCGCCGACGGCGAGGTAATCTGTTTCATAGAGCACGTGACCCGGGGATTCCGCCCTCCGGGTCACCCTTTCTTTCGCGAGGTCCTGAGCCACTACGGCCTCCGGGTATTCGACATAGGGCCTAACTCTATGTTGAATATTACCCACTTCATTGTCCTATCCGAGTCATACTTGTGCACTCCGCCAAGTTTGACTCTCTTTATTGAACTTTTCCAGTGCAAGCCGTGCCGCGAAAGCGGTGACGGAGCACTTCTCACTTGCGGCGGGGTATCCATCCAACGCCGCAAAAACTCCCCAATGCCAACCCTTAATCTGAACTCCCATGTTAAGCACTGGCAACTATCCTTCTTATACTGCCACGACACCTCTCCACCGGGCGAGAAGAGACTACCGGGTTACTCGGAGGGCCTCCTCAATACTTCCGAGAATTTCAACGCTTTCGCACCTGACTCAAACAGGGAGGCAATCATACCTTTGCTAGCTAAGTTAGCCATTCTCTCAGCCCAAGGCCTTCTTGGGCTCAACTTAGTAAAAACTTGGGTCGACTTCCGGATCCAACCCAATTCTATCCGCTCCAAATTGATGTGCGAATACTCGGGGCACACCACAGACGCCCTTCGATATTCCACCAAGAGCTTTGTAGCCGGGGATACCAACAAAACCATCAAGGGTTTCCTGACGGAGAAGCTGGAGTTGATAAAGAACATCGCCGGGTTACCTCCGTTTACTCGGGAAAACCCGGCCCCAGCGGTAAGACCCGATACTCATAAGTTTATTTCCTCATCTTGACTCGATACTGCTCCTAGTTCTTATTTTCATTTTTATGTCTCAGCCCGATGATCCTTTCTGGACAGTTGAAACCTCCCCCCCTTCCAGAGACCCGGAAGAAGAAGATGAGCCGGCTGACGGTGATGAAGGTATTTGCCCGGATCTTGTATTATCTTTACTTGCATCATTTTCCTCCCATTTAACTTTTTCCCACGGACACACACTCGGTTCGCAGGGCTGGAGGACGAAGGTGAGAATAACGAGGATGACCCGGAGGCTACCGAATCTGATCAAGAGGCAACAGTTGGAGCCAAGAGGAAGACCAGAGGGGCAGTGTCCACGGTTCCTTTCTCTTCTATATCCTCTGAACCTTACTCCTTTGATGGCATGCGACAACTTAACCATCAATTATCGAACTCGTCGTACTTGAAGGATTCTCTTCCAGCCAAGCGCAGAGTAACTCGGAGTTCCCCGGGTGAGGATCCCCTTAACCCGGGCATCTCCACCTCCCCCGTCCATCGTGCCAGTGCTCCTCCGCCTCGTCCTTCCAATTCTCCTCAGCGCCACCCTTCTCCTAACCATCCACGTGCCAGGCAATTCCGGGTTCCGCTGTCGGTCCCTTTTGACATCTTCGTCTGCTTCCAGCAGCGAGCTCCCGCCGGATTACGCCGTAAATACTGGGTAAGTTTTCGCTATATGACATCCTTTGATACCTGACAATTTTCAATCACCATTGCTAACTGCCTCTTCTCATCTTTCTTTAGCGCTCAAGTCACCATTAGTGACCCGGAGAATGTGGAGATGGATAACCGGGAGGCGGATAACCGTCAGACAGAGGAGCCGACTGAGAACGTAGATGCCGCGACTAGCGGTGATATTGAGAACAACCAGGAACAAGGCCCCTTGGGCGATCCACTTCACCAAGCCGCCGGGTCTCCTGCTTCATCCGAACCAGTGGACGAGGAGATCGAGGTTCCGGACACGAGGATGGGTTCTCCCAACCCGGATACTCAGACTGTCCGGGTCTCGACCCCAAGGGCGGGGAGAGCTCCCCCATCAGGCGACCAGGCTGCCGGCTCTTCCGGTGTCCGACCCGAGGACCTGACGTTTGCCCAGATGCTCGAAACCCTGCGCGCTTTGAGGGCTAATGAAGAAAACATCTTGGAGGCTTTAATAGCCAAACACGAGGTAAACCCGACTAATATTGCTTGTGTCCTTATCCAGTCCCCAAGTTCCGAGTGAACTGATTCACAATTTGCTTGGAACTTTACGATATAAGCGACTGATAACTTGCCCCTTTACCCGGCTAATCCTTCCTTGCATCCATGCAGTCCTTCGTGACTCAATCTGAGGAGAAACTGGCAAAGGCCACCAAGCTCATTGAAAAGGAGGTGGCTCTGCGTGAGGCGGCCGAGGCTGAGGCCAGGAGGAGTAGGACGATAATGAAGAAGTATAGGAGGAGGGCTCACACAGCAGAAGATGATCTAACGAGCCTTTCTGTTCAAATTGCTGATACGTATCGTGCTTTGCTTGGTACGTTTCTTCATCCGGGTTATCCTTCTGATAAATAGCCGGAGTTTCCTAACTCATGTTTCCATTTCTGCAGGTCCGGATGAAGTGATGCCGGACGAGGGTGACATTGCCAGGCTGAAAACTATCAAGAGCGTTATCCGGCAGCTATGCGTCGGAACCAAATGGATCCTTCAAGAAATACGGTGGCCGGGTAAAGGGCATGGCGACCTGAAGAGAATGCTAGACGCTTGCTCCACTATCCCCGAGTGGATTTGGCACTGGAAACGCTCGTCCTGCCGGGTTGGAGTAACCCGGGGTCTTGCGCTTGCCAAGGCTTACTTCCCTAAGCTCGAGCTAGCCAAGCTTATGGGCGGTTTCCCGGAATACAAGCTTGATGGGTCCAAGTTCTCCGTGAAGGATTTCCAGGCCATCCAGAAGGAGGTTCGTTACCCGGCCAGCCTGATTGCTGACGGTTTAGATGTCGATTCCCTCGTTCCTGCATATGATGCTGCTGGTGAAGCGGTTAAGTCGGATCTTCCCGAGCCGTATGACATGCTGGCCCGATGGAAGGAGGAAGCTGCTAAGTTGAGGGAGGAGGCTGCCAAAAAGAAAGCTGAAGCCGATTCTGCACCCGCTACCTCCACACCAGTCGTTCCTCCTCCTGCGCGAGCCGGTACTACTGATCCGGGTGCTGCTGTTACCCCAAGTGATGGCAAGGGCAAGGCGAAGATGGACGCCGCGGCCTAGAACGCCGAGTGATACCTGATACATGATGCTACTTCATACGCGTCAGTTGATAGCTGATACATGATGCTACTTCATACATGATGCTACTTCATACGCCTAAAACAACTACTTTTGGATGGTGCGCCTGTGCACCTTTGATACTATTTACCGGAGTTTGTAATGCATTCTAAGTTCTTGATACACTTTGTGCTTCTTCTGATCGTTTAAATTTATCCACTTTTGAGTCAACTTGTTCTTGATATCCGACTTTCTTTACGATTCCTTTTGTGAGACTCGATTTCCGAGTTTCGTGGGTGTTGACGAGCGGACTTGCTTCTAAGCCCCCAAGTCCCCAAGACTCGGATGTTTGGGTTTTTTGAGCCTTAGCAACTAAGCTACTTTTCCTTTTCCAAAATCCCGAATCACCAAGACCCGAATTTCCGAGTCTGGGATATGTGGTCTTTTCGAAGAGAACGAGTTTTGTTGTTTGCTAAGCCCAAACCCGGAGCCGTTTCACACAGGTAATGAAGTTATGCTTGATAAACATTGAGTTTCCAGCTATTAGCCTTATACTCTGCATAACTTGTGGTTTAGATGACCCTTTTGACAATCTTGTACTATAAGCCGGCTTTCGCGTGGATATCATGTTGTTACATCTATACGAAAACAGGGTCAGGCAAGTCCCATTGGGCTTCATGGCTGATTGTAATCGTAAGCGAGCAAATCATGCCACTTTTATTGCGAGTCATATCGAGCTTAAGTAAGAAAAGTCAAGAAAGTTTGGCTCCTTTGTCCGGTTATAAGATTGCAGCCGTACTCGTTTGCGAGTAATCGGCCCTTATAACTCATAGGCATCAAGGCCGGGTCATTGAGTTTGCAATTGTGCTATTCAAGCAATCAGCCCCCAAGACCTATATATATGCAACATACTGAGATTAAGGAACATGAGAATAACCACTTCTTTTCTTGATATGAGAATGTTGGGTCAGCAAGCCGCCTCATTAAAAACCCATCCAGTCCCCAAGGGTACCCTGGATAGGAAAAGAGTACGTCTGAAACCTGCTGCCTGTTACATCGTGCAATTCCACTTGCCAATATAGTCTTTACTAAGTATAATATGGACGTAGCTGAGCCACGTTCCATGGTCTGTCTCTTTCTTGCATAGATGAAGTGGTATGAGCGGTGTCATTAACTGTAGCCGACTCTTCCCTTGCATGTACCAAGTAATATGATCCATTATGCAGATTCCGGCTTATGATAAACGGTCCTTCCCATGGTGGTAATAATTTGTGTTTTCCTTCGTTTGAATGTACCAGGCGCAGAACCAAGTCTCCTTCCTGGAATACCCGGGTTTTCACGCGCCGGCTATGATACCTCCGTAGATCTTGCTGATATATGGCTGATCTTTCCAGGGCTTGTTCCCTTTGTTCTTCTAACATATCTACGGCGTCCTGCCGGGTCTTCTCGTTCTCTACCTCGACGTAAGCTGATACTCGAGGTGAATCATGAATAATATCACTCGGCAGCACTGCTTCCGCACCATAAACCATGAAGAATGGTGTCATCTGAGTAAATCTGTTAGGTGTAGTGTTGATACCCCAGACCACGGAAGGTAGTTCTTCGACCCATGCACCCGCAGCCCTAATGCAAGGGACTCGCAGTCGTGGTTTTAGTCCACGAAGTAATTCTTGGTTTGCCCTCTCCACTTGTCCATTGGCCTGCGGATGAGCCATTGATGCTACGTCAAGCCGGATTCCATTGCTACCACAAAACTTTTCCATTGCGCCAAGGGACATGTTGGTTCCATTGTCGGTAATTATACTGTGGGGATACCCGAACCGATAGATAATTCTTTTCAGGAACTTGACTGCTGTAACTGCTTCACAGTTGGTGACTGGCATAACCTCAACCCACTTGGTAAACTTATCAATAGCCACCAAAAGATGTGTCTTCTTGCAAGGTGACATGTGAAAGGGACCAACCATGTCCATACCCCAAACCGCGAACGGCCAAGTTAACGGAATAGTCCGTAATTCCATAGCCGGCACGTGGGTTTGGCGAGCGTACCTTTGACATCCGTCACACCTTGCCACTAAGCGCTCCGCATCTGCTAGAGCCGTGAGCCAGAAAAATCCGTGTCGATAAGCTTTGGCCACAAGGGATCTTGTGGATGCATGATGCCCACAATCACCTTCATGGATTTCCTTAAGAATCTGTCGGCCTTCTTCTGGTGCTACACAGCGCAAAAAGACTCCTGCTGCACTTCTCTTGTATAACTCCCCATTGATGATCGAATATCCCTTTGCTCGCCGCAGAATTTGCCTTCCTAACACCTCTTGCTGTGGTAACTCGCCCCGTGATAGGTAGGCCACAAACGGTTCTGTCCACTCGGGAATAGCACGTACAGTGGCCACGAGTCCTAAATCCGGGTCTTGATTTGCCAATTCTTCCTCTGACTCGGTTTTAACTGATGGTCGCCATAATTCGTCCAGGAAAACGTTAGGTGGAACCGGCTCTCTGCGCGAGCCGAGTCTAGCGAGGGCGTCGGCTGCCTCATTCTTTCTTCTGTCTATATGATCCACCTCGTTGTCGCACCCGGACTTCTAGAGGATACTCGCCATTCCGTTGAACAGTAGTAGATTGGATTACGGGGCTTACCGGCACCCGCGTCCTCTTACGAGTAGGCCAACACACGTATGTGTGACAACCAACCCCTATCTGTTCAGCGTCGACGTAAACTATCCCATAGAAATCATGATACTTCCATTGACGTACTTCAAAACATACACACATGGTACGTCAACGGCATTGGAACAAGTGATATCACAACAGATCTCTACGACACAAAAGATTGAAATAAGTTGCAAATGGCTCTCATTAGAGCAGAGATAGCAAATACAATCATCCAGAGGACACATGTCCCAACAATTCATCATTACATCACAGCGGAAGCATTCAACATGTCTGAGTACGGACAAGAACCAAATAGGCCTAAGAGGCCGGAAACGAAAAGACGGAGCCCATCCACAGAGTCTCGGATCCTGCCCGGGTCCGCTATCTACTCGTCAGCAGTCTCGTCATACTCCACGTAGTAGCCACCATGTAGATCCTCGGCAACGTCGTCTGCGGAAACCACAGCCCCAAAGGGGTCAGTACATAAACGTACTGGCAAGCAAGACTCACAGTTCACCAAAGTGTAACCCGTCAACACCAAGCACAGATGCTTTGGGTTCAACGGAAGAAAGGGGATATGAAAGATGCTGCAACTGGCTGCTCTAACCAACTACAGAACATACTACAACTTCCGGCTAACAGAAAGGAGATAAGATCGTGTATCGTAACCAACTATATCTAACTCCAAACAAACCCATCCTGGACCTCGCCCCTTATCCAAAGAAGCAATCCGAGGGTAACTCACACAGGTGAATTAATGATGGTTCAGATTATTGTGTCAATAAGCCTATTACTAGTCAAGTTGTTAATCATTGGGTGTAAGATTGTTAATCATTAGGTTTAAGTTGTTCTGAGTACTTGTTAGCCAGTACTTTCACCAAGTAGTCCATAACCGCGGAAAACACGGCTTCTCGAGAAGATTTATCCCTGCAGGGGTGCACCAATTTGGCCGTACACGTAAGAATAACCCGCCAGACGGGGGATCAACCCACCAAGCGAGGTACTCAACACAACCCAACTCTTCTTCGCATCAAGCCCAAAGCACCTTGGGCGCACGGCTAATCGAGCCCCGAAGAAAGGGGACCCTCATAGCACTCTAAGAACGTGTCCCCCTATATGCCGACTACAAAAGTTCCACCCTGGCCTGGGCTCGCAAAAACATGCATGCGGCAAATGGAAAACACGAACTAAATGAGGCGATTTGGACGAGATGCGAATCGAATCAAATTGAGGGGGGCGCCCATACTCGCTTCCCACATGCGGTTAGTGCGCTCATCATGGATCAGTAGACAAGACCCTTTTCCTATTAGGGTCGACACTAGCAGGCCTCAAAACCACGCAGGGCCTCCTGCCGGTGCCTTATCATCAAATTATTATTAACAATAACATTAGCATGATTCATTGTTTAACATCGAGCCCCCAGAACATAATGAAATAGTAACAGAAAGTAACGGGTAACAGACTCGAGCAAAACAACCCTAAGCATGCTATTAAGACACGGGCACAGGCAATGGTTATAGGTGTGGAGGTGAGGCAATATCAGGGTTAAGGGATTCATGTGATAGGTTCGTAACAGAAGCAACTAATCATAGGGCTAGCAGAATAGACAATGGAAAGTATCGGTAACCAATGTTGAAAGGAACACAGTGGTTCATGTGAGTGATAACTTGCCTGCAAACCCAGTAGCCTGGTACTGAGCTAACTCCTTAGAAGGGATGTCGTAAGTATCGTCGGTCTCAACGTCGTCGTATATCCGAGAAGAAGCAAACAAACAACGCAGAGAACAAACAATCAATATCATGGCATAGTGCACAAACATGGGATGATGCATGACCATTCAATTGATGCAACAAAATAAACTAGTTGACATGGTAACAACATGATTAAATGGACCCTCATGCAATTTGGATTGCATATGAAAAGCCCATGAATTATGGTTGAATTAATTGTTCTACAACTAATCATCATGTGAAAGTTGATTAGCATGATGCATGGATGAGGAAAACAGAAAAATAACAACAATAGAATCAATTGGAAATAAGGTTTAACAAGTTTTGGAATTCATTTATTAAGTTTTGGAATTTTGGTTCCTTAAAGATGTCACACAAACATTTGTTGTTTTCATCAAGTTAAATTGTTCAAAATAGATAACAAAGTTCATATTTGGAAATAGCACAAAATTTTAGGTGGATTACATGTTTCACTTGTTGAAAAATGATTTCAATTAAATTATTTATGAATTAAACAAGTTTAAGCAAGAATTAAATGAATTTAATTCAAACATGATTTTATTTGAATTTTTATTTGTTCAAAACATTGAGTGAAGTTCATATTTGAAAAGGTTATGCTTTTATGGTTTGAAAACATATTTTATATGTCCCAAAAGAATTTGATTTGATCAAGTTATGAATTTGGCAATATTAAATGATTTAAACAAGGTTTAAATTATTTTACCAATTTTAATTATTCAAAACATTAAAAAAAAATTATATTTGAAAATGTGGTTTAATTTTGCATGGAAAACATATTTCATTTGTTGAAATTGGATTTAAAATGAGCAAGTTATTATTTTGGCAATTTTAAATGCAATAATTAAGAAACAGTTGTTTTCAGCAATTTAAATTATTCAAAACAGCAAGAAAAAATTATATTTGGAAAGTACATGAAAAGTTGATTGGAAAACATATTTAGTTTGTGGAATTTGGAATTTTTATGCCCAAGTTATGAATTTTGCAAAATTAGGTGAATTTAACAAGTTTTCAAATATTGCACCAATTTAAAATATTCAAAACAGTAAACAAATTTTATATTTGGATAGACAATTCAATTTGGCACAGAAAACATATTAAAAATGTTGAATTTGGAGTTGGGATGAATTACTTATGCATTTTACAAGATTTGGTGCAAATCTGCCATTTTTTATGAGCTAGGTACTTGGAAAGAATTTTACACGGCTAGAAAAAAAATGTAGCAAGGACCTAGCTGTGATTCTGAGATGTTGCTGTGACCAAACAAAGGAGATAAAAAGTTTTGGTTTAATTCGTGGAAGGGGGGACTCGAACCCAAGCCCTCTGCTAGCGCACAGAGGGACAGAACCAGTAGGGTAGCTGAAACTTTGTGATGGAAAGGGGGCAGCGGGGGGTATGAGGTGTTGGTGCGGCTGTGTAACTGAATTTTTCTGCACGTTACTGAACCTGGGCGGACAACAATGGGGATGGTCGCCGGCAGCGATCTCCGAGGCGGGGATGCGAGCGGTAGAGGGCGGTGGTCGCTGCTAAGGGAGAGGGAGGAGGCGATAGGAGGGAGGAGCGAGTGGGAGACGAGGTGGCTCACCTCGAGCGCTCGAGGCAGGAGGAGGTCGGGGCGGACAGGTCGTGGGCGGACAGGGAGGCGACGGCGCCTTGGAGCGGACGGCGGCGGCGCCGTGGGGCATCCCAGCCCAAGCCGAGGGGGTGGAGAGGGAGCCTGCGGTGGGGGCTTTCCATTCCCGCCCTCACCGCGGCCGGAGGGTGACGGCAACTCCGATGACCACCGGAGGGAGAGGGGCTCGGTACAGGTTCAGAGATACAGTACAGGGAGAAAAAAGCAGGGAGAAGGAGATGGAGTGGAAGAAGGAGGAGTGGAGGCGGTGAGAGGGAAGAAGGAGGGAGAAGGAGAGGTACAGGAAACCCTAGGGTTAGGGCAGTAGGTTTATAGGGGGAGGGGATGGTGCCTGCACCGTTGCCTGTTTCTCTGAACCACGTGGACACCATGGATGGAGATCGTACAGGGAGGAAGACGACAGGGGGGAAGGGGTATTGGGCTCTGTGGGAAAGGTGGGCTGGGGGAAAAGAGATGGGCTGGCTGCTAGTTGCTCTCTCTCTCCCTCTAGCTTTTATTCTTTTTGTTATGTTTTATTTTTTTTTTGCAGAAAATGGAAAGGGAAGAAATAGATAAGGTTTAGGGCTAGGAAAAATGTGAGAAAAATTGGGTGAGTTTATTAAGTGAAAAGCAACCACTTGCCAAGCTTGGAATTTTAAAAAGTTCAAATTCTTTTGTTGTTTGCAAATTAATTCAAATTTGAATCATCTTTATATTAAGTGGTTATTGAAAACAATAATTTAATTAGGGTGGACATATATTTTTAATTGGAAGCAAAAGGTTATGATTGTTGTGTAACTTTCATGGTTTCAAATTGGTTGCTGTTTGGAAACATGTATTTGAATTTAAGTAACAAATTGGATTAAGTGGATTATTAAAACCACAATTTAAATAGTTGACCTTAGGGATTTAATGGAAACAATTGATTGAATGGTTTTGCAATTTTCATAACTTTCAAAAGGGTTTTTGTTTTGGAAATTAATTGAATTTGAAAAGGGTTTGATATTAAATGAATTTTTGATGAAACAAAACAACAGTTTTGGAATCACAACTTTTATGGAAACAATTGATTATTTTGATTTGAAATATTCATTTGGAAATTGTAACATCACAAGGATGAAACAAAAGGTTTGAATTTTGGTTTGAAATTCAAATAGAAAACAAAGGAAAACAAGGGAAAACAGTTGGAAAACAAATGAAAACAGAGGAAAACAAAAGGAAAACAAGCAAAACAATTGCAATGAACATGATGCCATGATGCAAAACATAAAATAACAGAGAGCAAACATTCTAAAGGCTTATTTTTCATACTTGGGATGTTACAAAACGCCCCCCTTGAAGGAATCGCGCCCCGAGATTCCTACTGAGAAAAGAAAAGGTCCGGATACTTCTTGCGAAGATCCACTTGAGCTGTGACACGTGAAACACATCGTGCACCTTGGATAGTTTTTCTGGAAGTTCAAAACGATAAACAACCTTGGCAACTCTTCTGGAAAGATTTCAGGGAATTTGGAAATTACCGGAACATTTTCAATTGAATGAAGTGGTTTCGCATGGAGGGTGTATAGCTGGATAGAACTTGATTCATTTGGAGAATAGACTATCTATCAGAAGGGTGGAACAGGGTTATTGATTAGACGCCGGTAGCAGAACTGAAGTGGGAAGCAACAACAAGATTTGAACGGACGAAAAGGATGTTGAGAAGAACAGTATATCGGAGCAACATCGGGAAAACGAGATCAAAACACTCCTGAGGTACTACGGAAAACCCATCCGGGCTTCTAAAGGATCGATATCTACTGCTTAAGGAATAGAGGATCTGCTTCCGGGGCTTACACGCCTCCGTTCTCAATCGTGAGTAGGCAACATGATAAATCATGTCACAACCACCTCCATTCCTATGGTCTAGTAGATATAACCATCCTAGAGAGACCAGAATTCGTGAAAACCTAACTTGAAAGTTTAGATAAGAAGGGAAAACCACGTTGCACTTCCTTACCAGAAAAGGGAGGGTGGGTGGGGAAAGAAGTAAAATGGCAGAATTCCTACTCTCACGTTTCATTTTTCCTATATAGCTACAAAAATAGTTTCTAGACTCAACTGCGACCAGTAAAAAGGGATCCTACAGGCAGACAAGCTCTGATACCATTTGTCGCACCCAGACTTCTAGAGGATACTCGCCGTTCCATTGAACAGTAGTAGATTGGATTACGGGGCTTACCGGCACCCGCGTCCTCTTACGAGTAGGCCAACACACGTATGTGTGACAACCAACCCCTATCTGTTCAGCGTCGACGTAAACTATCCCATAGAAATCAGGATACTTCCATTGACGTACTTCAAAACATACACACATGGTACGTCAACGGCATTGGAACAAGTGATATCACAACAGATCTCTACGACACAAAATATTGAAATAAGTTGCAAATGGCTCTCATTAGAGCAGAGATAGCAAATACAATCATCCAGAGGACACATGTCCCAACAATTCATCATTACATCACAGCGGAAGCATTCAACATGTCTGAGTACAGACAAGAACCAAATAGGCCTAAGAGGCCGGAAACGAAAAGACGGAGCCCATCCACGAAGTCTCGGATCCTGCCCGGGTCCGCTATCTACTCGTCAGCAGTCTCGTCATACTCCACGTAGTAGCCACCATGTAGATCCTCGGAAACGTCGTCTGCGGAAACCACAGCCCCAAAGGGGTCAGTACATAAACGTACTGGCAAGCAAGACTCACAGTTCACCAAAGTGTAACCCGTCAACACCAAGCACAGATGCTTTGGGCTCAACGGAAGAAAGGGGATATGAAAGATGCTGCAACTGGCTGCTCTAACCAACTACAGAACATACTACAACTTCCGGCTAACAGAAAGGAGATAAGATCGTGTATCGTAACCAACTATAGCTAACTCCAAACAAACCCATCCTGGACCTCGCCCCTTATCCAAAGAAGCAATCCGAGGGTAACTCACACAGGTGAATTAATGATGGTTCAGATTATTGTGTCAATAAGCCTATTACTAGTCAAGTTGTTAATCATTGGGTGTAAGATTGTTAATCATTAGGTTTAAGTTGTTCTGAGTACTTGTTAGCCAGTACTTTCACCAAGTAGTCCATAACCGCGGAAAACACGGCTTCTCGAGAAGATTTATCCCTGCAGGGGTGCACCAATTTGGCCGTACACGTAAGAATAACCCGCCAGACGGGGGATCAACCCACCAAGCGAGGTACTCAACACAACCCAACTCTTCTTCGCATCAAGCCCAAAGCACCTTGGGCGCACGGCTAATCGAGCCCCGAAGAAAGGGGACCCTCATAGCACTCTAAGAACGTGTCCCCCTATATGCCGACTACAAAAGTTCCACCCTGGCCTGGGATCGCAAAAACATGCATGCGGCAAATGGAAAACACGAACTAAATGAGGCGATTTGGACGAGATGCGAATCGAATCAAATTTAGGGGGGCGCCCATACTCGCTTCCCACATGCGGTTAGTGCGCTCATCATGGATCAGTAGACAAGACCCTTTTCCTATTAGGGTCGACACTAGCAGGCCTCAAAACCACGCAGGGCCTCCTGCCGGTGCCTTATCATCAAATTATTATTAACAATAACATTAGCATGATTCATTGTTTAACATCGAGCCCCCAGAACATAATGAAATAGTAACAGAAAGTAACGGGTAACAGACTCGAGCAAAACAACCCTAAGCATGCTATTAAGACACGGGCACATGCAATGGTTATAGGTGTGGAGGTGAGGCAATATCAGGGTTAAGGGATTCATGTGATAGGTTCGTAACAGAAGCAACTAATCATAGGGCTAGCAGAATAGACAACGGAAAGTATCGGTAACCAATGTTGAAAGGAACACAGTGGTTCATGTGAGTGATAACTTGCCTGCAAACCCAGTAGCCTGGTACTGAGCTAACTCCTTAGAAGGGATGTCGTAAGTATCGTCGGTCTCAACGTCGTCGTATATCCGAGAAGAAGCAAACAAACAACACAGAGAACAAACAATCAATATCATGGCATAGTGCACAAACATGGGATGATGCATGACCATTTAATTGATGCAACAAAATAAACTAGTTGACATGGTAACAACATGATTAAATGGACCCTCGTGCAATTTGGATTGCATATGAAAAGCCCATGAATTATGGTTGAATTAATTGTTCTACAACTAATCATCATGTGAAAGTTGATTAGCATGATGCATGGATGAGGAAAACAGAAAAATAACAACAATAGAATCAATTGGAAATAAGGTTTAACAAGTTTTGGAATTAATTTATTAAGTTTTGGAATTTTGGTTCCTTAAAGGTTTCACACAAACATTTGTTGTTTTCATCAAGTTAAATTGTTCAAAATAGATAACAAAGTTCATATTTGGAAATAGCACAAAATTTTAGGTGGATTACATGTTTCACTTGTTGAAAAAGGATTTCAATTAAATTATTTATGAATTAAACAAGTTTAAGCAAGAATTAAATGAATTTAATTGAAACATGATTTTATTTGAATTTTTATTTGTTCAAAACATTGAGTGAAGTTCATATTTGAAAAGGTTATGCTTTTATGGTTTGAAAAGAATTTGATTTGATCAAGTTATGAATTTGGCAATATTAAATGATTTAAACAAGGTTTAAATTATTTAACCAATTTTAATTATTCAAAACATGAAACAAATTTTATATTTGAAAAGGTGGTTTAATTTTGCATGGAAAACATATTTCATTTGTTGAAATTGGATTTAAAATGAGCAAGTTATTATTTTGGCAATTTTAAATGCAATAATTAAGAAACAGTTGTTTTCAGCAATTTAAATTATTCAAAACAGCAAGCAAAATTTATATTTGGAAAGTACATGAAAAGTTTATTGGAAAACATATTTAGTTTGTGGAATTTGGAATTTTTATGCCCAAGTTATGAATTTTGCAAAATTAGGTGAATTTAACAAGTTTTCAAATATTGCACGAATTTAAAATATTCAAAACAGTAAACAAATTTTATATTTGGATAGACAATTCAATTTGGCACAGAAAACATATTAAAAATGTTGAATTTGGAGTTGGGATGAATTACTTATGCATTTTACAAGATTTGGTGCAAATCTGCCATTTTTTATGAGCTAGGGACTTGGAAAGAATTTTACAGGGCTAGAAAAAAAATGTAGCAGGGACCTAGCTGTGATTCTGAGATGTTGCTGTGACCAAAAAAAGGAGATAAAAAGTTTTGGTTTAAGTCGTGGAAGGGGGGACTCGAACCCAAGCCCTCTGCTAGCGCACAGAGGGACAGAACCAGTAGGGTAGCTGAAACGTTGTGATGGAAAGGGGGCAGCGGGGGGTATGAGGTGTTGGTGTGGCTGTGTAACTGAATTTTTCTGCACGTTACTGAACCTGGGCGGACAGCAATGGGGATGGTCGCCGGCAGCGATCTCCGAGGCGGGGATGCGAGCGGCAGAGGGCGGTGGTCGCTGCCAAGGGAGAGGGAGGAGGCGATAGGAGGGAGGAACGAGTGGGAGACGAGGTGGCTCACCTCGAGCGCTCGAGGCAGGAGGAGGTCGGGGCGGACAGGTCGTGGGCGGACAGGGAGGCGACGGCGCCTTGGAGCGGACGGCGGCGGCGCCGTGGGGCATCCCAGCCCAAGCCGAGGGGGTGGAGAGGGAGCCCGCGGTGGGGGCTTTCCATTCCCGCCCTCACCGCGGCCGGAGGGTGACGGCAACTCCGATGACCACCGGAGGGAGAGGGGCTCAGTACAGGTTCAGAGATACAGTACAGGGAGAAAAAAGCAGGGAGAAGGAGATGGAGTGGAAGAAGGAGGAGTGGAGGCGGTGAGAGGGAAGAAGGAGGGAGAAGGAGAGGTAGAGGAAACCCTAGGGTTAGGGCAGTAGGTTTATAGGGGGAGGGGATGGTGCCTGCACCGTTGCCTGTTTCTCTGAACCACGTGGACACCATGGATGGAGATCGTACAGGGAGGAAGACGACAGGGGGGAAGGGGTATTGGGCTCTGTGGGAAAGGTGGGCTGGGGGAAAGGAGATGGGCTGGCTGCTGGTTGCTCTCTCTCTCCCTCTAGCTTTTATTCTTTTTGTTATGTTTTATTTTTTTGGCAGAAAATGGAAAGGGAATAAATAGATAAGGTTTAGGGCTAGGAAAAATGTGAGAAAAATTGGGTGAGTTTATTAAGTCAAAAGCAACCACTTGCCAAGCTTGGAATTTTAAAAAGTTCAAATTCTTTTGTTGTTTGCAAATTAATTCAAATTTGAATCATCTTTATATTAAGTGGTTATTGAAAACAATAATTTAATTAGGGTGGACATATATTTTTAATTGGAAGCAAAAGGTTATGATTGTTGTGTAACTTTCATGGTTTCAAATTGGTTGCTGTTTGGAAAAATGTATTTGAATTTAAGTAACAAATTGGATTAAGTGGATTATTAAAACCACAATTTTAAATAGTTGACCTTAGGGATTTAATGGAAACAATTGATTGAATGGTTTTGCAATTTTCATAACTTTCAAAAGGGTTGTTGTTTTGGAAATTAATTGAATTTGAAAAGGGTTTGATATTAAATGAATTTTTGATGAAACAAAACAACAGTTTTGGAATCACAACTTTTATGGAAACAATTGATTATTTTGATTTGAAATATTCATTTGGAAATTGTAACATCACAAGGATGAAACAAAAGGTTTGAATTTTGGTTTGAAATTCAAATAGAAAACAAAGGAAAACAAGGGAAAACAGTTGGTAAACAAATGAAAACAGAGGAAAACAAAAGGAAAACAAGCAAAACAATTGCAATGAACATGATGCCATGATGCAAAACATAAAATAACAGAGAGTAAACATTCTAAAGGCTTATTTTTCATACTTGGGATGTTACACTCGTACCCGGAAAAACATCCTGCAACCCTATCAACTTCCCTGCGGTATGCTGCCATAGTTGCGTCCTTTCTATCCCAAGTTCCTGACACCTGCTGTACCACAAGGTCCGAATCTCCGAAGCATCGTATCCTCTTAATGTTCATCTCCTTGGCTACCTTTAAGCCATGCAATAGGGCCTCATACTCGGCCACGTTGTTGGAACAGTCAAAGTGAATTTGTAGTACGTAACTCAATTTGTCTCCTTTGGGTGATGTTAGCACCACTCCAGCTCCTGACCCCTCATATTGCTTTGATCCATCGAAGTGCATAATCCATGACTCGGAGTTTGGAACCATGGTAGTCATGCCTGTGTGTGTCCAATCATTAACGAAATCAACCAAAGCCTGAGATTTGATTGCTGGCCTGGGCTCGTAGCTGATGTGATAATCCCCCATTTCTATCGCCCATTTGGCTATTCTTCCGGCCGCATCCGAGTTTCTGATGATATCCGACATTGGTATTGAGCTAACCACTGTTATGGGGTGTTCCTGGAAATACGGCTTCAGTTTCCGGCTGGCCATAAAGACCCCGAAAACCAGCTTTTGCCAATGCGAATAGCGCTGCTTTGCCTCTAATAATACCTCACTGACATAATAAACCGGCCTCTGGACTGGATAACCTTTCCCATCCTCTTTACGCTCCACAACCACTACTGCACTGACGGCTCGGGGGCCAGCTGCCACCTATAGCAACATAGGCTCTTTAGGACCCGGGGCTGCTAGTACTGGTGCTTCAGATAACTGCTTCTTTAGTGCCTCGAACGCCTCATCCGCCTCTTGATCCCATACAAATTTGTCGGATTTCCTCAAGAGCCGGTACAAGGGTATTGCCTTTTCTCCGAGTCTTGATATAAATCGGCTCAAGGCTGCTACGCAGCCCGTAAGCTTTTGAACATGCTTCAAATTTTCCGGCTTTTTTAGACTTTGGATAGCTTTGATTTTGTCCGGGTTTGCTTCAATTCCTCTCTCGGAAACGATAAAGCCAAGTAATTTCCCGGCTGGAACTCCAAATACGCACTTTGTCGGGTTAAGCTTCATCTGATACCTCCTTAAGTTCTTGAACGTTTCTTTTAGATCATCGATAAACGTTTCTGCCTTCCTGGTCTTGATAACCACATCATCCACATAAGCATGGACGTTGCGTCCAATTTGGTCCTCGAAGCACTTATGAATACACCGTTGATAAGTTGCGCCAACGTTCTTCAACCCAAATGTCATGGTTTTGTAACAAAAGGCCCCAAAAGGGGTTATAAACGATGTTTTCTCCCAATCCTCCCTCTTGAGTTTAATCTGATGATATCCGGAATAAGCGTCCAGAAAGCACAATAGGTCACTCCCAGCTACTGCATCTATGATCTGATCTATCCTTGGTAGTGCGAACGGATCCTTTGGGCAATGCTTGTTGAGACTCGTAAAATCAATGCACATCCTCCACTCATTGGTCTTTTTCATCACTAGCACCGGATTTGCTAACCAATCCGGGTGAAATACTTCCATGATGAAGCCGGCTGTCAATAGCCGAGCAATTTCTTCACCTATAGCTTTCCTTCTTTCCTCATTCATCTTCCTCAAGCCCTGCTTCACAGGCCTGGACTTGGGATCTACATGCAAACTGTGCTCTACCAACTCTGTAGGGATACCCGGCATGTCGCTAGGTGTCCAGGCGAATACGTCTGCATTCGAACGAATAAACTCCACAAGTGCCTTCTCCTGCTCGCTGTCCAAGTTAGACCCTATAGTAAATTGCTTAGTGGGATCACCTTCGACAAAATCTATCATCTTGGTGTCCTGTGCTGCCTTGAATTTTGCTCTTTCGTCCTCAGTATTCGGCCTTTTCAATGCGGTTCCATCATCCGGATCTACTTGAGACCGATAATACTTGAGTTCTTCTTTTCTGCGAGCTTGCTCGGCCATTACCGAATCTCCTTCGTCGCACTCGGCCGCTATATCCCGGCTTCCATGTATGGTGATGGTCTGCTTAGGACCCGGAATCTTCAGCTGCAAATACACGTAACACGGCCTGGCCATGAATTTGGCGTAAGCCGGTCTTCCAAATAGTGCGTGATAAGGACTGCGCAATTTGACCACCTCGAACGTGAGCCACTCAACTCGATAATTATCCGTTGATTCTCCGAAAGCTACCTCCAATGCGATTTTCCCCTCGGGACATGCCGAGTGACCCGGCACTATTCCATGAAAAATTGTTGAGCTTTTCTGTAGCTGGGATTCTTTGAGACCCATGCGTGAAGAAGTTTCCCAGTACAAGATATTGATGCTACTTCCACCGTCCATCAGGACCCTTTTTAACTCGTAACCATTAACCTGTGGTGCGACTACTAATGCTAAGACTCCTGGGTGCTCTATTCTTTCCGGGTGATCTCTTCTGCTCCATGTTACATCCTGTTCTGACCATCTCGGGTATCCCGGACCAGCCGAGGAAACCGAGTTCACAGCTTGCTTGAGTATCTTTTTGTCCCTATTAGAAGTTCCTGTAGTATGCACATGATATTGTCCTTTTAAATCAGATGTACGTACCATACCGATGAAGACGCTGATCTAGCCGATCGTCACAATAGATCCGGATTCGAGGTGATCCGACTCCGGCCCCCAGCCGGAATCGTCCACCGTCTTCTCCCCTTCGTGGTCGATGTAGATCTCGCCGACGACAAGATTCTCCATGTTCTTCCGAGCTTCTCCCGTGATGTAAACACCTTTGGACGCAGGCCCCACGGTGGGCGCCAACTGTCGTGGGATAATCACGGCAGACGTTACCGGGGGTAACTGATCTTGGGGCAAGACGACACAGGCGTTTGGGAGAGGATTTAGCTCAGAGGAAAGCATGATGGAACTCGATCTGGTAGCCGGCAATCAAGTCGCCGAGTCTCCGATCTCAAGTTATTAACTCAGCTCTCGTGTTATACTGGATACTCGATACCAAGCGATATTGCTAGGGTTCTTAGATCTCTCTCAACTAAACCTAGGGGTCGGTTTATAAAGCACCCGTACCCCCTGGCTTACCCTCCAAGGCGCACCCTGAATCCTACCCAGACACCACATACAAACCCTAACTTTCCTTTACCGTAACCCACAATCCGGGTTACGAGGCCTACAAATTTGGGCCTTCCAGAAGTTTCTTTATCCTTAGCCGGATCTTGCGCAGCGTCCTTTGGGCCGGGTTACACCTTGGAGTTGGCCTACCGGGTTATTATCCCTCCATCAGTGATTGTCCGTTTAGGACCTAGAATTTTCAACTGTAGGTAAACATAACACGGTCTTGCCATGAACTTGGCGTAAGCCGACCTTCCAAACAATGCATGATAAGGACTGCGCAATTTCACCACCTCGAATGTGAGCCACTCTACTCTGTAATTATCCTTGGATTCTCCAAAAGAAACCTCCAACGATATCTTTCCCTCAGGGCAGGCCGAATTTCCTGGTACAATTCCATGAAAAACTGTGGAGCTTTTCTGCAGCTGAGACTCTTTGAGCCCCATACGCAAAAGGTCTCCCAATATAGGATATTGATACTGCTCCCACCATCCATCAAGACCTTCTTTAACTCATAGCCATTGACCTGCGGCGCTACTACCAAAGCTAGCAAACCCGGATGTTCTATTGCTTCTGGGTGATCCCTTGTACTCCATGTTACTTCCTGATCTGACCATCTCAGGTATCTTGGAACACCCGAGGAAACCGAGTTTACATCTCTTTTGAGTATCTTCCTTTCCCTCTTGGTAGTCCGAGTGGTGTGAACATGATACTGTCCTAGCTGCTTTGGGTTACTCTGAAAACCCCCTGCACCACCTTGGTTATTACCCGCGTTACCAGCTCCTGCTTTGCCTGCGGGGGGTGGGCCGTTGCCCGGGTTTCCACCCAGACCCGGCCCTCCTCCCCGGCCTGCACCTTGCAGGGACTTCTGTATTTCCTCATTTTCCACCTCTGTAGATCCACAAATTGTTCCAATGAATGGTTAGCCGGCCTGTCATTCCTACTATGCCGCGGGCAAGGCATCTTGAAGGCTTATATGTGGTTAGTCGGCCGTGGAGGCCCTTGATAATTGCCTCCTCCGTTGATGTTTCCTCCGTTAAAGTTTCCGTCCGCTCTAGGCCTTGCAAACCCGGCCTCAGTATTGGCGACTAACTCGGATCCCCCTCATATGGACGTTTATGCTGGTTGTTTCCATTGCCACCATTGTTACCTCCATTATTTCCCGGTGCAACCCCATTACCGGTTCTTCCATTACTGTTCACACTAGATTTTCCCTTCTTGTCCTCGATATCTTCTTCTGTGGTGTCGGTGGAGGCATGCTTGTTGCACGCGTCCATCAACTCCCCCATAGTAATTTCTGAAACATGCCTACTGGATTTCATGCGTACCAATTTTTGCACCAAAGGCGTATTTCTGCATATTTTCGCCATAGCTTGTATCGCGTCCTTTGCTGGACATCAGTGGAAGAGTGGAGTATCTCCATGACTCGGCGCACCCAACTGCGTGCCGACTCTCCCTTTCTCTGGACACATCGATCCAAGTCGTCAATCGTGTATAATTTTCTGCAAGTTCCATGAAAATGCTTGATGAAGGCCGATTTTAGCTCACTGCATGAATTGATAGACCTATCAGGCAGGATATTGAACCATAGTTTTGCTGCTCCTTCAGACATCATAAGATACATAATTTTGGCTTGGAGCCTTTCTGAAGCGTTGCGAATAGACATGGCCATCTCATAGCTGCTCAACCAGGTCTCAGGATCCATGGTTGGCTCATAATTGAAAACTTTACCCGGCTCTTTGAATTTGTCCGGGTAAGGTTCAGCCCTGACAGCATCTGATAAGCACTTGTGATGGGGGGATGATAACCCGGTAGGCCAACTCCAAGGTATAACCCGGCCCAAAGGACGCTGCGCAGGATCCGGCTAAGGATAAAGAAACTTCTAGAAGGCCCAAGGTTTATAGGCCTTGTAACCCGGGTTGTGGGTTGCAGTAAGGAAAGCTAGGGTTTGTAAGCGGTGTTCGGATAGGACTCAAGTTGCGCCTTGGAGGGCAAGCCGGGTAGGGGGATGGGTGCTTTATAAACCAGCCCTATGCTTAGCTTTGCAGAGATCCAAGTAGTAACCCTATCGCCGAATATCGAGTATCCATTGTACACAAAAAGATCGAGTTAATAAAGCGAGATTGGAGACTCGGCGACTTCGTCGCCGGCTACCAGATTGAATTCCATCATGTTTTCCTCTGAGCTAAACCCTCTCCCAAACGCCTGTGTCGACTTGCCCCAAGATCAGTTACCCCTGGTAACATCTGCCGTGATCATCCCACGACAGTTGGCGCCCACCGTGGGGCCTGCGTCCAAAGGTGTTTACATCACGGGAGAAGCTCGGAAAAGCATGAGGAACCTCGTCGTCGGAGAGATCTACGACGACCACAAAGGAGAGAAGGTGGTGGATGATTCCGGCTGGGGGCCAGAATCGGATCGCCTCGAGTCCGGATCTGTTGTGACAATCGGCCGGGTCAGCGTCTTCATCGGTATGGTATGTACCCCTGGCTCGGCTCCTGACGATGTTGAATCTGATTCTGTGTCAGGGGAGGCTACTTACGCCCAGTCAGATAGAGAAGAATCAGTTGGAGCAACAGACCAGATAGAAGAATCCATCGCGCAGTGGGAACAGCCGGAGGAGCCGGCATGGGCCCCGTGTGACCCGGACGGTGGAAAGGATGATACTGAATCTATCCGGGACCTGCTGGAAGATCGGTACGGAGAAGATACCAGCGGAGAAGAACAGCATGAACTCACAACAAGCGTAGTACGCCAAGCAGCGGTCTACACGGCTCCTGCAGCCAACCTTAATCAGGGAAACGTGACCACGGCTCCGGTCGGGGCGGCTCAGGCATTGGCGCAGCGGCAGGACGCAGCTAACGGAAACCCGGACCCGGCCCGGGTCGATGGAGAGTCGGCATCAGTGACTAGCCGTGCGGCGGATGAGGAGTTGCACGCGAATACGTTCGGATTCCTGGGAAACCGGACACCGGGGGCGGGTCCTTCAAACCTGCGCCACCCGGCCTTGTTCGACAATAACCTGATCCTAGACCCCACGGTCCTTGCTACGGTTATCACTCCAGAAAACGCAGCTGAATGTGTCAGGGACCTGGATGTAGCCCGCCGCGCGTTGGAACAGCAAAGAAGGCAAGTGGAGGCGGAGAAACGAGGGATGGCTACGCGTCAACGCGAGCTGGATGCATTGGAAACCCGGCTCCGAGAGGAAACATCTAGAGTACACCAGAGACATCAAACTAGACTACCGGCCACGGGTGGGGTCATTAACCCAGCAGCTTTGTTTATTACGCCTCAGGACCAACCGATTCCAGCGGTAAACCAGGGAACTGCGCCTCAGCCGGCAACAGGGGAAGCCCACGCGGCAAACGTGCAGGCCGGGTTACCCCCACCACGAACCAGAGTCACAACCGGCAACGAGTTGCCACCACAGCCACCGTCACGGTTTCGCACACCAGCAGGCCACTACAACAATCCCATGGACAACGTGTATGCAGCAACGCTTGCATTGAACCAGATCCCGGTAGGAGAATCGCCCCATGCAGAAAGGACCCGGCAAGCGATCGATCTACTGCACACTGCAGTGGCGCAGCAAGCCAATTACCCGGACCACAGAAGCGGGATGCATGGGACGCCATACGCCAGTCAACAACAAGGGAATATTCAAGCAAACTCGGCGCGGCGGAGGGAAGAGCAGCAGCAAATGCCGCCTCCTCCCCGTGTTCCGGCAGCGTCGGTGGCGCAGGCCGTTGTGGATAGCTCCAGGGCTCGGAGAGCCGGGGCCGGGTCTGCTGCACATGGGTTGCCTGCAGCACCGCGCCCCGCTGCGCCCCCGGCTGGATCGCACGCTTCCCGAGTAAGGCCAGCCTCAACCGTCCTCGCAGGGCCCAAGTGTCTCTCAGACGACATCAGAGCTGAACCTTACCCGGAAAAATTCAAAGAGCCGGGAAAAGTAGTGAATTATGAACCGACCATGGATCCGGAAACATGGTTGAGTAGTTATGAGATGGCAATGTCAATCCGCAACGCGTCCGAGAATCTTCAAGCCAAGTTCATGTACTTGATGATGTCAGAAGGGGCAGCAAAGTTGTGGTTCACCAACCTGCCAGAAAAATCGATCAAGTCCTGGGAAGAACTGAAGACCGCGTTCGTCAAGCACTTTCATGGAACGTGCAGGAAGCTATTCACTATTGATGATTTAGAGCGATGCGTTCAGAAGAAGGGAGAATCAGCACGCAGTTGGGTACGCCGGGTTATGGAGATACTTCACTCATCCATAGATATTCAGCCCAAAGATGCGCTACAAGCTATGGCAAAAACATGCAAGTATATTCCTTTAGTACAAAAGTTAACTCGCATGAAGTCCAGTAGGAATGCATCGGAGGTTAAGATGGGAGAATTAATGGATGCGTGCAACAAACACGCCGCAACAGACACCACAGAGGAGGAAGTTGATGACAAGAAAGCGAAGGTGAATACCAGTAATAGTGGAAGGACCGGCAATGGGTCGGCACCGAGTAATAACGGAAATAGTCAGAACAAGCGCCCATTTGAAGGAGGTTCCGAGTTTGTAGCTAATACTGAAGCCGGGTCTTCGAGACCCATATCTGAAGGGAATTTTAATACCGGAAATCATAATGGAGGACACTATCAGGGACCTCCGAGGCCAGGCAACAGTTGGGACATATTCAGGATGGCGTGCCCGAAGCACAGCAGAAACGGCAAGCCGGCTAATCACTCCTTGGAGCAATGCGTCGACTTACAGAGATGGAAGAACGAGGAAGTAAACAGAGCCATGCGAGGTGCGGGTCGGGGAGGGGGCCCGGGTCCAGCAGGAAATCTGGGCAACGGTCCACCCCCAGCAGGAAATCCGGGCAACAATCAAGGGGGGGCGGGAGGTTTCCAGGCTAACCCCAAACAGTTGGGTCAGTATCATGTGCATACTACAGGAGGCTCTAACAAGGACAAAAAGATGCTAAAGCAGGCGGTTAACTCAGTTTCTTCTGCTGTTCCGAGGTATTTGAGATGGTCAGAACAGGAGGTAACATGGAGCAGGAGGGATCACCCGGATAGAGTGGATCACCCGGGAGTCTTAGCATTGGTAGTGGCGCCACAGGTCAATGGGTACGAGCTGAAAAAAGTCTTGATGGATGGAGGGAGCAGCATCAATATCCTGTACTGGGAAACTTTCCTGCGCATGGGTCTAAAGGAATCTCAGCTACAAAAAAGTACAACAGTTTTTCACGGGATAGTGCCGGGTCATTCAGCGTGCCCCGAAGGAAAAATTGCGTTGGAGGTAGCTTTTGGGGAATCAAAGGACAATTATCGAGTTGAGTGGCTTACTTTTGAGGTGGTTAAGTTGCGCAGTCCTTATCACGCATTGTTTGGAAGACCGGCTTATGCCAAATTCATGGCAAGGCCGTGCTATGTGTATCTACAGCTGAAAATTCCGGGTCCTAAGAAGACCATTACCATACATGGAAATCGAGATATAGCGGCTGAGTGCGATGAAGGAGATGCAGCAATGGCTGAGCAAGCATGTAGGAAAGAGGAACTCAGGCATTACCGATCTCAGGCGGACCTGGAGGAAAGGGCAACTTCAAAAAGGCCGAGCCCTGAGGAAGAAAAAGCAAAACCCAGGGCAGAGCAAGATGCTAAGATGGTGGCTTTCATCAGGAACGATCCCTCCAAATTGTCCGGCATAGAAGGGGAAATCACACCGTCATCTACGGCTAGCAGCGCTGCGATAACGACACACCCGGATTGGCTAGCAAACTCGGTACTCGTCATGAAAGGGTCTAACAAGTGGAGAATGTGCGTCAGTCACGCCAGCCCGGGACCGATTGTCGAAAAGAACTAGACAGTGTAACGGGCAGCAGGTTTCAGACGCGCTCTTTTCCTACCCAGGGTACCTAAGGGGACTGGAAGGTTTTTAATGAGGCGGCTTGCTGACCCAAACTTTATCGTACCAATAAAAAGAGGTGGTTTTCAAGTATTGTCATGGTCTTTGCTTCGATTACGGGTAAGTGGTGCTTGTTATTATCAATACATCAGTATCATCAAGATACATTGCACATACATAGGTCTTTGGGGGCTAAGCTGCTTAAATAGCAGACACGAACCCAAATACCGGGCCTTGATGCCTATGAGTTATGAGGGCCGATTACTCACAAGACGAGTACGGTTGCAATCTTATAACCGGACGAAGGAGCCAAATTTCTTGGTTATTCTTACTTAAGCTCGATGTGACTCGCACTAAAGTGGCATGACCTGTTCGCTTACGATTACAATCAACCACGCAGCCCAATGGGATTTGCTTGACCCTGTTTTTCGTATAGATGTAACAGCATGGTATCCATGCGAAAGCCGGCTTACAGTACAAGATAATCAAAAGGGTCATCTAAACCACAAGTCTATGCAGAGTACAAGGCTAATAGCCGGAAACTCAACGAGTATTAAGCATGACTTCAGTATTTACGCAAACGGCTATCGGTTTCCGGCTTGGTAAAGAGCAATTTGTCCTCTGAGAAAGGCCGCACCCCCCTGGCTCGTACTTTGGGTCATGGGGACTGGGGACTTCGAAACAGAAACAAACTGTTTAGCTATCAAAGCTCGAGAGACCCTAGCTTCCGAGTCTTGGGGACTTAAAGAAAAGTCCACTTATCAAAACCCGTGACGCTCGGAAAACCGAGTCTCGCAAAGGGAATCAACAAATAGTTGGGTATCGAGAATAAGTTTAAAGAATAAGACAAGTGTCAAGACTATCAAAAGCCGGGAGAGGCACAAACATGTTCCGAACCAAAAATATGTTACAAAGCGATGGTACCAATATCAAGGGTGCACAGACGCACCATCAAAATCATATTAGTTTTAAAACACAAAAGTACCAGGTAACGCTCTACTCGGTATCCTGAGAGCGGTCTTCCGGGTCTTGGTCCTGGATCTGCGCCTTAGCCTTTCCAGCAGCATTACCCGGACTTTCCGCGTCAGGACGGATAGGTGGAGGAACAGCTAGCGTAGAGGTAGACGGCCGTAATCCTAGCTCGGCCTCCCTCTTAGCAGCCTCTTCTTTTCTCCTGGCCAGATCAGTCGCCCATTTTTCCAACATATCAAAGGGAGGGGGTGCCTCTTCCAATATGATTTTTCCTTCAGCATCGTATGAGCTCATGATTGTGTCCTGGTCCATCTTATCGGCCAAAGCGGTGGCCGAGGGGCGTACTGCGGATTGTATGGCCTTGAAGTCCTTGGGTGTAAACTTGGAGCCATCAGCCTTTAATTCTGGAAACCCGGATACTACCTTTGCCGGGTCAAGCTTAGGAAAGTAAGCCTTCGCCAGCGTCAAGGCCCGGGTCATACCGATCCGACAGGACGAGCGCTTCCATATCTCAATCCATCCAGGCACCGTTGAGCAAGCTTGCACAAGATTCTCTTCACCCGGGTATACCTCGGAAGGCCACTTCACAGCGTCCAATATAAGCTTTGTGCCGGCAAAAAAGGTCCGGAGCACGGTCTTCAATGTTTTTACCTTGGCAATGGCATCGTCCTCTGGAGCAGCGAGGTTCGCACCTGCAGTTGAAACAAAAGGAAAGTATATCAGTTATCCCGATTGTCATAACGATAAAGTAGAGGCAATTAAGTTAGTCGAAGGCAAAAAGCTCACTTAGCAAAATGCGATAAGTATCCGCAATCTGGTTCGATAAGTTCTTCAGCGCGGATTGAGCAGTGTGGTACTTCTTTTTGTATTTGGAAACGTCTTTTTTCAAAGTTTCCATGTTGGCCTCAAGGGCTTCTCTTCGTTTTACCTCAGCAAGTAGGAGCTGTTCGGTCTTGAGTAACACCTCATCGGACCGGGTCACTTCCGCCTGTAAGGAACGGAAAGTGTCAGTCGGATATCATGAAAAACCGGGTATTGCGTGAAGTACCGAGCACAACTTCGGTAAGTTATGCCCGGAACTTGGGGACTAGGTATGTACCAAGAGATATCCGGTGTCAATTACCTGATGCGCTGCAGACATACGCTCTAGGAGGTTGTTCTCTGAAGCTTTCATGGTGAGGAGAGCGCTCATCAGCTGGTCAAAATCATCGTTACCCGAGTTAGAAGTCTCGGGGTCGCGGAAACTTGGAGAAAAAGTTTTCCTCTTAGCAGGAGATGGCACCCGGGTCATTCGAATGTAGGGGTCTGCTCCTCCTCTCGCGCCCAAAGTGGCAGTATCTTCTTTCTCGCTAGCGTGCGAGGCTATCGGATACCCGGCTTCTCGCCCAGCCGGGTCTGTTGGTGATGCTTGTCCATCACCAGCTGCGGCGAACACGTCATCAGTTGGCTTCTCTTTGCCCGGGCCCTCGGTTTCCATGTCTTCTTGGTCGCTAACAACGACCGTGGCCCTGTGAAAAATATGAAGACACAGTTAGCACATAGCCGTGAAGAAGACAGCGAGAGTATGGTATAACATTAGGAAAAGAACTTTACCCGGGATTCACCATAAGGTCTGCAGGGAACTCGCTGCTAGAACCAGATGAAACTGAAAAATGCCAAACGAGGCGTGAGGTTACCTTGCGAGGGAGTATTCTAGAAGGATCTTTATGTTTAAATAAGGGTGTGGTCAGTACCAGCATGTCGAGTTGGAGGGGAGGAAATACCCGGGTTAAGGGTATCATCGCCCGGGTGGTTCCGAGTTACCCTGCGCTTGGTCATAGGCGACTCCTTCAGGTATGGAAAAAGGGGTAATGCCATGGTCAGCTCAGGAATATTATCACAGGAACGTGAATTAGATGTGAGAAATTGATGCAAAACCTTGAAGGCGACCCCTTGGGGTTTTCTTTTAGATCCGGCCTTAATTGCCGGCTCTAGTTCATCTTCATCGCTGGCGGACTCCACTTTGCCGTCAGTTTCTTCTTCCTCGTCTTGGTCTTCTTGTTCTGAAAATTACCATGGTTACAATAGGAAAATGAAAAGTGGGATGTGACGAACTCAAAAGAACTGAGCATGTACCTTCGTCCGAGTTAACGGTCTCCTCCTTTTCCTCTGGGTTTCCGGAGTTAGGAGAAGCATCCATCTTCCAGAAATCATCATCGGCCTGAAGTAAAAGCATAAGAGCAAGGGTTAATGATTGTATCAAGTAAAGAAGATAAGGATGGAATCGAGAAAATCAGGTCCTTACCGCGGGGGCCGGGTTCTCGAGAGTGAAGGGCTCTAATCCGGCTATGTTCCGGATTACCTCCAGCTTCTCTGTCAGAAAGCCCTTGATTGTCTTGTTGGTGTCACTAGGAGCGAAGCTGCTGGTGGAGTATCGAATGGGGTCCGTGGTTTGCCCCGAGTATTCGCACATCAATTTTGTGCGAATGGAGTTGGGTTGGATGCGGAAATCGACCCAAGTCTTCACCAGGTTAAGCCCGATGAGGCCTTGGGCAGAAAGGATGGAGATTTTAGCCAATAGAGGCAGAATTTCTTCCCTCTCCGGGTCAGGGGCAAACCCATTGAAGGTTTCAGAAATGTCAAGCTGACCCTCCGAGTAACCCGGCAACTTCTTTTCGCCGGGTGGGGAGGTGTTCCGGCAGTAAAAGTACGAGAGCTGCCAGTGCTTGATGTGGGAGTTGAGGGTGAGAGGAGGCATTAAAGAGTTCTTGCGGCGTTGGATAGAAACCCCACCTCAAGTAAGAAGTGCACCGTCGCCGCTTTCGCGGCACGGTTTGCACTGGAAAAGTTCGACAAATAGAGCCAAACTCGGCGGAGTGCACAAGTAAGACTCGGAGAGAACGATAAAATGGGAGATGTTTAGTACAGAGTTGGGTCCTATGTCGAAAATGCGAAGGCCGTAATGGCTTAAAACGTCGCGGAAGAAAGGGTGACCCGGAGGCCGGAAGCCCCGGGTCACGTGTTCAACAAAACAAATTACCTCATTTTCTGCCGGGGTGGGCCGGGTTTCGTTACCCGGTACCCTCCAGTGGATAATTTCTTGAGAGGGGAGAACCCCTAGTTCAACCAGTTCCTCCAGTTTGGCCTTGGTGACGGAGGACCGCGCCCAGTTGGCGGATATGGAGCTTGTGGTTTTGGCTTTAGCCGGCAGTTTTCCCTGTTTCTTGGGTGCCATGGGGTTAACCTGAAAAAGCGTCAGAAGAAAAGATGTGAGAAACAAAACTCGGAAATTATCCGTTGACCGAGTATTGACGAGTGGTGTCAAGTTAGCCTGGAAGTTAAATATGATCCGGGTATTATTTTGCTAAGCAAGGTATGAATTGTCCGGGTATCGTGCATTATTACAAAAGTCGTAGAATTTTATTCATGGATGAGCGTTTGGGGGTGATAAGTGGGTGTCCGTACATCTGTTATGAGCAAATGAGCCGGAGAAGGAGGATTTTCCGGGTGATAGGAACAGGGGCGGAAGGTTTGGGCGGCTCAAGCCCAGATTGGGAATTCTATTTCCAGGTTATTGGTGAAATTAATGATTACAGTTGGTAGGAGAATGAGTTGGAGGGTATATCCCACCTATTGGGTGGGTTAGAGTGAATGCTAGTGGCCTAATTCGGCGCGACCCGAGAAATCGTGAGCGGCCCAATCCAGATCCAATCTGAGGGAGAACTAAGAAGTTGTGAGGGAAAATTAGAGAATATGAGAGACTTACCGGAGGAGATTGAAGCGAAGCTTTGCGGAGGCAAATGGCGCAAGCTTGGTGCCCCTTCGCGATTCCTGGCGGACAGGCTGGGGGTCTTGCGGTGGATCTGGGCGGCGGGGCGGAGCGCGCTGTGGCGGAGCGCAACCGGCAACGGATGGGCTCCGGTGATGCGCGCGAGGCTTCCGTGGTGACGCTCTGGGAGCTCGAGCTCGAAATAAGGAAGGAGGAGAAATGGGGGAAAGTGAGCCGTTGGGGTTAGGGTTACCTCTAAGGGCTTATTTATAACGGCCGGGGTGGAAAAACTCATCCCAACGGGTGGGACCCAGAAATTACGGGGTAACGGCTATTTGTGTGAAATCTGCGAGATACGCCTTAAGTGTAGATCGAGGTCTCCGAATGAAAAAGGGAAGCAGATCCTCTCCGCGGTGTCAAGGCAAATTATCGAGAAAAGTATAAAGTTTTGCTATTCTTATCAAGGCTTAGACCGGGAAGTAGAGCAAGGCATCTGGAAGGAAAGCCGGGTTATTATGTGGCCACCAGGGAGTTGGGCCTAGTCATTTCATGAAGTACTTCAACTCGGTTTCCGCACATTCGTGTGATTGATATTTTTTGCAGGGAATAGCCAGCGCTTCAAGGAGGGATCTTTGAAGCCCATGCTATTCTGGGGACTACTGATGGGGGGATGATAACCCGGTAGGCCAACTCCAAGGTATAACCCGGCCCAAAGGACGCTGCGCAGGATCCGGCTAAGGATAAAGAAACTTCTAGAAGGCCCAAGGTTTATAGGCCTTGTAACCCGGGTTGTGGGTTGCAGTAAGGAAAGCTAGGGTTTGTAAGCGGTGTTCGGATAGGACTCAAGTTGCGCCTTGGAGGGCAAGCCGGGTAGGGGGACGGGTGCTTTATAAACCAGCCCTATGCTTAGCTTTGCAGAGATCCAAGTAGTAACCCTATCGCCGAATATCGAGTATCCATTGTACACAAAAAGATCGAGTTAATAAAGCGAGATTGGAGACTCGGCGACTTCGTCGCCGGCTACCAGATTGAATTCCATCATGTTTTCCTCTGAGCTAAACCCTCTCCCAAACGCCTGTGTCGACTTGCCCCAAGATCAGTTACCCCTGGTAACATCTGCCGTGATCATCCCACGACAACTTGGGTCCGGCTGAGTTTGCCGGCACCAGCCTTATTCTTGAAACATGTGAAGCCTCGGCGGGTGCAGAGGGAGGCGCGCCACCTGCTGACCCTCGCACTACAGTCCCGGCCGCACGCCTTTCCCGAGAACTATCCACAATAGCCTGTGCCGCTGAGACCGCAGGAGTTGCTGGTGTATGAGGAGGAGGCGGCATTTGCTGCTGCTCTGCCCTCCGTCGTGCCGAATTTGACTGAATGTTCCTCGTATTTCCATGCTGCCGACTGATATACGGCGTCCCGTGCATGTCGCTCCTGTTGTCCGGGTAATTGACTTGCTGAGCCACCGCGGTGCGTAACATCTCTATAGCCCGCCGGGTCTCTATCGCTTGAGGTGACTCTCCCAGTGGAATACCGTCGAGCGCTAAAGTTGGGGCGTACACGTTGTCCATAGGGTTATTGAAGTGACCCGGTGGGGTGTGAAATCGTGATGGTGGCGGCACAACATTGCCCCCGGCAGCCCCAGCGGGTAGCGCAAGTGACCCGGCCGACATATTAGTCGGTTGTCCCCCGAGCGCCGCACCTGCATACCCGGTTCCTTGATTCACGATCGGGATCTGCTGGTCTTGAGGCGTAATGAATAACGCGGCCGGCTGTAGGTCTCCGCCTGTTGCAGGCAGTCTCGTCTGATGCCTCTGATTATATGCTCTAGTTGTTTGTGCCTGTATACGATCCTCTAACTCATCCAACTGACGTTGACGCACGGCCATCCCCTGTTTCTCAGCTTCTACATCTCTCCTCTGCTGTTCCAACGCTCGGCGGGCCACATCCAGGTCTCTGGCCCGTGCCGCCGCGTTTTCCGGGGTTATCACCGTTGCCAAAATTGTGGGATCCAAGATTAGGTTGTTGCTAAACGGAGCCGGATTCGGTGGGTGTGATGTTCCCGCACCAGTTGTTCTGTTCATCCTAAATCCGAACATGTTCCTGAGATGAGCAGTTTCCCCTGTTTCGCTGGTAATAGACGCCAGCTCACCATCGACCCGTGCTCCAGCCGGGTTTCCATTAATCGGAGTTTGTTGTTGAGCCAGCGCTTGCGCCGCACCAACCGCGACTACTGACACATCACCCTGATTGAGATTTATTGCAGGGGCAGTGTAGACCGCAACTCGGCGCGCAAAGCCTGGTGAAGATTCATACTCTTCCTCCTCGCAACTATCTTCTTCATACCGATCTTCGAGCAGGTGCGGCATAGATTCGGTGTCATCATCTCCAGTAACCCGGCCACGCGGGGTCCTTGCCGGCTCCTCTGGCTGTTCCCTCTTCGTGGTGGGTGCTTTCTCCGGTTCTGCCATGCCTACCGACTCTTCCCCGTCCGACTGAACACAGGTGGCGTCCCCTGACACAGAATCGTACTCATTATTGTCAAAAATCAAACCAGATGTACGTACCATACCCACGAATACGTTGACCCGGCCGACCGTGACGACTGATCCGGTTTCCAGCTGATCCGACTCTGGCCCCCAACCAAAATCATCGACAATCTTCTCTCCTTCAGGGTTGGTGATGATCTCTCCAATAACGAGGTTCTTCATGCTTTCCAGAGCTTCTCCCGTAATGTAAACACCTTTGGACGTAGGCCCCACGGTGGGCGCCAACTGTCGTGGCAAAGTCACGGCAGATGTTACCGGAGGTAACTTAAGTTGGGGTAATTCGACTCTGGTGTTTGGGAGAGGGTCTAGCTCAGGTTGGACACAAGCTGGAATCATACTAATTGGCGATCTAGAGGCTCGGGCTGCAATGTCGCCGAGACTCTAATCTAGGGTTACAAATACCTGCTCTCGTATAACTGGAATAACTCGAATTCTTTTGATCTTTCTCGATCTGCCTCTACGCCCTAGAAGCCGGTTTATATATAATACCCGGTTTCCTGGCTTTCCTTACAAGATACCTCTAGAGTCCTACTCGGGGTCCACTCATAACCCTAAGTTACTCTTCGTGACCCCCAAATCTTGGACTCCATGATTCGCACCGTCTTTCAGGTCTTCTAGAACCTCCCCTTCCTTGAGCCGGGTTACCAATACAACTCCCGGCCCATCGGTGACACTCGACCCAGTATTATATTACAAGGTCTCGCGTAAACCTCTTCCAGCCGGGTCTCTGTTCCTCTTCATGGGCCTGCCGGGTTATCATCCCCCCAACAGGATCACATCCCCCAACGTGGTACTCTGTCCCTGGTTGTACATGGAGCGGTATTACCGGTGGATCCGGCGGAAGTACCGCTCGTGGAGTTTCATGTGAGTTGTTACAAGGCTACGCGTGGGAGGGATCCTTTAGATCTCATTCCCCCACCAGCCTTAGTTTCTCCTCCGTGGAACAGCACCCGTCGTCGCCACCTTTTTCGCTGTCAGGAAGGTCTCCTCCGTCGCCAGGAGACTCCTCCTCGCCGTTGGGGGCCCCTTGCACCTCTCACCTTCCTCGATCCATGCCATGGACACCGGTATGACCCTCCCTCTCTCTCCCATCTAGTTGATAGATGGAGATGCACTAGGAGCCTCATTTTTGTTTGTGTTCTTGCGTAGAAGGGTAGATGTGATTATTTTACAAAACCTAGGACTGTAGATTGCGATTAGTAGGGACAATTCTCGTCGATTTCGGTTGGTATCATGTTCGTGTACCACTACTCGCTGGAGATTCTCCCTTCTACTCTCTTTTTCGGCTCCTTTGATTTTTACTCACGTAAGCATTTTCATCTCTTTTCTTCATGCTTTTCCCCCTTAATTCTCTTCACAAATGCACCAAGTGACTCCCGTTCAGGTCATGTGAAGCGGACAACATATAGAAAGACGCCCCAGGTTGATGAGATTGAAGAAACTCTTGACCATCCGAAGCCCAAGGGCAAGCCAAATTACCCTGCCCCTGAGAATACTCTTGCCAAAAAGGAAAAGTCTAACTCCAAATTGTCCAATGATTTGTTTCTTTCTACTCGCCGCGAGAATCCGTATATCATCAAGTGATCCAAGATGATGCCTCAGTTTCGCGGGAAGGATACTCGCTTCCACACCCTCTTCCATGCTCAGATTTATAAGGAGATTCTCATGAGGAAGGCCAAGAAAATGTTACCTCTCATCATGCCATTTGTCTTGACCATATGGAGAGGAAGCCCGAGTACTTTGGAGGTCCTTTCCAATTGTGATGCTTTTGGTCTTCGTCCCATTATGGAGCTGCAACAAGACTATGATGAAGGCCTTGTGTGTGAGTTCCTTTCCATTGTTCACTTTGGGAATGAGACGGTTCTTCATATCATTTGGATGACCAAGGGAGAGAATTTTCAGCTCAAATGGAGTGAAGTGGGGGACCTCATTGGTTATCTGGTCCATGGTCCTTGTTGTGATGGTCTGGAGTATGACAAATCTTGGTTCCGTGTTCATGCCTCTTCCAAGTCTATCAACAAAGATCAACTTGGGCCTCTCTACTCTTAGAAGAAATATGATATTGGGTTCTCGAAGGGGCTCTACTAAACCTATGACATCATGCACGGTATCTACCGCGAGACCCTCAATCCCAAGGTTGGAAACATTGATGAGATCCAAGGGTACCTCAAGAATTTGATGATGCTTACCCATGAGAAACGGAGCCAAGGCATTACTCAAAAACTTGATGTGATGGATTTTATTTGGAACGAGCTTTGGACTTCTATAGTGTGGAACAAGAAAACTTGTTATGGCCCCCTTATCATGAAGATCATTTTGCATGCTTGGGAGTCCAAGCACCTAGAGGATCCCATTGGTGATGAAGATTTGTGGGTCACCCACAAGGTCAAGCACTCGCTTATCAAGGATGACACCGATCCCGTGAAGCATTCTAGAGGCCCCAAACCGGATGGTCCAGAACCCCTCATAAGCATACATTCACGATCCCGAGAATTCAGTCGTGAACAACATATGGAGTTGGTACACATATACATTATCCATTACACGAATAAAAGAGTCTTACAAATAATAGTCACATGACCAAGTCTTAACAACTGTCACGCATGACAGGCAAATGTCTCGCAAACACAGAGCGGAAACTAAATATAACGTAGATAGCCCATGTCACGCCTTCACCAACAGACTGCTGACCGGGAGCCGGGCCTAATTCGCATAGTCATCGGAAAAGTACTCCTTTTTTTAAAGATTAAAGTACTCCTCCTCAGGTGGCATCTCCGCAAAGTCTGGCCAAGTAAATAGCCAGGGGCGAAACCAATATGAGTACATTTTAATGTACTCTGCAAGACATCCTTTATACACTTACAAATGTAGTATGCTTATATGGTGGATGGGTAGGCTATAAATATGGCTCAGTACCCATGGTGTATGTAAGATAACATCATGGTTGCTTTAACATCTCTATATCTATATTGAAGAGGATACTTCAAAAGAAAATAATATAATTTTCTTTCCCTTGAAGATATTGCATATCCAAGAGGTTTTATAAACTCGTTTTATAAAAGAGGGTTTTTCTTTGCAAAGCTTCTGGGAAATCAACTCCCGCTTTCTCCACCGGTACCTTTCAGGTACAAGTCCTTTGTTCAAAACATCCTTTTTGAAAACTGACACAATGCTAGCTACATGGCCATTCAACTGCCCATATCCGAGGGCTCGTCTATTCAGAATAGTTTTACTCTGCAGAGGTGTACACATTCCACAAGATCCAATCATCTGCCATGAACTACCCATGGATCGACACAGCGATATGCAAGCATCAGATAATTGATCCTGACTGTCCACTCTGATCAAGCTAGTATATGGCTATCCCTTCAATTGGGTTTGTTCTCCCTGGCACCATGTCACACATCGCCATAGCAGGAGACCCAATTGTCGCATCCGGGGGGTAACTTAATCCCTCACTTTGTATGTCCCGTTACTCCCTCCTGGCGACACTTCGGTTCAGAGTATCATCCTCTCTATAGCTTTTGGGATAGAACACACACTAACAAGAACAAGTATCTAGATAGTCCCCGTACCTATGTTGAGGTAGAGTGGCAGTACGTCTTGGTTGTCCAGCGAAGACTAGTTTATGTGCCTTTTGTAAACCATTTGGAAAACAATACTCTTTAACTCCCCCGGTGAACAAGGTCTTGCCTTTCCACCGTGGACTTTTCATAACTCCTTTGTTTGCAAAAACACCTTTTTAAAAGTGTCCCCTTAGGGACTCAAGATTATTATCTTAGGCGGTATTTATATACCTTATGGTGGCTAAAGGCTTGGTAACACCAAGTTGACTAATGACAATGTGATAATATTCATAAGTAATATTAATAGTAATAATAGCCACTCAAAAATAGTTTTGGTAATCAAGTTTTTGTAAAACTTCAGAAGTATAGACATGCATGATAGATAATGATAAGTAGTATAACAGCAGCTTTAGGATGGCCTGCCTTGGTGGAGGTGAGGGTCTTGCTCGTGGTGGCAACATGAGTGATAGTAATATCCTCGCGCACCAACTATCTCTTCCTCGTTTTCTATCGTCGCAAAAATAAAATAACGACACACAATAAGAACCAAACCAAGCAATCAATGATACTAAAACAACAATACAACAAGCAATGCGCAAAACAAAATAACACTCAAGTTTGCAAAGCAACAATCCACAAACATACACCAAAATCACAATATTTTCTACCACTACTACTATGGTTGAGACATGCCATTTCTCAACAAAATGAGATGGAACTAGTGGGTGCTCCACTAGGTTTTTCATGACATTAAAGAGGTTCTAAGCTTCTGGTCCAACTTGTGGAAAATAATTTATCCACTAAACAAAAATAACAGCTATTGATACTAGTGAAAATAACACTATGAATTAAAAAAACTCAAACTATACATGCTTCTCTAAGAAATTATGCGCAACCTAAAAGAGGTGAAAACAACTCCTAATCAGTACCAAAGTGGTACTGGATCCAACAAAGCATCACTAAAAACCTAGGTAATAAAACTAGCTACACCTGCTCATAAGATCTATTAAAATAAAACTAGAAAACAACACTATGCATATACTATTTCCATATCCTTTCCATGCACACACTTTCTTTCATGTTGGATCTGTGAGTAAACAACATTTTAACACCAAGCAAAACATCTAAGCATGCTAGAAAACAAAGTAACAACTAGCAAGCAATTATTCTAAACTATTTCTACACATTTTATTTCTAACGGAGAAGTGCAAAATCTTAGATCTGTTGCCAAAAATAACCTAGAGCTCTAAAAAACACACAAAGCTAGGATAACATATATATATATATATATACATATACTAACAGATCCAGTTGGATTCACATCAAAAAGAATTTTTTAAACAACTTCTAAAAATCCTAGAATATGCTACTGGACCTTTACCAAAATGGATGGCATTTCCAAATGGTAGCTCACCTTGATGTGAAGTCAAGCCCTACTGATAGATCTAATCATAAGCTACTCAAAGAAATTAAGTTTGTACATTTTGAACACACATACAAAAAATTATCTCACTTTAGCTCTAACAGACATTGTGTAGCACAAGATTTATCACATGCAAAATATTGCTCCAAAAGTAGATCTACAAGTTGTATGCGTTCAAGAAAATGTAGACCTATCACTAGGAATTTTGTAGATTTTATTTCTTAGTTTTACTATTTTTAACATGATTAAAGCAAAGTGCAAGTTTCTGTCATTTTTAAAAAGGAAAAAAGAAAATCAGTGCGGGCTAGGGTTTTCTAGTGCGCGTGGCCTGCTAAGCCCTTACGGCCCAGCTCGCTTGCGCGAGCGCGCGCGGCGCGCATACCGCTTCACGGTTTAAACGTGGCCGTTGATAGTGAGATAAAGGGCGCACGACCGTATCCTTCCTTCCCTCTCTCTTCTCTCTCTCTCGCTCGCGATCGGAACGCACGGGACAGCGGCAATCTCTCGATTGTCTCACCTCGGGGATGCGTAGGACGGTGGCGTGGGGTCGGTGGAGCCTCACGAGGTTGGTGCGGTGCAGGGGCGGCGGCGTTGTGGCTCGGGATGGCATCAATCTACGGCGCACGTCTGCGAGCTCCGCGGCGTCTATGCAAACGAGGGGACAAAAGGTTGCGTCAGGGTTCATCTACGGATGGAGGGGAGCACAACGGAGGCAAGGATGAGGGGTGGGAGTGCCCACGGCGTGCTCCACCTGCCTTTTCTCTCCGCGGTGGCCAGCGGCGTCTACGAGCTCCCTGGCCTCACAGAGAGCCCAGGGCTGCGCGGTCTGCGTCTGGGGGTGAGGGTAGAGTGAGGTGAATGTGCAGGCGTGGCGTGAGCGTGCTCGTGGCTTTATAGCCACAGTGCCACAAGTGTGTGCACGAGTGTGCACTCGGGGCGGCAGTGGTGAGCTCGGGGGTGTGCTCCCGGCGCCCATGCAGTGTCCCTTTCCCTTTGGGCGTGTCCGGGGGTGGTCTAGGGGTAGTCAAGGCCAAGCAACGGGCGTGTGGGGGTGATAAGATCACGGACATGGCGACAGTGCACCTGCACAGTGGCGCCCTGTCAGCAGGCCCATGCCACCCCCTCTTTTTCTTCTCTGAACCCGACCCTCCCTTCTCCTCTCTAGTCAAACACTCGAGCATCCAAGGCTAGGAAATTGTTAAGGATACAAAGGGCTTATAGAGCACTGCCTAATTCCACTCCAATCAAAAGTTATGATCAAGCAAAGTTTGGTGCATTTCACAGATTTCAGAAATTCAGTTTTCAGTTAAAAATGACTTAGTCATTTTGGCTAAGTGTTGTAAACAGACAGGATCAACCAAAAGTTGGCTCTGTTTTCAAGGCCTAATATCTTTCCAAAATTTGTTTTCAAAGTGTGGTGTTGTTAAGCATGATATGTACGTTCATAAACATCATAAGAAAACAAATTTGAAAATCAAATAGGCTCCTCTCTCGCGGTCTTCAGTCGTCCATGCAGAATCACATTGGCATCCTGAAGTGCCTCCACCTTGTGGGTGAGACGGGTACATGCCAGATGAGTGGTCCGCAGCTGTCCCGCCAAGGCTCTGGTTCGGGTGTTCTCTATCTCGAGGTCAGCCATCAACTTACCCAGATGGGTAACGAGAAGACGACACTCCCCAACCATGGTGTGCTGCAAAATGATCATGTCATCAAGTCGACGCTGGGTGCAGTGCAGCACGATCTCCATGTCCTCCAGGTGAGGACACATACCATCGAGATCCTGTGGTACAACAACAGGTGTGCCGGTCTCGCCTCTCCTCCCGAGGAACTTAAAGCGAGTACCCAGGTACTGGAAATCCCTCAGATGAGCCAAGCGTGCAATAGCCTCCTGGATCACCCTAACTGCGCCCTCCTACCAGGAGTGCTCAACAATGGTGACGACGAAGGTCTCTGCCGAAGGAGTGGTCAGCGGAGGACGAATAGTACACTCCAGTCTCCCTCAATAGGAGAACCAAAGATCATCCCTCCCCGCAACCCGGGAACCGGACGATCGATAAGCTCCGTCATCGCTACAAGCGTCTGTTCGAAAAGAAAGGCCACGTCTCTCGCCAGCCCCAACTGGCAAGCCTCGGTGAATACAACTTCCATCTACACAAACTTTTAAGTAAGCTTAAGTTAGACCCAAGTGTACAAAATTTTAGAACGCCGTGGGATCCACCTGCCTTTTCTCTCAGCGGTGGCCAGCGACGTCTACAAGCTCGCTGGGCTCACAGAGAGCCCATGGCGTGCGCGGTCTGCGTCTGGGGTGAGGGTGGAGTGAGTTGAGTGTGCAGGCGCGGCGTGAGCGTGCCCGTGGCTTTATAGCGACGGTGCCACGAGTGTGCACTCGGGGCGGCAGTGGTGAGCTCGGGGCCGTGCTCCCGACGCCCATGCCGTGTCCCTTGCCCTTTGGGCGTGTCTAGGAGGTAGTCTAGGGGTAGTCAAGGCCAAGCAACGGTCGTGTGGGGGTGAGAAGAGCATGGACATGGCGACATTGCACCTACACAGTGGATCCCTGTCAGCAGGCCCATGCCACCCCCTCTTTTTCTTCTCTGAACCCGACCCTCCCTTCTCCTCTCTGGTCAAACACTCGAGCATCCAAGGCTAGGAAATTGTTAAGGATACAAAGGGCATCTAGAAGATCCAAGTGGCACTGCCTAATTCCACTCCAATAAAAAGTTATGATCAAGAAAAGTTTGGTGCATTTCACAGATTTCAGTAATTCTGTTTTCAGTTAAAAATGACTTAGTCATTTTGGCTAAGTGTTGGAAACGGATAGGATCAACCAAAAGTTGGATCTGTTTTCAAGGCCTGACATCTTTCCAAAATTTGTTTTCAAAGTGTGGCGTTGTTAAGAATGATATGTACTTTCATAAACATAAAAAGATTTTGTTTTTGAAAATCAAATAGGCTCTGAAAACAAGGTGGGAAAATAGCTAGTTCCTGTTTTTCTTTGTTTTTCTAAAGCCACCTTTCGGCCTTAAATTCTTAACACAAAAGCCATCAAGCATTTGATTTTTTTCTCAAACCAATTTTCAAACCAAGCTCACACATTTGTAGTCCATATATTAGAGAACACATTCATGCCAAGAAAACATAAAATATGATTCCCTAACATATAGATAACATGAGCTAAAAACAGCTACTTGGCTAATTTTTCAGAACCAAGTTTCTATAGAAAACTTAAAGGAAAATATCAAATTATTTTTTTTGCCAAATTGTTTTCTTGGTTCAAACAAAACCAAACATTATCATTAAGTTGAAAACAACATTGTTACACTATTTTTGATGCAAAGTATTCAAATCACCACATAGGAAACATCACAGAAGCAATCAGAAAACATCAAGAAAAAATGATAAATGATTTTAATCAAAGGTTTGCTTGCATTGCATAGATCCTCATGGTTCATTACATGATGTTGGATTACACAAGTGCATTGAAAAGTTTTTTGTGGCTCACAAAAATGGCTTCTCTCATTGTGTTACATGTGACCCAAAAACTGGGGTGTGACAAGCATTCCATTCCTGCTAGCGGCAAAGGAAAGGGAAAGCAACGAGTTGTCATTGATGAAGAAGATGAAGCGGGGCCCTCTCGTCCTCCATCCCAAGGGGTTGTTCAATGGATTACTTTTTCTCTCAACAAAGTTTTCAAGGTGAACAAGAAGATTGATCAGCATCAGTGGGATGTGCACTATGATAAGGAGCACACGCACCATGAGGCGGACAGGGAATCCCGACAACTTTTTCGTGATGCCGGTGAGGAAGTTGCTTCTCCCATCCAGGACAACATTACTACTTGGGGCAAATGGAAGACAGAGGACTCGAAGGGCGAGCTTATCACTTGGTCTGATGGGGAAGAAGGATAAGATGTCACAAGCTCCCGTCGCCGACCCCGTCCTTAGAGCTTGGACGACCTCTCGGATTGAGATATGAGACGTTAGCCTCGATGTTCTCTCTTTTTGGTATATTGGTGCCAAAGGGGGAGAAATATCTATTAATATGCGCTTCTGGGAATTTGCATGGTTTTTTTACAAGCTTCTTTATTTGAGTCGTTTCTTTCTAACTCGTGAACTGGTTGTGTAGTTTATCTCGTCAACCTCGTCATGCATGGTGTGATACATGTGAACCTCGTTATGTTTAAATTTCGTACCCCTTCAGTTCATCGATCTTAATTGTGAGCAAGTTATCTATTCTTGTGTACTTATTTCTCTTGCTCGATCTATTAAACATAGGAGGATCTCCGTCTGTGTCGTATAAACCTTGTGCTGCAAATTTTTATGTTGTCATCAATTACCAAAAAACGGGGAGATTGAACGATCATCTTTCATTTTGGTGATTAATGACAACACAATTATAGGACTAATCCTTCTTATGGAGCTTATGCAGGAATCATATGCAGTACTCTTCTATGGTGCCCCGTACTCCTTATTCATTTCCATAGGGCACCATGGTGATATTTCATCGATGGGGGATTCTAAGGAGGAGCTTGTCAAGCTGAAACACAATTTACGGTAGTACCGGTGAAACCACCGGTAGTACCGCTACCTGGTGTTTCAGTATTGGCTCTGCCCCTCTACCTGGATGCTACCGGTGTTGGTACTGCCAAAATGTTGTTCTGTATGCAGCTGGCGGAGGTTCTAGACGAGGTCGCCGGTAGTACCGGTGGGCGGCGGTACCGCTGGAACCATAGGTGGTACCAGTGAAGGAAATGGCAAACATGAGCTGTCCACCACCGGTGGTGGTACCGCTAAAACCCCCCTTCAGGTAGCTACTGGTAGAGGTACAAGCGAAGGTCACCGGTAGTACCAGTGGGCGTTGTACTGCTGAAACCACCGGTAGTACCGCTGCGGCGGGAAAGAGCCCAACGGTTGGGTTGGTGAGGAGGGTATTTATTACGCTTCTTCTCCACCCACTAGTTCAAGATTTTTCACACACACACACACACACACACTCTCTCTCTCTGTCTTCTATCCATTAATGCGATCTTCAACTTACTATATCTCCCACTCCAACCACCCAATCGAGCCGAAACTTTGTGGAGTGACTTAGGAGGTCTAGATCCGTGATTCCCCCAAAGAAATTGCAAATCCATCCGCCAAATCCTAGCGGATCTTGAGATATCTTGGTGTTGGAACGCATAGAGATAAACGAAATTTTTCTACGCGGTACTTCCAAGATCTAGCCGAGGTAGAAGGCCAAAAGGATTACCACTCGACGCGCAGGTGCGGATTATCGATGTAGCGTGTCGATGCAGTGTAGTCCCACGATCCGATCCAGCCGATCCAATCCCACGAACGTCGAAGTGCTGAACGTACAACACCTCTGCCGGTATCCACACGTACGAGGAGGAGCTCCGACGGCGGACTGCTAGGTCCGGTGCGACGGCTGGACTGAGTGGGGCCAGGGTTCCCAACGCACGAGAGTGGAGTAACGTGCCCGCTGGGCAACCTGCGCCCCTCTTTATATAGCGAATGGTAGTGGGCTTCACAACACTTGTTGCCCATTCCCTCTGTGAGTCCGATTCACAAACTCAGTCCATTTCCGGTCCGGGTCCAACCCGACCAATACATTTGCTCCCACTCTTAAGTGTGCGACCCTACAGGCTCATGGCGACTTGGACACGATTGGAGTCCGACTCCCAATCGACTCCCAAGTACGATTGAGTCATGACGACATACCTTCAAATGTGACTTTCATCTTAGTCCCTTTTACCTCACGATATACCTTGTCGAACTATATGCGATTTATCGTCATCCCTTAATAGCTCAACTCTCTTCTCGGTCCATGATATATGATTCATCTGAGTAACTCTTAGTCGACAGACTCGGTTAACACTTAACCGAGTTGCGCATGGCCATGCTTTCAGAATCATATGACTCGAGAGGGCCTAGAGAATATCTCTCCATTCGGAGGGGCAAAATCCCATCTCGATTATCCACATCACGCAGCTTGCTTCTCATTCGACCCGAACTCTGTCTTTATAACTGCCTTGTCACGGAACAACGTTTGACAGAACCTAAGTCGGTGATCCACAACTCGGATTGTGCGACAATCTCAGGTCTAAGGATAACATTTATTGAGACATGCAAATGACGACTTGATCGTTGCATCTCAATATGGGTCAGTCCGACTTGCTAAACTCTTTAGCCAAGTCTGTGAACGTTGGAATGGCATCGCCATGCCCATGACAAGTGGAACCGAGTCATCAGCAACACTCACATTAGTCTAGTGTATGTGTCCAGCACAACCTTGATGACCAAGGACAATTTAGTATGAACAACATGAATACATAGTTCCACAATCGAATCACATATTGAATGACATGTATCAGATGTTCAAAACAAGAACGATTTAATAACTTTATGAATACATTGGGAATTACATCATACATGATTGCCTCCAGGGCATATTCCCAACACTTGGGTGTTACCCTGGAGAAAACCCTAGTTCTTATTGCTTCCATCTCGATTCAAGAATCTTAGGATCGTTGAGAGCCTCCAACCATCTTGTGGAGTCGCCTCAACCTTGTGTAAAGGTTTCATCAACGCCTTCCAGTCGACCTCATAGTGGAAACGAGAATCTCCCTTACCTGAGAAACTCAAGGAGAATAAGGTGTGAACATCCGTGCTATTAGAGTTCCTAGGTGGATCCACACCTCTCCAACGTAGACGTATTTCCCTTGGGACGGAACTACGGGAAACATATCTCTGTCTTCTTGTTTACACTTGTGGTTTATCTTGTGCTTTACATATTACTTCCGTTGCATACTCTATATCGTATCACATATGTTGTTCAATTAGTTGCACATCTAGATAATCTTGCATTTTACTTGTTTAGCCCAATCTAAAAGGGAAAAGAAGAAAAAATGTTAGTCACCTATTGACCCCCCTCTAGTTGACCATACTGTACTTTCACTTATAAGCCTCAAGGTAGGTCTTCATGTCCTCCTATTTATCCCGACGCTTCCTCTCCTCTCTTTGGAAACTTTCCAACTCCTTCTCGGCAAGCATGCCCTTGGATTTCTCCTCCAATGAAAGTGCCGAGGACTCTCGTTTTACATATTGCTTGAATGTTTTGTGCCCCTACGCCTCACCATCCGGCCAGTGACCGAGCTTGGGCTGGTCTCCTCAAGTTCGTTCGTGTCGCTTGGAGCTTCTTCGATCCATCGCCCCACTCTTGAGTCCATTATAGATGTCCTCCCACTTGGCGAACCCCTTGATCATTTGTCAACAAGGGAGCAACGTGAACTTGGAGCCATGGCATTGATGGTAGTGCTCAGCAGCTTGGACTACTATGTCTTCCACATTGACGATGCTCATGGGCTAGGCCTTGACATGATCATAGGCGTCGTTAAACTTGTTGCACTCCATTTGGATGTGCGGCCACCACTTCATAAGGGAGTTGTCATTGCGGTCACTATGAACGCTCAACTTCTTGAACTTGCGGTGCTCGTGGAAATATGCCCAAATTTGCTCCAATATGCATTACCCTTTTGCTCGGCCCCAATAATGGCATTTTGCACAACAATCATAACCGTCTCGCCAAGGATTTGGTCCTCCTTGTTCGATTGGTTGGCGGTTCTCTTGTGCTTCCCCTTTTGCGTGGTGGTGGTGGTTTGGATGTCACCAAACAATGGTTCGACGTCGATAGAGATGCCATCATTTTGGGTCTCGGGTTGGCTCTCGAATTGTCGATAATCATAGCCCACTGTCGTGGTGGTATCACGACAGATGCCATAGGATGGCTAATTGTTTGGGGTCGATGGACGCTGGAGGTGCTCGGGGAGGGATCACACAGCGAGTAGCCGCGTGTGGGATGAATCAATCACTGCAAACAACAAGATCTACCTAGGTTCAGGGCCCTCGTGTGGAGGTAAAACCCCTACTCCTGCCTTTCTCTCTTTATATTTGTGTGTCACCGAGTAGCCACAACACAGTTTGGCCTACAGCCGAGTAGCCACCCTTCTCTCTACGTAAGGTGTAAGCTAGGTGTTCTCTCCAAAGACGCGACCCTCACACGGGAGGAGGCAGGGCACCTTATATACTGGTGCCCAGCCGGATACAGACAAGAGGGAAAAGTACAAACATATGTCGACATAGTGTGCACACTGCACACTTCCAGCTTCTCGCTGACAGCTTTGGCTTCCTAGTTTGTCTTGTGTGGAAAGTCGTTGTGAAAAACCAAGATGACGATCTGTTATCACTGCCACGGCCACAGGGTAGGCCCCCTAACCTGCACCGCCCTGCTGATACCCTGGCGCGGATAAGCACGCGCTCTGCAGATGAACAGTGCACCAGTACGGACCCAGGATACGCGGGATCCTTTGTCAGAACGGCTCCTTTGACTTCTGGCCCGAGTAGGAAACCGCCATTTCTACTCGGACCACTTCCTCTACTCGGAGGAGAATAACTTCCTTGATTCTCTCTCCTGGCCATCAGCGGGTACGGCCGGATAGCAATCAACCGGGTAGCGAGTACCGGGTAGCCAGCTACTCAGCCAAACCTCTCCTTTGATCTTGCCTTTATCACTTGCCTTACCCCTACTCGGGGGTAACCCCCCGACATTAGTCCCCGAAGCTGGTAGAGTCCTGCGAACTTGTTCACTGGGCTCTCCCAGCTTAAAACAAATCTTGCCTTGAGTAGCACCTCAAGATGCCGAGTAGCACCTCTGAGTAGCCTCCACTTCTTGCTTGAGTCTCTTATTTTCGGAGTAGCAGCACTTCTCTTCTCTCTCGCCGAGTAAAATGACTTTATGAAATCCTGAACAGAATCTCAGGATGGCAGAGCAAATCCATCTCTCCGCATCACAACTGGGCACGTGTCACGCCCTCGTACCCCCACGCCTCGGTGCCTGGGATATGACAGGCCACGCGCCCATCACTGCGACCTGGACCCACCGGCCCGTTAGGTCACATCAACTGCAGTTATTCGCCCACGATCTCAATGTGGGATCGATTGCGCCCGTTACGCGCGCAACCTGCGTTGTGTGCGTTTCTAACCGGCTCGCATCCCACGTCGCACGATCTCCACGCACAACTGATCCCATTAACTCCGCTGGTAACGGCAACCTGAGGGGAGAGATAAATACCCCCTCGGTAACTCCTCCTTCTCTTTCCTGCTCGCATTCACCTCTTGCCTCTTCGCCTTTCCGCCGCCGCAGAGCACTCCGCCGCCGCGCATTCTTGCCGTGCCGCTGCTCCGTGCAACGCCGGAAAGCTAGCCAATCCTCCACCAAATCTCCACGAATCTTCTACCAAATCAACTCTTTCCCATGGCTCGCAATGACGATGCCCGCGCTGGATGGGCAGGATCTGAGGTCATGGCGGATGATTGCCAATGGTTGGTAAACACCCGCCGTGTTCCTCCCGGCGTGCGGTGCAGGCCCGCGGACGGCGAAACCGTCCCCGCACCGCAGAAGGGCGAGTTCGTCGTCTTCCTCGCCCACTTCAAGCGAGGATTCGGCCTGCCCGTCTCGGATTCTTCAAGGAATTCCTGAACCATTTCGGGCTGCAGCCGCACCACCTGCCTCCAAACGCCATGGTGATGCTCGCGTACCACGCCGTGGTCTGCGAGGCGTTCCTGGGTGTGCGCCCAACGGTGCATACCTGGGCGCGCTACTTCTTCTTCCGGAAGCAGAGCGTCCCCAAGCCTGGAAACACAGAGAGCTCCCGCAGCATGACGAAGACGGGAAGCGCGATGATGCTGCAGCGCAGCTCCGTCAACCATCCGCGCATCAAGGGGCTCGACACGGTGCGCAAGTGGCAGCGCACCTTCTTCTACGTCAAGAACATCCCTGCCGAAGAAGGAGCGCCGGTCACGGACCGGATAGGGCTCCCCAAGTGGACGAACACGCCGCCCACCCAGCAAAACTGGGGATACAAGCTGAAGCTGGAAGGCGACATCCTGCAGGTCGAGAAGCGCCTCGCCGAGCTGAGGGAGTTGGGATTCAAACGTGATGATCCCATCGCGTGTTGGATCTCGAGGCGGGTGCTCCCGCTTCAGCGCCGCTCCCACCTCATGTGCTACATGGGAGGCACCAGGGACTGCACGAGGACCACCATGTTCGAGCTGAGTACAGCGGACTTAGCCGTCTGGGTGCGCTCCATCGCGAAGACCGGCCTCACCGACAACTGGCAGTACGGCTTCATGCCGTACAGCCGTGACAAGCCAATCGAACAGGTTAGCACTTTATGCTTTATCTCTGCATTCTGATACCGAGTAGGTGGCTTTCCAGCTTAGTATGCTTAGTCTCTGCATGCTGTGCCGAGTAGGACACCACTAGCATCCCATTTGCTTTATGTGCTTTGTGTTTGCACGCCATGCTGAGTAGAGAACCTTAGCCAAATATGCTTTGTGTTTGCATGCTGCGCCGAATAGGGGCTTCTGGACTCATATGCTTTGTGTTTGCATTCCGTACCGGGTAGGATCCCTTAGCCTTTTGCTCAACTGACTCGTATTGCCTGCCTTTCTTTTCAGCACATTGATCGCCAGCTCGTTGAGAACGAGGAGCGCCTAGAGGGCAACTGGGACCAAGACCGGAAAGAGGATGATTTGATCGCCTACGACACCCAGACCACCCTCTGTGTTCCTCGCGCCGAACAACAGGGTAAGCACCAAGTCGATGCGTCCATTCGTGACTGGTCTGAGGACGATTATGAAGGTGACTGATTTCGCCTTCCTAGTTGCGAGTAGCGCGATCCCATTTCCTTTCCGCTTCTCAACTCCTTCTTTTCCTCTACTTTGCAGATGACCCCGATGCGGACGAGGAAGACGAGGATGTCCTCGACGTCGATCCCGTTGCTGTGGCTGCTCCTACCACTCGGAAGAGGGCAGGTAGCGGTGCCCAAGAGCCCGCAGCCAAGAAGGCCAAGAAACCCGAGAAGAAGAAGGTTTCAAGCAGAAGGCCACTCCCTACCCGCAAAGGGTAAGTAACTCCCTTCTACATTATACTCTGCTGCTGCTTCTCGGTGTTCTCTTTCCCTCCTCTTTTTCTGAACTCCCTTTCTCCTTCAGTGATCCTTTGGATGCCGATGCTGCTGCGGCTCCCGCCACCTCCAAGAGAAAACCAGCCATCGACCTCGAGTCGCTCATTGAGCTTTCCGAGGACGAGGATGAGCCAGCAGCACGGGATAGGACATGTGCGCCCTCTCCCGTGAAGGAAGAAGAAGAAGGCACCAACGCCGAGGACATGGGAGCTGGTGCCCAAGCCATGGACCAGGAGCAGCAGGCCCGCGCGGATAATAGCGCGCAGGATGCTGCTCACGATGAGACGCCCTCCTCTCCACCAGCTGCCTCAGCTGGGGAGAACATCGAACAAGATGCCGAACATCAAGACCATGCCGCCCTTGAGCGGCAGGACAAGAGCCTGGAGCAGCCGGACAATGAAGCTGCTGTCCAAGATGACCCCGCGGCCCATCCGCGGGTAGAAATACCAGAAGATGTACCACAAGATCCCGCTGCCGAGCAGCGGGTTGGGACGACTGCGGTGGAGCAAGACCCGCAGGGCCAAGCGCAGCCGGATGCTGCGCCGGGTAGCCGGCCCCCTGTGACGCCTACCCAGCAGGCCACTCCTCCTAACGCACCAAGCCCTTCACGACCAGTGAAGAAGACCAAGACCGCATCAAGCCCTCCAGCTAAGCAGAGCACACAGAAGACCGCGTCAAGCCCTCCTCCCAAGAAAGGTGCTAAGAAGACTGCTTCTCAGATGGATGCTGCCAGTGAGAAGGCCATCCAGTCTGATGTAACATCCCAAGTATGAAATATCCCTTAGAATGTTTGATTTATTGTTTTAATTCAAGTATTGCATCATGTCATCATGTTTAATTATTTGTTGCATTTGTTACTATTTGTTTTGCATCTGTGTTATCTTGTTTTCATAATGAAACTCAAACAAATTCAAATGGTTATTTCATACTTGCTCTGTTACAACTTTTGGAATAAAATCACAAATAAAAACCATCTATTTGTTGTCATAAATTTCAATATGGATCAATTAATAAAATGGTGTTATAAATTCCACTAAGTCATTCCAAATTGGTTTTCAAATTCAAAGCAAATCATCAACAACACCTCATTTGGAAATTATAAAATATCAAACCATTCCAATGATTCTAATCCAACTAATAATAGGGTTCACCCTATTAAGTTGTTGTTTTCTATATTAAATTAACAAAATATTCCAAATTCAAACCAAATGTTTTCAAACAGAACCACCTTTGAACTTGTAAACATAAACAAGCCAATCAACTAATTTTAATCACTTTAACCATAGGGGTCACCCTATTAGAATGCCTGTTTTCAGAATGTTAATTAATAATAAATTCCTTTAAATTTGGTTTATTTCCAAACAGCAAAGTAAAATTTTGAATTTTCAAAAAACCTAATTGCCAACTGTTAGCTTTTGAGCTAACATGGTCCCATGAATTTTCTCTAAATTTTTAAAAATTAAAAACCCTAACAATTGCTTCCATTTTCTATTGCTAGAAAAGAAAAACAGAAAAGGAAAAAAAAAAAAGCGACAGCTAACTAGCGCGCGGCAGCTAACCCTAGCGCGCAGCCCAGCCCAACTAGCCAACTTACCGGTTCGATTAGACGATCGCGTCATCGTCTCCCCGTACGGCGAGCATCCGAGGCCGCCACGTCGCCGTACGGCGGCCTCCGACGGCCAGGGAGCTCCCCCGCACTCCATAAATACCCCCTAGGCCTCTGGCGCCGTGCCCTAGCCCTAGCCTCCCTCGCTCCCCGCGCCGCGCCGCCATTTTCACCTCGCAGCCACCGTGCTCCTCTCTGTTCTACCCCACCGGCGGCCACCGTCTGAAGACATGCACGCCGCCGCCAATCCACTGCGCCACCCCACCTCCTAACTGCAGAAATCAAAACCCCGGTCCTTCCTCTCCAACTTGAACACCCGCACGCACTCGGTGAGCTTCTGATTCGCCGCCGCGATCCTCGCCCTCTCCGACCACCGTGGCACCATTCTTTCTGAACCCGTGGTCGTCTACTCCGTTGCAGAGCCCCTCGACGCTGATCGTTCGCTGGATTCGTTCCACCTCTTCTTCCTCTACGCGTTGGACACCGGAGGGAGCAAGAAGGGCCACTGGATCCGCGCCGTCGTCTCCGACCACGCCGCCGTCGCCTCCGTCACCATACGTCACCGAGCCTCCGCATCGGCTACTTCCGGTGGTGAGCAAGCCACCGTCCGCTCCTCCTATCTGCATCTTGCACGCAGCACTGCCACGCATCCGTGCACGCACCGTATCCTTCCACACGTCCAGCTCGTCGCCGGCGAGCCGCGATGTCCTGTCAGTCGCGGAAGGATTTGATCTTCAGAAAGTTCAGTTAACGCTTAGTAACCTTTTCCTCACCGCGCATCTGTACCTGACAGAAACACTCGATCAGCTCCACTGGTTCAGTCACAGCGCAGCGAGCTAGAGGTGCAGGGTTCGAGCCCCTGCCCTCGCGGGATTTTTCCCGTCTTTTTTCCACCAGGTGCTGACAGGGAGGGCCCCCTCTCAGCCACCCAGTAGCCACGCAAGCGCAGCGCGCCACGCTGGCCCCACCAGGCCCACGCTGCAGTGGCAGTGGCTAGGGGCCAGTACGGTGCCAAACGTTTTAAAACGTTTTCTGTTTAAATTCTAATTCTTTTAAATAACAGTTTTAAACACTAAACTTTAAACATTAATAACTTTTAAACTATAAGTCCAACTAATAAAAGTTGTATATGTTTATTGCTCCAAATTTAATTGTCTATCCAATTATTCCAATTGTGTACTGTTTTGAATTTTCCAAATACATTTAAAATTCAAATTTGAATAATTCAAATGCAAATTGCTAAATTCAATAAATAATTCATACTAATTCCAAATAAGGCAAATAAAATATGTTTTTCATACCATTTTGAATATCCTATTCAAATATAAAATTTGTTTCTTTGTTTGAATAATTTAAATTGCCTAAATAATTACTACTTGTTTAATTCATTTAAATTTGATAAAAATCATAACTTGCTCAAAATAAAATATTTTTGAACATGCAAAATATGTTTTCAAACCATCAAAGTGTGAACTTTTCAAATGTGAATTTGAATTTATGATTTGAAAAAATAAAATTCAAATAATAATCAAACTTGTTTTAAATTCAATTAAGACTTGTTTAATATTGTTTAATTCATAATAAATTCATCCTAATTCAAATTTCAATATTTGAAACATGTAATCCAACTAAAATTTGATGTTCTTTTCAAATATAAATTTTGTTAATTGTTTTGCACACTTTAAATTGATGAAAACAATAATTGTTTGTGTGACCAGTTTAAGTAACCAAACTTTCCAACCTTAATAAATGATTTCCAAAACTTGTTAAATCCCTTTTAACACTTGCATCTATCATTGTTATTTATTGTTATTTTGTTATTATCATCATGCATGCATCATGCTAACAACTTTCACATAATAATAAATTGTAAATCATTTGTTCCACTTAATTATGGGCCTTTTCCCATATGCCACTCAAATTAGCATAGGGGTCCATTTAAATTGTGTTATCATGTTAGCTAGTTTATTTTGATGCAACCATTAACTTGTCATGCATCATCTTGATTGTGCACAATGCCATGATAATGATTGTTTACATTCCTGTTTTGTTTGTTTGCTTCTTCTCGAATAGACGACGACGTTGAGACAGACGATCTTTACAGCACCCCTTCTGAGGATCTAGCTCAGTACCAGGCTGCTGAGTTCGCAGGCAAGTTATCACTCACATGAACCATTGTGTTCCTTTCAACCCTGGTTACCGATACTTTTCCGTTGTCTATTTCTGCTAGCCTTAGTGGTAGTTGTTTCTGTTACGAACCTATCACATGATTCCCTGAGCCTTGATATTGCCTCACCACCACTCCTACACCCTTTTGTTTGAGCCAGAGTCTTACTAGCATGCTTAGGTTGTTTTGCTCGAGTCTGAGTACCCGTTACTTTCAGTTACTATTTCATTATGTTCTGGGGGCTCGATGTTTAATCAATCAATCAATCATGCTAATGTTATTACTTAATAATAATTTGATGATAAGGCACCGGCAGGAGGCCCTGTGTGGTTTTGAGGCCTGCTAGTGTTGACCCTAATAGGAAAAGGGTCTTGTCTACTGATCCATGATGAGCGCACTACCCGCATGTGGGAAGCGAGTATGGGCGCCCCCCTCAATTTGATTCGATTCGCATCTCGTCCAAATCATCTCATTTAGTTCGTGTTTTCCATTTGCCGCATGCATGTTTTTGCGAGCCCAGCGCAGGGTGGAACTTTCGTAGTCGGCCTATAGGGGGACACGGTCTTAGAGTGTTATGAGGGTCCCTTTTCTTCGGGGCTTGATTAGCCGTGCGCCCAAGGTGCTTTGGGCTTGATGCGAAGAAGAGTTGAGTTGTATTGAGTGCCCCGCTTGGTGGGAGGCATCCCATCTGGCGGGTTATTCGTACGTGTACGGCCAAATTGGTGCAACCCTGCAGGGATAATCTTCTCGAGAAGCCGTGTTTTCCGCGGTTATGGTTAACTTGGTGAAAGTACTGGCTAACAAGTACTCAGGAAAACTTAAACCTAATGATTCATAATCTCACACCCCATGATTAACAATTTGACTAGTAACAGGATTATTGACACAATAACTTGATTCATCTGTAATCCAACTGTGTGAGTTATCCTCGGATTGCTTCTTTGGATAAGGGGCGAGATCCAGGATGGGTTTGTTTGAAGTTATCTTTCAGTTGGTTACAACACTCGATCTTATCCCCTTTCTGATAGTTGGAAGTGATAGAATCTCTGTAGTTGGTTAGCGCAGCCAGTTGCAGCATCTTATATATCCCCTTCTTTCCGTTGAACCCAAGTCATCTGTGCTTGTGTTGACGGGCTATACTTTGGTGAACTGTGAGTCTTGCTTGCCAGTACGTCTATGTACTGACCCCTTTGGGGCTGTGGTTTCCGCAGACTACGCTTACGAGGATCCAGGTGACGGCTACTACGTGGAGTTTGACGAGGCTGCTGACGAGTAGTTAGCGGACCCGGGCAGGATCCGAGACATCGTGGATGGGCTCCGTCTTTATTTCAGTTTCCGGCTTCTTAAGCCTATTTGGATTTGTCTGTACTCAGACCCCCTTTGAATGCTTCCGCTGAGATGTAATGATGTTATGTTGGGACAGGTGTCCTCTGGATGATTGTATTTGATATCTCTTCCCTAGTGAGGGCCATTTGCAACTTATTTCAATCTTTTGTGTCTTAGAGGCATGTTGTGTTATCCTTTTGTTCAAAGCCGTTGACGTACCATGTGTGTATGGTATGAAGTACGTCAATGGTAGTGTCCTGATTTCTACGGGATAGTTTACATCGACGGTGAACAGTAGCGATGGGTTGTCACACATAAGTGTTGGCCTACTCGTAAGAGGACGCGGGTGCCGGTAAGCCCCGTAATCCCATCAGAATACTGTTCAGTTCGTGCGGTGAGTATCCTCTAGAAGTCCGGGTGCGACATCTGACGCCCCAGTTCGCAGGAATCCGCCGCGCAACGCTGCGCAGGATGCTGCTATGATGTCGCCGCCGAAATCAACCGGGAAGGCTGTTGCGCAGGGCGCGCAGCTTACGATCGGCGCTTCTGGCAGTTCCGCTGGCGCAGGCGAGGGATCGAGCGCTCAGGAGCGGCCCTGTTACTTGCCCTACATGGTGCAGATGGCCAAGCAGCACGGCATCCAATTGAACAAGACCGAGCAGCGGATCGCCCTTACGAAGGGCGCCCAGGCCAAGGCGGTAGATTCCAAGCTGCCGGATAAGAAGAAAGCCCTTTCGATCTACTCACGCGAGGTCCAGGAGACTGAGGTGCACTCCGAGGGGCTCGAGCAGATGATTGACCGAGTAGGCTTCATCGACCAGGTGTGGGAAAGCGCCGTCCATGGAAACAAGACTTGGGATGGCATGACCGTGGGCCCACTGGACCACTGGCGCATTGATTGGAACAAAGCTGACATGGGCTACACTCCCATGACCATCTCCTCCACTACAAGCACACTGGCCGCGAAGCTGTACGTTCACCGCAAGGCCGCCGAAGACCTCGAACAGACATACGCTGTAAGTTTCATTTGCTTGTTCCGAGTTGTTGCTTGTTCCGAGTTGCAACTTTTCTTCTCTTCTATGCTTCTTTTTCTCCTTATCCATTACCCAGTCCCCGAGATTCGGGCCGAGTAGACGGGTACTCAACCGAGTTGCCGTCCTCTCGGGACAAATCTCCAAAAAACTATCTAACTCCTTTTCTTTCTTTTTCACAGAATAGCCTCATGAAGAGGACAAATCTGTTCTGGCGGCTGCTCTGGAATCATAGCATCGCAAGGAGGCGCATTGAGGCCCTGGAGAAGGAGCGCAAGACTGACGCTGAGACGGAGCAGGCGGCAGTGGATCGTGCCCTTCAACTCTCTGCAATGGAAGGTAAGCCTTTACCTATTCGGTTAGTGCGTTTTGTGTTTACGCCCGGATTTTCTCTTTGCTCTAACGCTGTTTACTCTGCAGACAAACTCAAAGAACTGCAGGAGCAGCACCAGCACTGCCATGTCTTCACTGCCTCCGCCGAGAGCAAGATCAAGGAGCTGGAAGGTGAGTTGCCGTCTTCTCGCTCGTTCTACTCCTTTTTCTTGGTTACTCTGCTCACCGTACTGTTTCTTTCCGCAGAAGAGTACAAGAAGTTCCGTGAGGAGCATCTTGATTGCCTGAAGCCCGCAGAGGTGAAGCAGCAACTGGAGAGCCTAGAAGCAGATCTCAAGGACAAACGCGACACCGAGTTGGAAGAGCTGCAAGTCCAATTGAGGGCTGCCCTTCAGGACGCCATAGACCAAGCCGCCGAGAAGGACAAAATCAAGGTAGCAGCCAAGGCCAAGGAGAGGGCCCTCGAGTTGGATAACTCATCTGCTGCTTCGTTCTCTGCTCGGTGAATGTGCTGAAACTCACAACCTTCGAAGAACCCAGTCATAGACTGCACCAGGAAGCGATAGGATGCCATGTTGGCATCCAAGGCATCCCATGTACCCGAGACTTGCTGCACCACCAGATCTGAATCACCATAGCATATAATGCGCTGCACGCCAACCTCCTTTGCTACTCGCAAACCGTGCACCACTGCCTCGTACTCTGCTACATTGTTGGATGCCTTGAAGTGAATCTGCAACACATACTTGAGCTGATCTCGCTTGGGTGATGTCAGCACCACGCCAGCACCAAGGCCTTCCTTCACCTTCGAGCCATCAAAGTGCATCTTCCAGTAATTAGAAACTGGAGCAGGAGGTTCATACTGCACCTCGGCCCAGTCCACCAGGAATTCCGCCAGAATCTGAGACTTGATGGCTTCTCTTCTCGCATACGCGGGTGCGTACGCGGCCAGCTCGATTGCCCACTTGGCTACTCTGCCACTCGCCTCCTTGTTACCCATGATGTCCGAGATGGGAGCAGAGCTCACAACCGTGATGGGGTGCTCCTGGAAATAATGTTTCAGCTTCCTGGCGCCTAGGTACACACCATAGGTCATCTTCTGGTAATGCGGGTAGTTTTGCTTGGAACTGGACAGCACTTCACTGAGATAATATACTGGGCGCTGCACACTCTTGCCTTCTTCTTCTCGTTCCACCACAATCACCACGCTGACTACTCGGTTAGTCGCAGCAATGTACAGCAGCATTGGCTCCTTGGGTAACGGACTAGCCAAGATGGGAGCACTAGCCAGCATTGCTTTCAGCTCATTGAATGCCACATCCGCTTGCGGAGTCCAGACAAACTTGTCACTTTTCTTCATTAGCTGGTATAGAGGCAGGGCCTTCTCGCCCATTCGGCCCAGAAAACGACTCAGAGATGCCAAGCAACCTGTGAACTTCTGCACATCTTTCAGTGATCTCGGTAAAGACATGCTTTCAATAGCTTTTATCTTGGAAGGATTGGCTTCAATGCCCCTACTAGAAACTAGAAAACCGAGTAGCTTCCCAGCCGGTACACCAAAGGTGCACTTACTCGGATTCAGTTTCATTTTGTACTTGCGTAGGTTAGCAAAGGTTTCCTCCAGGTCGGCAAGCAGAGTATGTGTTTCATTCGTTTTGATGACAATGTCATCTACGTACACCTGCACATTCTTGCCGAGCTGGTCGTGCAAGCATTTCTGCATGCATCTCTGATAGGTTGCACCCGCATTCCTCAAGCCAAAACACATGACACGATAGCAATAAGCCCCGTACGGGGTAATGAAAGCAGTCTTTATTTGATCAGCAGGGTTGAGTGCAATCTGGTGAAAACCAGAGTAGGCATCTATGAAAGACAACAGTTCACAACCAGCAGTGGAATCGATCACCTGATCGATGCGAGGTAGCGGGAAAGGATCCTTGGGGCATGCCTTGTTCAAGTCGGTGTAGTCGACGCACATGCGCCATGCAGTGGCAGCCTTGGGATCCTCCTTCTTCTTCTCGACCATGACCGGGTTGGCTAGCCAATCCGGATGCAGCACCTCCATGATGAAATTGCTTATCAGTAACTTGGTGATCTGTTCACCAATGGCCTTCCTTCTCTCATCTCCGAAACGGCGCATAGCCTGCTTCACTGGTTTGGCGTCAGGACGCACATGTAAAGAGTGCTCAACCAACTCCCTCGGGACTCCTGGTAGATCTTCATTGGACCAGGCGAATACGTCCCGATTCTCACGGAGGAAGTGGATGAGCTCGCTTTCCTATTTCTCCGCCAACCCGGAGCCAATGATGGCTACGCGGTCGGGGAACTCGGGGTCGACCTGGACCTTCTTTGTCTCCCTGGCAGCCTGAAAAGCAGTGCCGTGCTGGGTACTCGGCACACCTTGCGCGCCAGCTTGCGCGGATTGCGCCATAGCTACCACCTCATACATCTTCTTCTTCTCGGCAGCAATCACCATCGACTCCGCCAACTGGGAGCTAGCAGAGGCACACTCCATGGACTTCTTGTAATCTCCAGAGATAGTAATGATGCCATTGGGACCAAGGATCTTCATCTTCAGATATGCAACATGGATAGAGGCCATGAACTTGCTCAGAGCAGGCCTGCCGAGTAGAGCATGGTAAGGACTCTGATGATCCACCACCTCGAACTGCAGGCGCTCTGTGCGACAGTTATCCCTGGTGCCGAATAGCACATCGATCCACACTCGGCCAATCGGGTTGCACGAGATCCCGGGTACAATGCCATGGAAGGTGGTCTTGCTAGGCAGCATCATGTTCTCGGCCAGGCCAAGCTTCTCGAGTGTGTCCTTGTACACAATGTTGATGCTGCTGCCGTTGTCGATTAGCACCTTGCTGAACCTCACATTCTTCTCGGGACCCAGGAAGGTAGGATCCAGCACCAAGGCATAGCTACCCGGATTGGGCATCACCTTGGGATGATCTACTCGGGACCACCTGATTTCCTGGTCACACCAGTACATGTAGTGAGGGACAGCAGGAATCACTGCATTGACCTCCATGGCCCGCCTGTGCTGTGATTGCTTGTCGACTGGCTCAGAAGTGAAGATCATATAGCTCTCGTGGTGCTCTTGGTACTGATTGGCGCCTCCGCCCCCATTGTTGCCATTGTTGTTGTTGCCCTGGTAGTTGTTGTTGTTGCCTCTGTTGTTGTTGTTGCGGTTGTAGTTGTTGTTGTTGTTGCGGTATCTCTCATTGTTGAAGTTCTGGTTGGCTCCTAAAGCCACCTGGTTCACATTCTCTCTTCTCGGGTACACTGGCGGCCGAGCTGCGGGTGCGCGAGTAGGCTGCACATTGGCATTGGCCGCTGGCAGAGGAGGAGGAGGAGGCAAGCCATCACTCTTGATCGCCTCCCACCACTCGCACTGCCGAGTAGTGTGGTTAGCAGGCCTCGAGGGGTGGTGAGTGTGAAAGCTACACGGGCCATCCTTCATGTCATCAAAGACAAACTTCTTCGGCTGCTCGTAGTTCCCGCTACCCGACTGAGAGGTGCGAAATGGCTTCTTGTTGCCTTGGCCCTGGTTCTGGTTCTGCCCGTAGGCTCCAGCAGGTTTCTGCCTCTGGCTGCCACCAGCTCCAACAGTCACTGCATTCACCTCTTCAGGATCATACCGATTATCTACTCGGCGCTTGTTGCGGAACTCGCTGCGCTTGCTGTTGCTGAAGTTTCTTCTCGGCTCAGAGGAGTCCATCAGTGGCTGAGTAGGATCACCAAGTGCGTACTGATCCGCAATCTTGATGGTCTCCGCCAGAGTGTTCGGCATCTCCCTCTGCAATCTCTGCCACAACATACTGCCATGCCTGCATCCCTGCGCAAACCAAGTGATGGCCTGTGCTTCATTCACACCCTCACGGGTGTTCCTCAATGTGCTCCACCGAGTAAGATATTCTCGGTCTGTCTCATCTTCTCGCTGCCTGCAAGCTGATAGCTGCTGTGGCCTATTCGGCCTCTTGTATGTGCTCGTGAAGTTGCTGATGAAGGCATCCGAGAAGTCCAGCCAGCAGTTGATGCTGTTCTTGGGCAAGTTGTTGAGCCAAGTGCGAGCTGGACCCTCTAGCATCTGCGGAACATAGCGCACAGCCCATCTTCTGTTGCCATTCGCGATATGGACCGCGGTGACATAGTCATTGAGCCAATCTTCAGGCTTGGTGCTGCCATTGTAGCTCTTGGTGCCTCTAGCAAGCTGGAAGTTCTTCACGGACGGCTCGTTCATGATGCGCGGGCCAAAGCACTCGGGACCGGGAGGACCCGTGCTCTCCAGCCGCGCCGACAAGCTGATCCGGTCCAACTGATGCCTCGCATCTCCAGGCGCCAGCATGCGCTCGCCAACACGATCATGGACATCATAGCCCGCCATCTCCATGGCCGAGTAGCCATCATCATACCTGTCCACCTGCACAGCTACAGGCTGCTCCACCGGGTTGGCGACTGGTGCCACCGGGCGCGGCTGCTGCCTCTGCCGAGTAGGCTGAGCTGCGGGTTGCCGAGAAGGACCTGGACGCGCAGCATCTCGGGCACGGCTTTGAGCTTGGTGGGCTTGAGAGCCTGCTCTTGCAGCGTTGTGTTCCTGCCCGGGCTGCTGCGGCACAGCAAGCTGTCTCGCGGCAGCAGCCGGGTCATACACCTGCATTTGTCTGTCTCTGCCCGAACGCCCGCTGCGGCTCTTCTCGCGGCTGGGATGCGGAGACGAGGCCTGATCGTTAGATCTAGCCGCGTGCGAGTGAACCACCTGCGAAGCCCCAGCACCCGGGTTGGCCTTCCGGAACTCCTCGTTCTGCCTAGCAGCCTCCAACACCAACTCGTTGAGTCTTTCTTGCTGCCTAACACGCGCATCGCCATCTAGGCGAGGCAACTCGGCAGCTACAGCCTCTGCAGCTCTAAGTGTTTTGGCGGGTGTGCTGTATCTGGGCCTGGTGGAGGTGTTTGCGGTGGCGGACTAAGCAGGAGCCTCTACAACTGTCGCCATCTCGGCACCAAGGTTGCGCCGAGTGGCACCTACTCTGCTAGGCCTCCTAGCGACTGGCGTGAAGCCGTGAGCCTTGTTGTACTCAAGCTGATCTAGACTCAACTCCAACCTCACCTTATCCAACTCCGCCTGCTCGGCAAGCAGCTCCAGGCGTTGCCGCTCGAGCTGCTCCCTCATGGCCAGGAGCTCGATGTCGGTGGGAGTTGGCATGCCAGGTCGCGTAGCCGACGCGGGAATGACCGTAGACGTGGAAGGCGGCAAGTTGCTCTCCTTCTCGTAGGGCCGGTGAACCCTGCCACCAGCAGCCGGTGCATCGATCTCCTCGACGACGGCCGCAGAGCCAGTAGCGGCTGCGCCAGTGTTTGCCGCCAAGCCCGTCACCATCACCTCAGCGCAGTTCACAGAGCGGCACGCGGGCCTTCCGCGAGCAGCGATCACCGCGGGAGGATCCTCCGCGTCATGCACCAGCTCGGGATACGCGCGGTTGGCGACGGTGGCGACGTAGACGAGGTGAGAGCCGAAGGAGATCACCGAGCCGCCCTCCGGCATGGCCCTGCCGCCGAAATCGCCGGCGTTGTCGGTGACGAAGTCGAAGGAGCCGAATCTGTGGACAAGGCCACAGACCACGCGCTCCGCTGAAGAAGATCCCGTCCGAACAGAAACTCCAGCCAGCGCCGCTGGTTGCCCCACGGTGGGCGCCAACTGTCGTGGTGGTGTCACGGCAGATGCCATGGGATGGCTAAAGATGTGGGGACGAAGGACGCTGGAGGTTCTCGGGGAGGGATCACACGACGAGTAGCCGCGTGAGGTATGAAGTAAACACTGCAAACAACACGATCTACCCAGGTTCAGGGCCCTCGTGAGGAGGTAAAACCCCTACTCCTGCCTTTCTCTATGTATTCTGGTGTCTCACCGAGTAGCCACAGTACAATGTTCTTGCTACCGAGTAGCCACTCTTCTCTCTTTGTGATGAACTAGGTCAAGAATCTAGGGTTTCCTCTGTTCCAGTATGCGATCCCTCACGCAGGAGGCGGCGGGGCACCTTATATACCCGGTGCCCAGCCGGATACGTCCAAACATGGACAAGTGTCGACATAGTGTGCACATCGTCCTTCTTCCGGGTTCCCGCTGACAGCTTTGGTTCCTAATCTTGGCTGCATCTGGAAAGTCGTTGGGCAAAACAAGGGGACAGACTGGTATCACTGTGCCAAACACAGAGTAGGCCCCCCTTATCCTGCCACGGCCTGCTTCCATGCTGTCACTGTCAGGCAGGCCGGTCCCAGATGAACAGTAGTTCAAATACTGCCAAGTACGGACCCAGGATACGCGGGATCCTGTGTCAGAACGGCTCCTTTGACTTTCTGGTCCGAGTAGGTTCCCGCCAATTTTACTCGGGCCAACTCTTCTACTCGAATGGACAGAACTTGATTGATATCTCCTTCTGGTCATCTTGAGGTGAGACCGAGTAGCAGTCGACCGGGTAGCAGGTACCGGGTAGTCGGCTACTCGACCAAACCCCTCTCCTGTAAATCGCCTTTACCACTTGCCTTCACCCTACTCGGGGGTAACCCCCCGACAGGTTTCCTTCTTCTTCTGTTTGGCTTGATTTGCATCTCTTCTCTGCCTCCGTTTCTAATCCTTTCTGATCGCATTCTCAGAAATCTTCCCTGACCTTTGCTCGGCTTGCACACCTGCCCTGGCTAAGGCGCAAAAGACTCGAGCTGAGAAAGGACTGCCCACGGACACCAAGTCTTCAATTGAGGACAGTCTCATGAGCATGCAGTCACAGCTCCAGCATCTTAGGGGCTTGGGCACCGACTTGGTGTCCACAGCCTTCAAGCTTCACGCTCTGTTCTGGCCTCAAGACTCTGCGCCAGCGACCATCCGCGCGCTTGCCGAGAAGCTCAATGGTGTCAAGGCCGAGTTGAAGAAATGGCGTGCGTCCGCAGCTCGGGCAGACGCTGATCTGCTACTCCTCTTCATCTGCAGCTGGTACGAGAACCTGAATCTCGATACCATCCTTGAGGTGCACCAGAACTCGAAGTGGCAGGAGGATCCCGACTGCGTGACTCGCTGCCAGGCAGTTGCGTTCGAGATTGCCTCCTATGCGGATACCGCCCTCTTCATCGACGGCCACACCGAGCCTGACACCGAGGTGGAAGGCGAGGACGAGGACGAGGATAAAGACGAGGACACCGATTCAGAGGATTTCAGTGTCTTCGAAAACACTGGTGCTGAGGAGGAATCTGGGAAGGGGAAGGTCAAGGCTGCTGCGGATAGCGACGAGGAGCCGGAAACCGGGGGCCAAGACGCCACCATCACCACCGAGATGGTGAGCCAGGATGCGACACTCGACGCTGCAGCGCTACTCCGCACCCAGTCCGCTGCTTCCACCTTAGCTACCGATCCCATCTCGGTGGCCACTGCCACCTCTGAGCAAGCCACCGCCATGGACGCTGATGCTGAGGCTGACTCCGAGAAGACCAACTCCGAGAAGACCGCTGCGGACGACACCGCCACTACTCACGATGCTGCTGCCTGAAACTTTATCTTTAAAACTTTCATGAGATCCCCGGGATGCCGGATGCATATGTATCAAACAATTATCTTTTTCGTTGCTACTCAATTTTATTCCAGTTTGATGTTTTATACTTAGTATTTGAGCAATTCTGGCTCGATGCCGGGTTGCGTTATCATGCAAGTCCCCGAGTTGCATTTTTTATCCACTCTTCCTTTTTATCTCAGCTCTTACCTGCAACTTGTTGCTTTTTTGGTAGTCGAGTCACAAGAGTTTAAAGTTGGAGTTTCAAATACTTAGCCACTTAGAAACATTCATAGTAACGCTACCCATCACTTAGCCGAAAAAAGTTAACAGAAAAGCAGTAAAGAACGCTCTATTCGGTTGCCACACGCTTCCTTTCCTTGCAATTTTTCATGTGTTCATTGACTCTTTGGCTTGTTCTCTGGCTTGCCATGAAGCCGGGTTGCAGACAGCAGCAGAGTCGCAGAGTGTCCGGTGAGTTTGAACACACTACTTTGTATGCTTTTGAAATTCTAAGTGGTTCAACCGAATAGACAAAGTAAAGCAGAGTAAACACAAGGAACAGTTTGGACGAGGGCAGTCCCCGAGTTCAATTTCAGATTGCAGAGTAGATGTTTAACTCGGATAAGAGGGTACATACAAATTTTTGCTCACGAATGAAAACGGCGGAGTAGAGCTACATTCCAAGGGCACTTGGATTCTTCTCCTGCTCTATCCGGCCTGTTCTTCTGGGATGGTTGTGCGTCAATAAGGTAATAGGCATCATTGTGTAGAGCCTTGCTCACAATGAATGGCCCTTCCCATGGAGGAGATAGCTTGTGCATCCCGGCTGTGCGCTGCACGAGCCTAAGCACCATGTCTCCTTCTCGGAAAACCCTTGGGTTTACTTTTCGGCTATGATAACGCCTCAAGTTTTGCTGGCAAACAGCTGATCGTGACAGAGTAAGCTCTCTTGCTTCTTCTAGCAGGTCAACGTCATCTTCTCGAGCTTCTCTCGCCTCCGCCTCAGTGTAGAGGGTTACTCGGGGGAAGTCATGCTCTAGGTCAATTGGCAACACGGCCTCGGCCCCATAAACCAAGAAGAATGGTGTGTAGCCGGTTGACCGGTTAGGGGTAGTCCTTAGACTCCACAACACTGCTGGCAACTCGTCTAACCAACACCCCGATGTTTTCAGCAGCGGCTCAATCAGCCTTGGCTTTATGCCTGAAAGCACCATGCCATTTGCTCTTTCCACCTGCCCATTGGAGGCGGGATGCGCGACAGACGCGACGTCTAGTCGGATGTGCTTATCTCTGCAGAATCTCACCATGGCACCCTCAGCAAAATTCGTGCCGTTATCCGTGATGATGCTGTGCGGGTAGCCGTATCTCAGGATCACATCCTTCAGGAAACTCACGGCAGTGGCTCCATCACATTTCCGAATAGACTTCACTTCAATCCACTTGGTGAACTTGTCAACCATGACCAAGATGTGAGTCATGTTGCCTCTAGCCGGCTTGAAGGGACCAACCATATCCAGACACCAAACAGCAAATGGCCAAGTAATGGGAATGGTTTTCAACTCGGAAGCAGGCATGTGGATCTTACTTGCGAATCTCTGGCAGCCGTTGCACTTCCTCACAATATCTTCGGCTTGCTTCAAAGCAGTGAGCCAGAAGAAGCCATGCCGAAAAGCCTTCTTGACTAGAGCTCGAGAAGAGGCGTGATGCCCGCATTCTCCTTGATGTATTTCCACCAGAATTTCTTCTCCTTCTTCTGGTTCCACACAGCGTTGCAACACGCCAGTGGGACTTCTTTTATGCAGCACTTCTCTGAAGATGGTGTAGCCCTTGGATCTTCTCTGAATTTGCCTTGTGGTAACCTCATCATCTGGCAGGGTACCATCCTTTAGAAAGGATAATATGGGCATAGCCCAACTCGGTGTTTCCCGTGCGGGAAACACTGGTTCGTCCACTTCCATCGGAACAGCCACCACTGCGTCTTTTTCTGAGTTGGGGTTAACTCTCTGCAGCCCCGAATGGTTTGCAAGGACTTCCTCAATGAATGCGACAGTCCCCAAGTTGAGAGGGGCAGTCCCCGAGTAAGGAGGGGCAGTCCCCGGGTTGCAGGCGCCCGTCCCCGGGATGGAGACTGCAGTCCCCGGGTCCTCTTTTGCACCTTCCCAGTCAATCTCCATTGGAACTGCTTCTTCACTAGGCAGAGAAGGAACGAAAATGGACTCCGAGTTGGGGGATGGCTTGATGGATGGCTTCCTCAAATGCTCCAAGGCAATCCCAGCCGGGATGTACTGCCGAGAAGACCCCAACTTGGACAGCTCATCAGCTGCCTCGTTCTCTGCTCGGTGGATGTGTTGGAACTCGCAGCCTTCAAAGAATCCCGTCATTGTTTGAACCAGGAAGCAGTATGATGTCATGTTGGCATCCAGAGCATCCCAAGTGCCAGAAACTTGCTGCACAACCAGATCCGAGTCGCCATAGCATATGATGCGCTGCACACCAACTTCCTTGGCTACCTTCAAACCATGCACCACGGCCTCATATTCTGCAACATTGTTGGACGCCTTGAAGTGGATTTGCAGCACGTATTTGAGTTGATCTCGCTTGGGTGACGTAAGCACCACGCCAGCGCCAAGGCCTTCCTTCATTTTGGAGCCATCAAAATGCATCTTCCAGTAATTGGTTGCGGGAGAAGGAGGCTCGTACTGCACCTCAGCCCAATCCACCAGAAATTCCGCCAGAATCTGAGACTTGATGGCTTCTCTTCTCGCATACGCGGGAGCGTACGCGGCCAGCTCGATTGCCCACTTGGCTACTCTGCCACTTGCTTCCTTGTTGCCCATGATATCCGAGATGGGAGCTGAACTCACCACGGTGATGGGATGCTCCTGGAAATAGTGCTTCAGCTTCTTGGCGCCCAGGTACACGCCATAAGTCATCTTCTGGTAGTGTGGGTAGTTCTGTTTGGAGCTGGACAGCACCTCGCTGAGATAATACACTGGCCGCTGTACACTCTTGCCTTCCTCTTCTCGCTCCACCACAATCACCACGCTGACTACCCGGTTGGTAGCGGCAATATATAGCAGCATTGGCTCTTTGGGTAGCGGACTAGCCAAGATGGGAGCGCTACCCAGCATCGCCTTCAGCTCATTGAATGCCACATCAGCTTGCGGTGTCCAGACGGACTTGTCGCTTTTCTTCATCAACTGATACAGAGGCAGGGCCTTCTCGCCCATTCTGCCCAAGAAACAATTCAGAGATGCCAAGCAACCAGTGAATTTTTGCACATCCTTCAGGGATCTCGGCAAAGACATGCTCTCAATAGCTTTTATCTTTGAAGGATTGGCCTCAATGCCCCGACTGGATACCAAGAAGCCGAGTAGCTTGCCAGCCGGGACGCCAAAGGTGCATTTACTCGGGTTCAGCTTCATCTTATACTTGCGCAAGTTAGCAAAAGTTTCCTCAAGGTCACTAAGCAGAGTATGTGTTTTATTCGTTTTGATGACAATGTCATCTACGTACACCTGCACATTTTTGCCGAGTTGATCATGCAAGCATTTCTGCATGCATCTCTGATAAGTAGCGCCCGCATTCCTCAACCCAAAGCACATGACACGGTAGCAATAAGCCCCGTACGGGGTAATGAAAGCAGTCTTTATTTGATCAGCAGTGTTGAGAGCTATCTGATGAAACCCAGAGTAGGCATCTATAAAAGACAAGAGCTCACAACCAGCAGTGGAATCGATCACCTGATCGATGCGGGGCAGCGGAAAGGGATCCTTGGGGCAAGCCTTGTTCAAGTCGGTATAGTCGACGCACATGCGCCATGCGGTAGCGGCCTTGGGGTCCTCCTTCTTCTTCTCAACCATGACCGGGTTGGCTAGCCAATCCGGATGCAACACCTCCATGATGAAATTGCTTATTAGCAGCTTGGTGATCTGATCACCGATGGCCTTTCTTCTCTCATCTCCGAAGCGGCGCATAGCCTGCTTCACTGGTTTGGCGTCAGGACGCATATGTAGCGAGTGCTCAACCAACTCCCTCGGGACACCTGGTAGATCCTCATTGGACCAGGCGAACACGTCCCGATTCTCACGGAGGAAGTGGATGAGCTCGCTTTCCTATTTCTCCCCCAACCCTGAGCCAATAATGGCAACACGGTCGGGGAACTCAGGGTCGACCTGGATCTTCTTCGTCTCCTGGGATGCCTGGAACGCCGTCCCGTGCTGGGAAATCGGCACGCCAGGCGCACCACCTTGCGCGGACTGCGCCATAGCCACCACCTCGTACATCTTCTTCTCGGCAGCAATCACCATAGACTCCGCCAACTGAGAACCAGCAGAGGCACACTCCATAGACTTCTTGTAATCACCAGAGATGGTGATCACGCCATTGGGACCCGGGATCTTCATCTTCAGATATGCAGCATGAGTAGAGGCCATGAACTTGCTCAGAGCAGGCCTGCCGAGTAGGGCGTGATAGGGGCTCTGTGATCAACTACCTCAAACTGCAGGCTCTCTGTGCGGCAGTTCTCACTGGTGCCGAATAGTACGTCAATCCACACTCGGCCAATTGGAGAACAAGAAACTCCCGGCACAATGCCGTGGAAAGTGGTCTTGCTGGGTAGCAGCATGTTCTCGGCCATACCGAGTTTCTCAAGTGTGTCTCTGTACACAATGTTGATGCTGTTGCCGTTGTCGATCAGTACCTTGCTGAACCTCACGTTCTTCTCAGGACCCAAGAAGGTGGGATCCACCACCAAGGCGTAGCTACCCGGGTTGGGCATCACCTTAGGATGATCCGCTCTGGACCACGTGATCTCTTGGTTGCACCAGTGCATGTAGTGAGGAACAACAGGGATCACAACATTGACTTCCATGGCACGCTTGTGCTGAGACTGCTTGTCGACGGGCTCAGAGGTGAAGATCATGTAGCTCTCGTGATGCTCCTGGTACTGGTTGCGGCCTCCGTCGCCATTGTTACCATTGTTGTTGTTACCTCTGTTGTTGTTGCCTCTGTAGTTGTTGCGGTTGCGGTCGTTGTTGTTGTTGTTGCGGTAGCCATCGTTGTTGAAGTAGCAGTTGGCTCCTAAAGCCACCTGGTTCACATTCTCTCTTCTCGGGAAAGCTGGAGGCCGGGCAGCGGGTGCGCGAGCAGGCTGCACGTTGGCGTTCGCAGCTGGCAGAGGAGGAGGAGGAGGCAGGCCCTCATTCTTGATCTCTTCCCACCAACTACACTGCCGAGTAGTGTGGTTGGCGGGTCTAGCGGGATGCCGAGTATGGAAACTGCATGGGCCATCCTTCATGTCCTTGAAGACAAAGTTCTGAACATGACCCGAGTTGCCGCTACCCTGCTGGGGAGCGTTGTATGGCTTTTTGTTGCCTTGGCCCTGATTCTGGTTCTGCCCGTACTGGGCTCCAGCAGTTTTTGGCCTCTGGCTACTCCCAGCTCCGGTAGACACAACATTCACCTCCTCTGGATCGTACCGGGTATCAATCCGGTCACCTCTGCGCTTGTTGCGGAACTCATTGCGCTTGTTGTTGTTGTAGCTCCTTCTCGGCTCAGCAGCATCAAGAAGAGGCTAAGTTGGGTCACCGAGTGCGTACTGATCCGCAATCCGGATGGTCTCAGCGAGAGTACTCGGCATCTCTCTCTGCAGCCTTTGCCACAACATGCTGCCATGCCTGCAGCCCTGCGCAAACCAAGTGATGGCCTGCGCCTCGTTCACACCTTCACAGGTGTTCCTCAGAGTACTCCACCGAGTAAGATACTCTCGGTCCGTCTCCTCTTCCTGCTGCCTGCAAGCGGATAGCTGCTGCGGCCTATTCGGCCTCTGGTATGTGCTGGTGAAGTTGCTGACAAAGGCCTCCGCGAAGTCAAGCCAGCAGTTGATGCTGTGCTTGGGCAGGTTGTTGAGCCAAGTTCTTGCTGGTCCTTCTAGCATCTGCGGGATGTACCGCACGACCCATCTCCGGTTGCCGCCTGCAATGTGCACGGCTGTGACATAGTCATTAAGCCAGTCTTCCGGCTTGGTGCTGCCGTTGTAGCACTTGGTCCCCCTAGCGAGCTGGAACTGCTTCACTGACGGCTCTGTCATGATGCGTGGGCCAAAGCATTCTGGGCCAGGCGGCCCCTTGCTCTCGAGTTGCGCGGATAGGCTAATCCGGTCCAGCTTGTGCCTGGCATCACTAGGCTCCAGCACACGCTCGCCCACGCGATCCAGGATATCATAGCCAGCCAAACCCATAGCCGAGTAGCCATCATCATATCTGTCCACCTGCACGACTGCAGGTTGCTCCACCGGGTTGGCGGCTGGTGCGACCGCTCGCGGCTGCGGTCTCTGCCGAGTAGGCTGAGCAACCTGATGCCGAGAAGGGCCTGGGCGATCTCCATCTCGCGCCTGGCTATGAGCTTTATGGGCTTGATAGCCTGCTCCTGCAGTGTTCTGTTTTTGACCGGACTGTCGCGGCACAGCGTGCTGTTTCGCGGCGACAGCTGGGTCGTACACCTGCATCTGCCTGTCTCTGCCAGAGTGCCCACTCCGGTCCCTCTCACGGCTGGGATGCGGTGATGAGGCCTGATCGTTAGATCTAGCCGCATGCGAATGCACCACCTGAGAAGCTCCAGCACCCGGATTGGCTTTCCGGAACTCCTCGTTCTGCCTAGCAGCCTCTAGCACTAGCTCATTGAGCCTCTCCTGCTGCCTAACGCGCGCGTCGCCATCGAGATGCGGCAACTCAGCAGCTACAGCCTAAGCAGCTCTAAGGGTTTTGGCGGGGGTGCTGTATTTGGGTCTGGTGGTGGCGGTGTTTTGGCTATCAGCTTGGCCAGCAGCTTCACCAATTGCTGCCATCTCGGTGCCTAGGTTGCGGCGCGTAGCGCCTGCCTTGGCAGGCCTCCTCACTACAGGCGTAAAGCCGTGAGCTCTGTTGTACTCGTTCTGGTCCAGGTTAAGCTCAAGCCTAACCTTCTCCAACTTCACCTGCTCGGCGAGCAGCGCCTGGCGCTGCTGGTCGAGCTGCGCCTTCATGGTCATGAGCTCGAGCTCGGTGGGAGGCGGCATGCCCACCCGCACGGCGGATGCCGGTATCGTCGATGTCGTGGAAGGGGGATGTAGCCCGGGATGTTGTGAGGCGCGTCGTAGGGCTTGTGGGTCCTTCCGCCAGCACTCGCGCCAGCAAGATCCTCGATGACTCCCGCGGCAGCAGCCGCGCCCTTCCCGGCATCGACAGCAGGGCCGGTCATCATCACCTCCACGCTGTCCGCAGAACAGCCAGTTGGCTTTCCGCGGGCAGCGATGACAGCAGGGGGATCTTCCGTGACGTGCACCTGCTCGGGGTACTCGCGGTCGACGGTGGTGGCGACGTAGACGAGGTGCGAGCCGAAGGAGAGCACCGTGCCACCCTATGGCATAGCCCTGCCGCCGAAATCGCCGGCGTTGTCGATGACGAAGTCGAAGGAGCCGAATCTGTGGACAAGGCCACAGACCACGCGTTTCCCAGTAGCAGAAATGGATCCCGTCCGAACGTGAACTCCAGCCAGCGTCGCTGGTTGCCCCACGGTGGGCGCCAACTGTCGTGGTGGTATCACGACAGATGCCATAGGATGGCTAATTGTTTGGGGTCGATGGACACTGGAGGTTCTCGGGGAGGGATCACGCAGCGAGTAGCCGCGTGTGGGATGAATCAATCACTGCAAACAACAAGATCTACCCAGGTTCAGGGCCCTCGTGTGGAGGTAAAACCCCTACTCCTGCCTTTCTCTCTTTATATTTGTGTGTCACCGAGTAGCCACAACACAGTTTTGGCCTACAGCCGAGTAGCCACCCTTCTCTCTACGTAAGGTGTAAGCTAGGTGTTCTCTCCAAAGACGCGACCCTCACACAGGAGGAGGCAGGACACCTTATATACTGGTGCCCAGCCGGATACAGACAAGAGGGAAAAGTACAAACATATGTCGACATAGCGGGCACACTGCACACTTCCAGCTTCTCGCTGACAGATTTGGCTTCCTAGTTTGTCTTGTGTGGAAAGTCGTTGTGCAAAACCAAGATGACGATCTGTTATCACTGCCACGGCCATAGGGTAGGCCCCCTAACCTGCACCGCCCTGCTGACACCCTGGCGCGGATAAGCACGCGCTCTGCAGATGAACAGTGCACCAGTACGGACCCAGGATACGCGGGATCCTGTGTCAGAACGGCTCCTTTGACTTCTGGCCCGAGTAGGAAACCGCCATTTCTACTCGGACCACTTCCTCTATTCGGAGGAGAATAACTTCATTGATTCTTTCTCCTGGCCATCAGCGGGTACGGCCGCATAGCAGTCAACCGGGTAGCGAGTACCGGGTAGCCAGCTACTCAGCCAAACCTCTCCTTTGATCTTGCCTTTATCACTTGCCTTACCCCTACTCGGGGGTGACCCCCCGACACCCCTGGTGATGAGATCCCGCTACATGTTGAGATTGCGGTGCTCTAGAGACCGTAGATCAGGAGGTAACCACAAAACATGGGGAACATCCATACTATTTCATAACCAACCATGATATGTCAATATCATCTATACCATATAAACTAGTTCTATGTGTATGTCATTGCAACGCACGTGCATTTAGCTAGTATATTGTTAGTACAATATGTTGTGATGTGTTCAAATATATTATCGCTGTATATAAATTGCCTGTAAGATTATGCAAATATAAATCTAGTAAATCCACCGAAGAAATGCTGATTTGCATTAAAAACAACTCTTAAATGTGGTGTCCTTCACGATGGTTATTTCAGTACATTTTAGTTGTAGCCACAATTGTATCGACCATTGAAACAAACATTAGACAATTACAACCTTCTAACCCTAGCTGGCAGCTACCGCTTATTCCCGGAGTTGTAGCCATAAGAGCATCTCCAGCAGTCGCGCTATGTAGGCGTCGCGCGGGAGCTCTCGCCGCGCGCTCCAGAGGACGCTGGAAAGCTCGATGCTGGTGAAAAATAGCGGCGCACACGGTGACTCGCGCGGGAAGTCTGCCACTTGGCGGCCCGTAGGCGCTACAAAACGCAGCGTCGACTCCACTCGAACTGTCCAGAAGTTTCATTGCCGCTTCTTCTCCTCTCCTCTTCCCTGCGCGTTCCCCTCTCCTCTTTCACGCGCCTTGCCCTCTACATGCTGCTTCCGCGTCGCAACCGCCGCCGCGCCAGAGGAACGCCACCGACTACGCCGGTGTCTGCGCACGCCCGGACGACCCCTACACCACCGTCATCCACTACCGCGCCGAGCGCGTCCATCTAGGCTCGTACCCGACGGCGATGCAGGCCGCCCCCGCCTACGACGCAGCTGCGTGGAGGTTGGGCCGCCCGCGCACGTCGATGAACTTCGACGACCCAACCAACATGGAGCAGGCGGGGTTCCCGGAGCCGGCGCCGCCCCTCCACGACGATCTCGAGCACCTTCTCCATCGCCGTCGAGCGCGGCTTGGCCTCGTCAGGGAGAGGGCCGCGCACGCCTATGAGGTATGGTGTGCGCTCCACCCGCGCGAAGCTACGACAGAGGAGTACTGGGGCATCAAGGTGGGCAAGCGGCACAGAGCTCGAAGAAGAAATGGAAGAGCGGCGGGCGGCCAAGGCCACAACGCAAGCGGACCTGGATTCCGGCGAGGGCGACACCTGGGCCAACGACGACCCTAGGTGGGCGGCGCTGACCACGGAGACGTCCGACTTCTAGGTAATTTTAGTTAAATTTAGGTTAAATTTCATTTAAATTTCGTCTGCAGTGATCGAACTATGGTTAAGTTTGTATATAGTTTTAAATTTCGTTTCATTCTATTCATTTCTGTTTTTCCGAGGCGCGAATTTAGCGCTGCTACTAAGTCGACATCGTCGCCGCGCAGCGCAGCTGCTAAGGTCATCACGCCGCTGCGCACCATACGACCTAATCGCGCGCTGCAACCGCTATATATCGCATCAAAATATAGAGGTACAGCTAGAGATGTTCTAAGGCTGGTGCCAGTGGAGGCTGCAGGAGGAGGCGGTAGAGCCCCTACCGCCCGGAGGCGGGCGATAGGGGGCGGTAGCGGGGGGCGATTGGCGGCAGCGGGCGGTGGGGCTGCCGCCCGGGCTAGAGCCCCTGCCGCCCGGCTTGCCGCCCGGGTTGGCGGGGCGGTAGGGAGGGGCCGGGGCGGTAGCGAGGGGCGAGAGGGAGAGAGGGTGGGGCGGTGGGATGGCGGCGTGGGGCGGTAGGGCGGGGCGGTAGGCCAGGAGCCGTTGGGGCCAACGGCTAGCTGACGTGGCGCCCCCCTATTGGTCCACGTCAGCTAGCCGTTGGGGGTATCCGTTGCTGTCCAAAAAAAATGAAAAAAAATTCGAAAAATTTGAAATTTGGAGCTGATCCCTCCTATAAATACCCCCCCATATGCTGCACTCATTCCACACCAATTTCATCCTCTCTACTCTTCATTTCCACCCTCTCGACGCCATGTCTTCGTCAAGCAGCAGCGATTCGAGCGAGGGACTGGAGGGTGAGATGATCGCCGCAATGCAGGCGGCAATGGAGGCCGAGTACGAGGCGGCGCTCCAAGCGGTGCCAAGACCGCCGCGGCGCCGTCGACAGTTCATCAGGCGTGATCGTGTTGGCGCCGCCGAGCGGCTCTACGACGACTACTTCGCCCCCAACTGCGCTTATCCTCCGAGCTTCTTCCGGCGAAGGTATCGGATGAGGCGATCCCTTTTTCTACGCATTGTGGATAGATTGGGTGAATACTCTCCGTATTTCACCCAAAGAGTTGATGCTCTGAACCGTACGGGTTTTACTCCGCTACAAAAGTGTACTACGGCGTTGCGTCTGTTAGCTTATGGATCCGGTGCTGATACCATAGATGAGTGGCTTAAGTTAGCTAGACAAACTTCGTCAGACTGTCTAGATCGATTCTGTGAGGGCATCATCGACTGTTACGGTGAAGAGTTTTGCCGTCGACCTAACGTCGAGGATACTCAGCGTCTGTTAGCGAAAGCCGAGGAGCGCGGCTTTCCGGGCATGCTAGGGAGCATAGATTGCATGCATTGGCAGTGGAGGAACTGCCCAGTTGCGCATGCCGGTCAGTTCACAAGGGGAGACATCAAACACCCTACCGTAATCTTAGAAGCCGTTGCGTCGTATGATCGTTGGATCTGGCATGCTTTTTTTGGAGTCGCCGGGTCCAACAACGACATCAATGTGCTCAATCAGTCCCCATTGTTCACGGAAGTGCTTAGAGGAGAAGCACCCACAGTGAACTTCACGGTGAATGGACACCAGTACAACTGGGGTTACTACCTTGCCGACGGCATCTACCCCTCCTGGCCGGTGTTCATGAAGGGTGTTACTCTTCCACAAAGTGACAAGCAACGTGTCTTCACTGCTGCTCAATCGTGTTGGCGCAAAGATGTGGAGTGTGCATTTGGAGTGTTGAAGTCTAGATTCAACATTTTAGCAGTTCCCGGACGCTCCTACTCCATGCGCACTCTTGGGTTGATCGTGCGTGCATGTGTCATTCTGCACAACATGATCATCGACGATGAGCGTGGTACCAATTTGGAGAACACCTATGAGACAGTTGCGAGCAACGTCGGGCCTCCAATACATACCAATGCACCACCAAGCCTAGCAGCAAGGATTCAGATGGACAACGAAATGCAGGACTCGCCGATGTATACACAGCTCCAGGGGGATTTGATTGAGCATGTGTGGGCTCATCAAAACTAGATTATGTAATTTTCTCATTTTTTATGTAATTTTTATTTATTATTATGTAATCGGTACAATTTTAGTTGAATAAAATAATTTCTTCTATTATTTGCAATGTTTTTAATCTTCAAAATATGTGTTGACGTGGAGGAGAGAGAAAAGCTGATGTGGCAGAGAGAGAATCTTACAGCCCGGGCTATAGCCCGTGCACTGGCACCGTGCCCGTGAGAGTGGGGTGATAGTGGTGAGAGAAGGTGACGTGGCGGGGGCTATATCCCGTGAATAGTGGGCGGTGCATTGGCACAGCCTAACAATTGTTGCTATAGATCTCTGAGTTCAAAAAAGAAAAAACACAACCCAAGTTACCTAAGATCATTGTCCGTTTGATCCGGTGTCCCGGAGGAGCTTGATCTTCTTTCTTGGCGGCCTAGAGCTCATCCCGCTTCGTCTTACAGAGACCCGAGTCCGGTACCATCATCTTGCGGCTCTCCGTTGACTTCTCCTCGATGGCACGTTCCTTCTGATCGGCGGCCCATGCCTCCACCCGCTTCGTCTTGAGGAACACCGACTCCGACACCATCTTGTGGTTCTCGGTCGTCCTTTTATTCTCCTCGATGGCCTGAGTCTTCTTCTCGGCAGCCCAGAGCTCCATCCTCTCCTTCTTGCGGAGCACCGACTCTGGCACCAACTTGGCCGGTTCTGACGACATCTGCACGCAACGAAAGGGTCACATTGAGGAAGCGGGCAGGAGCTAGTTCCTTCACACGATGGGTGGGAGCCTGGGAGGGCATGATCTTACCTCGGCGAGCTTCCCTGCAAGAGGAAGGGAGGGCACAGTAGACGAGGAGAGGCGACGACAATGTGAAGGGTCTCGCGGCGTGGGGGCTAGGTCTAGAAAGGGGATCCGACGGCTGCAACTGCAATCATGCGAATGGGCTATGACAGGCCATCGTCTTATTATGTCAAGGAAACAGCAATCCCGTATGCCTCGCTTTTGGCCCACCATGCGTATCGGTTAGGCCCATCAACGTCCACGAACACATTTGCAACTCCGCGGCCTCACTGCTTCCCGGACGCCGACGACAGTCCCCGGAGCGCGGATGCCATCTCCGCCGCCTCCGCTCCCCTCGCCATGCCGCCACAGAAGCATCTGCTTCCTGCTGGCCATCTTCTTCCTCCTCTCCTCTGCGCGCAGGTGCGCCCCTCTCGCTGTCCCCATCCACGCCTCCTTCCGGTACAGTGCGCCAACACCTGCCCCGTCCGTTTCCCCGCAGCAGTCTGGAGACGGAGGAAGCGAGGGCCCTCCGCGTCGGCGATGAGCTGGTGGGAGAGACGATGCCGCTTCGCCACGGCCGGAGGCTATACAGGCTAGCCGGGCTGCGGTCGCCCGCGTGGTACGAAGTCAAGATCTCCTACCCAGCCTCCGTACGTACGATCTTACCCTTCCCTTTGCCTGTGAAAAAAACATCCATTGCAGGTTCTTCCTATTGAAGGATTGGCACTGTTTGTGATTGTAGATACCGTCCAGCTTCTCGATTCGGCTCGTGAAGGACCCTGATGCTGTGGAGGATTGGGGGAGCAAGAACAGGAGGCTGCTCAACACAGAGAAGATCATTTTCAAGGCTGAGAGCACCGACCCGGTTGGTATTTCGCAACTTCTTATCTGGATTTGTTGCTACTTGGCTGCAGAATCGGAGTGGCGTGCCATGATAGGATGATTTATAATGTCTGCTTGTGATTGCATATAGGTTTATGTTCTTGTCACGGTGGAGCCTGAGGGTGTGGTTGCAAAGCCAAATGTGCCGGAGAGAGAGCTTGCCCTGTTCAACATCGGTAAGCTAGTGTGTGGTGCTGTTTCTTTACATCTCAGTTTTCCTTGGTGATGATATTTAAAACTGACTAGCTAATAACCGTTGGTATGCTAGAATGCTTGTAGTGTTTGTTTGTGTTACCTTGTCCTCGGATATGCAAATGAGATTAGTCCAACTAGGAAAGAAATTTTGTAATTGTAACTACCATGCTGAGCTCGCCACTAGGTTGATCTGGCTCATAGTTTTGTCATACCAGCCCATAGAATGAACCTTTGCTTTGAGCAGCATCACAAATTTGGAACCAACCAGTGCTCAATGTCATTTCCCAGTTTATCTAGGGAGTGAAGGTCTTGAAATTAGGTGAACATCCTTCCATACAACAATTCAGATATTCCTGTACTACTACTTAGCCTAAAATACTATGTGTGATTAGTTGTATTGGTGAAGTAGATGATCCGCCGACAGAACTTGTAGACGATATTGACATGAGCCAACTAAAGTAACCATTGGAAGGGAAATTAAAACATTGTTCACTGACCTAACAGAATATCGCCATTTAAAGGAAAATTAAAGGCACTAACCTAACAGACTAACAGTTGCTAGAAGATCCTCCATTTTGTTTTCACTATTCACTTTTTCTTTATATGCAATTTATGTGTCCTTGTATGTTTGCATGATGACAGTACTCTTTTCGAACTGTAGTATAAAGTGTTATGTTCTATACTCTTTTGGTGAACACACTTCCATACAACAATTTAGATATTCCTGTACTACTACTTAGCCTAAAATACTATGTATGATTAATTGTATTGGTAACGTAGATGATCTGATTAATTGTATTGGTAAAGTAGATGATCTGCCAACAGAACTTGTAGATGATATTGACATAAGCCAACTAAAGTAACCATTGGAAGGGGAATTAAAGCATTGTTCACTGACCTAACAGAATATTGCCATTTTAAGGAAAACTGAAGTCACTAACCTAACAGACTAATGGTTGCTAGAAGATCCTCCATTTTGTTTTCACTATTCACTTTTTCTTCGCATGCAATTTATTTGTCCTTATATGTTTGCATGATGACAGTACTCTTTTGGAACTGTAGTGAACAGTGTGCTGTTCTAGAAAGAGTAGTTTACTTTAGTATGAATGTCTTCTATTCCCATTAGAGAGTGAAGCATTCTGTTGTGTCTTCTGTTCATAAAATATGAATAATTATGTTCTTGTTGCCACTACCTGACCTTGATGAATCTTATAACAGCTGAAGTGCATTAGTATGACTGTACCAAATTCTGCTTCAATGCTACCATACATAATAATTTTGCTCCCTTTTGCTATAAAAAAGAGGACAACAAAACCTGTGTTTAATTTGAGAATGATATTTCATTGACTGGATCAAACTTTGAAAGGGATTTTTAGAAAGTTGGCATGCAACTATACATAATGATTTTGCTCCCTTTTGCTATAAAAAAGAGGACAACAAAACCTGTGTTCAATTTGAGAATGATATTTCATTGACTGGATCAAACTTTGAAAGTGATTTTTGGGAAAGTTGGCCTAGTAGAGATCTGTGCCGTGGCGGGGCCACTGCCTGGCTAACCCGGGCTGCTGCCCGGGCTCTGCCTAGGAGCCTCCATGGAAATTATAGCAGGAAGGGGGAATCATTTAGGAATTTAGGCTAAGGTGCTTTTTTTACTTTGCCCAGGCTTTGCGCATGGCCTGGTTTTGCCACTGGATCCACAGTCTCCGAGTTATGTTTTCTTTAGTTAATTGTTCTTTTAATACTTGGATTTGAAAGCTTTTTACACATTGGTTCCATTTTGCTTCAGTGGCTGTATTTATACAGAAGCTGTACTCAGTCTGAAATATCTGAAGCATGTTCTTGCGCAATACAGAAGCTATGTGCTGTATGTTCATATTAAAAGTTTATATACTGTTAAGTTTAATCCTGGGCGATGGGAATTCACATAAATGAGTAGGCACATTTAGTTGGAGAAATGTATTTCAAATCAAAATTCAAAATTGATCCTGATAAAGTTGGGCCTAGTAGAAATCCTGATAAAGTTTAATCCGGAGCTTCAGTGACGGTTTCCATGGAAGCTGTACTCAACCTAAAATTTGGAAAGCAGGTTCTTGCACAGTGGTTTTGTACACACACTAGTTTTAGGTCCCTACCTCCGAGTGAACTTTTGTATACGGGCAAGCTTGGTTCCTCCAAGGCCACATGAATTAGCATCATTTAGTGAACGCATTGGTACTACTGTACACACAATCATCAAATAACTATAAGTAGTGAACTTTGATGCTCATAAAGCAGGAAAGGGGAGCTTAGTTACCCCGAGGCCATGTGATTAGCAATAATAGCTAGGGGGCAACCTCTGTCTGGTAAACCGATGGTTGCGCACAGTCAGTGACCGCTATAGTAATTATTTTACCGTCGCCACTATGAAGGAGATTTAGAAAAATGGATAGCAAGAGCGTCCTGTAAAATGGTTCCATTCATCATCTTTGATTGTTTCAAATTAGTGTTATGTCCAGATTTCCCTTTCTTTGCTTCTGGTTATCATTGTCTTGCTCTTCCAAATATTGCCTGAATAATAATGTTCCTAATCCAAATTGTACTTTGTGATCTCCATTGCTGCGCAGTCTGCGATGAACTTCTTCTGGGGATCCCGCACTTTGCCTGGTGGGTCGGAATCGCGGCGCTAATTTCCATCGTGCTGGCATCACTGGCTCCGTATTTCCTGCCGCTGCACAAGCTCCTCAACTATGAAGCCGCGGGGTCGAGCGACGTTGATGCTGCAGCCAAGCTTTCGTGATCAACTGGAATGTGCCACATTGATTCTCTCTTTTGGCCGTAAACGAAATAGTTTCAGTTTAGCATCGCAGGCTAGTGTACATGTATCCCCTGTTCTTTCTTCTCTCTTTCCCTTTTGCCTTTTGCTACCATCAGACTGCAGTTGTGCACAGCGTCCGATGGCGACTCTGCAACCCTAGCCGTTCAATGCTTCCGATCTCGTACGGTTTGCCTCATCAATGTATCGAAATTCGGTTTCGGTGAATGTGTTTTTGCCAGTTGAGAGAATGGACCACAGAATTCCCATGGGTTTTTAGATGCTGACTTTTCCCCTGTTCATGTTTACGTACTCTTGTGATTGGGACGGGTCTGGCCGGTCTCGTTCTCGTGTCACGTCGCCGTGTGGCGGAGGTCAGTGGGTAACACTTGACACTTACCGGTGATGGACACGTAACGAAAGAGTCGTGCACAGCCCATCCGTTATCAGTTTGAATTAACGGATGGAGGAAAATGGTGTGATCACTGACTGCACGAGGTACTGAGCTGTCTGTCTATTATTCGTGTAAGCGTTGGGCATGAATGATCCCTTTTTAAGGCGACTCCTGTCGTCACAGCGACGAGACGAGGAGCAAGTAGAGACACGGGCGTGATCGCCCCGGTATCCGTCGTCATCACTCCAAGTTAAGGCGAAAAGAACCCGTACCGGCCGCCATGTCTGGCCTCAAGTGGGAGCTAGCCCATGCAAGCCATGAACGCTACTTTTTTCATTATATTTTTATACTAGGTATGCAAAATGTTTGGAGCAAGGAAACACTGGATAATTCACGCAGTTGCACTACAGGAAACGCTCCATATGCCGACGGCCATAAGCCGTCGGCACAGGCTAAAAAGCCGTCGGCACAGGCTGTGCCGACGGCCGCCGTCGGCACCTTGCCGTCGGCCTATCCGGCGTCGGCACATAAAAAACCGTCGGCGTAGGCTATGCCGACGGCAAAGCCGTCGGCACACTCAGCTCTATGCCGACGGCACAATATTTCCAAAATTCGAATTTTGGAAAAAAAATTTTTTTTTTTTTTTTTGAACTCTTTTGAATTTTTATTCCAGAATTTTTCACTTAGCCACATATTTAATCTCTAATCTCTAATTACACAATTAATCTAGTCAACATACTTAACTTAGTCAAACTTTCCGTTCGGTCACGCATCCTGAAATTGCTCCAGCCCAAGCACGCTTAACCTTTGAGTTCCTTCCAAACTAGATTCCATATGAGATGTTAGAACTTACTGATATTACTATCATATCAATCATATTAACTTGTGGGGAATAATGTTAAACTTTTCTATTGTATAAATTTAAAACTGTATTTGAACAAATAACAATGATTTTATAATTATCTTTATTGACTAAATAACAATATAATGTTATAAATTACTTTATTTTGTGAATAAATTATTTAATATACAATAATTTATATCTTTAAATCCGTAAATCGAAATTTGACAAATAAAATGTCTAAATCGATTAGAAAAATTAGAGAAATTCAAATATGACATCCATATCATAAAAACATCGATAGTTCTAAAAAAATTAATCTCTTTTGATAAATAGCCATGGTGGCCATTTTGACAGTTTCTGCCGATTAAGGTGGAAACAGGCCAAATGACGGGTGTAATGGCCAAATCCATGGCATAGTTTGTTTAAATATGCCCATATTCCACACAAACATGCATATTGGAAGCACGGACAATGTTCCCGAAGAAAGTTTTCCTTTTCATTGAATAAAAAAAACCATTTTCCATCCTCCGAGTGTGAAAAATGGCTTTTTTTGTGAAGCATCAACCACAAATATGTTGCAAAACCTAGGAGCTGCATTTTTTGAATATACTAGACCATGTTATATTCACAAATAACCAATTATTTTCCTCTGAAAAGGTTTTCATCCACCTCTTTTGAAGAACACAAGTTTCTGCCGATTCAGCTGGAAACAGGGCAAATTTGAACTACAGGTGCCTCCTAGTTTGCTCATGATTTTTGGAAAAAATCATTTTTAGGTACACAACTACCTATTTCATCAGAGATACACCAAGAGTTTCTCAATATTCAAGCCCTAGATACGAACGGTCATGCCCGCCTTTTTGACTTTTTCACGAAACCGACTTAGAAAATTCCAGAAAATTTAAAAAACCCCAAAATGATGCAAGACCTTCGCGTGGTGTCATTATATATGTCCTAGTATCCACCAAAAATAATAAACTTGGAATACGACGGTTGTGTTGAAAATATGTTCACATAAATGAGCTATCTCGTACGAACATTCTAGGGTTTCGGGCCAAATGACGGGTGTAATGGCCAAATCCATGGCATAGTTTGTTTAAATATGCCCATATTCCACACAAACATGCATATTGGAAGCACGGACAATGTTCCCGAAGAAAGTTTTCCTTTTCATTGAATAAAAAAACCATTTTCCATCCTCCGAGTGTGAAAAATGGCTTTTTTTGTGAAGCATCAACCACAAATATGTTGCAAAACCTAGGAGCTGCATTTTTTGAATATACTAGACCATGTTATATTCACAAATAACCAATTATTTTCCTCTGAAAAGGTTTTCATCCACCTCTTTTGAAGAACACAAGTTTTTGCCGATTCAGCTGGAAACAGGGCAAATTTGAACTACAGGTGCCTCCTAGTTTGCTCATGATTTTTGGAAAAAATCATTTTTAGGTACACAACTACCTATTTCATCAGAGATACACCAAGATTTTCTCAATATTCAAGCCCTAGATACGAACGGTCATGCCCGCCTTTTTGACTTTTTCACGAAACCGACTTAGAAAATTCCAGAAAATTTAAAAAACCCCAAAATGATGCAAGACCTTCGCGTGGTGTCATTATATATGTCCTAGTATCCACCAAAAATAATAAACTTGGAATACGACGGTTGTGTTGAAAATATGTTCACATAAATGAGCTATCTCCTACGAACATTCTAGGGTTTCGGGCCAAAATGAACGGGTTGTAATGGCCAAATCCATGGCATAGTGTTGTTTAATATGCCTATATTCCACACAAACATGCATATTGGAAGCACGGACAATGTTCCCGAAGAAAGTTTTCCTTTTCATTGAATAAAAAAACCATTTTCCATCCTCCGAGTGTGAAAAATGGCTTTTTTTGTGAAGCATCAACCACAAATATGTTGCAAAACCTAGGAGCTGCATTTTTTGAATATACTAGACCATGTTATATTCACAAATAACCAATTATTTTCCTCTGAAAAGGTTTTCATCCACCTCTTTTGAAGAACACAAGTTTCTGCCGATTCAGATGGAAACAGGGCAAATTTTGAACTACAGGTGCCTCCTAGTTTGCTCATGATTTTTGGAAAAAATCATTTTTAGGTACACAACTACCTATGTCATCAGAGATACACCAAGAGTTTCTCAATATTCAAGCCCTAGATAACGAACGGTCATGCCCGTCTTTTTGACTTTTTCACGAAACCGACTTAGAAAATTCCAGAAAATTTAAAAAACCCCAAAATGATGCAAGACCCTTCGCGTGGTGTCATTATATATGTCCCTAGTATCCACCAAAAATAATAAACTTGGAATACGACGGTTGTGTTGAAAATATGTTCACATAAATGAGCTATCTCGTACGAACATTCTAGGGTTTCGGGCCAAATGACGGTCTGTAATGGCCAAATCATGGCATAGTTTGTTTAAATATGCCCATATTCCACACAAACATGCATATTGGAAGCACGGACAATGTTCCCGAAGAAAGTTTTCCTTTTCATTGAATAAAAAAAACCATTTTCCATCCTCCGAGTGTGAAAAATTGGCTTTTTTTGTGAAGCATCAACCACAAATATGTTGCAAAACCTAGGAGCTGCATTTTTTGAATATACTAGACCATGTTATATTCACAAATAACCAATTATTTTCCTCTGAAAAGGTTTTCATCCACCTCTTTTGAAGAACACAAGTTTCTGCCGATTCAGCTGGAAACAGGGCAAATTTGAACTACAGGTGCCTCCTAGTTTGCTCATGATTTTTGGAAAAAATCATTTTTAGGTACACAACTACCTATTTCATCAGAGATACACCAAGAGTTTCTCAATATTCAAGCCCTAGATACGAACGGTCATGCCCGCCTTTTTGACTTTTTCACGAAACCGACTTAGAAAATTCTAGAAAATTTAAAAAACCCCAAAATGATGCAAGACCTTCGCGTGGTGTCATTATATATGTCCTAGTATCCACCAAAAATAATAAACTTGGAATACGACGGTTGTGTTGAAAATATGTTCACATAAATGAGCTATCTCCTACGAACATTCTAGGGTTTCGGGCCAAATGACGGGTGTAATGGCCAAATCCATGGCATAGTTTGTTTAAATATGCCCATATTCCACACAAACATGCATATTGGAAGCACGGACAATGTTCCCGAAGAATGTTTTCCTTTTCATTGAATAAAAAAACCATTTTCCATCCTCCAAGTGTGAAAAATGGCTTTTTTTGTGAAGCATCAACCACAAATATGTTGCAAAACTTAGGAGCTGCATTTTTTGAATATACTAGACCATGTTATATTCACAAATAACCAATTATTTTCCTCTGAAAAGGTTTTCATCCACCTCTTTTGAAGAACACAAGTTTCTGCCGATTCAGCTGGAAACAGGGCAAATTTGAACTACAGGTGCCTCCTAGTTTGCACATGATTTTTGGAAAAAATCATTTTTAGGTACACAACTACCTATTTCTCATGATTTTTAGGTCCACCTAGATTTTGGTTGGATTCAGACGCCCCACAACCCTCTCAGACGAAACTGTTAACCCATTATTGTTAGTTGCGTTATTTCTCATGATTTTTTTCTAATTATTTAGTTTTAACAATATGCATGATAATTTAGATATGTTTCTCCTCTTCGAAACGAGCTAAAGAACGTCAAAATCCGAGTTGGAATGCAAAAGTTATGATCAAAACGGTGATTAAGTCAAAAAAAAAATTTGAGCTTGGCTATGCCTACGGCTTTGCCGTCGGCATAGCTCAATTTTTTTTTTCCGCAATCCAGGATTCCCTCTTAGGGTCTATGCCGACGGCAGCCGTCGGCGTATCTCAAAAAAAAAACAAAAAACAATAGGCCGACGGCATTGCCGTCGGCATAGCAATTTTTTTTTTCGCGGTTTGAGATTTTATCACTCGACCTATGCCGACGGCCCCGACAAATTGCCGTCGGCATAGAATTTGGCCGTCGGCATATAGGCCGATTCCTGTAGTGTTGCTCAAACATTATGTATGAATTTCCCCACAAAAGGTCTCTTTCCCTCTCTCTCTCACTCGCAAATACTCCCTCCGTTTCTAAATGTAAGATGTTTTAGCCATTTTCTACATCCATACATGTCTATATGTATCTAGACAACTTTTAGCATATATGTTCACTCATATTAGTGTGTATCTAGACAACATAAGTAATGGCTAGAACATCTTATATTTAGGAACGGAGGAAGTAGCTTCTTATTCGCCTACGTGTTTCGTTTTTGTATTTACTGAAATATAAATACACGAAGTGAGTAGTACCACATCAGTACTACAGTATATGTTTCTTTATTTTTTACATCCTACAAACTGAAACCTACGTCGTGTACGTACGTACTCATAATGCAGCGCCGCGCCAACGGCGAACCACCCGTACAAGGACGCCGTGCCAATCCCGATTATTCCCACCGCCGTCGATGAACCGCCGGCTCGCGCCGTCGCGCGCGCGCCCATCATATCTCCCCTTCACCCACGCGCGCGCGCGATCTCGATCGACGTCGGCCCCCTCGCAGCCACAAGCGGTCGATCGGTGTCCAAACAACGTGGTGCGCGCGTCACAGCGACAGCTGCTCAGCTAGCCTAGCTGCTGCCTCATGCGCACATTCATGGCGGCCGGCTCAGCCCTGTCGCGCTCGCGTGCGCGCGTTCGCTTTCGGTGCCGTTGCGCATTATGCAGTGCGCTGATACATCGACTTCGCATCGTCTCAAACCAGCTCGGTCGCTCATTTGATCCAGGCACATAGCCCATCTACACCTTGGCCTCCCATCACCACCCGGCCACCTGACCAAGACACCAGATGCTACTAGCTCTGAGAAAGAGATGCATGCCGCGGAATGTTCGGTCCAGGGACTGAGCTGAGCTGAGCTGTACGTACAACCTACTGCATCTGCATGTATCGTCAGGAACTCACCATCCTTCTCTGTGAATGGTTGCGAACAGCCTGGTTTTATATACATGCAATTGACGAATATATGTCCTTCTGCAAGTGGTGACTTAGTTTGTCAGGATCAGGCTATCGTTGGGCAGATCAGGCTTTCATCTGCACATGTTGATTCCTGAATTAATGCCGTCGTTCAACAAAGATTCTTGCACTCATAATGCTGGATAAAAACTCCTCAAATCTAGGAGTATTAGTTATTATCATGTTGCAAGGTGTCACGGTGACCACCTGCATGCAAGTTGCAACTACCCAATAATTAAGTAGTTAAGCTCTACTCTTTAAAGTGTATAAGGCGTCCCTACCCCATGCATGATGTCTCGTGTCCAAACCAAGGTTTTGGTTCCCGGTTGTTCCCAAAGGGGGTCGGGATTTCTGGTTAACGCGGTTACTAGACGAATTTGAAAAACATAATTTATAAATTCAAAATTGTATTCCCCATATGGCTATGTACCAAGGATTTTTGTTGAAATTCGAAAATTCCGGAATTTTTTGTCCGGGGGTGCTCGGGATATCGGGTTACTGGGCGGTAACTGGATTTCCCAACCGGTAAGCAAAACCTTGGCCCTATCGCGTTTTCAAATACGTTGTAGACTACTTTTGGACAAAGATAAACTTTGTAACGTGTGGCTGATTATTTAGAAGAAGAGAAGAAAGAAATCAACGTGTACAATATTATAGGACCATGCATGATAAAAATATACTTTCCTGCTGTAGATGCCAATAGTTTTCCTATATATTTGGCTAAAATTACAAAAAAAAAAGTATGATCTATCGAGTTTGACCAAAATTAATATGCAATGTACCAGAAGACTGGGTGTGCAGCTAGCTAGGTAGATGTGATATGTCGATCAGGTTTCAGAGGTTTAATTAGCTAGCAGAATCCCCCAACCGAAAACCTAATTCTAGGACCGTCCTATGCATTTCAACAGAGCGAATGGTCACACACCGTTTGACTGAGACTTTGAGAGGATGGAAGGCCGGAGGCGTTCGCTCGCATCTCTGCTAGCTCGCTAGGTCAAAATAGCTAGTACTAGCTATAAGGTTAGGTTCTAGACTCGTTGGAGGATCGTTGTCAACGGGCAACGAACTAAAAGACGGATCGCTTGCTGGCCGGCGGTCCTGGTCGATCGAGATGGAATTGAATCCCACGGACCGGAAGCCTGCCAGCAATAGCTAAAATGCACATATGCGTCACGAGTTGCACGCACGCACGCATCCCCTGGAACGTCGTCGTCGGAGCCAATTAAGCCTGGCCGGACGGACGGGTGGGAGGGTGGACGCCATTAAGGAGGCTCGATGCTCATCAGTTGATGATCAGCTAGCAAGCTCATAATGCGGGTCACCAGTGTACGCGACGCCGTTACGCCACTGCTAGCTGCTGATTAACATCCTGTTCACTCGCGGCAGGTGATGGTACACGGGTATGGGCTAGATTCACTAGCACCCCGTACGTGATTAGGCCGGGGCTACTGTTGCGCATCAGCCTATAATTGTAGTCCATAGATGTAGGTCGTCTGTTTTGTTCCTAGTGCTACAGTGCTCAGAAGTTTTTTTTTCTTTGAGGAAACAAGGAGTTGTAAGCCAATGAGATAGGATGTCAATGGGTAGAGAACGGGGCGGGTAAATCGATACCATACCCCTATCCATGTAGTCAATTGATACAAAATTTTATCTATATACATATACCCATAGGTATAAAACCTTTTACCCTTATCCATACCCGACCGTGATACCCATACCCATTGGGTACCAAACGGGTAGATCAACCAGTGCACAATTTATTCATAATTTTACATTCACGGATAGCATATTTCACACAAAAAACATATATTCCAACTCAATAACAGATACAAGAGTACATGGAAATTATCTCAATTTAATTCGACAACTGGCATAGCACCTTTGGGCAAAGGATCAACTGAGTTTTCAGGGTAATGTCCACGTGTCACTATAAATGGGTAGGTTATGGCATATCCACAGGTATAAGGCTATACCTGTGCCCTACCCAGGATTTAATGGTTAGGTTACGGATACTATCCATGGGTATAAAATTGTGTCCATACCCTTTCATGCGGGTACAGTATCTGCGGGTAAAGTTCCTATGTAGGACAGTAGGAGACAAAAACATGCTACATTAATAGATAATTTCACGGAGTGTTTTGTACTAGGCATAATTCACTCCTTCCCTACGCCTTTGATTTTTTCTATAAGCGCCATCGAGGATCTACTGTTGAAAACCCTTGCATTACTCTCCTCTAAAATTTCCCAGAAGATAAGCATGATGTCAGGCCTAAGCCCTTACAGTGAAGAAATGTGTTTTCTTTCTAGAGCAGGCCAAGATTGAAGCACCGCGGGATGGCTGGATCCAAGGTTCATGAAGAGGTGAGGGCCAAGTGGCCACGGCCGTCCAAATTCTCCTTGAGCACCATATCCTAGGCACATTTTCATAGTTGGCAGGTGGCCGATGAGGCCATCCCCCTCTTAGCCAGACAACCTGAAGTCCAAAGTTTTCTCTGAACCACTAGCCAGGTGAAGAAACCACATTTTGTGGAAGGGGAGGGGGTGGGAGGACGGTGGTTTCTAAACGACATATATTCTCTATGGTGCAAGAGGGGGAGCCCAATAACCTAGGGTGGTTAGGGTTAACGGGTTAGGGAAGCTGAGTGTGTTCATCGGCAAGGAAATTTTCTAGACCAAGATTTTTAGTATTCGGTCAATGACCGGGATTACGCCCCACGTTAGAATATACTTCAGACATTAAAATACGTAAGTTTCCGTTATTTACAAATAAATAAATGAATCTATGGATGACACCTGGTAAAAGAAACGGATCGAGAAAAGAAGACCTTGTATATTGTTCCCCGACCCTAAAACTTTTGATGTGCGATCCTACGAGGAAGCTATCCGGTATTTTATCTGGGGGATGATACAGCCATCGGCGCACAACGACAATGAAGAAGAGATAGTGAGAAGAAGAATAATAGGCACATTCAAAGGTCAAAAGGAAGAGAGCATTGAAATTGTCTCCCCTTGTGCATCCTACGCAATAGTTTTGAGTTTTAGTCGGTTTATTGCTATTTTTTTGTATACTTTAACTAATATAATTCATGTTTGTCTATTTTAGTTTTGTACTTGCTATGTTTACACTTTCATTTGTGTAGTTCCACAAGAATGGTAGCAAGTGAAACTTCCGAAACATTGCGGTCATTCGTGAAACAGTCGACTCGACGAACACTCGTGGTCCCTTATACCCACTCTGTTTCATATTAGATAACATTAAAAATGGGTGTATCTAGATGAAAAATATGTGCATCTAGATCCCGTTTCAATATTAAAACTAAGATGGGACGGAGGGAGCAGTAGCTTGCAAATCAATGTTTAATCATAACGTGCTAGCCATAGATAGCGTGAGATAACTATTTAGTTCAAATCCAGTGACATGTTCATGGTCATCAAACCACGCGGACCACGGCGACATAGTACAAATTACATGCATGGGTGGTGGAGGGAGGGTGCACTTCGGTTGGGCATGAATATCGTACAGGAATCGCTAGCTGCAGCGCTGTGTACGATCACGGAGTTCAACTCTGACGATCTCTTGCACGCTGGCAGTCAAGTTTCCTACAGAACCGCTAGCTACGCCTACTGTGAGCTGTGGCCAACAGAGATGCCGCTGCAGGACGGGCCTACAGAGTACCCACTGCTTCATTACTGCAAACTCGACAACCTTTCAGCAGGAGCACCACCAGCGTGTACGCAGCGCAGGCATCGCGCTAGCTCACATGGACAGTTTAACCAAAACCATAAACAGTGGGCGGCGTTCTCAAGACTCGTGTAACATGGACAGTTTTAATGCTAGTTGTTCGTTTGTAGTCTGCATCTGCTACTTTTTTTTTGAACTCTCCGTACTGAATTTATACTACTTCTAAATACTTTATACTACTACTCCCTCCGTCTCATATTAATTGTCTCAGAGTTGGACAAAAATGGATGTATCTAACACTAAAATATGTCTAGTTGCATCCACTTTTGTCCAACTTTAAGACAATTAATATAAAACAGAGGGAGTAGTTTATACTATGGATATGTGCATGCTCACATGCCAGTCCACACATGGATGAAGAGCCGCACGCGTCATGGTACACATCCGGTCCTCATAGGTAGACTTACAAACAAGGATTTGGTTACCAAACTGGAAATACCGGTCGGTTATCGAACGAGATTTTGATCCAAAATTTAAAATTTGGACTTAAAATATCAAAATAATAATAATTCAAAAATTGATTTGAAAATGATGAATTTGGCCTAAATTCAAACGCTCCGGAATTTTTCAACCGATAAACTCATTTATCGGGGGGAGGGGTGATACGTCATAAATGTATCCCTAATTTCTGATGCTCCATGATCATATTATGCCAATTGCTACATGTTTTCTTCCTTATTTATAGCATTTTTATACGTTTTCTGGACTAACCTATTAACAAAATGCCACAGAGCCAGTTCCTCGTTTTCTGCTGTTTTTTAGTTTCAGAAAAGTTGTTCTGGAAATACTCTCGGAATTGGAAAATTCGAATTCCGGAAGTCCTATTTTCCCCGGAAGAATCCAGAAGACCGAAGAGGAACCGAAGAGGGGCAGCATGGGGGCCACACCATAGGGTGGCGCGCCCCCTGGCCACGCCAGCTAGGGGTGTGTGCCCCTGGAGCGCCACCACCTTCGCCCTTTCGCCTATTTAAGCCCCCGGATGGAAAACCCTAGGCACCTGATCAAAATCCCCGAAAAAGTTCCTCAGCCGCCGTCACCGTCAACCCCAGATCAGGGGGGGTTCTGAAGCTGTTTCCGGCACCCTGCCAGAAAGGAGATCATCACCGGAGGCCTCTTCATCACCATGCCTGCCTCCGGAGTGATGCGTGAGTAGTTCATCCTTGGACTACGGGTTCGTAGCTGTAGCTAGATGGTTGTCTTTTCCTCATATGCCTCCATGTTTAGATCTCGTGAGCTGCCTATCATGATCGAGATTGATCTTATGTAATTCTCTGTGTTGTGTTTGCTGGGATCCGATGAATATTGACCTTATGACAAGTTGATTATACTCTTTATTTGCATGTGTTATTTGTGATCTTGCATGCTCTCTGTTGCTAGTGGTTATTCTGGCCAAGTAATTGTTAGTGACTCCAAGAGGAAGTATTTATGCTCGATAGTGGGTTCATGCCTCCTTGTTGCCTTGCTCGACTGACAGAAACGTGAAGGGGGAGGATGTGCTGTTGCCATTAGGGAGAAAACAACGGTGAGAGTGCCCGCGTGCATAATCATTGCTTATATTACACACTTTGTTTAATGCAATTATCTGTTGCTTGCAACTTAATACTGTAGGGTGTTCGGATGATAACCCGAGGGTGGATTATTAGTCATAGATGCAGATAGATGTAGGTCTATGTATCTTGTTGTAATGCCCGCACAAAATAACATAGTAATCTTCATGTCATATTGTGCACTACGGCGCAACCTTTATTTGTCAATTGCCCATCTGTAATTTGTTCACCCAACATGTTATCTTTTATGGAGAGACACCACTAGTGAAACTACGAACCCCGGTCTATTTTTCACACTGTTAAACAAACCACAACAATTTTCTGCTCTCTTTACTTTCTGCAAGCATACACTGTTTTTCCACACTATACGTCTAATGTTTGTTTTCAGCAAGACCGGTGAGATTGACAATCTCACTGTACCGTTGGGGCAAAGTATTTTGATTGTGTTGTGTGCAGGTTCCATGTTGTTAATGACACCGGTGAAGCGCCAGCACCACCGTCAGTGGCATCAACCTTCCGAAGATTCTATTTCTCCTACTGGATTGATAACCCTGGTTCTTAACTAAGGCGAAAACTTCCTACCGCTGTGCTCATCACACCCTCCTCTTGCGGTATCCCAACGAGTGCAAGATCTGCACCATCATGGGGGCAGGGGGAAGAATTCCGGTTATCGGCCGGTAACCGTGGTATTTCGACCGGTAACCAAATCCCTGCTTACAAACCACGCAAGATTCGTTTAACCGCATGTCAAATTACTAAGAGGTAATTACATTGGAGATTCGATAACTTACGGTGTGGAAGCTTTTTGATACATCCACTTCTAGGTTGTAACACATGATCAACTGGTTGACGAAGGGATGGATCCTAGGCCTATCGGGTGTGCCTACCCGATCTCAGGCCCACGGCCCAAGTGCTAAAGAAGGCGCCACAGATTACTCTAGAAGGCCCAATTGAAGCCCACCCGCAAAGCCTTGCGGGTCAAGTTAGTAAACTTGTAACCGACTCTAGGTTAGAGTTCGAGTCCTCTCCGGGTACGGTTTGAGATCTGGCCACCTATATAAGGCCAGGAGAACCACATGAGAGGGACCAAGCAATACCGCATCACTAAGACTTCAGATCGAGATCATACTCTCGACTTGAGCAACCCCCCATTGTAACAGATCTACTCGTTAATACAGATCGACAGAGGCAGGAGTAAGGGTTTTACCTCTACGAGGGCCCCGAACCTGGGTAAATCGTGTGGCCTGTCTAGCCGACGATTGTCACCAGCGCCTACACGTTATCCTAATCGAAACCCTATGGGTTCACCCGAGGGACTTGTTGAGATGCAGATTCGACAATTGGCGCCGTCTGTGGGAACGGCGGGCCCTGGATCCCCGGCATCTTCGGCTTCATCGACGACCAACTCACGTTGGAAACCTTCGACTTCGACTCCGGCCAACCCGATTCGGATCGGATCTGTCGTAGTCACCCCTCACTCGCCAGAATCACGCCCGGAATTCAGCGATCTGGAGAAAAGCGTCACCTTGACGTTCGGGAGCTTCAAGTTCTACACCAACAAAGATGGGATCCTTCACTTCCCTGAGGAATCGGGATCTGAGTCAATTTCCAGCCCAGGAGCTGTCAATTCACGACCCTACTTGGCGAAAAGTGGCGAGTCCATCCGCCTCAACACCAGCAATTTCCATACCCTCTCTACAGAGGAACCCTCTCGGGTCAGGAAGGCCTTTCAAGTTACGCCTAGGACTCACAAGCAACATCTGGCTCAGGTCTGCATGGCAGGATCGGAACAGCCACCCGCAGAAACTGAACAAAGCGCAAGGGAACGCGCTGAGATCAACGTCTCGCGAGACGCCTGGCTCCGAGCAAAGGAGGCTATCCGCACAAGCAAACCACCTGCGGCCGGATCCCCACACGAAGACATGATCGCCTACCACTATCATCTAGTGAGAGAGGCCACTGCTATCAAAGAAGCTCGGGAAGATCTAGCCAAACGGAGAAGATTGGCAGACGAGTCAAGTCAATGCCGAGCTGAGCTGTCCCTAACGCCTTCTGTCGGGAACCGCCCCCAGAAGAAGGGACGCGCCTCAAGAACCGCGACCATGGACGACGGGTCCTTGAGCGGAATCAGGGCCGGTCCTGAGATTCTGGGGGCCCGGGGCGAGGCGAAAATTTGGGGCCCCTTAGTACAAGTAGACATATATATATAGATATGTTGATGAAATATAAATCAAGTAAGAGAAATGAGATACATTTTTTATGTGAAAACCCCTCGCGGAAAAACCACGGACGACATCAATATACCCTAAAACTATACCCTAAAATTTTTCTCCTCTCGATGCATAGAGTTGCCAAACAATTTAGTCTCTCTTGTGACATTATAGATCTCAAATAGTTCTTCAATGATTTCAACTTTTCAGGCTCTTTCAGCTGATGCAACTGTCACGGGCATAGTAAATAAGATCCAATAAGCAAAATACAGTGTTCTATATGGCAAGGTCAACTGCATAATACTTAACTCGGAAATTAGATCATTTAACTCGATATAACATTTCTTATCTAGAGAGAAAGTATTTGTAAATATAGTGCAACTGTCTTTAGTTTGAGAACCATCCGTTGACTTCAAATTTGTTGAACTCATTAAAAATCCTAATATACTTCTGAACGATTGTAATTCTTCAAATCTACTCTTCAATTTCCATATCTACGACAATGAATTGCAAAAACAACCAAGTTGTGGCAGAGGAGCGACCGTACGCGAGTAGAAGAACGATGGCAAAAGCAGACAAGTCGATGGTCGATGTGATCCGATCCTAAATCATTAGATTTACGCACGTACATAGGGTTCCGAGTCGATCACCTATTGGCCTGGCCAGGCATGCTCCTCTGACTCTCCGAGTAGGAGTAGTTACGAGTCAGCTTTCAGTCCCAATTTCTCGTGAAAGGCTTTTCAATTACCTAGGACGACTCTATTAAGCTATTAATTGATAAATTCATAGAAGAAAACTAAGAGAGAACAAACCTATTAAGCTAATTAATTTTTTATTTGCATACATATAATCTAAACCTACTAACACATACCTGAAATGGGCCCCCAAAATTTTTGGGCCCGGGGCGGCCGCCCCTCTCGCCCCCCCTCAGGACCGGCCCTGAGCGGAATCAGCAAATCTCTCATGTGCGTGGACGAGGACGGAAACATCCATCCGCAAACTCCCGCAGCCGCGGTGCTAGCCGCAGCCACCTACATGCAAATAAATCAACCAGGGGAAAACGACCTGTCGAGACATCGTAGTAGAATTCATAGACGGGGGTGCCATGAGACTACTGATAGAGACGTGGGGTGACGTGGTTGTGCGAAGGACAATGACACAGGGTTTTTACCCAGGTTCGGTACGGCACAATAATGCGACGTTCCTACTCCTGCAAACTCACTATTCAGGATTAAAACCTGGAAGTACAGAGTACAATGTGAGGTTCTATTGGCTGCTCGTCAAGGATCAACCTCTCGGTGAGTTAGCCTGTAGCTTCTTGTCTATCTATCATATCTCCCGTCCGGCTTTATATAATAGCCGGGTTAGGGCATACAGAGTAGGAAACCTGGAAGACTACGGTAACTCTCTAACTTGGAAAGTAAGGAATCCGCCTTCTACTCCAAGCCAGATCACGTGGGCCGCGATCCGGGTTCTTCTAGAATCCGGCCTCTGTGCGTCAGCTTACTGGGCCGCCTAACGGACCATAGCCCATCACCATTTAGGCCACCCTGGTAATCCGGCACTTTAGACTACCATCTGATATACCCCTAGTTGGTATATATCCGACAGTAGCCCCCAAGAAGGATTAAAACTCGGATTCACCGTCTTTTGCCAAATACATATTCTCCAAGAAATATTGGCCTGCAGTCTTGATTCTTCTTTTTCTCCTCAAAGGATGATACAACGCAAAAACTCGGAATCTCGAAAATCCGGCTTTTCTTCCACGAATCTTCGCGGAGAAGGAACTTCCTACGTCAGCGCTTTAATGTTGCTGACGTAAGGGACGTTTGGGTTACAGGTGGGAAACCCAGAAACATATCTCTGACAGATTCTCGCGGGAAACAAGGCGATAGCAATAATCACCCGTCGTTTCATTTCCCGGATTTTCCGGCGAGTGACACGCGTTGACCATCCAACGGTCAAAAGAGCCGTTAGCACGCATCATGACGGAATTCCGGCTATAAATAGCCGTCTTCGTCCTCCGTGAAAAACTTTCGCTCTCACTCCGCACGCCATTTCCAGCGCCCAAGCCCTCGCAGAGAACTTCCCGAGCGCACGCACCCAAGACCTCACCGGAGCCAGCACACGCCCAAGACCTCATCGGAGCCAGCATGCGCCGCCACTCGATGGCATCTTCGCCGTCTTCCCCAGCCCGCACCGTCTCAAAGAACATCGACGAGATAATCGCGACGATGGACCCGCAGCTGGACTCACCAGTGCGAGCCTCCGGTGACGAGCCGATGAAAACCACCGGCGGCGCGGAGGGCGAGGAAATCCCTCTCACCTCCGCAGATCTTGCGGGATCTTCCTCCGCGTCTCCCCCACCGTTCGCGCCCGAGACGGTGGAGGAGAAAATCGCGCTCGTCGGAGACAAGCTCGCGGCCGCGTCCGCCGCTGCGTCCGCCGCCGCCGGAGCCGAAGAAGAGGCAGAAACTGCCGGCAACTGGAGTGCCAGCAGTATTCCGCCATCCCTCCTTCCGACAACGGATAAGGAGGGGCTCGTACTGAAGGGAAAATGGCGGCTCCCGGAGGACGAGACCGAGCCCATGCCAAATGACGGAGAACGGGTTCTCCTCTCCTCCCACATTCTCAGAGGTATGGGTCTTCCGCCATCCGCCTTCTTCCTCCAGATCTTGTCCCACTACAACATCCAACCACATAATCTGCCGCCAAATTCCATTCTCTATTTAGCCGGATTTCAAGACCTTTTTGAGGGATATCTAGGTATAGCGCCTAGGTTAGATTTCTGGCTTTATTGTTTCGGGGTTAAGCGGAACTCTTCGGAGGGCGCACTCCCAAATTGCGGAACCATTTCCTTCACTCTTTGGAGATTCCGAGAGGATTGGTTCCCCAAGATAAAAATATCGGAATCCGTCAAATTTTGGACGGGTTCCTTCTTTTATCACCCCGATGTTCCCTTTCCTGGGAAAACCACCGGGGTTCCACCTTTCTCAAACACTGCCGCTGTTCCCCAAGAAAACTAGGGAAACTGAAGCAGTTCAAACCCTGCCGCCGGATCTTCTCAGGATCAAGCGGCGCATCGCAAAGCTCGTCGCCTCTGATCCGCCTCTAACCGGCATGGACACAATCCTTTGCTGGTTGGAAAGGCGGATTCAACCTTTGGCGAATCACGGCGCTCGCCTTCTCTGCGAATATTCGGGAGATGGCGATGCGATGCGGACAACCGACAAGGTTTGGTCGGGAAAAGATTTACGGAAACGTGTAAATCAATTGGTCGCATCCCGCGACCAATACCAAGAAAGCCGGCCAATGTACACGGCCGAGAACCCGGCTCCCAAGGTACATTTTTCGCCTTTTGGGTTTAACTCCTTGTCGTTTACTTGGTTTTCATGTTTTCAACTCATTTTTTGTCTTTTTGACAGATTGCCGAACTTCCTGAGTCGGATCTTGCTTCCGACGCTGATCTGGAGGCATTGCGCTCCGCCTTTGCTGGTGGACGTAAGCGCAAGAAGATTTCCGCTTCCCAGGAAGTCATTGACCTTGACGGGTTCCACGTCGTCACCTCCAGGTTTGAACATCTAGGCTTGTTCTATTTTGTCGGGATTTTCTTCCTTTACCTCGGAGTTTAACTTTCCGGCTTTTTCTTTCTTTTTAGCCTGCCCCCCTCTACTCTGAAGCCGAAAAAGCTGAAGAGGCACAAGGCTGTGGCCAGCAGAGGCCCACACCCTTCTCCTGCTACCGCTCCAACTACACCAATCGCAGCAACAGAGGAGCATGCTGCAGCCCCCAACACTGAGTCCCAGACCAGCCAGCCCATTGTGCCGGATACGGACACGAGGGAAAGGGCGGTCCCAGAGGTGGGAGGTCCTTCTCGGATAACTGAGAAGGAGATTCCCACCTTTGATAAGGAATTCAAAGATATCAATGAGGGCCTTAGCACAATTGGGACTCTTTTTGCCGACTACGCAAAAGAGTTCACTGAAAACTTGGCAGGTTTACAGCGGATGAGCCAGGTATTATCTCTAGCCCCCAAGCAATAAGTCGAATGTACGATTTTCACTTAATGCTTTTTATTCTTATCATGCATGTTTCTAACTTAAGCGTTCTGGTTTGTTTCCTTATTTCAGCAAACCGCTGAAACCATAAACATGAAAGTTTTCGACAAGCTAACTGTCAAGAATAAGGAGGTTAGAAACCTTCTCTCTATTCTTGAAGTTAAGGAAACGGAGCTGCATCATCTCAGCTGGCGCTGAAGGAAACAACATGTATACTTTTAGTTCTCTGTAGTTCCTTGTCCATAATTTTTGCTAAGTACTTTTCCGAGTTTTCTTATCCCGGATATTTTTCCTTGCTTTCCAGCTGCTTTGGCAAAAGTCAAGCAAATTGCTGAAGATGCCGGCAACGCCGAGAATCTCCGCCGGGAGAACTTTGACCTTCACAAGGAACTTGTGAAGTCTCAAAAAGATCTGGAGGCCAGCAATATGGCCCTTGGAATTGCTCAATCCAAGGCCTCCCAATAGGCTGACAAAGACAAGGCCACTATCCAAGATTTGGAAAATGCCTTGAACCTACGCCTGGAGTAAGGCTCCGAGATGGACAAGATTCTCGGTAAGTTATCAACTTTTACCGGATTTTCCATGTCTCAACTTTTTTTCTCTGTTTTTCGCTAACTCTTTGGTTATTTTATCTTGAAAAAACAGGAGATGACCCAGATCTTACTCGGATTGAGAAAATCCGAGCTTTCGGGAAGGTGTTCACTGCGATCCGAGCTGGAGGCATGCAGCTGGTCAACAAGTACCTTCCCGCAAGAACTGGGGAGTTCTCGGAAGTTGAGAAACTTCCGGAAGCTATCCTGGAGGTGGCGGAGTCCAAGGAATCCACCTTGCGCTCCGCAGCACGGGGTGGTGCACGCATGGCCTTAGGCCTTATGCGTATGCATTATCCCAGTGCCAAATCTTGGCGCGTGGCGTCCGGTATCCCAGTTGGATATACGGAGACCCAGCGGACCACCATCTTTGACGAGATCAAGGGTCACGCCACCAAGATCGCCTCCATGGTGAACATCTCCATCACCTATCCGGAAGAAGAAATTCCAGCAGCCCCCGAGGATGACAGCAGCGAGGAAGACTCGGATGCTTGAAGAATTCTCCTTGTCCTGGATGGTGGAAATAGAAAATAGGAGCATTACTGTACTTTACAATGTAATTTTATATTGTAATGCTTCTATTCTTTTGTATAAACAAGTACTCCGCCGTTTGCAGTTAACATTTATGAAATCCTTTGCAAGTTTTCCGGGTTTGATATTCCTTTATCTTCCAAGTTCTCTGGTTTGTGTGCTTTAACTGTCCTTAGCGTTTGAAATGGCTCAGTAGTACTGTAATCTTCACGCCAAGTTACTGGGTATAACCAATCATTTAAACTTGGAAACATGGATCATACTAAAGGCATTTTTACTTACTAGCTCCAGTGACCCAGCACATAAACAATCAGATAGTGCTTAGAGAAAAGTAAGGAATTTTTTGAATGAAACTCGGGCACGTAGGCACAATCCGAGTTTCCCTTAACCTTTAGTAGGCTGAAAATCATTCAGTTTTTAAACTCCGAGCACGCAGGCACAATTCGGGTTAACATTGAGTATTTTGTAAGATCATTGGGAAATAGATGAGACGGAATCATGCTTTGTACTATAATAATCTTGTAAAAACATGGATGTAAGAATTCCGACAACTTTATTTCATGATCTCAAAGATGTTTACATAGAAATTGAACTAAGTATAGAAGGGACGTAACTGCTGGATACTCCAGGGCCTCTTTGTCTTCCCTAGTTCATCATCTATCTTTCTCTTTCTTTTGCGATTCGGCTTCTCGAGATCATCTTCCGTGTCGCGAATATCTACAAGATAATACGATCCATTCTTCATGGCTTTACTGATGACAAACGGTCCTTCCCATACTGGGCCCAGTTTGTGCTTTCTTTGCTGCACCAATCTTAGCACTAGGTCACCTTCTTTAAAAGAACGATGCCTGATTTTCCGACTATGATAACGTCGTAAACCTTGCTGATAGATGGCGGATCTTTGAAGCACAAGTTCTCGTTCTTCTTCTAAGAGATCGACGGCATCCTGTCGTGCATTTTTGGCATCTGATTCATCGAAATCCTGCACTCTTGGGCTGTCATGGAGCATGTCCGTTGGGAGAATTGCTTCCGCACCATAAACTAGGAAAAACGGGGTTTGCCCAGTTGACCTATTTGGTGTTGTTCGGATACTCCAAAGCACGGAAGGTAGCTCTTCTACGCATGCTCCAGCTGCTCTATGAAGAGGAGATTCGAGTCTTGGACGTATTCCTTTCAGGATTGAGCTATTCATTCTTTCAACCTGTCCATTAGATTGCGGGTGTGCCACAGATGCGAGATCTAGGCGAATTCCCGTTTGTCGGCAATATTTTGCCAACTATCTAATGGAGAAATTTGTCCCGTTGTCGGTTATTATGCTGTGTGGAACGCCGTATCTCATGACTACGTCAATGATGAAATTTGTGGCAGTTGCACCGTCAAGCTTTTTGATGGGTTTAGCCTCCACCCACTTGGTATATTTGTCCACAGCTACTAGTAGATGTGTAAGTCCACCTCGTGCAGTTTTGAATGGTCCCATCATATCTAGCCCCCAGACTGCAAACGGCCATGTAATGGGGATAGTTTTGAGTGCTTGGGCCGGCATATTTGTCTGCTTGGCGTAATATTGGCACCCTGCACATGTGTTTACTATGTGCTCAACGTCCGTCTTGGCTGTTAGCCAGAAAAACCCGGCACGGAATGATTTTTTGACTATGCTTTTTGATTGAGCATGGTGTCCGCAATCTCCGGTATGGATTTCTTGCAGGATTTCTCGTCCCTCTTCTGGTGAAATACATCGCAGAAAAATTTCGGTAGTGCTGCGTTTATACACGCAATTATTAATTACCGTGTATCCTTTGCATCGACACTGAATCTGTCTTTGCAAGACTTCGTCTGCTCCATCCGGGTACTTCTGATTAACTAAGAAGTTTAGATATGGGATTGTCCAATCCGGGTTAACGAGCATGACTTCAATTGACTCGGAAGCCAGAGGATAATCAACATCTCCACCTTTTATCGATGGTTCGTACAAATGTTGGACGAATACACCTGGTGGTAGGATTTTTACTCTTTCTGATCCCATGCGGGCTAACGCATCCGCGTTCCAATTTTCTTCCCTTTTAACATGGAGTACTTCGAATCCAAAGAAACAGATGGCGAACTCGTCCACCGTTCTCCGATATTCGGCCATTATAGGGCTTTTGGCGTCCCAAGTTTGGTTGAGCTGGTGCTGTACCAAATCTGAGTCGCTATAGCATAGGATGCGTTTGACGCCTATTTCCTTTGCAATATGCAAGCCGTGAAGCAAAGCTTCATATTCTGCCAGGTTATTGCTGGCGTTGAAGTGTATTTGTAATACATACTCCATTGTATCTCCTTTAGGGGATTTTAGAACTACACTAGCTCCAGCTGAAGGGGAACGTAGCATAGAAAACAAAAATTTTCCTACGCGAGAGACACCCGAAAGGCCAAGATCTAATCTAGGAGACGAAGTGTAACGGGCAACAAGAGGGTTAAGGAGAACACATACCCTCGAAGACTCAAAGTGGTACGAGATCAAATCTCGTTGTTGGCGTAGTCGTACTCACACCGATCCCGATAGCGAGAAGATGGCACCGCAATCCGGCGGTGCATCCGTGATCGGTCACACGTACGGTTGATGACGACCTCCGTTCCCTCGTTCCAGCAGGGCGCGGAAGTAGAGGATCCCTCGGAACTCCAGCAGCACGACGACGTGGTGGTGGTGAAGAATCCCACGGTCAGGGCTTCGCCAAGCCGGAGATCATGAAATGGAGCAGCGGGTGGAGGGAAAAGGAAGTGGCCAAGTGTGTGAATGAGGAGGAGCCCTCACCCTCCTTTTATAGGGAGAGGGGGGAGGCAGCCCAAGGGGGGTGCGGCCAGCCCCATGGTGTGCCCCCACCTCTTCCCTCATGATGTGAGTGGACACTCCACTCACACCCACTCATTTTCCTTTAAACCCCACTTAGAAAATCCAAGAGTTTTTCTTTAATAAATCAATAAAACATTTTTATTTCTTTATTTCAGCATTTGTTAATTCTATTAACAAACATTTGCATAAAGCACCTCGAATCATTTGTTAATTCTATTAACAACCATTCGACGAAAAACCCCTTGAACTATTTCAATTTTCCCCGAAACAATTTCGGTGCTGTCCAAAATATTCTTCGATATTCCGTATCCTCTCAAACGCGTCATCGAACCTTAAGTGTGTCACCCTACGGTTCGCGAATAAGATAGACATGATCGAGACTCCTCTCCGATCAATAATCAACAGCGGGATCTGGAGATCCGTGATGACTCCTATATATTCAACGATGACTCTCGTGATCGTGTGAACCAACAACGCCGTGCACTATTCCCTTTGTCTCGCGATATTTTACTTGTCCGAGATTCGATCATTGGTATCAACCATACCTTGTTCAATCTCGTTACCGACAAGTACTCTTTTCTCGTTCCCGTGATATAACATCCTTTGTGATCATATCACGTGCTTGCAAGCGGTTTCGATGTGATATCACCGAGAGGGCCCTAGAGTATATCTCTCCGTCATTTGGATGGACAAATCCCACTCTTGATCCATGATCCTCAACTAATACTTTCCGAATACTTAACGACACCTTTATAGTCACCCTGTTACGGTGTGATGTTTGATGCCATCAAAGCACTCTTCCGGTATCAGCGATTGACATGATCTCATGGTCTAAGGAATAAGTTACTTCGTATGTTTGATATAACAATGTAAACTAAATGACTTGATTGTATTGCTATATTCTCTTTGGGTATATGTTCATCACATCATTCTTCTAATGACATGACCCCGTTATTAATAACATCCAATGTTCATGATCAGGAAACCTTGATCATCTATTAATCAACGAGCTAGTTAAAAGAGAGACTTTACTAGGAACCATTGTTTGTTTATTAAGCACACATGTATCAACGTTTCCGGTTAATACAATTCTAGCATGAGAAATAAACATTCATCATAAACAAGGAATAAGATAATAACCATTTTATTATTGCCTCTCGGGCATATTCCCTTCAGTCTCCCACTTGCACTAGAGTCAATAATCTAGTCTGTAAGCACTTTAACACATATGGCGTACCAGTGTTATTACCATGCTTCGCATGCGGTAAACATCATCAAAAAGATCTGAACTGTTCAGGTCCTATTGTATTTGCATGTTCTTTGCGTCTACATGCATCACTCATTCTCTAATGAGATGGCTTTGTATATATATGGTCAATTGATGAAAACTTAATTCCTCAGCTTAAACTGATGTCACTAACATTGTGAAAATGTCGCTTCATAGTGTTAGCATTCTTGGAAACTCACCAAGTTCCAGTGATACCTTAATTCCTCAGCTTAAACTGATGTTACTACCATTGTGAAAATGTAGCTTCATAGTTTCAGCATTCTTGGAAATTCACCAAGTTCAATAAAGAACTCCTTGACACAAAATACGCTTATAATCAGTTGTTAACACAACGATATACTTTAGCCTTTGTTGTAGTATCTGTCACAATATTTTAATTTTGAAACTCTTTCAAATCCAGCATGGAACTTTCTTCCATCCTATTGTGCTACCCTTCATCACATATTTTAATTGAGATAAAATTACTTGAATAAATGACAAGACTATTAGTGTAACATATTACAACTAATATTTTGTCATTACTGTATAGGAAAACATATCCTTAGCATTTCTAAAATGACACAAGGATCTCTCCCACTGTTGTCTAATCATCATATGAATTATCCTAGTATAACATTTTATAGCATAGGACTCATCTGGTTGTGTACATAGCATGGAAACATGACTTGGAAATCTCAATTTCAATGATGCTCATCATGTGTCAAAACACATGAATCTTGCTCAATTATTTTCCATGTGACAAGAACTCCTTCTTGCCATTTTCATATTGCCTTACTTCAATATTTCATTTATGTAATTTGGCTCCAATCATATCAGGTGCGTCAATCCATCTTTTATAGATATCGATGCCCAATATCTTCTAAGCCTTTCATCAATATGAAAATCTTAACCGTGTTAATTTAAAATACATATTTTCCAATCAACCATATGTCATCTACATAAAGTATTGGAAATATGTCATAGCGCTCCCACTTAATTTCTTGTAACTCTACAAGCATCTTTATCATTCATGATGGAATCAAACTCTTTTGATAACTTCATTAAGCTAAAGATTTCAACTTCGCTATGCTTACTTCAACCATTGAAGTGTGCATGCCTTTATAGCAACCTTTTGAATTTTACAAAACTCTCAGACTGTGTCAAGTACACATCCTTGATCAAACTGCCTCGAGAGGAGAGTTGGTTTTGTTATTCAACTGCCATATCATAATATGTAACTTTTTGCTAGAACTATCTGCAAAGACTAAAGCATCACTACGGAAGATCGAAATCTTGTAGTAGTCAACTCTTTGAACTTCGTCGAAAACAACTTTTCGATAAGTATCCATGTCTTTGTCGCTATATAGACCCTTTTTGCTATCGTTAGGCATCATGCCTATCGAAAAGACTACCAAGTCACATACTTGATATTCATACAAGGATACTATGGCGGATATAATGACTCATAGTCAATTTTACGAAGTCAGGGCCCATAATTTGCTTCCTTTATAAGGTCCAGGTCCTTTTGTTGTCAAAACAACACTTTACACTTAAACCACAAGTTGTTCTAAGTACAAAGTTTTTGGACTTTTCTGGTACAGCTCGTAAACTCATTTGAAGTATCTACAACATTTGTAGTGTCTTCTACTTAGTCAAAATAGTAAACCCCGGAACAACTTCCAGTGCTGCGCTACTCTTGACATGATAACGAAGATTCTCTAACCTCGTTGAGTTTGTACTGTGCTCCCACTCACTTGTTTCGCAAGAACTACTTTCTCGAGAAATCAACCCTTTCTGACAAACAACATTTGTCTTTTGGTTCGGTGATAGGAGAAATACCCAATGTTTTATTTGGGATAACCTTATAAACATATATTTATCCTATTTTGGTTGTAAACATTTTACACATGCTATGCATACCAAAACTTAAGAAAAATGACAATTCGGGTCATTACCCAAACCATATCTTATATGTTGTCAATTTCAACGGATCATGATGGTGCTCTTTTCAGTGTAAAAGCGGTTGTCCTTAATGTATAAACTACAAAATTATAATGGCAATTTTATTAATCTTACCATGTCAAACAAGGTTTGTTTTTGTCTCTTGAACACTCCAAACTAATGTGGGGTAATTCGAGTAATATAAGTTGTAGAACAATTCTGCAACTTCTCAGATGTTTTGCTAAACTTGTAACTCAAAATTTATTCTTTACGATCGAATCATAAATATTTGATTATCTTGTTACAATGATTTTTACTTCATATTAACAACCTTTTGAACCAATTCAAAATGTCAAACTCCGTTGCCTTTAAATAGATATACTCACATATCTACTCAAATCATCGACGGAATTTTATGAAGGAAAAAAATAATCCACCATACATGACTACACATAATGGACTATATACATCAACATGTATAACATCCACTACATTAGTCGTCCATTCTACTTTGGCCTATGAACGGAATTTTAGTCATCTTTTGGAAGAAGTCTCACAAGCGTCAATTTATTCAACACAAAATGACTCCGGAAGTCCATCAATATGGAGTTCCTTCATGTTTTCCTTTCCGATATGAACTAAAGTGGTGCTGTCACAATTTAAGTGAAACTCTTTCACGTCTTGCAACGTTTAGCTTTTAGTTTTATAGATGTTTACTTTACCAACACGATTTATATTAACATATCCATCAATTATGGAATATGGTCATAGTTTGAACAATCTCATTTGTTCTCACAAAAGACTAGAATAAAATAACAACTTATTAAGTTCTTAAAATAAATCTTGAATGTTTGGTTCGATACTACAATGAACACAATAACACTTTATTTATGTTCTTGTCATAATCGATTCCACATCTATTACTAGTTCCTTTTAGGCCCTTGTATTTCTTGCATTGCGTTGCTTTGTATGACAACTCATACCAACCAATGTGGTATCAAAATACCAAAAAATACTTTGTTAACTAGTAATACATCTATAACTTGTATATCAAGCATATACTCCTGAGCTGGACTTTCCAGTTATCTTCTTTTTCTGCCATATATCTTTTTGTAATTCTATTTTCAATATTCCCTTTCCTTTATAGAAGAATCATTCAACATCAAACAATGCTAGTCTTACTAGCTCATTTTCTTTGGCGTGTTAGTCATATACTATCACCCATTGAGTCATACTTTGAGTTTGATTGTTCTACTAATATCACCATATTAATAGCATTCTTCTAGATTCCACTCTTAACAATTTCCAAGTAAGGTAAAATACTTTACCCATACTTCTAATCCATCCCATCATAACAATTTTATGATTAAGTTACTATAGCTCGAAGGAAGGGATTTAGAGGATAATTTTGAGCGCCCAACTTCTTGGAATATTCAAACGCCTAGCGTCTTCAATCATTGCATATATTCAGATAATATAAGCAAACATTGTCACGCTAAATTTGCATATATTCAGATAATATAAGCAAACATTGTCACGCTAAATTATACTCAGTCATGTTGCCACAAATAAGTTTCTAGATATCAATATATCTTTCACTTGATTGTTTCTGAAAACAACTCTTTTCAGTTCCTAAATCACCTTGATCAACAAAACAATCTTTTGAAGATAAAGTAATACGGAAGCAACCATGACTCTGGATTCTAAGTAGGAATTATTTGCTCTCTAGATTAATCAATCATTAACCACATGGAGCTAGGTAGGAAATACCAAAAATCTACAATAGGACTCAATTTTAAATTTCACTAATACGGTACCAATCTTAAATGGTATTTACCAGATCATAACAGTTATATCTCAATTAACAATCTAAGTGTAAGGTAGTTATGTGGATGCCAATGAATACTACAATTTGTGCAAATTCACTTTGATTTGTTGTTCATGATAAATAAGTTCAAGTTAATTCAAAAATTAAACCATGAACTCCCACTCAAAAACAACATCCCTCTTAGTCGTCTTTAGTGATTACACAAACCAAATTCACTACACCAAAACCGATCATCACGTGAGATGATGTAGTGTCAAAGGCGAACATCGACATGTTCATCATATCATCCATATGACTCATGCTTTACCTTTCGGTTACGTGTTCCGAGGCCATGTCTGTACATGCTAGGCTCGCCAAGTAGAACCGTAGTATTGCGTGTGTTTCAAGGCCATGTCTATACATGCTAGGCTTGAAAACACCCGTTGTATGCGAACGTTGAGTCTGTCACACCCGATCATCACGTGGTGTCTCGAAACGACGAACTTTCTTAACGGTGCATACTTAAGGAAGAACACATTATTATCTTGATATTAAGTGAGAGGGATCATCTTATAATGCTACCAACGTTATCTAAGCAAAACAAGATGCATAAAAAGGATCAACATCACAGACATCACATGAAAGGATAACGTGATATGATATGGTCCTTCTTGCACTTGATCTCCATCATGTGCATTATGGTATGATCTCAATCATTCCACCGGCGTGGTACCAAGTACCACGGTACCCCAAACTTGTTTGTCCATCAATAAGAAGACAACCATATGGATACCTTACGGTATATCAATAATTTACAAAATAGATCATCTCATAATCGAATTTGTAATATTGACCATATCTCATCACATGCCCAGCAAAAACTAGTTAGACGCTTCTAATTTATTTTTGCATATTTTACGTGGCTTAGGGCTTTCGAGGATAGAACCGTTCATACCTACGAACATCAACCACAACGTTGATAAACACATTTTTAACAACCCTTCATAGATTAGATCTTAACTATAGTAGGAGAAACAGACACCCGCAAGCCACTTATGCAATACAAGTTGCATGTCAGTTGTGGAACAAGTCTCATGTACGTGGACATGTAAGGTTAGTCCGGGCCGCTTCATCCCACTATGCCACTAAGATCATAAAATAATCAAGGAGGTAATAACATGATCATCAACGCCCACATACACCTATGTGTTCTACCCGTACAAAACATCTACGCATAGATCCGGCTCTGATACCACTGAAGGGGAACGTAGCATAGAAAACAAAAATTTTCCTACGCGAGAGACACCCGAAAGGCCAAGATCTAATCTAGGAGACGAAGTGTAACGGGCAACAAGAGGGTTAAGGAGAACACATACCCTCGAAGACTCAAAGTGGTACGAGATCAAATCTCGTTGTTGGCGTAGTCGTACTCACACCGATCCCGATAGCGAGAAGATGGCACCGCAATCCGATGGTGCATCCGTGATCGGTCACATATACGGTTGATGACTACCTCCGTTCCCTCGTTCCAGCGGGGCGCGGAAGTAGAGGATCCCTCGAAACTCCAGCAGCACGACTACGTGGTGGTGGTGAAGAATCCCACGGTCAGGGTTTCGCCAAGCCGGAGATCATGAAATGGAGCAGCGGGTGGAGGGAAAAGGAATTGGCCAAGTGTGTGAATGAGGAGGAGCCCTCACCCTCCTTTTATAGGGAGAGCGGGGAGGCAGCCCAAGGGGGGTGCGGCCAGCCCCATGGTGTGCCCCCACCTCTTCCCTCATGATGTGAGTGGACACTCCACTCACACCCACTCATTTTCCTTTAAACCCCACTTAGAAAATCCAAGAGTTTTTCTTTAATAAATCAATAAAACATTTTTATTTCTTTATTTCAGCATTTGTTAATTCTATTAACAAACATTTGCATAAAGCACCTCGAATCATTTGTTAATTCTATTAACAACCATTCGATGAAAAACCCCTTGAACTATTTCAATTTTCCCCGAAACAATTTCGGTGCTGCCCAAAATATTCTTCGATATTCCGTATCCTCTCAAACGCGTCATCGAACCTTAAGTGTGTCACCCTACGGTTCGCGAAAGATAGACATGATCGAGACTCCTCTCCGATCAATAATCAACAGCGGGATCTGGAGATCCGTGATGACTCCTATATATTCAACGATGACTCTCGTGATCGTGTGAACCAACAACGCCGTGAACTATTCACTTTGTCTCGCGATATTTTACTTGTCCGAGATTCGATCATTGGTATCAACCATACCTTGTTCAATCTCGTTACCGACAAGTACTCTTTTCTCGTTCCCGTGATATAACATCCTTTGTGATCATATCACGTGCTTGCAAGCGGTTTCGATGTGATATCACCGAGAGGGCCCAGAGTATATCTCTCCGTCATTTGGATGGACAAATCCCACTCTTGATCCATGATCCTCAACTAATACTTTCCGAATACTTAACGACACCTTTATAGTCACCCTGTTACGGTGTGACGTTTGATGCCATCAAAGCACTCTTCCGGTATCAGCGATTGACATGATCTCATGGTCTAAGGAATAAGTTACTTCGTATGTTTGATATAACAATGTAAACTAAATGACTTGATCGTATTGCTATATTCTCTTTGGGTATATGTTCATCACATCATTCTTCTAATGACATGACCCCGTTATTAATAACATCCAATGTTCATGATCAGGAAACCTTGATCATCTATTAATCAACGAGCTAGTTAAAAGAGAGGCTTTACTAGGAACCATTGTTTGTTTATTAAGCACACATGTATCAACGTTTCCGGTTAATACAATTCTAGCATGAGAAATAAACATTCATCATAAACAAGGAATAAGATAATAACCATTTTATTATTGCCTCTCGGGCATATTCCCTTCACCAGCGCCCTCCTTCATCTTGGATCTGTCGAAGTGCATGATCCAGTACTCGGACTCCGGCATTGGTGTTTTTTCCATTGCTTCCGTCCAGTCGGCGACAAAATCTGCCAGAACCTGGGATTTTATTGCCGTCCTAGGCTGATACTTAATGTCGAATGCTGCTAGCTCGATGCCCCATTTGGCTACTCGGCCAGTTGCCTCCGCATTGTTTATTATATCCCCTAGTGGCGCTTTGCATACCACTGTTATGGAATGTCCTTGGAAGTAATGGCGAAGTTTTCTAGATGCGAAAAATACGCCATATGCCAGTTTTGGATAGTGTGGATAACTTTGTTTGGACTCGGAGAAAACTTCACTTATGTAATATACCGGATGCTGGTCTGGTATGCTTTGTTCGTTTTTCTTCCTTTCAACAACAATTACTGCACTAATAACCCGATTGTAGCCGTAAGGTATAATAACATAGTTTCTTCGTCTTTTGGGGATGCCAAAATCGGAGTTTTCATCAAAGTTTCCTTCAACTGGGTTAGCGCTGCATCTGCCTCCTCTGTCCATTCAAATTTGTCAGATTTCTTCAACAATTTGTATAGTGGCAAGGCTTTATCCCCCAGCCGGCTAATAAACCTGCTGACGGCTGCAGCGGAACCCGTCAATCTTTGTACATCTTTTACGTACGTAGGCTTGGAGATGTTTAGGATTGCTTTGATCTTTTCCGGGTTTACTTCTATTCCTCTATGAGAAACGATAAAACCCAGAAGTTTTCCTGAGGGAACCCCGAATACGCACTTTAATGGATTTAACTTCATTTTATAAGTGCGCAAATTTTCGAAGGTTTCTCGCAAATCTTCAAGGAGTGTTTCTTTTTCCTTGGTTACGACAGCAATGTCGTCCATGTAAACGTGGACATTTTTACCAATCTGACTATGCAAACACCGCTGCATGCAACACTGGTAGGTTGCACCTGCGTTCTTCAGGCCAAATGGCATGGTTATATAATAGTACGTCCCATAAGGGGTTATGAACGAGGTTTTGATTTGATCCTCCTTGTTCATGCGTATTTGATGATACCCGGAATATGCATCCAAAAAGCACAAAATCTCAGAGCCTGCAGTGGCGTCTATTATTTGATCGATTCGCGGTAACGCAAACCTATCTTTTGGACACATTTTGTTCAGGCCGGTGTAATCTATACACATTCTAAGGGCAGTAGTATCTTTCTTCGGGACTAATACTGGGTTTGCACACCATTCAGTATGTATAACTTCCCGGATAAAATCTGCTGCTAAAAGCCGGATGATCTCCTTGCCAATAGCCTTCCGTCTTCTTCCGTCAAATCGATGGAGACCTTGCTTGACGGGTTTCGATCCTGGAATTACCTTGAGTTGATGCTCAGCAAGCTCCCTGGGTACGCCTGGCATGTCCGCTGGACACCAAGCGAAAATATCCCAGTTCTCACGGAGGAACTTGATGAGCTCGTCTTCCTATTTGTCGGTCATCCCAGTTCCCACTACGACAAATTTTGTCGGATCTTTGGGATCTAGGATTACCTGTCTTGTATTCTCGGAAGCCTTGAAGCTATCTGCTGGTTTCCGGCTTTCTTTTCCTGCCGGCATTTCTATAGGCGATACCTCTTTTGCCAGCTCTTTCAACTCTTCCTTTGCTATGACTTTTTCAGCGCAAAGGGCGTTTTCTTTTTCTAGCTCGTTTGCCAATTTGAAGTCTCCAGATATGGTGATTACTCCTCCTTTGGGTCCTGGCATCTTCAGCTTGTTATAGATATAACACGATCTTGCCATGAATTTGGCGAAAGCTGGACGTCCGAGTATCGCGTGATACACGCTTTCGAACGACACAACCTCGAAGGATACTTTTTCCTGCCGGAAGTGATCTTTGTCTCCAAAGGTTACATCTAGGGAAATTTCTTCTAGGGATCATGCTTGTCTGCCAGGAACGATGCCATGAAAACGTATGTTGCTATGATTGAGCTGGGTCTCGGAAATTTTCAGATGCTTCAGAGTATCCAGGTACATTATGTTAATGCTGGATCCTCCATCCATCAGCACTTTTTTTAGCCTAATGTTTTGAACAATAGGGCTTACGATTAGAGCTTATGTGCCGGATTCAGGGATATTCCCGGGATGATCAGACTGATCCCAGGTAATTGGTGTGTTTGAGTACTTCAAGAATTTCGGGGTCGCAGGGACAACCGCGTTTATATCTCGAAGCGTTCTCTTTGCCACCTTTGCTGAGGGAGTTGCCAGGAAAGTTAGGTTGCATTCTCCATCAACTCTCGGAAACTTAGGCTCGCCTTTTCGCTCCTGTTCCTGGATTTTTTTGTCAGTGTCCGATTCACTGTCTTCTTTCTCAGCTTCTGGTTTTTGCTTGGAAAACTTCCTCTTGGAATTCTTCCCTTTGTTTTCGGATCCTGCACTGCCTTTCATATGCTTATTCAAGCGGCATTGTGCGTTAGTATGAGTAGGCTTCCCAAATTGGGAGTGGTGGACACAGTTTTTCGACTTTATTTTCTCCCATTCTTCTTTCGTGTAGTTTATCGGCTCGGTACTGTGTCCTTTCCACCTATTGCCATTTTCCCTTCCAAAGGCTATGTTTACCTCTTTGGGTTTTTGTGTTGCATATGGAGTTCCTTTTTTCTCAGGGCGAGGGTTCTTTTTGGCATGTATCAGTGTATCGATATTGCCTCCTCTTGCCCTGATGTCGTCCTCGGCTGCAGCGTGTTCATGGGCAGTTGTAAGCATAGATCCGAGATCTTTGTGCCTTTTGGAGCCAATCATGAACGGTACAAGTCCGGGTTTTAGGCCATTGACGAAAGTATGCATTGCTTGGACGTCAGTTACTCCAGAGCAACTATTCTTCATTGCCGTCCATCTTGAGATGAAATCCACGTATGGCTCGTCCTCAAATTGGGTGCAACGGTTTAGCTGGTTGATGCTGTTCGGGCGTTTGTAGGTTCCCCGAAAATGCTGAGTAAATACTCTAGCCATATCATCCCAGCTGTCGACAGTTCTGGAGGGTAATCCACTGTTCCAATCTCTGGCTCCATCCAGTAACATTAGGGGAAGAAACTTTACGGCTTCCAGGTTTGTCCCATTGTTTATCTGGACGACTGTATGATAGTCTGAGAGCCAGGTATCCGGGTTTGTACTACCGGTATATTTTTGGTATGTTGGATCAAATTTGGCGAAGCCAGCGTGTAGGGTTATCCTTCGGATCCTATCTGTGAAGCACTTAGGTCCAAAGTATAACTCGTCTCTTTCCGCTCTATCCATGTGTGCGGAGTACCTGCCGGCTGAATGGACAGAAGGGGATCTACTCCTTTCTTTTCCATTTTAGCGCGAACGCACTTTTCCGGGATTCTCTCTATTTCTTCCGAGATCTTCCCCCTTTGGATAAGGTGGAGTTCTACTCCTGTTTCTTTCCTTATTTATGGGGGGTGTCCGGGATCTCTCCCGCCTGTGAGGTATATCCTGCCTTCCAGGTTTTTTAGCTGGGCGTCTCGGAGGCGGCATTGCTTTTCCGTCATTCCGGAGTTTTTCTTCCCGATCGCGAGGATTAAGTCCGTTTTTCAGGAGATGTGATCCAGTTCTAGACGCTTCATCCCTGTTGTCGGGATTTTTCTTGTCTTTTCTCGGATCTGCTTTCTTCTCTTTTGAGTTGCTTGAATCTCCAGGTTCTTCCGGTCCAGGTGTTCTAGCGGCGCATGTAGCTGTTTTACATAGCTGCTGCCCTCGCTGTTGTTGTTGCAATGCTTTTCCTAAGAAAGCATACACCCCTTGAATTTTTTCGCCATTGGAGTACAAATCATTGTTGAGGATGGCGAACGTTGCCTCCGCATTCTCTGCTGCGGTTTTGTATATTGGTTCGCCTCTGGCATCTTTGCCGTTTACCTGCTTTTGCCAAGATGGGTTATGAAACATTTCTTTTGGCGGCAGTACTTCCGGTCTTACAATTCCGGGTAACCTTGTAGGTTTGATTTCAGATCTATTCTTTCTCTCGTATTCCTCGATTTCTTCCTTCATGAGTTTGATGTCATCCTGTGTTTTTTCGAGGTGTTCACGAGTTCTGAATAGATGTTGCTATTGCCTCTGGAGAGCTTGTCTCCTGGCTTCCAGCACTTCAGGGGGTTCATGCAATCCCACTGGTGTTTGGAGTAACTCCTGTTCTTTTTGTTCTGTTATTGGCGGAACAAGGATTTCTTTTGTTTTCTTCTCCGATGTTTTCACACTGCTTGCGCCTCCGACTTCCGGGCTTTCATTGGCTGGATCAGCCAATTTCTTCTTCCGGAGTTTATATTGGAGCTTTTTAGCAGTTTTGTGCTTTTTCTTGGAGGAGGGAGGTTTTTTGATTGGTTCTTCCTCTGTCAATTCTTTGACATCGGGGAATTTCGGAGAGGTTTCTGCTTCTTCTCTCTCTTCTTCTGGCGGAGGAGTTCTAGGGCTTTCCTGATTGTCGGCATCCGTGTTTTCAGTCGGTTTTGCCATCAGTACTTCGTGGAATCCCTCTTGGAAGGATTTGACCTTTCTTTCGAAAGCGTCTTCATCTTCGTCTTCGGTATCAAAGTGATCCGATCCGGTTTCCGAATCTAATCTCGCCTCAATGGCGGCTAGTACTGAGTCAGCTTCCGAGTTCGTCGCGATGCTGACGGATGTCGGATCTTCCACCTCTGTTGTGGGAGTGTTGTTTTCTGACTCTTCCACGGGATTACTTTCATCCGTGTTTTCGGCGATCTCGGATTGCACCATGCCGATAAAGTGTGATTCACTTGTATGTCGGCGATCTGAGCAAAACCGGTGTCGTAGTCATCTTCGACTAGGTATAGGGCGGGTGGGATAAATTTACTTCCACCGCAAAACCCCATGGCCTCTGCGGTTAATCCAATAAAGATGTTTGTAGATCCGATCGGTAGCACGCAGGCACTTACCAGATGATTTTGCGCCGGTATGTAAGATCCGTTGTCGAGGAAGCGCCCAACATCGTTGTCAAACTCCAAGCTCCCGACAGTTATTGAACTGCCGATCCCGCCGAGTATCCCAGATCGAAACTTAACGCCTGACGTAGCTGGCCCCACGGTGGGTGCCAACTATCGAGACATCGTAGTAGAATTCATAGACGGGGGTGCCATGAGACTACTGATAAAGACGTGGGGTGACGTGGTTGTGCGAAGGACAATGACACAGGGTTTTTACCCAGGTTCGGTACGACGCAATAATGCGACGTTCCTACTCCTGCAAACTCACTATTCTGGATTAAAACCTGGAAGTACAGAGTACAATGTGAGGTTCTATTGGCTGCTTGTCAAGGATCAACCTCTCGGCGAGTTAGCCTGTAGCTTCTTGTCTATCTATCATATCTCCCGTCCGACTTTATATAATAGCCGGGTTAGGGAATACAGAGTAGGAAACCTGGAAGACTACGGTAACTCTCTAACTTGGAAAGTAAGGAATCCGCCTTCTACTCCAAGCTAGATCACGTGGGCCGCGATCCGGGTTCTTCTAGAATCCGGCCTCTGTGTGTCAGCTTACTGGGCCGCCTAACGGACCATAGCCCATCACCATTTAGGCCACCCTGGTAATCCGGCACTTCAGACTACCATCTGATATACCCCTAGTTGGTATATCCGACACGACCCCCGCGCGGAACAATACAAGCAAGTGCAGAAAGTATTAGGCATGGCAGCCGCAAAACTCGCCTCCTACAATCACGGGAAAGCAGCCGCACAGAAGGACAAAGAAGCACCCCGTGGACATAGGGGCACATCACCTGGCAAGGAAAAATCACCCCGTCGGGCACGGGGGAAAGAAGCTCGACGACGTGGAGATAGCCCGAGTGGCAGCGATAGCAGCCCGAGGGGTCGAGACCGTAGCCGCAGTCCGCGAAGAGGTCGGGACCGCAGCCCGCAGAAGGATTGAGATCGCAGCCCGCGAAGAGATCGAGACAGAAGAAACTCGCGACATCGCAGCAATGAGCCAAGAGGAGACGTCAATCGTGACGAACCCGGATACAACGCGCGATCGGACATCGCCCAGCGCAAGGTTGATAAAGGTCGGGCGGCCAGAAACCATGCGCGCTCCCCATCTACATCCTCCGACGCTGAAGTCTGCGGAGCCCTATGCTTTGCTCGCAGCATCCGCGAGACGCCGCTACCCAAAAGATTTAAGCTATCCACGGAAGTACAGAAGTATGATGGTTCGCAAGAACCTTCGGCCTGGTTGTCAGATTACCTCACGGCAGTAAAATGCCAACGTGGGAACAAAAACACAGCTATGCAGTACCTCAACTTACACCTAGTCGGCGCAGCCCGCAGCTGGCTCGAAGGAAGGCCGAGGGCATGTTACAGATCCTGGGACGACCTAAACCTCGATTTCTGCAAAAATTTCCAGACAACATACAAAAGACCGGCGACCATCGAGGAGCTACGATCTTGCAAGCAGAAAAGTGGCGAGTCTACTCGCGAATATATTCAGCGATGGACCACACTCAGGAACACAGCGGGAAATATATCAGAAGAAGTCGCGGTTGAAGCATTTGCAAAGGGAGCACGGCGAACCTCTTTCAGGGAAGAACTGGGACGACTCGCACCCAAGACCATGGGAGAGTTGATGGCCATAGCCGACAGATGGGGAAACGGCGAAGACGCAGTGCGCAACGAGAAAGATTCATCCCGACACGTGATGACGATCGCCATAGTCGAAAGAAAAGAAGAAAGAATTACGACCACGATGATCGAGAAGAATTTGTGGCAGTAGAGTTCACAAAAAATCGCGACAACGGATATCGTGGAAAACGCGAGTGGAAGCCGAAACAAGAGGACAAAACCCCCGAGGAGGACCTTCGACGGTTACTGCACGCTACATCTATTTGCAGATAAGCGCACCGGCAAAACTAAGGCTACACACCTTCTCAAGGATTGCCGAAAGTTCATCGATATCCACGAGGCCCTCTTGAAGAAAAATAGAGCAGCAATTAATCAAGGTTACCCGCAACTTCCTAGAGGAGGAGCTCAATGATTTCAACAGCCGCAAGCCCTGCCCCTAGCATGAAACCAAAACGCGGTGCTAGCTGCGCTCCCAGCGCCACCCGCCCCAAATCAGGGAGCCAATGGATACCCGAACCCAGCGGGACTCTTAGGCATGATACAAAAGGTATGTCCATCGCGCAGGGTTCAGAAGACAAACACACGACAGTTATGCATGGATGTGCAAACCCCACCTACGAGAACCGAGTACCTGAAGATGGTAGAACAACCAATAACTTTCTCCAAAGAAGACCACCCCCAGCGAGTCTATCGACCAGGACACGCCGCCCTAGTCATACATGCGCAAATTGGCAACTACGAGCTGGCTCGCGTGTTCATGGACAGAGGCAGTGGCATCAACATCATCTACGCAGACACGCTTCGTCGCATGAACAAGAATTTGGACGGACTCGCAGAATCAGATAAATCCTTCCACGGGATAGTTCCAGGGAAAGCAATCCGTCCACTCGGAACAATCAACCTGGAGGTGGTATTAGGCAACCGAAGTAATTACAGGCGAGAATTTCTTGATTTCGAAGTCGTAGATTGGCCCTCACAGTACCACGCCATTCTCGCTCGAACGGCGTTCGCCAGATTCATGGCAGTACCGCACTATGCATACTTGAAGCTCAAGTTGCCTGGAGAATATGGCACAATCACCATCGACGGCGATTTCCAAAAGTCCAATAAATGCGACATCGAATTCAACGAGATTGCCCAATCCTTCGGGATGCAGGAAGAACTAGATGAGATAGCAAAATCCACGGATCACTCCGTGATGCCTCTCACCAAGAAGAACGCTCCAGAGCTCGAGTTCAACACAAATAGCGGTACCCGAATGCATCAAGTGCACCCGACGGTTTCTGCGAAGACGGCAATGGTGTCCACCACCCTCTCGCCAGCATAGGAAGGCGCGCTCGTCGAGCTCCTCCGTGAGTACTGGGAAATTTTCGCCTGGCAGCCTTCAGATATGCCAGGGATACCTAGGGAGTTCGTCGAGCACTCACTCGAAGTCTTCAAACACGCCAAGCCTATCAAGCAGACCACCTGAAGGTTCTCAGAGCCCAAACAAAAAGCACTCGGAGAAGAAGTAAACCGACTACTCGTAGCAAAATTTATTCGCGATAAAAAAATTTCCACCTGGTTAGCAAACCCGGTGCTGGTCCCGAACAAGAATACCAAAATCCTTCGCGTGTGCATCGACTACACGTCATTGAATAAACACTGCCCCAAGGATAACTTTCCCCTGCCACGGATCGACCAGATCGTGGACTCTACAGCAGGTTGCCAACGCCTCTCCTTCTTGGACGCCTATTCAGGGTATAATCAGATCAGGATGAAAAAGGAAGACGAGGAAAAAATGGCGTTTATAACACCCCACGGTGTTTACTGCTACACGACAATGCCCTTCGGGCTGAAGAACGCAGGTGCAACATATCAGCGCTTCATGCAAAAATGCCTCGCCAAGCTCATTGGCAAGAACGTACAAGTGTACGTTGACGGCATCGTCATCAAGACTCGAGTGGAAGATACGCTTCTCGACGATATTAGAGAAACATTCGACGCGTTGAACACATACCGAATCAAGCTCAACCTGACCAAATGTGTTTTTGGCGTCCCTGCAGGACAACTTCTCGGATACCTGGTCTCCGCTCGAGGGATTGAAGCTAACCTGGAGAAAATCCAAGCAATCCTGACAATGAAGGAGCCAACCAATCTCCGTGGTGTGCAGCAGCTCGCGGGACGACTAGCCGCCCTAAGCAGATCCATTGCGAGGCTAGGCGAGCAAGCATTACCTTTCTACAAGTTACTGAAGAAAACGGATAAGTTCGAGTGGACACCCGAAGCACAGAAAGCATTCACAGACCTCAAGCGAGCATTGCAGAGCAGGCGCGTCCTGGCAACACCGCAAGAACGGGAGCCCCTGTTCCTATACCTAGGCGCGACAAATCAGGTCATCAGCCCGGCGATTGTGGTCGAGCGGCCGGAGGATGGCAAGGCGTTTGGTATCTAGATGCCAATATATTACATCAGCGAAGTGCTTTCACCCTGCAGACAGAGATATCCCCATTACCAGAAGCTCGCGTACGGTGTGGTGCTCACAGCCCGAAAACTCAAACACTACTTCCAGGAACACACCGTCACGGTGGTAAACGACACATCACTGGGTACTATCATGAATATCCCAATGGCATCAGGAAGAATTGCAAAGTGGAGTATCGAGCTCGGCGCCTGGGACATCATATACGCGGGTCGCAAGTCTATTAAATCACAAGTACTCGTGGAGTTCCTAAGCGAGTGGACAGAAATACAAACGCCAGGCCCTCCAGAGTATACAAGCAACTGGATAATGTATTTTGATGGATCAAAGAGAAACGAAGGAGCCGGAGCTGGGGTAGTCCTGATATCCCCGAGAGGTGACAAGTTACAATACGTACTTCGATAGGACTTTCCACCCGACGACCCGGCGTCAAATAATGATGCAGAGTACGAGGGCCTCCTCCATGGCATGAAGATGGCAATTGCCTATGGAGCAACCCGACTAATGATCTATGGAGATTCAAACCTCATAGTGCAGCAGACAATGAAAGAGTGCGACGGCAGAAAACATGGTTGCCTATCGAGATATGTACAATCTACTTGAAGGAAGTTTCCAAGGGTGCGAACTAAAGCACATTGCGCGATCCAGCAACGAAGAAGCGGATAAATTGGCAAACATGGGTTCTACAAACACACCCATACCGCCTGGAATATACTTTGAAAGGATGATCAAGCGCTCGGTCAAAGTCAAAAAATCAGCAGAAGCACCCGCAACATTGGAGACAGTGGTCAGCCCGCAAACTGCTATGATTGAGCTCACCCACAACATCTCAAGACAAGTTTTTCTGGTCGAGCCAGTCTGGACGCAGAAATACCTCGACTACTTGTCCAACGAACAACTCCCAGGAGATATTCGCGAGGATAGACAGATAGTGCGACGCAACAAAGCTTTTCGAGTACTCAACGGAGAACTATACAAGCAGAGCATATCAGGAATATTACAAAGATGCATAGCGCCCGAGGACGGCAAGGAACTACTACGAGATATACACCAAGGAGATTGCGGACACCATGCTAGCTGGAAGGCGATCGTGGGTAAAGCTTTTCGCGCAGGGTTCTACTGGCTCACATCAGCCAGGGACGCAAAGGACCTAGTCGACAAATGCAACGCATGTCAAAGATTTGCGCCCAAGCCGAACGCCCCTGCCACTGAGCTTCACATGATCCCAATCGCCTGGCCCTTTGCACAATGGGGGTTAGAAATGGTAGGACCACTGAAAAAATCAACACCAGGAGGTTACACGCACTTACTAGTTGTAGTCGACAAATTTACAAAGTGGATTGAGGCCATGCCAGTCACCTCGGCTAGCGCTCAATGCGCCGTCAAATTCCTCGACTCCATCGTGTGCAGATTTAGGATACCACACAACAACATCACCGACAATGGAAGCAATTTTACAGCAAAGAAAACATAGCAGTTCTGCGAGGAAAAGGGCATCACCCTCAGTTTCGCCTCTGTGGCTCACCCGCAAACCAATGGTCAAGTCGAGCGATCCAACGGGTTGGTACCGGCTGGAATAAAGAAACGGCTACTAGATCGACTGCACCCAGCCGCAGGACACTGGGCAGAGGAGTTACCCTCCGTACTATGGAGCCTCCGCATGACCCCAAATTGATCAACAAAATACACACCATTTTTCATGGTATACGGAGATGAAGCAGCCCTTCCCGAAGATGTCAAGTTCAGCGCCCCACGAGTCGTTGCTTACAGCGAAGAAACCTCTAACAGGGCACTCGCGGAAGACGTGGATGCACTCGACGAGATACGCGACATTGCACTCGCAAGATCCGCGGTATATCAACAGTCGCTGCGCAACTACCACAGCCGCCGTATACGCCATAGAGCCTTCGTGGTTGGAGATTTGGTGCCGCGGCTCAAGCAGAAGAAACGACAAAAGCTAGAGCCACCGTGGGAAGGACCCTTCATAATACATGAAGTTATCCCTAATGGCGCCTATCGACTGAACAACCCCGAGACCGGTGGCATCTACTCCAATCCATGGAATGTTGCGCACCTCCGCAAATTCTATCCTTAGATTATTCTACTCGACAAAATAAGGCTATACTAGCCATGCGGTAGCTCGAAGACAATACATGGCTTCTCAGTCATATTAATAAAATACATGGTTTTATCAACCATAGTTTCTCAAGTCATTGATCCTTACACGCTAAATAACATGCTTACACCCCAAACACACGGGGGCTACGCCTAACTTAGCATCATTTACAAATACAAGAATACAAACAAGGTTGGCACCTTATAAAATTTGAAGACAACTATACAGAATTAACAGGATACATACATCCTACAATTACATATGGAGACGAGCAGTTTCCTCGGCTAAAACCCGATTAACCTCATCAGAGGTCTATCGAATAATCTCCTCTGCAGCAGGTCGAACGACTGTATAATGAGATGTCATATCGACTGGAGCATTTGGGAGCTTGGCCACAGAGTTGAAATTAACCTCGGGATGAGATAATCGAACAAACGAGAGTGCTACTAACGACCCGCAGATCAACTGTTGACGGACGCACTCCTGAATCAAGCCTACTTGACCAAAAGTTCTGAGTAGCTCGCTCAAATCTTCTGGACCCCTTTCCAAGGGATAAAAAGTGTCATTCAAAGCTATCAAGGCCTCGTGACAATTATCGACCAGTATCTTCGCTTGGCCCACACGATACTTCAGGGTGGCGAGAACAAAGCCCCGACTACGGTCAGACCAGAAGTTATTTGCGTGTGGTTTAGAACTGCTGGCTTCGTGAAGAATATGGTTTTCCACCCAATGCTTTTGACACCATTCGTCAGGCTGAACAACTGCAACGAAAGCTACGGAGAGTCAAAGAAAGAAAAAAGACATAGAGTGCTAGGGGGATGAAGTACTTACAAAGCATATCCTTGGCAACAACCGCCAATTCATCCATCACAAACTGCTCACGTTCAATCGCAAGCTTCTGTTTGGACTTGGCTACATCAGCCACCCCACGCAAAGCTTTTAGGTTGCGTTCACCATCCGCGACACAGTCACGAAGGACGGCAAAAGTACCAACAGCTGCAACAAGAGGATCTGCTTGTGCAGCAGATCCACTCGAAGACTCCGCGACAACGCCTGTTACCTGAAGGAAGATAAGAAAAGTTAAGGAACAGTTCAAAACGCTCCATTCGAGAAATAAACCACCTATTCGACAGGTGCTCGGGGGCTACTCCCATCGTGAGGAACTCATGACAATCAATCGCAGGAAGCATCTCAGATACCAAAAGAACATTTCGATTAAAGATAAAATACGGGAATACATCCCAAGGTTCATTACATCGGAAGCACAAACTACGTAAAGACTATCCTAAGAAACTACAGAAGTGCTGCCACTCGCGGTAGATTGCCCCCTGCGACTAGCACGGGCAATCAAATCAGATAACTTCCGGGCAAGGACTCCAGCCAGATCGCCGAAAGGACGAAGCGCTACCTTTCTGCCCGTAGTAGCATCGACGAGGAGGTTCGAGTACGCCTCTTCCAAACCTGCGACTCCGTGCGCCAGTGAAAACTGGATGTCAGTCTTCGCCCCGGACTCTGACTGAGCGACCGAGTAGGCCTGAAGGAGATCGCCCTCCAGGAAAACCTTCAGGAGACCATCCAGCGTAGGTGGAACTGCAGCGTCGACCAGAAGACGCCTGTGGAGTTGCGTCAACACTCGAGTAGCATCGCCAATCAGGGAGAAAATCCCGCCAGCATGCCTTCGAAGCTGAGCGCAGGAATCTGTCAAGGCGTGCACCCGCTGAACCCCGGGCAGCTCCAGCGCAACACCAAGAAGATCTGCAGAAAGAAACATTAAATCCAAAGAACTTACCAGCCAGTCAAGAAACAACAAAGGATAAGTGCAACTTACCTGTGAAACGCTGGGCCAGAGGGCGAAGGAAGTCAGCGAGATCGTTATCCTGCTTGGTGCCAGCTTCCTCCAATTTCTTCAGGGTGTCCTGGGCATCCGCAAGTTTTCCCTCGAGGTCAGTCGACTGCTTGCGAGAGGATTCAAGTTCCTTTCGAGCAGCTTCCAACTGAGCCTCCAGGGTGCTTACCCGAGTGACATCGTCCATCTTCTCGGCCTTCAACACTTCGGCTTGAGCTACACAGCGATAAGTTTAAAACACAAGGGAATTCGCATGAGCGAAAATATTGGATAGAAGGAGTAGATAAATTTACCTCGAAGAAGCTCGCTTTCCGAGCCAAGTCGATCGCGATCTGCCCGAAGGGTCACACAATCTGTCTCAGCCGAAATAACGCGACGGCCAATGGCTGCGAGGGAGTCAAGAAGAGACTGCAGAAACATGGAGATGGAAGAGTCAGAGAGAAGAAGATTGAGCCTATACACGACTGCAAACAGCCGAGTATAGCCTCAGGGGCTACTCCCATCGGGAGCACTTCCGAGCACCCGATAAAATGAAGAGAAGAAAAGAGCTTAAGTTCCTGAGCCTGTAGCCAATCGCAAGCGATTAACTACAGCCTCGGGGGCTACTCCCATCAGGAGCACTGCCGTGCACCCGATAAAAATTCTAAACGAACGAAGTACAGGAGGCAAAGGAAAATGGCAAAAATTACCTGGCCTTGAGAAATGCAGAGAGGATCAACCGAGCTACCCGACACTTCTTTCGAAGTAGAGCCCCCAACTGCAAAACTAGGAAGCCTATATTCTGTAGCCGCAGCTGTGAGAGCTGGGCTCGGTGAATTCTGGACGGTCCCGGCTGTGGGGTCCCACCCGCAGCAGCGACCTCTTTCCTCTTGTCGAGAGGAAGGGAAGATGCAAACCGGCCAGGGCTGATGGACTAGAGCCTGTCATGAAAGAAAACAACAATGTCAGAAGGAACAAGAAGGAAGCGTTTGACTAGAACGAAGAAGCAGAAACTTACTCGTCATCTTCGTCGTCCAGCATATCCGCGTTCCAGGCGGTCTGGATCTTCGGCTGAGGAGCGTGCACACTTAGTGGAGTCACGACGAGGGGCTCTTTGTCAGATCCCCCACCCAAGGAATTATCCTTAGAGGTGGCCTCATCATCTCCCGCTCGGCGGCGTTTGTGTTGGTGGAGATCGCTACCCGATTCTTCCACGTCGTCCGAAGAATCATTCTCGGAACTCGAGTCGGCATCGGAAACGCTGGTGTCGACAGGGACATCCAGGTTACTAGCCAACAGGTCCGAGGCTTCTTCACTGGAGACTGGCAAGTAGCAGGTGACCACTGCCAAACTCTACAAGAAGAAAACAAAAAGAAGAAAAGGAAGAAGAAATTTAGTCGACAAATTTTCAAACAAGAAAAAGGACTAAGACAAGGAAAGATTGAAACTTACATCAGATGGAGGAGGCTTCGAGGATTCAAAAGCTGTGATTGGACAATCGGTGAAAGATTCGCCTACCTTCAGCTTTGTGATGGCCGCGATCTTCTTCTCGAACTCAGCATTCGAGAGTTCTTCTTGGCTCACTCGGCTGGGGTCTGCAGCTCCTTGATACTCCCACATGGTGGAAGACCTCGCTTGCAGGGGCTGGATCCTACGCTTAAGGAACAAGCTCGCGAGATGCAAGCCGTTTAGCGCAACTCATGCAGTCTGATCGCGGAGCGCTGCGACCTTGGCGAGTAGAGGAGCGACGATTCGGCTTTCTTCGACTGAGAGCCTGTGCGCCCAAGATTTTTGCCGCTTCAAGACGGCGAACGGGTGAAATTCGTTAACTCCACCCGCGCTGTCGTCGACGACGTAGAACCACTTCTTCCTCCACCCTTGCGCGGAGTCGAGGAGTTGCATGTCGAAGTAGAGGGTGTCTGACTTCGCCTGGATGCCGAAGCCGCCGGTGCGCAGCGTCTCCCCGAGCTCAGTCTCCACCCGCGATCTCTCGCGGAAAGCCCGCACCTTGAACAACGCCTTCCAGAGGCCCCAGTGCGGGCGAATGCCAAGAAAGCAATCGCAAAGCACGAGATGTGCTGCACCGCTTTCGGAGGCAAATCGTGGAGCTGTATGTCGTAGACATACAGCAATGCCACGAAGAAAGGATGGAGGGGGGAGAGAAAGCCCACGCGAAACGTGATCCGCGAAGATCACGCGCTCGTTCGCGTGGGGATTGGGTACCTCTTCCTTCTTGCCGAGGCGAACCCACTTTTCGGCTTCGGGAGGCAGCAATCCCTCCCTCTGCATCTCCTTGATGCTCTTCTGCATGGTGTTGGCGGAGCGCCAGTCGCCGGAGCGCGGAACGGGCGCAGCACGGGCATCTTCGGGCGCCCGAGAGGAGGAAACCGCGGCGCTGCATTTCTTGCCTCCCGCCATGAGCGCTGGTGCAAGCTTGAGGACAGAGGGCGCGAGGAAGACGAAGGCTAGGAAGGTGAAAGCTGGGAAGCGAATGAAGGGAAGTTTTCACTTTTCACCAAAGGACCACATTTATACACGGTGTCATCTAATCGTGGCCGCTCATCGCGGCAGCCACGCGTGAAGCCGATACAAAACGGCAGCGAACGCTGTTTCGTGCAACGATCTTAACAGAAGATCATGCGCAATTACTGTGCGCAGTTCGCGTAAAAACCAGAAACGACGTCTCGTTTCCGGTCAAAAAGCTGACAAGGTGGGCCAGCGCCTCTGCTCTCGCGCCGTCATGTCCCATCGGGAGGATAAAGTGCATCGTGACGTCATAGCGCACATCATCAAGCCCAGAATTTCTCCGGATAAAAGCCCCAAACACGAAATAAACTTCATATCGGCAAATCAAGACGCGAAAACTCCTTCACATAAAGCTCCAAACACGAAATAACTTTGTATGGGCAAACTGTGACGCGAAAATTCTCTCGCATGAAAGCCCCAAATACGAAGTTTCTTTTCAAATGGGCATGACAAGATTTCCAAACACGAAAACTCTTTCGTATGGAAGGAAGATTACAAAGCACAAAACATTTGTGGGCAAAATCAAGGGAGAGAATTTTCACTCGAAATATCCCTAGATAAAAACCTGCGAGTGCGTAGCTCCTACCACTCGATTATGCGGTGTACACATATCAATCTCCTGGATTGTTCGGCCGACTAGGAACATCTAGATGCCGTATTTCTTTCGAATACGAAGGTAAGACCCAAAAGATATCTCTTGAGGGCCTGGAATCGCACTCAAGCTGCATCCTCCGGTAAATTCCGTGTCAACAACACGAAGAAAAATCCTAGCGGACGCGCCGGGTACCCTATTAGGTTAAGTTCGACTCGGTAAGACCTCTACAGCTCAGTCGCAATGATCACCTCAGCAGATTCAAGTCGGAGGTCTTGGATCTGTGTAGGCCAGAACTATTTTTTCCCTAGATGCAATTAATTGGCCCTGAGCTTTCGGGAGAGCCAAGCAACTGAGCCACATCCTTCTACAAAAACAGTCGGACACACGGGCACTTTATTTTCTCGATACTCGAGTACAAGAAATGCATCGCACACAGGATACACATCCTCTTCAAGCGATCGAAACCACCTGTCGAGAGGAAATCAAGATAGGCCCTGAGTGTCCACCCGACGGATTCTCAGTCGAGTAAACGCTCAGGGGCTACTGACGAAGGGATGGATCCTAGGCCTATTGGGTGTGCCTACCCGGTCTCAGGCCCACGGCCCAAGAGCTAAAGAAGGCGCCACAGATTACTCTAGAAGGCCCAATTGAGGCCCACCCGCAAAGCCTTGCGGGTCAAGTTAGGAAACTTGTAACCGACTCTAGGTTAGAGTTCGAGTCCTCTCCGGTACAGTTTGAGACCTGGCCACCTATATAAGGCCAGGAGAACCACAGGAGAGGGACCAAGCAATACCGCATCACCAAGCCTTGAGATCGAGATCATACTCTCGACTTGAGCAACCCCCATTGTAACCGATCTACTCCTTAATATAGATCGACAGAGGCAGGAGTAAGGGTTTTTACCTCTAGGAGGGCCCCGAACCTGGTAAATCGTGTCTCCTGTCTAGACGACGATTGTCACCAGGGCCTACATGTTCTCCTAATCGAAACCCTATGGGTTCACCCGAGGGACTTGTTGAGATGCAGATTCGACACTGGTCCAAAATGTACTCTTTCAGGTCGAGATGGGTCTAGAAGCGTCGTACCGCCGACATGTTGTGTGGTGACCCAGCACACCACTGCATGTGTAGTGCGTAAGTCGATGACATAATACTCACAGAAGGACTTACCTGTGAATATTACATCCCTCAGTGTAGTACAACAGAAACACAGCGGGTCCAGGCAAAACTATAGGATACAAACTTCATTACAAAATCTGGAGAATCTCTTTGATGAATCAAGATCTCCTGCAAATGAAACATCAGAAGAAGCAATGCGAAGCTCCAAGCTGGAGAAGAACTCTAGCTCAGAACTAATCTACCATGGCTGATGTCAGCCCTAATCTATGGCCTGCAACAGCTAATTCCGAGAATGGTCTCCACCTACAACTTGATAGCTTATCCTCCTCCAGCATTGTTGATGACGATTCTTTACTGGCTAAGTAGTATAAGACTCCACCTAGCTTCATGAGGTAACGATGGCTTCATGATGACGACTTCCATAGGCTTCAACTCTAAGAAGGGGATCAAACGGGAACGAATGAGTAACGAGCGTTACTCAGCAAGTTCATGATATATAGTGGGTAGTTTGATGCACTATCGACAGATTTAGACTCGAAAGAGTCGTAAGCTAATGCAAGGTTTTGTAAAACTTTCTTCAAGAGGTTGCTTTTAATTCTGAAAACTATGCCCGCCAGACCATCACAAAATCTAGAACTTCATGGAGTTGCCTTTCCTGTAGCGTTCGCAGTTCCTTCCTGGAACAGGGGGTAACATGACACATCTTTTTACACTCTGCAAGGGTGCGTTACTTTACCCATGGACGACCATGACCATGTTGCACAACCAGGTGTATATTACTGTCCACTCCCACTCAGGTGTGGGGCCCGGTTGTTGGTCCAAGCCAAACTGTGCTTCTCCGCACAACGCATGCCCACCCATTTCTGCCAGCAGGTTGAACGCCTGATTCCACCCCTCAAGATGGAGATCTACACGCCCCTGGCAGACACTCATAGACCCCAAAGTCCGTGGGACGTAAGGGCTCCCACCCATGTGCATGTAGTCTCGCAAGACCTACAGCGTACGTCTCTGGCAGCCCGTTGACATGCGAACGAGAGAAGATCACATCTGACTTACTCCCCCCATAGAAGACCCATGGTTAACGCGGTATTTACGGCGCACCGAGTTCTGACGGCATCTGTGATTAATTCCTAGGTAATACTTTCCCATGCAGATGGAACCTTCCTTTGACCTATTCATCTTACCATGGTTCCATTCGCCCACCAAACAGAACACTACCACTCGGGTAGTCATCCAATTAGTCATATTATTATAAAAATAGGACCATGCATTCTTTTGAGACTAGGTGGTAATACGATAGAGTTTTTGCAATTAGTTTGTTATGAAGCACTGCAAAGGATATGAGCAAGTGATGAACTTGCCTGAGATTGAAATAACAATAGTAATCCAAGTCTTCGGGGTTCGAGGTCGCGTAGAAAAATCCCGACATCTGAAAGATAGAAAAGTAGTCCCAGTAAGGACTATAGAAAAAACTAGCAAGGATGATACATGCATAGTAATGATATGCATCGTGAATTACCCTGGAAAATACCCCAGCTTACAAGAGTAAGCCACGTTTGACACGATAACCTACTCACACAGGTTTTTAGGTGAAATGTTTCATTACTTGGGGTGATGTGGTTATTACTTGTTTTAGACTTACATGTGTTTCACTTTTACTTAGCAAACAATTGTTATCATGTTTAGATAGAGGTGTTTATTACTTGGTTAGATAACAAAACAACATCACATGGAAAACAACTATGGAAAAGATAACATACACAATTTATTTACCTCCATAGGTGTAGAACAAATGACAAAGAGTTTAATTGAAAACGATGAACTAATACAACTACTCTATTATCACACAACTTGTTAGTGACTTGTGATGATAGGTTTAGTAGGTGTGAAAACATGAGGGTTTTATTAATAAAGAACATAATGTTGTGGTAGTTGTTTATGGCTATAATGGAATATTTTAGAATTCAATTATACCTTTGGAAACATTTTTTCATAAGTTGAACAAAATGTTTTATGTTTGACATATTTGATTTGATATATTATTCAATGCTTTCTCAAAATATTTGAATAAATTATTAATTTATTAATTTTAAATGAGTTAAATGACAAGGCAACTATAGCACACACGAAAACTTGGTCAAATGACTATGAAAACATCATAGATGAGTTGCATTTGCCATTTGAAGCATTTTGGTATATAACTTGTATTTTTCTGATTTTATGAATTATTTATTATTTTTCTAATTTTAAATGATTATTTTAATTAAAGAAAATGTTTAATTTTTAAACTTACAAAACATTTTTGAAAATTTGATAAACATTTAGATTATATTTTTATGATAAGTATTTTAAAAGATATTGAATTAATAGTTTTTATTCCTATTCTGCCATTTTAATTGACAGGTGGGGCCCACCTGTTATATTCGGTTTAATTAAAAGAAAAGAAAAGAAAAACTTTATGATGTCAGTATGACATCACGATTGCATCAGCAGTGGAGGGGATCCTCCCTGTTGAACAGAAATCGCGCGATTTGGCTTGAATTAATCCAATTGCACTTGACTACTAGCTAGAGGAGCTCAAGGGGAGTCGAATGGGCGGCTCGAGGGACCATATGGTCGCCGGAGTCGCCGGCGACGAGCGGTGGCGCGGCGGCGCTGTACGGTGAACGATGACTCGATGATTCCCTTGATGAATCTCATACCGGGAAGCACCCATGCGTGCACGGGGTCACCAGGAAGATGTTGGTGAAGGTGATTGGGCACGGCGAGCTTCCAAGCGATGACGAAGTCCTGATTTGGCCGACGGCCGGATTTGGGGAAGAAATCCCGATTCGTGGCGCCTAGGCCATCCCCGCCCCTAAGGGAGCTTGAGTTGAGGGAGAGGACTACTGGGAACTCCGTGGTGGTCTCGGTTGCTTCCGGGGCTGCCGGAATCGACGGCGCACGGCGGCGGTCGTGTATGACTAGGGTTAGGGTTTCGTTTCACAGAGGCAACGAGAGAGAGGAAGGCAGTGAGAAAGAGGAGGAGGGAATGATCGATGGGGACGTCTCCTCTCTTCTTATCCTCGATGAGGAGGCAAGTAGGCAGGTCGTGCCAGTGACGGTGAGGCCACGTCGACCCTCCTCTGCCTTCTGGCTCAAGGTTGAAGAAGAAAAAGAATTGGCATCTTCCAATAACCCCCTAAGATTTCTGTAAATCGCATTCTAGTCCTTCTGTCTTAAAAACAGAGAAGATATCCTTGTTTTCAGGGCCTTATTGCAAAGATAAAAATTATGAAAAATCATATTTGGATTCCTTATCAAATTTTGCATCTCACCATGTTTTGTTTTGGTGAATTTGAAGAATATTTGTATTTTTTATTTAGGGCGCTAGATTAAGTGATTTTGTTGTTTTCTCTTTATTTTATTTATTTAATGGCTTTAAAATTATGATAAAGCATGTTTAATAAAAGTACACAATCCAATCTTGTGGATACCAAGGTGGTGTATCATAATTGGACAATTTTAGGTATAATCCCTTATAGAAAGTAATTTAGTAAAATTACTTGGTACTGGTTATATGCATTATTACGAAAATAATTTAATATGGAATTTTATTCCATGTCACACCACATGATTTCAATGAGTGAAAGAACCTGTTTTCTTTTTATAATACTATGTTATTTTCATAGTTAAAACTCTTAGCAATTTTGGTTGACATTTTACTTAGGTAGGTGTAGGCCATGTTTGCTGTTTTTAGTACTTTAACAAATGAAAAATATGAGTGGCTTTTGGAAGTCTCATTTGTTTGTTTTCCATATAGTTTCCAATATGGATATTATCCCATGTTTGTTTTAGATCATGTAATCATTTACATATGGTTATATGGATGAATTCTTGTTGTTATCCATTTATATTATGGGTGAGGAAGATCTGGAAAACAAGAGAATTAGTTTGTTTCCACCTACCTCAGCATATCACAAGACACATGGATGCAAGGGCTTGTTATTATTTTCTCTCTTGATAATTGTTTCCATTAAAGATATTATTATATGTTCCTCATCTCAGATGAACTTGTAAAGGAATAGATATTATAGGTTCTCTAATAATACCTAATGATTCACTGGATAATTTCTTATGATCCCTTACTGTAGAAGTGTTGCTTCCTGTGGTCTTCTGTTGCTTGATGTTCTTCTCTCTAGTTGCCACTAGTCTTCTGTTATCACTTTTGTCCATTGCAGGTAGGTTCCTCTCTTGGTTTCCAACCTCAACTATCTCACCATTGTGGTGAAAACATCCAATTACTCCAAGCAAGGATTTTACTTAGATGATTGTAAAAGAATGTGAGTTTATTTTATGACATCAAGTTGCCATGTGCATATAAGAAGAATTTGTTAACAAGTGGGCCAGACTTGCCTCCAAATTACTACTCATATACACTTGTATGAGATGTACTAGGTTATATGATCTTATGTTTATTTGTGTAAGACACTTAAGTGTTTAAGTATACAAAAGTGAGCTGTTAACAAGGTCTAGAAACTTGTTACCAAACTACTTATATATAACACTAACATCGGAGTATCATACTATTTCAAGAGAGTTAATAATATCATATCAAGATATAAGAGTTTCCAAGTACTCTTATAGAAGATTAGAGTAGCACTTCAAGCACACTCTAAATGATCTTCTTGAAGATCTTCCTATGGTAGTTTCTCCTTTCTTGTGGATTGCTTCTCTCGCAGAATGATTTAGAGAAGATTGGGAACAAGATAGAATGGTCTTGAGAACATAACAAGATCTAGATTAAGAGTTAGTTCATGCTTTTATTATCCTTCCATATACTTCTTATTTTCTTTCCCAAAAGATATGTTCTTATATCATATATGATTTATTTACTTAGTTTCCCATTTACTTCCTCTAATAGAGGTTATTACTTGTTGTTATTCCTTAGTTGTATCCAGAGATACCTTAGTTGTTGAATTTTGATGTGTATAGAAATTTGAAATGTTTATGGAATGATGGCTTAATAATAAGATGATCCAATGGTTCTTTGGTGTGTTTAGATTTCATATGCTCACTTGTATAAGATGATGGAAACAATGAGCATTTAAAGATTATTCGGGTTTATTGACTTATGTCATAGTTGTTAGTTGTTTTATCAGGTGTCATGATTTTACTTTATATCCTTCTTTTGTAAACATAATGCTGATATAGAGGTTGAAAAGATCATATGTAATGATTAAGGTTTAACAATAGTTTAAGAATATTTAGTTCTTCTTTTAGATACTTCTTTTATGGTTGATGAGATATGTACATATTCGATAAATATGTTAATACAATTATCAAGTCATTTCCCACTTGTGGGTTTTCAGTTAACACTTGTGTCATCATTTGTTTTTCTATTGAACCTTTGTATTTACTTGTAATGGATTACTTAATAGTTACTAAATAATTTGGAAAGATGTTGTGTGAATGGTTGATAACTTAAGTAGTTATGAGATAATTTATAAGAGGCTTATGTGAATGATTGATAATTTAAAGAGTTGTTGTTTTATAGGTGATAACATCTCTGTTGATGAGATGGTTAAGTTGTGTATTACTCATTGGTGGAAGTATGATTATCAATTGTGTGATTTGGGTACTCACCCCTCTTTGAGTTCTAGATACCTGGTGAATTATCCCAAGTCACTTAAAGACTTGTGATTAAGGTTGTTGAAAGTTTGTGTTGGTCACAACCAATTATGGTTTGTGTTATCAGGTGATTTGATTTCTTAAGATACCTGTTATAAAGATCATTCCAAATGTACTCTTGACTAGATGAACTAGACCTATTTCATCATGTCAAGTGAAACTTTGGTCACTTTGATTCGTTTAAACTTTCACGCCAAAATTTCCCGTACGTTTAGATGCATGCTTTGCAAATGCACATATTATATTTAGATCCTTATAACCTCCCAAACACTAGGATGTTACATGTTGTCAGGTCACATGTGTAAGCGAAGTGTTTTATTCAGAAAACCCCCTAAAATGGAGGGAATTATATCATATATCATATTCCCCTGTTTCCCACCGATTCCCTAATCATACTTCCCAAATTAGATACCCAATGGCGATGATTTGGTGGTAGCGGATGGATTGTGGTGACAAAGAGCAAGCAGTAATGGTGGAAAATGAGCGGGGCATGCGGTCGACTCATGATAGCGAGCGGTGGCATGGTGAGCTCGGTGTTGCTTACGGTGTTCACGGCAACACGAGCGATGATGAGGCCTCGCCTAAGGTGTTCGGAGTAATGTGTCGGGACCCAAAAGCATATTGAGAAATTGACCCTTTTTTGTTCGAAATTTGTATATGGCACGGTGATAATCATCAATTCAGCAAAAAATCGTTGAATTTAGGATAATGTGGTGCATCATGAGTTTGATCATGGCCACTGTGAGGTGAATTATGTTGTGAAGAAGCAATGCATGGCTAGAAACATGATCAAAGATATATGAGAAGATAATGTGAAGATAGCTAGAGAAGAAAGTATATGAACTAAAAGTTGTGATAAAAAGAATGAAGTAAGAAAAGACGATCATGGCAAGGGCCGACAAGAAACAGATGAGAGGGAGCAATGTGTACGAAATATGACTTGTAATTTTATTTGTTCCATGTGCCATTATTTATGTTGTATTCAACGACAGAGCCAATGGGGGCGCGTTGGGGCCATGGCTCCCCCCTTGGAGATCTTTTGTGCGAACAACCCCTTTTAATTTGTAGATTTGACCCCCCAAATTTAGCAAAATTTAACTATATGCCCCCTCCAAGTTATGTTATATGCAATTGGCCCCCCTTGTATTGCCATCCTGGCTCCGTCTATATTTGTGTTGATTATTAGCTGATTTATGTGAATGGTATGTGTTTAGGTATCTCTAGTTGTGTTTGAAGACAACTGTGGTTGAATAGACAAAAAAAATGTTTGGTTTCGAGACAAATATATTATATATGTGCATGGTTGTGATATATGAGGAAATTTGATGACGCTACTTTGAAATTTGTGCTAGATAGTTATATATCAAAGTGAAAATGTAATTTGGAATATTAAAGTCCATATTTCTTGACATGTTGAGATATATTTTGACATGTTCACATGCATATTGAAGGGTTTGGGAATGTGGAATGTTTAGGACATGACGGAAATGTAATGAAATGAGATCCGATCAGACTTTCTGACATCAGTGATTTCCTCCATATGTTCAGATTGTCATAACACGTGACATGCTCTCCTTATAAGATTTTAGCATCCAAGGAAATGCTAGCATGCAAACTCCTTCTAGCATCTGACCTTAATTTCTTATCTTCTTCACCCTCTCCCTATCCCTAATGCAATATATGCATACAAACCATGCCTAATTCATTAACATAAAAAAGCAAGCCAACTTTGAATACATGATTGTGCATGTCCACATGAGGATTCAAAACTCAGAACTTGTACTTCAACCTCTTATCATCCTCAAGTGCATCATAATTCAACTTAGTGTGATCATTCATCTCTGTGTGTACAAAATCATTAAAAAAAAGTCCACCGCCATCCTCTACATCACTGACTATCTAAAAATTATGATTCAATGACCTAAACGTATTTGGATCGGCAAAATTTAGAGTAAGAGATTCAAAACCATCTTCTATTTTAACTCTTGTAGCTGATGTGCCTTCACTTGATGGCACTATCCTATGCACTTTTCTTCGAGCCGATAACATGTGGCAGCTCTAGACCTCCATCGATGATAACATTATTCCTAAGCGTCCTCGGAAGTTAACATGATCAACCAATAGCATTAGTGTCTTCTTCCCTTTATTAACTCTGATCATTGCTAATATGTCTTCATCCATCTCAGTGCAAACTAAACAATCAACGCTTTCTTTCCTTGGCTGGCACCAAATAAACTGAAATTGTCCAACCATCTCATAACCTAGTTGTGCAAACTAAACAATCAACAATTTCTTCCCTTGTCTCGCACCGATAAACATGAAATTTTCCATCCATCTCATAACCCAGCTGCTTTAAAAAAATCTTTTATCCAGTGTACAGATCAAGTATTAGCATTACAATGATCAAAACAAGTCACCATCATCTCCCACAATGCACAAATATGCATAATTATGAGCACCACACATTTCTCAATTGAAAAAGCTACTAAATCCACAAAATTGACTTACTTTAGTTTAGCCAATGGGATACGTTGTTTCTTGTGGGATCGTAATTATGATGCGTGTTAGGGTGTGTAAAAGTAGTACTATAAATGTTAGCCTAATTTATCTATTTTTTTTCAAGATGTATATTAAATCCGAATGGAGGGAGTATTTTACAATAATTAGCAATAATTAGAGCTCATCAAACATCCAATATAAAGCAAAAAAAGAAAATCATAGGTGCACATGAATGAGTACATGAACAATATCAATAACTAAAACTATGTTCCTGTGCTCCGCTCCAAACGACACACCACCACCTAATCCATCATCGTTAGAGCCTCAAAACCAAGTGGATCGTCGGGCCTGAAGAACTCTTGCTAAACTCCACCCCAACAAAAACTTCATACCATTGTCCGAAGAGACTTCTTTGATACGTCAAAGTTTAGACTCAGGCGAGATATGGACAAACCGTTTCTTGTCATGGGGAGACGAACATGTAAGGTAGAAAACATGAATAGCAAGAAAATGGGTCATTTTCATCAATCTGACAATATCAGCGCTCAGGACAGAATAAGGTAATTCTAATGATTTCTACGGATGTAATTACCTCTTGAATTTTTTTCGATGAGATATTTAATATTTAAAAGGTTTAAACATTACACCCAGACTCTGCATAACTAGAGCAAACCAATAAAACAAGGTCTTAGGGACAGAACTAGCAGGTCATCGTGTGAGTTTCGCCGACTCCACTTCCGCCTCCTCCATAGTCGGTTCCCCTCTCCTCCTTCCGGCCTTGCCGGCGTCAGGAGGGGTGAGGAGACCGATCTATGAGTTGGGTTTTTAAGTAAAAGTAGGGTTTCCAACAGATTAGCTAGGTTAGGGTTTTGGTGACCGTCTTCATCGTCAATGAAGATGGTATCGTCTGAAATAAGTGATCTTTGGCCCACTATTTAAGGACGAGATTTCCTTCCTTTCCAACGTCAATGGTGGTGTTGAAAGATTCGGTTTTTCTAGCTATGGTCCTTTATATCTTGCTTCGCCGGATCTGTTTTGGATCTTTTCTCATGGTTGCTCTCAGTGTCGTCGATCGGGCTATTCGGGTGTTTTTTTCCTGCAATACTGATGTTGATACTTCTGTCGATGTTGGTTGATTACTTTAATGGCTGTTTGCATGCTCGCGGCCTTGGCAGTGCGGCTCAAAATATTTATGAGAGAACTCTCGTTGGTACTTACAGGTTTGTGATTCGGTTTCTATGCTCTAAGAATTCCTTCAGAAATGTATAAGATTGTGTAATGAAAGAACAGAAAGTTTGAAAATTTGAAAATTTGCTAGCTTCTCTTAGACTTTATTTTATAATCGTGGCAGTCAGTCCGTACGTGCATCTATACCATATACTATATTCTACGATAAATATATATCACGATATTGACCGTCAAAGAAAGGAGATGCACATAGCCGAATTGCCTTTTGATTTAAGCAGCGAAGCAATTGGATCTGCACCGACAAAGATACATGTCTTGAGCTTTGAAACTTGGAACTCGACTTCATTTAGACGCGCCGTACGTAGGTCGACCACCTCTGAGTCAGTCTCTGGACCCATGCGTATGTACAGTAATACGGTACGTGCCCCACGAGGGCCAAGATGGAGGGAACGCACACGCACGCACGCAATCTAGCCACCTCCCCAACCAACTCAAATTAATGTTAATCACCCGAGCGATCACACTGCCGCTGTACGCACGCTCTCTTGATCTCGATGGATCCAGGATTGTACTACATTTCACAACGACCTGACTGACCGGTCAGTGAGTGAGTCCAACATACACTTCTCTGTGCGTAAGTACGTAGTTGTATCTTCTATATATACCCAAGCTAGCTAGCCCAAGACCACCACACATCGCCACACGCAAACACACAGCGATCGATCGCTTGACTCGCACGCACGCACGCAAGAGGAAGCAAGTACGTACGTACGCTCGCGACCGACCGATCACTCCGCTAAGCTAGCAGCAGCCATGGCTTCCGCAGGTGCTGGGCGTAGCTGCTGTGCAGTGCTCTTGGTGGCGGTGGCGATGGTGGCGGCGGTTGGGCAACTGGCGCGCGGTGACTTCGCGGCGGACCGTGCGGAGTGCGCGGACAAGCTGATGGGGCTGGCGACGTGCCTGACGTACGTGCAGGCGACGGCGACTGCGCGGGCGCCGACGCCCGACTGCTGCTCCGGGTTCAAGACGGTGCTGGGCGCGAGCAAGAAGTGCATGTGCGTGCTGGTGAAGGACCGCGACGAGCCGGCGCTGGGGCTCAAGTTCAACGTCACCCGCGCCATGAACCTCCCCTCCGTGTGCAACATCCAGGCCACCTTCTCCGACTGCCCCAAGATCCTCGGCATGGCGCCCGACTCCAAGGAGGCCCAGATCTTCAAGCAGTACGGCATCGAGCACGAGGGCAAGAACGCGCCCAACGCCGCAACGCCCGCCGCCGCCGCCGCCACCGGTACGTAACCATCATTCATCCTCTTCAACAGAACGCCGTGTTAAACTGAACACGCCGGTGACATGAGAACGAACGAACGGCGTACCGGACACGTCGGTAGGTCACCAGACACCACATACGTACACGCACATGGCATGGGCGACGACCGGCTTTCCGGTGGCTGTGCGAGCACGATTGCGACCGCGAGCCACCGCAGTTATGTCCAGAAAGATACGGGCAGCAGTGCGAGCATTCACTCGAGCCGGCCGGAGGGTAGTGACGGGAGGAGTCAATGTGCCGTGCATGCCATGCATGGCCCATCTCCAACTGTGCACGTACTGTTCAAAAAAAACTGTGCACCTACGTGTCGTGTACCTGACACTTTAGAGTGTCTTAGCAGAAATTGGTGGGTGGGTACGTGTCGCTGCTGCAGCGAGCCTGCACGGTCTTTTCCAGAACAAACAGAGAACCAATGATCACTGACCACTGGTACTGTAGTTCTCAGCTACTTAACTGGGCAACCTGTTAATCACACTTGTTAACAACTTTCTCTTTAAGGCTTCGGGTACCCGGCCGGTGCCTACACTTCTACTAGTATGCACCGGCACGAATGATTCTATACTTATTATGCATCTTTTTGCGACCTGAATTCTGGGGCTTTTACCGGTTCATAACTGTAGAACATGAATCTTTTTTTTGCCGACTATGTACATGAATCTTATGCAGGGGTGCTATTATCAGTTCAGGAACACTGTACAAAATCTTTTATGCGCTCTTCTATAAATATGCCTTTTCTAAATACGTCTTGCCCATCGCCCGTTAATTGCAGGTACCACCGGCGGCAAGAGCGCGGACGCCAAGTCCGGGGCGGAGAGGACCCACGCGGCGGTATTCGCCGGCGTCGTCTCATCGCTTCTCGCCTCCGTTTTTTTCCTGGGCTGTTAAGGAAAGAGACCGACACACGGTGGTGGGTGGTACATCATCGGGCTGGGTTGTATCATTTCTAGCCCGGGCCTTAAAGATTGGTGAAGAGGGTTGATTGATTGCTGTGTAGTGTATTCTCCCTCTCAAAAAAAAAATGTTGTGTAGTGAGTGAGCGAGTTACCTGTCTTTTTTGTTGGCTGCTCAGAAAAAAATGTATTTTCCCTTTGGAAATTAGTGAGTTGGCTGTCTGATCAGTTGATGTTGCAACTTGCAAGTCTCCTACAAATCGAAAATCATATTGAAAGTTTGGTTACGATCGAGCATTAGTTTCTCCCTCCCCCTCTTTCTTTTTTTGTTCCTTTTTCTGGAGCAAGAGGGTGTGTAATATGGGTACTCGCCATGGTGTGTTGTTACATGTTGGGACTCGGAAAGAATGTTATACTCTGTCATTTCGGTATGAGCAACCTTTTCATTTCAGGCCAAAAAATCTTGCTACCCCACTATCCCTAGTAGTGGTCGTCCAAACCACAACTGAACTAGTACAGATGAAAAGTGTTCACTAAGATGGCTGTACTTAAAATGACATGTATGATATAAGATAAACACCACGCTGCTTACATAAGTGTCATGTCTTAGCGAACATCGGCACACTTAACAGAAGGAACAAACTATTTGAAACATATAAGTGTAAAATTGCAGGGATTATAAAAAACAAAGTAAATTCACGATATCATGACTTTCTACATCCTATGGGAAACCAAAACATGAATTTGCGCTCATACTAACTCTGAATACTGTCCCGAACCTGCTCGTCTCGGTAAATGTTGAATATACACTTTTAATAATGCAGTGTCATCACTCATCCATGTGCAATTTTAGGTTTGCCGAGATTCACGAGAATTTCAGATAACCAACAATGGACAAAGATCACCTAAAAGTATTTTTTCTTCCACAATTTATCTATATCATATGATCATCGATGCTATGCGAATCTCCAAACAGCTCTATCAAAGTACTAATCTCTTCTCTACTACCTAAAAAGAACGATTCGTTCTGTCGTCCGTCAACAATGCATTTCGCTCGTCCTTCGTCAACACCTCCTCATTGTACTTCCTTCCGCATGGTTTTTTACCACGACCGGAATTTAATGCTCCACTAATTACACGATCAATCAGCGTCAACCGTACCACGAGTTTGTTCTCTCCCTCATCTCTCATCTTGGACTCTCCCTACGCCACCGATCCCCATGGCCCGATCCAGCCTCAAGCCCTCAACTATACGACTTCTCGACGCCATCGGGCATCCATCTCGCCGCCGTCATGCTGGGTCGGACGGAGGAACAGATTCACTGGTGCAGGGCGGGCGCCCGATGGTGAAGGAAAATGAGAGGAGAGGAGAGGTGGGGATCTTGATGGGCGGCGCCGTTGGTGGCGGATCCACCATAGGGCCAAGCAGGGTAGCTGCCATGGATCACCCGTGGCGAAGCAGGGTACCCTGCCAGCCCCCAACGTGAGTTGATTGATCCCTAATCGACTAATCCCCAATCCTTGCGCCGCCAATGCACGCCGGACGCCGTCACCGGACTCCTCCACGCCGCCGCCCGACAGGGCACGCCCATCCTCCTACACGTCGTCGGACTGCCTCCTCCGCTGCCAGAAGCCTTCCTCCTTGGTTCCTCGACGCCGATGGGCGCTGGACGCCTGCCTCTACCAGACTCCTGCTAGGAGACGGTCATCTTCCTCGTGCTCCTTACTGATTTTCAGCTTTCCTGTTGGCGCTCATCTATGCGTCTTACCTCCGTGTTTATTCGCCGGTGATGGATAGGAGGAGGAGGCCGAATGTATCGCCGCGCATGAGGACAGGAATGCACTTTCCCCAGATCGCCAGTGGCAGCCCGCCCGCTCGAGTAATCTTGAGAGTGCAGGACCTCCATCACTACCCCGTCGTTGTGTGCCGCTAGAAGGTCTCGCCGCTGGGTACAAGCACCTTATTGTTGCGTCTCGCATCTCTGCTGGGTACAAGATCTTGTAGGTATGTGTACGATCTCTTCGTGGATTTTCATTACTGCATGACGAGCTAATGGAGGATTTTCCATGCATGGAATAGATGCTAAAAATATGCAAGTTGCTGAATATCCTTTGTTTAACCTTATAGAGCTAGGTGACTCTTGCAATTGCAAAGAAAATGCTCTTGATATGATATATGATAAACAAGATCATCCGACGCAGTCATTATTGCAAGAAAGCCTAGGTACGCTTGGAAGTGTCTCTGACCAATTATAGTCACGATTTTCTTTACTACAAAAAACCTTTTGCTATGAGAGTTATTATTTTGGTTTCTTTCCTTGTCGGTGTACGCTTAATCCTATGAGTGTGAATTTAATTGCCTAAATATTGACCAATTTAATGTTCGCTTAATGTTTTTCTTTTCCAATTTTTTTTTCTGTAGGTGGCCTTCAGGTTTCTTCATTGAAAGTATTCTTCAAAGGAACCTGATAAGCCCAAAAAAGTTCGCAGCCTCCAGCGATGATAAAGCAGAGGGTGCAGCGCGAAGGGGCGAGAAGCAACAAGAGGGTTCTTCCGTAGGAGAAGGGCCATTCGTGGAGTCATGATGTCTGGTCTCTGGTGGAAGGACGGGGAGCTACTCAAATGAACAAGAAAAGGTACAGACCGTAGAGCTGTGCAATATTCAGAAAATAGCGCTATGATTTTCTTTCTTTTGATTTGGAAGTGTGTGGATCATGCCACCCAACAGTACGTAAAATGAAACCTGATCAGGGTAATTAAGGTGGAGAAACTTTTTTTGTTCTGATGTAGGGGATTTACACCGACAAAAGTATCTATCTACATTAACAAGAGGTCTCGGGTAGGCAAACTTTAGCTGCACAACATAAAAAATGTCAACTATTCCCACTGCTCTAATATTTGAATTTCGAGTTGGGTGTGCAGCTGGGCATTGGCGACTCCATGGATTCTATCATGGATGACCTTTTGTAGTGAGCGCTCTTGGTGAGTTGTAAATTTTATTCCAGTTGTATTATGTTTCATTTTATCTGTTGCATCTTTGATGAAAAGTAGAAGCATTCTTAGTTCATATAATGTTTGTTTGTCTGCGCCGGGTCACGAGTGGCTTGACCCCAAATTTAATTGTATTACTATAGTAGTTTTATAGGCATCAACATCAAATTTGCAACCGACAAAAAGATATTACTTCATTTCGGTAGAAATAACAAACTACTAAGATTTATTTGTCCATCTAAGATTAATTCAGAAACTCAGTAATGTCTAACTACATGTTCTTAAAAAACAGAGGTATTAAGATTTGTGTTGCCATCTAAAATTAATTCAGATAAATCAGTCTTGTCTATCTAGAAGCAGTTCCTTTCTGCGAACATATGACTTTGGTGCCTAATTGTATTGTCATAACTACATCGTCTCATCATGTACTAAAATTTGGGAGTCAATCTCTATCAGATTGCAATTTATTGGGACATACTTAAACGCTCTATTTTTTCTCAAGGTAAGAATAGAGGGTTATTGGCCTAACTGTTTTCTTGTTTTGCAAATCTACAGTGGGGCTGGAAGAATATTGCTGGTTCTCGCCTTCCAGCATTCACAAGCAGACAGTATGAAGCTATAATTGGTAGTGTAGATTTCATCATTATAAATCACTACTTTTCTGTCTATGTGAATGATCGCCCTTTAGATAATGGTGTGCAATATAAACCTGATTTGTCAATTACATACAGAAGTAAGCATCATTGCTTTACTATTTTATTGACAACATAGTAAAAAAAATTCATACTATTAACATGAACCGAGTTAACAATTGTGTCAACACTTATTGAACGGATTTTGAGATTTGTGTTCCCAATAGCACTTCTGATGTAAATATATATGTTTCTTTGATGCAGCTCCTAAAACACACCCTCCAGCTGGTAAGTAAAGTTTTCATTAAAAAATTAATTATCAACAACTTGCTAGACTATTCTGGATATGGATATTTCGATTGCTTGTGTTGCATACTAGGGAGTATTAATACTCTGTATTGGCCGCTCCACCAAGGAATTGAGGGCAGATGCAATTGCTCTAGCTCGGTTGCAGACACAAGATGATTTTATAAGCATATTAAAAGGAAAATGCTTCAACAAGATGTAAATAGAATCAGAGTAGGAACTTTGTATGCAGATTTTTGCGGTGTATATGAAGGAATTTGTATGGAATAGAAATGAAATGACAATGATGTAATACAGAAGAAAACATTACAGATTATTACACCCTTCTATTTGAATTGTAAGTTCTTATTTTATCGTTATAATTACTATTACGTTGTTTGGAAGTTAAATTTGTGCTGATATATGTGAAAAAACAATGCGAAATAATTCAATGTCAGCTAAACAGTTACTAAGCACACAAACTCATTTTAGGGTGGGCAATATCCCTGTTGAGTGTTTGAAGTTTGAAGTCAACAATTATGTATTATCTTTACTATCAAAGAGAAACATTGATTTGTCGTAGGGCATCTTTTGCTTAAATTTCATGACGAATTTGGTGTGATTTGATGATCTAAAAAGTAGTATGTTTTGCAAAAATAAACTATAGCACATGGATTTCAAAATTATGTTTGTATCCCGTAGCAACGCACGGGCATTTGTCCTAGTCACTAAAAATATGTCATCACAACAAGTTAACACTGGTAAGGCCCGGCTTACCGATTTTTGAACCGTGCTACGTTGTGCTTACTTTTGCTATTGAAAATTAACCAATTATTTTTTTGTTGATAAAAGCAAGTCAAGAGAACAATAAAGTTGGTCAAAAGATAAAAACGGGAGCAAATGAGATTATGATAATTCGCTGCTATGCCAAACGCATGAAAGTATTTAGTTTAATTGGGCTATCAGTTTAGCCCGTTGCCAATGTAAAAAATTCTCATTTTTTTTCCTTTTTCTTCCTCGATCCACATATTGACTTTAGTTATAAAAGCATCTGATATAGATGTAAGTAATATTACCGTTATGATTTTATTAGATAAATTTAAAAGGGTTTAAATAGTTCAAAATACTGCAGGTGCACTAGGAGTACTTGACAATCGTTACTACTTATGCATCCTTCGGTCCGGGCCTCTCTCACCCCCTTTTGTGCCAAACAAGGTCAAGATCTATGGTTGGCTCCTCTGCAATTATAGATTATGATAACCAATCCAAACCACGATAATTTGAAATCTTTTGATGTTGATTTTCGTTGTGCACTTGTGACACTCTTTGCAAAGACCAACAAGAATAGTGAACATATTTTGTCACCATTCAGTTGATTTCAAGCCTTCCTCCACTATACAAGGGTTGATACCAACCTTTTTAATTATTTTTATGAAATTGTGACCACATGTAATTTCTAAAAAGATATATTAAATGTTCAATCTATAACAATTTGTATTTTTTGAAGATACATAAATTAGTATTTTGATACCAAACTTTACAAGGTAACTATTTGATAAAATTTTAAAAATTACAAGGTATATTTTTTAAATGAAATAAATATACATACATAGAAATACTAAAATAAGCACGAAATTTTGGTATATAAGAATGAAATGCATGTCTTACATCAAGATGACATCCACTGACCGACATGATGCATTTTTTTGGTGCATCAATGCATTTGTACCGATACAATGAGAGGTCGCGGTGAGCAAGGATGTGGCTGCAATCATATTGGCTAATGAAAAAGTTTTTTTAACTGTAATGCATAATATATTTTGTGCACTTCCTATTTTTCATTCAAAAGTACTATCATTGATGGATTTTTTTTGTCCAGGAAAAATACGTCATATCTTTTATACGAAAACTTTCAGGTCGCATTTTATGGTACTAATTTTGTTAATGATCATTATTTTTCATGTTTTTGCAAGCTTCGAAATACCACAACTTGATATGCAATACCTCACTTTTTAGCACATTTTTTCCTGATGATCGTTCCTTCCATTGAACTAAGAACTATCAACAATAATTTGCAACTTTACACGAGTGAAGAAAGATTAAGAAACATACATCATAGGCGCAAATAATTACATGTCAGGTGGTTTGAACATAATGGAGGAACTAACTAGATGTACGATCGATGATATATATTCAAAGATAACAATCTTTTTCATCTCATGCCGAAGACACAAGTACGATGAAGTAATTAGATATCATTCGTGGAGCTACAAAACTTGATGAGCAAGCCAAGAGGAGAACGCAATTTTTCTCTCTAAATCATTCGACTTCACTAGACATTATACATTACGTACTTAGATCTTTCTCATTTAGTATAAAACGGGTAGAAACATACAAACTAGAGATAAATAGAGCTTTAAATGGACTCAACTTCTTGCATGATACTGCTAGCAGCTTGAACTCCGGTGAGCGGCTTTGTGGCTGTGCCCGTTGTGATGTGATAGGGGCGACCGCTTGGCCGCCCCGGGCTCCAGGCGGCGGCGCCGTGTTATTGTTTGTTGTGCTACCCTGGCTCGCTCCGCTGGTTCCTTGATCCCCTACATTTTTATTTTCCAAACCTACACAGGCACCCCATTACTTATGTCTATACGAACGTGACAAAGCTAAATTGCTCCCCTGTTGGACATGGCTACGTCATACACCCATTTCTCTGTGACCTGTGTTTTATTTGCGATTTTTAATACTAATTAGTTTTATACTAAACATTTTCACCTCTATATCCGTTCTTTACACCAAATATTCACTATTTTTATAGATAAAATCTTTAGCATAATAACTAGTACTATTTTGATTTATTGTATCTAGCAACACTATTCACATACCTTTGTTGCTAGTACTTAAGTTAAAAGTTTATTGATATACATTTAAAACATTTGTCATGAAATTAGAGTAGTGGAAAGTATTACTTTTTTATGGATTTTATGTGAATATTTATTTTTATTTTAGTTCATCTGAGTAAGTCCAAGTCTAAATCTTAAAGCATATACGTATGATTTGGAACAAAATGTTTGTCAAGATGCGCCATAGTGTAACCATGTGATTGTAAAGGGTTAAGTACCTTGGATTATTATGACATTGGATTGTACATTTTATGTCTAGGGAAGTATATACCTATAAATGTTTGTTGAGTAGGATTGCCAAAATTAGTTGTAATCATGAAAATTTGTAGAGATCCCTCAAAGGAGGGAAACTTCTGGAGCTGACAAACTACGCATGGGGTGACAAAATGTGGTATGTTTTGGACTTCCTTGCTCTTGAACTTGCTACTTGCTTCCGTATCGAAATGTAATATATTTTAGTTTTTTCTAAACAAAACGCATCTAGACATATTTTAGTGGAAGATACGCATGAATCTATACACTAAAACATGTATAGATACGTTTTGTCTAAAAAAATGCTAAAACATCTTATATTTTGATACGGAAGGAGTATACCGGCCTCAAATGCCACTCATCGCTTGAGTGCGCGCACGTGAGTGGTAGGATCTAAGCGTCCGTTAGTGGAGGGGTATTCAGAGGCAGTGTCGGTGGACATGGATGTTTGGTGTTCTATGTAGAGTATGTGATGTTTTCAAAAAAAAAAATATGTAGAGTATGTGATATCCTACACAGGGAAACTTTGTCTGTAATAGAGAACATAAAGTAAAAAAAAATCTGAAAAATAAAATTGCAGGAAAGGAAAATTACAGTAATGTAAAGTTGTTTGCTTCGGAAAATTATCGGTCTTTCAAACACAGGCGTAGGAGTAATAAACGGGTATCAGTCGATCAATGATACTGCTGGTACTGTACCCCTCAATTATTACCGGGAACGCTGTTAGTACTCGTTAATGAGTTTCTCTTCAAGAAGTCAGGTGCCTACACCTGGTCTGTTTGCGTCCTGGGTACTGGTGCTTTTGCAGAAGCACGTACCAGTTGAAAACTGTACGAATCTGCAGAAGTGTTATTACCAGTTCAGAAACTGTACAAGAATCTTCGACTACTTATTGATCGAGCCACCTATGTTACCTTCTCTCATCCACATAAGGCCTCCTTAAATTGATTCAAAGGATTCCCTCACGATTTATGTAGGAATCACCTCCTCTGGAATTTTTTCTTCCACACACGGTTTGATTCATTGGATTGTACCCCGTAGGAACCAATCCTGTAGGAATCCGTACGTGTGTTTTCACAGAAAAAGTTAAATAAGGTCACACCTAATGGAAAAAATCCTACGGGAATTCCTGCGTCCATAGGATCAGACAAGGCAGGGCATTCCATTCCTTTGTATTTCCTGTTCCTTTTATTTTCCTTTCCTAAGAATCAAAGTCAAATGAAGTCTTGGCCGTCACTGGCGGCCTACAGGTACTGCAGGCGGGAAGAGCGTGGACGCAAGTCCGGTGCAGAGAGGCAGCGCAACATCCACACGATGGTGTTCGCCTGCGTTGTCTCGGCGCGGCTCGTCTTTGTTTTGGTTCTAGGCTGTTTAAAATAGAGACCACTAAGACTCGAATGTTATTGGGCTGGGTTGGGCTGCATCATTTCTAGCCTGAGCCTTAAGTCGAGTGAAGCAGAGGGTGATTGATTGCTGTCTAGTTCCCATTAATAAATTACTCCCTACCTAAAAGAAAAGTTCCAAAAAGAATTTTGTCTAGTGAGTGAGTTTCCTGTCTGGATGTTGCAACTTCCAAGTCTCCTAAAAAAAGGCGAACATCGACATGTTCAGCATATCATCCATATGACTCATGGTTTACCTTTCGGTTACGTGTTCCCAGGCCATGTCTGTACATGCTAGGCTCGCCAAGTAGAACCGTAATATTGCGTGTGTTTCAAGGCCATGTCTGTACATGCTAGGCTTGAAAACACCCGTTGTATGCGAACGTTGATTCTATCACACCCGATCATCACGTGGTGTCTCAAAACGATGAAATTTCTTAACGGTGCATACTTAAGGAAGAACACATTATTATCTTGATATGAAGTGAGAGTGATCATCTTATAATGCTACTGTCTCTATCTAAGCAAAACAAGATGCATAAATGTATTAACATCACAAACATCACATGTAAGGATAACGTGATATGATATGGTCCTCCTTGCACTTGATCTCCATCATGTGCATTATGGTATGATCTCCATCATTCCACCGGCGTGGTACCAAGTACCATGGCACCCCAATCTTGATTGTCCATCAATAATAAGACAACCATATGGATACCTTACGGTATATCAATAATTTTAAAAATAGATCATCTCATAATCAAATTTGTAACATTGACCATATCACATCACATGCCCAGCAAAAACTAGTTAAACGCCTCTAATTCATTTTTGCATATTTTACGTGGCTTAGGGCTTTCGAGGATAGAACCGTTCATACCTACGAACATCAACCACAACGTTGATAAACACATTTTTAACAACCCTTCGTAGATTAGATCTTAACTATAGTTGGAGATACGGACACCCCCTCAGCCATAAGTGAGACAATTCTCGCGTACATAGTACACATAAACTTAGTCTAGGGCAGCTTCATCCAACTATGCCACTAAGATCATAAAATACTCAAAGGAGGCAATAACATGATCATCAACGCCCACATACACATATGTGTTCTACCCGTACAAAACATATACGCATAGATCTGGCTCTGATACCACTGAAGGAGTCGTTGCATAGAAAACAAAAAATTTCCTACGTGAGAGACACCCAAAAGGCCAAGATCTAATCTAGGAGACGAAGTGCAACGGGCAAAGAGAGGGTTAAGGAGAACACATACCCTCGAAGACACAAAGCGTTACGAGATCAAATCTCGTTGTTGGCGTAGTCGTACTCACATCGATCCCGAAAGCGAGAAGATGTGCACCGCAATCCGGCGGTGCCTCCGTGATCGGTCACACGTACGGTTGATGACGACCTCCGTTTCCTCGATCCATCGGGGCGCGGAAGTAGAGGATCCCTCGGAACTCCAGCAGCACGACGGCGTGGTGTGGTGGAGAAAATTTCGTTCAGGGCTTCGCCAAGCGCATGAACATAAGGTGGATCAGTGGGAGGATGGAGATGACACCAAGTTGTGTGAGGGAGAGGGATCACATGCCCTCTATTTATAGGAGCGGAGGCAGCCACAAAATTTTGGTGCCTCTACCTCTCCCCTCATCATGTGGGTGGAGTCTCCACTCAAACCACTCATTCTCTCATCAATCCCCACTTAAAATTCCAAGGGTTTTCTTTAATAAATAAATAAAACAGTTTTATTTCTTAATTCTAATATTTGTTAATCTTATTAACAAACATTAACACTTACCCCCTTGAACTATTTGTTAATCAAAAATTAACATATACCACCTTGAACTATTTCAATATTTCCCGAAACAATTCCGGTGACTATTTCAATATTCCCCGAAACAATTTCGGTGTTGTCCAAACTTTTCTCCCATATTCCGTATCCTCTCAAATGCGTCATCGAACCTTAAGTGTGTCACCCTATGTTTCGCGAATAACATAGACATGATCGAGACTCCTCTCCGATCAATAATTAACAACGGGATGTGGAGATCCGTGATGACTCCTATGTATTCAAGGACGACTCTCGTGATCGTGTGAACCATCAACGTCGTGAACTATTTCCCTTTGTCTCGAGATATTTTACTTGTCCGAGATTCGATCATTGGTATCAACCATACCTTGTTCAATGTCATTACCGACAGGTACTCTTTTCTCGTTCCCATGATATAACATCCTTGTAATCATATCACGTGCTTGCAAGTAGTGTCGATGTGATATCACTGAGAGGGCCCAGAGTATATCTCCCCGTCATTTTGGATGGACAAATCCCACTCTTGATCCATGATCCTCAATTAATAATTTCCGAATACCTAACGTAACCTTTATAGTCACCCTGTTACGGTGTGACTTTTGATGACATCAAAGCACCCTTCCGGTATTAGTGATTGACATGATCTCATGGTCTAAGGAATTAGTTACTTCGTATGTTTGATATAACAATGTAAACTTAATGACTTGATCGCATTGCTATATTCACTTTGGGTATATGTTTATCATATCATTCTTCTAATGACATGACCCCGTTATTAACAACATCCAATGTTCATGATCAGGAAACCTTGATCATCTATTAATCAACGAGCTAGTTAAAAGAGAGGCTTTACTAGGAACCATTGTTTGTTTATTAAACACACATGTATCAACGTTTCCGGTTAATACAATTCTAGCATGAGAAATAAACATTCATCATAAACAAGGAATAAGATAATAACCATTTTATTATTGCCTCTCAGGCATATTCCCTTCATGGATGACCATGAAATTGAGCAGCGGGTGTAGGGAGTGGAGATGAGACAAGTGTGCTCAGAAGAGGGAGCTCACACCCTCCTTTTATAGGGGAGGGGGACAGCCCAAAAGGGGGTGACGGTGCAGGTCTTGCACTCGTTGGGAAACCCCAAGAGGAAGGTATAAAGAGCACAATAAAAAATTTCCCTTAGAAAGAAACCAAGATTGAATCAACTAGTAGGAGAAAGAAATTACTTCCGAAGGTTGATGCATGTGATATTGGCAGGGCGAGCTACCGGTTCAGCACCAACGTGGAACCTACACAACACAATCAAATGATTTTGCCCCAACGAATCAGTGAGGTTGTCAATCTCACCGGATTTGTTGAAAACAAAGAGATTAAACGTATGGTGTGGAAAACAGTAGGAAAACTATATGAGAATAATAGTAACAGTATGAAATAAGTAGGAATAGTATGAAAATACTGATTGCGGTGGTTGCATTATCAGTATGAGGAAAATGAACCGGGGTCCACAGTTCACTAGTGGTGTATCTCCATAAAAGATAGATAACATGTGTCGTAAACAAATTACAGCTGGGCAACTGATAGATATTAAGACATGCATGACATGATGATTACTATGTGATTCATGCGGGCATTACAACAAGATTCATAAACTGTTATCCAACTGCATCTATGACTAATAATCCACCCTTAGAATGTCATCGAGGCCCAAATCTTCAAGGAGTACGACATCGATCATGAGGGCAAGAACGCCACCGTCGCCACGGCCGCCCCCGCCGCCGCTACCGGTACGTAACCATCATCAATCTCTTCAACATAATGAAGGATTCGTGTTAAACTGCACACGCGGGTGATATGAGACGGAACGAACGAACGACGTACATGCCGGACACGTCGATCGGTAGGCCACCACACGACATATACACGCACATGGCATGGGCAACGGCCGACTCTCCGGTGGCTCTGATTGCACGATTGCAACATCGAGCCACCGCAGTTATGTCAAGAAAGATACGGGCAGCAGTGAGAGCATTCACTCGAGCCGGCCGGAGGGTAGCGACGGGAGGAGTCAATGCATCACTCAGGAATGAGCGAATACGCCGGCGGATTTTGGCCGTCGGCATATGGCCCTCGGCGTAAGGCCGCTTAGGCATATGCCAAATTGCCGTCGGCATAATTTTTTCAAAATAACTGGAAAATAAATCGATTTTTTTGAAAAAAAATTATTCTATTTCGGAATTTTGCACTTAGCCACATATTTAATCTCTAATTACATAATTAATCTGGTCAACATACTTAACTTAGTCAAACTTTCCGTTCGATCACCCATCCTAAAATTCTTCCAGCCCAAGCACGCTTAACTTTTGAGTTCCTTCCAAACTAGATTCTAAATGAGATGTTAGAACTTACTGATATTACTATCATATGAATCATATTAACCTAAGGTGAATGCTGTTAAACTTTTCTATTGTTTAAATTTTAAAAATATTTGAATAAATAACAATGATTATATAATGATATTTATTGAATAAATAACAATACAATGTTACAAATTAATTTATTTTTTGAATAAATTATTTAATATGGAATAATTCATATCTTAAAATCCGTAAATCAAAATTTGACAAATAAAATGTCTAAATCGATTAGAAAAATGAGAGAAATTCAAATATGACATCCATACCATAGAAACGTCGATAGTTTTAGAAAATTCGAACTCTTTTGATGAATAGTCATGGTGGCCATTTTGACAGTTTCTGCTGATACAGCTGGAAACAAGTCAAATTTGAACTACTGGTATCTCGTAGTTTTCTCATGTTTTTTTGGCAAAAATCATTTTTAGATACATAACTACCTATTTAATCAGAGATACACCAAGATTTTCTCAATATTCAACCCCTAGCTACGAACGGTCATGCCCGCCATCTTGACTTCTTCGTGAAACCGGCCTAGAAAATTCCAGGTTTTTAAAAAAAAAAAATCCAAAATGATGCAAGACCTTCGTGTGGTGTCATTATATATGTACTAATATCCACTAAAAAAAATAAACTTGGAATACGAAATTTTTGTTGAAAATATGTTCACATAAATGAGCTATCTCCTATGAACATTCTAAAGTTTCGGGCCAAATGACGGGTGTTATGGCCAAATTCAGGGCATAGTTTGTTTATATGTGCTTATATTCCACACAAACATGCATATTGGAAGCACGAAGAATGTTCAAGAGAAAGTTTTTCCATTTATTGAATAAAAATACATGTTCCATTTTTCGAGTGTGAAAAATGGCATTTTTTGTGAAGCACCAACCACAAATATGTTGCAAAACTCGGGAGCTGGAATTTTTGAAAATACTAGACCATGTTATATGCACAAATAACGAAATTGTTGCCTCCGAAAAGGTTTCCATCCACCTCTTTTGAAAAACACAATTTTCTGTCGATTTAGTTGAAAACAGGTCAAATTTGAACTACAAGTGTCTACTAGTTTGCTCATGATTTTTGGTAAAAATCATTTTTAGGTACACAACTAACTATTTCATCATAGATACACCAAGAGTTTATCAATATTCAAGCCCTAGCTACGAACGGTCATGCCCGCCGTCTTGACTTCTTTGTGAAACCGGCTTAGAAAATTCCAGAAAATTAAAAAAAAACCGAAATGATGCAAGACCTTCGCGTGGTGCCATTATATATGTCCTAGTATCCACAAAAAATTATAAACTTCAAATACGACAATTGTGTTGAAAATATGTTCACATAAATGAGCTATCTCCTACGAATATTCTAGGGTTTCGGGCCAAGTGACGGATGTTATGGCCAAATCCATGGAATAGTTTGTTTAAATATGCCCATATTCACACAAACATGCATATTGGAAGCAAGAACACTGTTCACGGAGAAAGTTTTCCTTTTCATTGAATAAAAAAACCATTTTCCACTTTCCGAGTGTGAAAAATGGTTTTTTTGTGAAACACCAACCACAAATATATTGTAAAACTTGCGAGGTGTATTTTTGAAAATAATAGACCATGCTATATGCAAAAATAAATAAATTGTTGCATTTGAAAAGGTTTCCATCCATCTCTTTTGAAAAACACAAGTTTCTGCTGATTCAGCTGGAAACAGGTCAAATTTGAACTACAGGTGTCTCGTAGTTTGCTCATGATTTTTCGAAAAAACCATTTTTAGATACACAACTACCTATTTCATCAGAGATACACCAAGATTTTCTCAATATTTAACCCCTAGCTAGGAACGGTCATGCCCACCGTCTTGACTTCTTCGTGAAACCGTCTTAGAAAATTCCAGATTTTTTTTTAAAAAACCCAAAATGATGCAAGACGTTCGTGTGGTGTCATTATAAATGTCCTAGTATCCACTAAAAATAATAAACTTGGAATACAAATTATTGAAAATACGTTCACATAAATGAGCTATCTCCTACGAACATTCTAAGGTTTCAGGCAAATAACGAAATTGTTGCCTCTGAAAAGGTTTCCATCCACCTCTTTTGAAAAAAGCACAAGTTTCTGCCGATTTAGTTGGAAACGAGTCAAATTTGAACTACAAGTGTCTCTTAGTTCGCTCATGATTTTTGGAAAAAATAATTTTTAGATACACAACTACCTATTTCATCAGAGATACGCCAAGAGTTTCTCAATATTCAAGCCCTCGCTATGAAGGGTCATGCCCGCCGTCTTGACTTTTTCGTGAAACCGGTTTAGAAAATTCCAGAAAATTTGAAAAAAACCAAAATGATGCAAGACCTTTGCGTGGTGTCATTATATATGTCCTAGTATCCACCAAAAATAATAAACTTGAAATACGACATTTGTGTTGAAAATATGTTCACATAAATGAGCTATCTCCTATGAATATTTTAGGGTTTTGGGCCAAATGACGGATGTTATGGCCAAATCCATGGAATAGTTTGCTTAAATATGCCCATATTCCACAGAAACATGCATATTGAAAGCACGAATACTGTTCACGGAGAAAGTTTTCCTTTTCATTGAATAAAAAACCATTTTCCACTTTCCGAGTGTGAAAAATAGCTTTTTTGTGAAGCACCAACTACAAATATGTTGCAAAACTTGCGAGATGTATTTTTTTGAAAATACTAGACCATGTTATATGCACAAATAGAGAAATTGTTGCATTTGAAAAGTTTTCCATCCACCTTTTTTGAAAAAACACAAGTTTCTATCGATTTAGTTGGAAATAGGTCAAATTTGAACTACAGGTGTCTCGTAGTTTGCTCATGATTTTTGGAAAACATCATTTGTAGGTACAAAACTACCTATTTCATCACAGACACATTAAGATTTTCTCAATATTTAAGCCCTTTTGACCGTTCTCGCTGTCTTGACTTTTTCGTGAAACGGGCTTAGAAAATTCCAGAAAATTTAAAAAACCCCAAAATGATGCAAGACCTTTGTGCGGTGTCATTATATATGTCATAGTATCCACGAAAAATGATAAACTTGTAATACGACAGTTGTGTTGAAAATATGTTCAGATAAATGTGCTATCTTCTACGAACATTCTAGGGTTTCGGGCCAAATGACGGGTGTTATGGCCAAATTCATGACATCGTTTGTTTAAATGTGCCTATATTCCACACAAACATGCATATTGGAAGCACGGACAATGTTCACGGAGAAAGTTCTCCTTTTCATTGAATAAAAAAACCATTTTCCGAGTGTGAAAAATGGCTTTTTTGTGAAGCACCAACCACAAATATTGCAAAACTTGGGAGCTGTATTTTTTGAAAATACTAGACCATGTTATACGCACAAATAACCAAATGTTTGCCTCTGAAAAGTTTTCCATCGACCTCTTTTGAAAAACACAAGTTTCTGCCGATTCAGTTGGAAACGGGTCAAATTTGAACTACAAGTGACTCATAGTTTGCTCATGATTTTTGAAAAAAAATCATTTTTAGGTACACAACTACCTATTTCATCAGAGACACACCAAGAGTTCAATATTTAAACCCTAGCTACGAACGGTCATGTCCGCCCTATTGACTTTGTTTTGAAATAGGCATAGAAAAATCAAACAATTTCATAAAAAAAATGATGACGGTGAAACCGTTAACATACATAGTAGAATATTGGACATATACAACCCAAAACACAATTGTACACACTTGGTATGGTACCATCTAGATTTTGGTTGGATTCAGACCCTCCACATCCCTCTAAGACGAAACCGTTAACCCATTATTGTTTGTTCCATTATTTCTCATGATTTTTTTCTAAGAATGTAGGTGTAACAATATGCATGATAATTTAGATATGTTTCTCCTTTTCAAAACGAGGTAAAGAACGTTAAAATCCGAGTTCGAATGCAAAAGTTATGATCAAAACGGTGGTTAAGTCAAAAATAAAAAATTAAGACGTCAGCCTAGCTAAAATAAAGATAGGCCGACGACTTTGCCGTCAGCATAGCTCAGTTTTTTCCCCGCAATTTGGGATTCCCTCTTAGGATCTATGCGACGGCTTTGCAGTCGGCGTAGCTAAAAAAAAAGACCGTCGCCATATCTCAATTTTTTTCCCAATTTAGGATTCCTGATTGGGTCTATGCAGACGGCCCGACAAATTGCCGTCGGCACAGTAGCCTATTCGTGTATGCATGTGCCTTGCATGCCATGGCTCATCTCCAACTGTGCACGTACTGTTCCCAAAAAACTGTGCATGTACTATTCCCAAAAATACTGTGCACATACGTGTCGTCTGCCCGGTAGTTTAGAGTGTCTTACCAGAATCTGGTGGGTACGTGTCGCTGCAGCGAGCCTGCACGGCCTTTTCCTGAACAAACACAGAACCAATGCTCACTGACCACTCGTACTGTAGTCCTCAGCTAATTAACTGGGCAAGCTGTTCATCACACTTGTTAAGACTAGCCGTAGTGGTGGTATCATAGGTAGTATCATGCAACTTGGTCCCACAAAAAAGCTGATGTGACATGCATAAATAAAGAGAAAGGAGATTAGAGTAACATAGGTAGATACCGTATCATGACACGCAAAACTAAGAAAATTAATGACAAACAAATCTTGTACACATATTTGCATTGAGATTCTACAAAATAATAAATAGAAAGTGATTATGATACTCATATATGATACTATGCATTACAACCATCTCTTTAATGTGTTTGGTTCGAGAAATTAGATGTTCCGTTCTTGGCACTCGTTCTTGCGTTTGGTTGGGAAGAGGAAGGGAATTCCTCCAAAAGGAATATACCCGGAATGCACTGGTTCCTTGAAATCGGTGGAGCCACGCGGAACGGCTGCTACGTGTGACCCCAGATCACCCGCTCACCCCAAAAAAAGGTTACAGTCCATGGACAAGAGACTCGCCGGTGATGGCCTCCGTGGACAGGCACGTGGGCGCCCGACGCCCATCCCATGGCCGGAGCCCGTGACGGCGACCGGGGCGAGGCAGTGCCAGCGGCGGTCTATTTCCCTACCGAGAGCTTGGCAGCGCCCACCGTGACCTCCACACATGCCGGCGTCTACTCGAGCTCAACCTCCGCGCGTACCGACGGTCCGACGCCCACTCCATCTCGACCCCCGCGCGTGTGCCGGCGCTGCCTCTGTCGAGGAAGTAGTTGGGGCTGTTTCCCTTCCCGGCTTGTTGCCGCACTGGAACTGTCGCGGTGTCGTCTACCGCGCGGAGCAGGCTAGGACCCACTAGGAAGGCAAGGAGGAAGCTAGCTAGCTAGTGGATCCAACTGATCGATCGATCTATCTGAGGCATAGACAAACTCGTTCTGGACACTCTCGTAATTGATGTTGAACATGTGATAGCTAGCTGCCTGTTCAGAATCGATCGATCGATTTGGCCAAATGATGCGCTAGCTAGCTGATCTGGGTGAAAACCTGGAATTGTTTGCCTATTTCTGTACTTGAGCTTATACAAATGGTACGGTGGCTAAAAAATGTGAAGCTTATACAAATGGTATGTGGCTAAATTGTCTAGAGCTTTATTTGATTCTTCAGATTATACATATGTATACGAGAGTGGTAATCTCACCATTGTTGTTGTACTAGAGGTGACATGAATCAAACTCATTCCGTTCCATCGCGCCAACCAAACGCTAGAATAGAACAGTTCCATTCCTTCTATTGAGTCTAACCAAACATGAGAATGGAATCATTCCATTCCAGTGACATTCCATTCCGTTTGGTTCTAGAACCAAACACATCCTAAGGCTTCGGGTACCCGGCCGGTGCCTACACTTCTACTGTAGTATGTACTGACACGAATGATTCTAGTATTGTGCATCTTTTGGCTACCTGAATTCGGTGTGGTGGGGGGGGGGGGGGGGGGGGGGGGGGCTTTTGCAGCAGCACGTACCAGTTCTATACTCGCTCCGTTCAACAATAGATGACTTTTACATATTTAGATATAGATGTATCTAGACAATTTTAGTGTCTAGATACATCCATATGTAGACAAATGCAAGGTATCTATTGTTGAACGGAGGGAATAGATCCCTTTACTCATACGTCTTTCCCATCGCCGGTAACTCCAGGTACCACCGGCGGGAAGAGCACACGGCGGTCTTTGTCTCAGCGCTGCTCGCCTCCGTTTTTGTCCTGGGCTGTTAAGGAAAGAGACCGCGACACCGTGGTGGTACATCATTGGGCTGGGCTGCATCATTTCCAGCCTGGGCCTTAAAGATTGGCGAAGAGGGTTGATTGATTGCTGTGTAATGTTTTCTCCCTCTCTCTCAAAAAAAAAAAGATACTAAAAAAATGCTGTGTAGTGAGTGAGTGAGCTACCTGTCCTTTTTGTTGGCTGCTCAGGAAAAATAAACTGTATTTTCCCTTTGGAAATTAGTGAGTTGGCTGTCTGATCAGTTGATGTTGCAGCTTGCAAGTCTCCTACAAATCAAAAATCATATTGAAAGTTTGGTTACGATCGAGCATTAGTTTCTCCCTCCCACTCTTTTTTTTCCTTTTTCCTGGAGCAAGAGGGTGTGTAATATGGGTACTCGCCATGGTGTGTTGTTACATGTTGGGACTCGGAAAGAATGTTATACTCTGTCATTTCGATATGAGCAACCTTTTCATTTCAGTTCAGGCCAAAAGATCTTGCTACCCCACTATCCCTAGTGGTCGTCCAGGCCACAACTGAACTAGAACAGATGAAAAGTGTTCACTAAGATGGCTGTACTTAAAATGACATGTACGATATAAGATAAACACCACGCCACTTACATAATTGTCATGTCTTAGCGAACATCGGCACACTTAACAGAAGGAACAAACTATTTGAAACATATAAGTGTAAAATTGTAGGGATTGTAAAAAACTTAGTAAATTCACGATATCATGACTTTCTACATCCTATGGGAAACCAAAACATGAAATTGCGCTCATACTAACTCTGAATACTGTCCCGAACCTGCTCGGTCTCGGTAAATATTGAATATACACACTTTTAATAGTGCAGTGTCATCACTCATCCATGTGCAATTTTAGGTTTGTCGAGATTCACGAGAATTTCAGATAACCAACAATGGACAAAGATCAACTAAAAGTATTTTTTTTTTAACAATTTATCTAGATCATATGATCATTGATGCTATGCGAATCTCACAACCGCTCTATCAAAGTACTAATCACTAAAAATATGTCATCACGACAAGTTAACACTGGTAAGGCCCAGCTTACCGATTTTTGAACCGTGGTACGTTGTGCTTACTTTTGCTATTGAAAATTAACCAAATTTTTTGTTGTTGATAAAAGCAAGTCAAGAGAACACTAAACTTGGTCAAAAGATAACAACCGGAGCAAATGAGATTATGATAATTCACTGCTATGCCAAACGTATGAAAGTATTTAGTTTAATTGGGCTATCAGTTTAGCCCATTGCCAATGTAAAACAATTCCCATTTTTTCTTGTTTCTTCTTTAATCCACATATTGACTTTAGTTATAAAAGCATCTGATATAGATGGAAGTAACATTAGTGTTATGATTTTATTAGATAAATTTAACAGGGTTTTAATAGTCTAAAATATTGCAGGTGCACTAGGAGTACTAGACAATCGTTACTACTTATGCATCCTCCGGTCCGGGCCTCTCTCACCCCCTTTTGTGCCAAACAAGGTCAAGATCTATGGTTGGCTCCTCTGCAATTATAGATTATGATAACCAATCCAAACCACAATAATTTGCAATCTTATGATGTTGATTTCCGTTGTGCACTCGTAACACTCTTTGCAAAGACCGACAAGAATAGTGAACACATTTTGTCACCATTGAGTTGATGTCAAGCCTTCCTCCACTATACAAGGGTTGATACCAACCTTTGTAAATATTTTTATGAAATTGTGACCACATGTAATTTCAAAAAAAAAATCAATCTATAATAATTTGTATTTTTTGAAGATACATAAATTAGTATTTTGATACCAAATTTTACAAGGTAACTATTTGATAAAATTTTAAAAATTACAAGGTATATTTTTGAAATGAAATAAATATACATACACAGAAATACTAAAACAAGCAAGAAATTTTGGTATATAAGAATGAAATGCATGTCTTACATCAAGATGACATCCACTCACGGGTAAGATGCATTTTTGGTGCATCAATGCATTTGTACTGATACAATGAGAGGTCGCGGTGAGCAAGGATGTGGTTGCAATCATATTGGCTAATGAAAAGGTTTTTTTAACTGTAATGCATAATATATTTTGTGAACTTCCTATATTTCATTTAAAAGTATGTACTATCATTGATGGATTTTTTGTCCAGGAAAAATACGTCATATCTTTTATGCAAAAACATTCAAGTCACATTTTATGGTACTAACTATGTTTATGATCATTATTTTTCATGTTTTTGCAAGCTTCGAGATACCACAACTCGATATGCAATACCTCACTTTTTAGCACATTTTTTCCTGATGATCGTTCTTTCCACTGAACTAAGAACTATCAACAACAATCTGCAACTTTACACGAGTGAAGAAAGATTAAGAAACATACATCATAGGCGCAAACAATTACCTGTCAGGTGGTTTGAACATAATGGAGGAACTAACTAGATTGTAACATCCCAAGTTTTCAAAATTTAAAAGTCATCATGCATACATGAGCATCATAGCATCTCTGCATTTTTTTGTTTGCATTTGTTTGAAATTTTTTTTTGGAAGACACAAAATTATGGGCATTATTATTATTAAGCCCTATTTGGATTTTCAAACATTTTATAAAGATTTTTTTTTGTTTGGCAATGTTAGGGCCAAATTGTTCTTTAGGTTCTAAGCTTTCCAAAACAAATGTTTCTAAATTTTTCTGAAATGGTTTTGTTTTGTTTTGGTTTGAATTGAATTGAGTTTTAAAAAAAGGAAAAGGGTTTTCCAGCGCAGGCCCAACTGGGCCAACCCACTCCCTCTCTCCCCGCGCGCGCGCAACAACCGCGCACTAGGCCGGCCCAGCTAGCGACACCTGGGCCCCGTCCCGATCATCTCCTACCCCGACACGGAGAACACGCCCGAGACATGTTCGACGAATCGTCCGCGTCGATAACAACCGACCGAGCGAATCCTCGCCAAAAACCTAGCCCCTTCCCACGATGCACCCGCCCTTATAAACCCCTGAGTCCCCTCTCTCCACGCACCCTATCTTTCGAGCTCCATCACCGCCAGACCGCTCGAAAGCGTCGTCGTCAATCTCATGGCCACCGTCGCCATCCCCGAGCTACTCCGGTGAGTACGGTGCACCTCCTCCCCCCTCGGTCTTGTTTGCCTCCAGTGCATCCCGACGAACCCCCTTGACACTTCCCCTGCTCTAATTGCCTCACAGAACGACCCCGCCGTCCACGACCGCGCCCACCGCCGTCTGCTTCAACTCCGACGAGGAACCGTGGGAGAAGAAGGCCACGCCATCCCCAACCGTCTCGCCATCGAGCTCGCGCAGTCTTCCTGAGGGTCCCGATACGTTTGTTAGCCCCCCTAGCCCCGCAGAACACCCACACCGTGCACATTCTGTTTCCGTCGCCGCGCGCCCATGCTCTCCGGCGAGCCATCGACGACTTAGCCACCTCCAGCCCCGCGGGATCTAATCCCAGCCGTAGATCCAAATCCAACGCACCACAATAGAAGCAGCAAGCGAAGCGGTACGAGCGATCGCAGGCGTCCATCTCCACTCAGATCTGACGGTCCACGACGACGATCCGCGTGAAACGACGCCGACCAATCAGAAGCCGCCGTTGACGCTGCCTCGGATCGACTATTTTTTTCATTTTGGATTTTAAAAACATATTACTTACAAATCTTCAAAAATTCATAACTCGAGTTCCACAAATCCAATTTGGGTGATTTTGGACTTTTGAAATCAGCAAGACATGTAGTTTAATACGAGCCATTAAAATTTTAATTTAGTTTCGTGGAAACACATGCTATTTGTAGATCTTTATTTACACTAAATTGCTTATAACTTTTGTTCTAAAAAGTATTTTTGAGCAAATCCAATTGGGTTAGTTTTTTTTTATGTCCCCTATGCAGTAATGGCCGAGGAGAATTTTTAGGATTTGTTTTCGTGGCCGAAAACATTGAGACTAGTTTATAGCCCTTTTGGAAACCTTTTAATGTTAAATTTTTCTAAGCGTGCTTAATTTGTTTTCCATGCATCTAACTAATCTAAGTAACATCAGAGAGCAATATTAATCATGTTTTAGTGTTGTTGTAAATTTTGTGCATCATGGTTCATTGCATAGCATGCATACATGTTTTTGTATTGCCTTAGTAAATTCTATGTTTATGTGTGCATGTTTTCCTTGTCTTAGATTTTGAGGAGAGGATTTTCTTGTGATTGTTGTTGTGCTTGTTCTTCCTGCTACCAAGGCAAGTGACATTCATAAACCACCCCATATTTTCTCTAAGTGCATTAGAGTATTTTTTTTTAGTAGTATGCATGTTAGGGATTTTTCTCTAAGTTATTAATTGCTATGCCCTTCCCTTAGTATATTTAGCCACCTTTCCTTGATAAATTTCGTGGCTCCTATGCCTTATATGTATAAGTACTTAGCCATGCAACAAAATTATATTTTCTAGCTATTGAGGAAAAATTTCTAAGTACTTAATCAATTAAACACCTGTGTGGAATTGGTGATTGCAAGGTTTATGTTGAGTGGCTCCTTGGGGCCATGTCTATGGTGTTTTTCACCTAAGGAGTGCACTTGTGGATTGGCACCCAGGAACAAAGAGATTCCTAAGTCCCTCCAAGTTTAGAAGGTTCACGTGCAGCCTTAAGACAATGGGCTCTGTCTGGAATGAAGTCGTGAGAGTTCAACTCTTCAGCTTGACAAGAAGATGTAGCTAAATTATAGGTGGAGCGGGTCTTGCAGTTGAGTTGGATTCTCCTTCTGCATTTCTTGTCTCAATTCTCTCCTTTCCTTAATGCACTCAGCGTGTATAGGATGTTTGGGCTAATTGAGGATTAAGGTGAAAGTGTACAACCTCTACAGAGTCAAAAACTAAGTACTTAGCCGTGTCCCCGGTAATGGACAACTTCGAGCAGCTGGACAAGGATTGATGGAAGAGTCTCAACATCAAGGTTTCATGAAGTAAAATTTGACTAAGGAAAATTGTGTTTTATGGTGCAAACCTTTTGAAAGGATAAAACTATTTTACTAAAGTGTTAGGAGAAAATTGGCTTTCTGCAAAAACTAAACTCCACCAAGCCATAAATGCATGTATAATAGACTTGTCACTTATATCCACCAAAGTCACTTGCTAGTACATTGTTTGTACTGATTCTCCTTCGGGGGCTGCATATTCAAACGTGCAGGTAACTCGAAGGAAGAATACTAAGTTGTTGGACTCGAGTCTACACTCAACATGAATGCCTGTGGCGCGTTCTGAAGATGGAGGCTCATTGCTCTCATGTTTTTTGCTTTGTTTACTTTGAAGTTTTAGCTAGTCTTCAAAGGCTATGCAAGTTGTAATAAGCTATACATGGCTACTCTGGATTTTCGTTGTAATAATTGATACTTCTGCAATGATACCTTGAATTTTGTACTGTGGTGCTAGCATGATCCAGGGACTAGCACTTAATACAGGTATTCTAGCTTTATTAAAAGTTTGGGATACGACATAAATGTACGATCGATGAGATCTATTCAAAGATAGCAATCTTTTTCATCTCATGCCAAAGACACAAGTAGGATGAAGTAATCAGATATCATTTGTGGAGCTACAAAACTTGACGAGCAGGCCAAGAGGAGAACGCGCAATTTTTCCTCTAAATCATTCGACTTCACTAGACATTATACATTACATACTTAGATCTTTCTCATTTAGTTAAAATGAGTAGAAACATACAAACTAGAGATGAATAGAGCTCAAATTGCACTCAACTTCTTGCATGATACTGCTAGCAGCCTGAACTCAGATGGGCGACTGCGGGTGTCATTGTTTCTCTCACTATAGTGAATATCCAATTTACAATAAGTTGTTAATAAATTTTGATCACCTTAAAGTAGGACTTTTATTTTTCTAAGTATTTTTGCACTCCTATTCTAGTACTTCCTTGCCTTGTGTACTATGACTTATACTTTGTTTTTCTAACTTAAAGATGTCGATCGTCTACTTCACCACCGAGGAGGACTTCAATCGCACGCTCTTTGGGGAACATCTTCTCCAGATTTTAGAAGTGTTGGAGCTGCCTCTGCCTTCAATCAAAGCAATGCAAATGAAGAAGTTCCACAAGGAAGGCTTTTGGTGTGTCAAACTCATTCAACCTGGACGCGAGGGTGCTGAAGACATCCAGTTCAAAACACTTAGTGACTCCATGCAGAAGGGCCTCAACGTCGCCATGCAGGAGTTGATAGGACGTCTTTGCGGAAAACGCCATCAAGAGCTGAAGGACCACTTCTCGTTTGACCTCGGAAGGCGTGATGAATACGGTTTCCCTCTCGTCACAGATGAGGAGGCAAAGCACAACCCCTTAGTCCTATACCTTCAAGACTTAGAGCACCACCTCAAGGACCTTGAGGACGATAGGGTCGAGGAGCTTCTAGCGAATGACGTACTACTCGGCTAAATCAAGGAGATGAAGAAGAAGATGGAGGAAGAAGAAGAGGCAACCAAGGCACAAGAAAAGAAATTCAATGCGCAAGAAGAAAAGTTAAAGGAACAAGAAGAGAAGATCAATGCCCAAGACAAGAAGTTTAAAAGTAAAGAGAAGAGGAACAAGGTGAAGGACAAGAAGATTGGAGAACTGAAGGCGGATTTGGAGGTCTACGAGGCGCAACTAGAGGTTGACAGCGACATAATAGCTAAACTACGTGGTGAGAAGATGACGCTACAAGAGAAGTTTGAAGCCTTAGAGTTGGAGATGGAAGAACTCAAGAGAAAGATGCTAGAGAAGGAAGCCCTAGAAGAGAAGAATGAAGCGCTAGAGAATGAAGTGAAGGAGCTTAAAGGTTTTCTCGATGATCAAGGTTTTACACTTGAGGAAGTTGAAGCCATGGACGAGTAGTTTTGTAGTTGGACCACCAAGCCTTTAATCTTTCGTTAGCTTACGTTTGTTTAAGTATTAACCTATCATCTTGTGGTATGGCAATGCTAGAGTGTTTGATTTCCAAAACCTTGTCCTTTTGCTTAAGTTTATCAATTTTATGAACCAAATTTCGAAATTGCTTTTGGGTATCAATAGTTTCTAAGTCCTTCGTGTGGTTGCTTGATTTTGTTGCCTGTGCATGGGTAGGAAACATACTCCCCATAGTTCTAATATCTATTTTACTTACCCATGCTAAAACCCCAACAGATGCCTCCCCGTCGTGATCCTAACAACAACGAGGAAAACAATGATGCAATGCAACAGATGCTGGCCGCTCAGACTCAACTTATGCAAATGATGGCACAATTTATTGCAGCAACCAACAACAACAACAACAACAATCCGCCACCACCACCCCTAGTAGACAGACTTACCAGGTTCCTGAGACTAAGGCCTGACAAGTTCTCCTCAGCAACTGAGCCCATAGTGGCGGATGATTGGCTTCGCTCAATCAACAAGGACCTAGTAACTTGTGAATGCACAGATGCTGAAAAGGTGAGGTTCACCGCTCACTTACTGGAAGGACCTGCTGCTATGTGGTGGGAGACCTACCAAGTTACCCATCCATTGGAAGGCATGACTTGGGAAGAGTTCAAGGAAGGTTTCCGCAATGATCATATCTCATCTGGTACCATGAAAGTGAAGAAGGAGGAATTTCGCAGCTTGAGGCAAGGAGGTAGAAGTATGAAGGAGTATATGGATGATTTCTACTCACTATCAAGATATGCACCGGAGGATGTGGACACTAATGCAAAGAGGAAGGAAAAATTCCTCGTTGGTCTGAAAGAGGAGCTAAAGATACCCTTATCTGTGGCATATGCTCCAAATTATCAGTCTCTATTAGATCAAGCAATCACCCTGGAGAACAACATGAGGAAGGAAGAGAACCGGAAGAGGAAGTTCAGTGCTAGTAAAGTTCATTATGTGTTTCCACATAAGAGGCCTCAATCCCATGAAGGCAATGGGAGACATGTCTTTCATAAGCATGGAAGTCACCACAGTGGGAATGGCCACAAGCATCATGGCCACAACCACAATGGTGGATTCAAGAGTAACAATGGAGGATTCAAAGGAAAAAATCACAATGGACATAACCATGGCAATGGACAGCACCACCCTAACCCTGAAGGGAAGAGAGATATCGCCCAGGTGACATGTTTTAAGTGCAAGAAGACAGGTCATTATGCTACGGACTGCCCAGAGAGGAGGACTGATGAGAATGCCAAGCCAAATCCATTCCAGAAGGGACATGTGAACCACATCAACGTGGAGGAAGTGATGAATGAACCTGATGCTGTAATTGGTATGTTTCTACTCAACTCCTTTATAGCATTGGTTTTATTTGATACTGGAGCATCGCATTCACTCATATCAAGAGCTCTTTAAAAAAAATGGGTTTCACTCAGAAAACATAGGCCGAGCCCTTAGAGTGAGTTCTCCAGGGGGAGAAATGTTCACCAATTCTGGGTGTCGGAATCTTATCCTGGAAATTAGCAAGTATCGTTTTCCGACCCATCTTGTAATACTAGAGTCACAAGGCCTAGATGTTATTCTGGGAATGGACCGGATGACCAATTTTGCCGGAGTCATTGACTGCGTTAATAGAGCAATTTCGCTCACAACCCCTGAGGGGAGAAGGATTAGATACAAATCCCAGTCAAAAATAAAAAGGATTAGGCTCAATTCTCTTAAGGGGGTTAGCCTAGACCAAGTCCCCATAGTAAGGGAATACCCCGATGTTTTTCCCGATGAGTTACCGGGAATGCCACCTGATAGAGATGTGGAGTTTCTTATTGATCTGCTACCAGGTACTGGCCCCATAGCAAAAAGACCTTACCCCATGTCCACTGATGAGCTGAAGGAACTTAAGAAACAACTAGAAGAACAACTCGGAAAAGGATTCATCCGAGAGAGTTCATCCCCATGGGGAGCACCAGTTTTGTTTGTAGAGAAGAAGGACAAGAGTCAACGTTTGGTTAGGGACTATCGTAATCTGAATGAGGTAACCATCAAGAACAAGTACCCTCTACCCAGAATCAATGATCTATTTGACCAACTAGAGGGAGCTTGTGTGTTTTCCAAGATCGTTCTCCGATCGGGCTACTTCCAACTGAAGATTAGGGAGTATGATATACCTAAGACATCCTTTGTCACAAGGGATGGATCATATGAGTATAGAGTGATGCCATTTGGTTTAACCAATGCCCCATCATACTTCATGAACATGATGAATAAAGTGTTCATGGAATTTCTTGATAAGTTCGTCGTAGTCTTCATTGACGACTGATGCATGTAAAATGCATAGATGAATTTTGCATATTTTCACATGGTTTTCTATTACATATTGCATCATATAAGGGTATAATTCAATGTTTTATAGTATTTTGGGGTTAAATTACAAAGTCCCCCAACTTTTATGGAATTAACCCTGCCTGTCAGAAACCCCGTTTTCTATATTTTTGACGTTTCAGGGGGCAAACTTCCGCGAAATCACCTGAAAATTTGCGGGGGTCATTTTCTTGGAAGGAGAAGACTTGAGGGAGAAGGATCCACGAGAATTGGGCAAGGAGTCCCAAAAGAGGACCCTCCACGCGGCCAGATTCCTTGGCCGCGTGAGAGGCCCCCTTTTGTCCCCTGTGGCCCCAATTCCTTCCATCTTTGACTTACCGACTCCGTCTTGACCTAAAACCGACTATAAAAAGGATCCCTCGTACCCTTACAGAGAGAAGCGCCGCCAAAACACCGAAACACCAAAATAGAGACCAGAAGTTCCAGATTGGAGGGGGAAAACTCCGGCGGGGCGCCGCCGGTGTGATCTCCTACCCCTCCAACGTCATCTCCATCGACATCTCCATGAAGAGGGAGTAGTCCACCCCAGGTCTGTGGGTTTGTGGAAGTAGCACTTATATCTATCTCTCTCTATGTGCTTCACTAATTAGATCCGTATGAGCTGCCTCACATGATTACAGGCACCGTTGTAATTCCTATGTGGTGGATCTTTTCTATGGGCTATTGAATCTGATATTGCACTTTTTTCTCTTGAGTTATTTGAGTAGATGTATCTTATGTACCCCGTTCTTATTTGCTAGATTTGATCAATCTAGTTCTTGAGAGCGTGTGTGGGGTGATGGGTGCATTAGTTGGAGTAACGGGGGGTGGCTAGTGCTGTGAAAGTGACAGAAGTTCAGCGATCCACTAGGTTTTGTTAAACCTTTCTTAGTTACCTCACTAGGGATAAAAAGGAGTACCTTGTTACCGGGGATTTTAAGTGACACTAATCAATCTCCATGACTAGATCTAGCAAGTTCTTACTTCAACTTCATGTCACATTGCTTAAAGCTATACTCTGGTTTTTCCTTAATTATCGAGGTGTTATGATTTATTTCGCATCTTGGTGGAGTATAAGAGGGATCAATATGACCGTAGAGATCTCTATGCTAGGATGTGATGCCCATATGAAAGTACTCAATGTTAAACATGTTATTGTAATCTCACATGTAATTCTTTATGTCCACCTTCTACTACTCCCTCCGATCCATATTAATGGTCGCTAAATCGGATGTATCTAGCACTAAAATATGTCTAGATACATCCGATTTGACGACCATTAATATGGATCGGAGGGAGTACTTTATTTGAGAGAATGCAAGTGTGAAACCATGAACCCCGGTCATATTTTAAATATAAGAAAACACTCTAGTTACTTTACTTGCATCTCCAATTCGAATTTACATTATCTCCATCACCACTTGCATCACAAAAATACAAAAACAATCCATTGCATATTTATTTTCTCATTTGAATTTAGTAGTAGATTTAATTATTGTAGATTTACTTTAAGTTTTGTATTGCAATTTAGAACTCTCACACCTTGTGCTTGACAACCACTTGGTGAGGTTGAGGGCACAAAATTCTCTACTTGTTTGCAGGATCCTGGAGGAAGCTTGGAAGACAACTGCTGAAATACTGGCTCCCCAAGAGTTCGATATAAACCCTCGAGTCACCCTCGTGGGGAAGAAGGCTTGCCACTAGCTACACACTATGCACTTGGAGTCTCAACCTAGCCATCAAGCGTTTTTCTGGCGCCGTTGCCGGGGAGCCATAGGTGAAGGAGTTGTCCAAGGGAGCTCACAAGAAGTCTTCATCACCAACAAGGTGTGCAAACACCTAAGCTTGGGGAGGTTGCACCTACGTGAGTACCGTCCTTTCTATCTCCACCTTCTTTCAAGTAGATTGTTTTGTTTCTTGTCTTGTTTTTGTTTTTGTTTTGTTTTTGTTCTTGTTTTTGTTTTGTCTTGCATATTTTATTTGTTTGCATTTTAGTTTTGCATTTAGTCATCTAGTTTATTTTAGTATTTTGAATTTTCCTAGTTACTTTACTTTTCAGTTTTGCATAAAAAATTAAAAACTACATAAAAACTTGGAAAATGGAGCAGAGAACTTATTGGCCATTCAGTGTTAGGAATTTCCCTCAAGAGCTAAATATTCCCGTTGAAAAATTAGAGGTAGATCCTAGTGTTATTAAAATGATTTATGAATCTCGTTTCTATGGAAAGCCTAAAGAAGACCCTTTGTTCCATCTTAAGAATTTTGATCAAAGATGTAAAACTTTGAACTTGAATCATGCAAACATCAACACTACTAAAGTTAAACTCTTTCCCTACTCACTAGGAGGCAAAGCATTAGATTGGATATTAAGATGGCCTCCTAGAAATTTTACTACTTGGTTCAACTTAAGGGCTGCATTTATTGAAAGGTTTTGTCATGCTGAAAATAATTACAATGTTAAACAATGGCTCATTACCTTTAAACAAGAAAAAGATGAATAAATGATACAAGCATGGGAGAGATTTAGAAGTAGAGCATATGTAATAGGGCATGGCTTTAGAGATTGGATACTTATGCATATGCTTTATAAGGGACTTTCTGAAACTTCTAGAGACTTTTTAGATAATGAATATGGGGGATCTTTTACTAGTACTAATGCTGCAAATACCCATGTTTTGCTTGAAAGTTTGCTCTTAGAGGTTAAAATTAAAGAGAGCTTAAAAAAGGCTGAAGTACCCGAGGATATTTTTGATGATCGCTATGAGATTTTTAATATGCATAATAGAAAAGGAAAAGTAGAGGAAATTATGATGCTTACTGAAATTAAGGATCCATTCCTTGATTTAGAAAAAAGTATCTTGCAAGAACTTATTGCTACTCTAAAAAATTTGCTAGTGATCCCACTATAAATGTTAATCAACCTGGCTTTGGATCTTATATTGCTAATCATGTATTGCAAGAAAAAATTGCTAGGTACAAGAATGAGGCCATAAATACCTCCTAAGCTTGGGTATGCATGGATCCCCAAGGTGCTAGTTTCAATTGGAAAAGAAATTCACCATGTCATGTTAGATCTAGGTTCTAATGTATCGGTACTCTCTAAAGAATTATATGAATTGCTAGAACTAGAAAATTTAGGAAAGTGCTCAAGTGAATTTGTCCTTGCTGATAACTCTACTAAACATGCTGTAGGACAAGTAAAAGATGTTATGATTGAATTTCACATGACTTTCGTACCCGTTGATTTCATTATTATGGATATGGGGGATAAATCCCCTAGTCCTATTATTTTGGGTAGACCTTTTCTTCGTACTACAGGTGCAATCATAGACTCCAAGGAAGGGAATGTCAAGTTTCAGTTCCCTCACAAGAAAAGTATGGAGCACTTCCCAAGGAAGAGGGGCACGCTGAAGAACAAGCTCCCTCATGAGCTTTATCCCTCTTGATTATCAAGTAAGTAAAGTCTAGCTATATGGCTATAAAGAAAGCGCTTTACGGGAGGCAACCCGGTTGTTTTTGTTTGTATTTTCCTAGTGTCCTCTTGCTGTCTCAAGAGATTAGTTTTTTTGTTTTAATTCTGGAGTTTTCAATAAAGAGACAAGTCAAACCCATTTGGACTTATAAGTTGCTATCCTAGTGCATGAAATTTCTGTTTCAGCACGAGTCTGCTCACCGTATGATTTTACGTTTTTTATTGGTATGTCGGATTGAGCTAATTTTTTAGTATGTTCTGCAACTTTTCGTCCTCTGTAAGCACAAAAAATGGCTTAATTTTTTGACGAGTCTAGCTTAGGTAAAAACGTTCATTTTTCTGCTTCTGCTTTTCTGGACAGATTATGCCTTCTTTTGTTTTATGCACTCTTTGGGCTTGGGAATCGAATCCATGATTCTTTCAAGAAAGAGAGTCAACATACAACATAATGAACCTTATTGTCTATCTACTGGAGCATTTGATTTGGAATTTTGCACAGCAAGCATGTTATTTGTTTGTCCTTGCTAATCTCACCCCACAGAAAAAGAATGGGAGAAACATGTTTTATGAAGTTTTTTCACAGGGAATAGAGGAGCTGCGCCTCAAGACATCCAATAATGGTGAAACCCATAAGCTTGGGGATGTGATGAACACCCCACTGGAGCTACACTATTTTGGTTAGCACACGTCTACTTTCTGTTTTTCTAAGCAAAGCATTTATCGTAGAGACTTGAAGCGTCTAGTTTTTGTTTTTATTTTTGTTTTGATAAGACCACCATCATTTTATATGAGATTGAGCTACTGGAGTTTGGGGTTGGAATGTATTGGATGCTAGTATTATGACTTGGAATAGGGATGCCATGGTTGATTTGAAGAGCTACATACGTTTGCATGATTTATAGGCTTTTTATGTGTAGAAATTTGCAATAATGTTGTCTTGAGCTATCTCTTATTCATGTCCTTGATGTTAATTGCTGGTTTATTTAGTTTGTCATGAAATTAGTAGTTCTATGGACATATAAATGCATAGTAGCTGGTCAACTATCTCCCTCTTGCTACCTCAAAAATTTAAAAATTCCAACAAGTAAAAAACTTGTTTCCAACTCTCCTTAGCCAAGTATTTCCAGTGAGTCCACCATATCTTCCCATTAGCTTCATTGATATTCCGAGTATGTTCACCATGTTATTGTGTTATTTATGTTCTAAATTAAGATATTCACTTTATTAATTGTCATGGGTTGAACTTGGGATAGGACTCTCACGAACTTTTGAAGGCACACTTTACTTTTTATGCATCTAATAAACATGACCCAATAATGGGAGCCACAAGTTTTGCGTTTGACAAGTGTGTGGTTGGGAGCTAGCTATAAACGTGTAACACCGGAAAGCTTTCAACATTGCACAAAAAAATTACATTTGGTTGATATCATGTACTTTTGTTTTTGGACTCCTGCCATGCCGAAATGAAATAGAGGAATAGTAAGTTTTGATGAGTAAGTATCTATATGACTAGAGAAATGCATTGGGCCGCTAACCCAAGCCATGCTTTATCATGGTGGAAATTTACTTACAGCTTGAGTGACTCTACAACACATCCTATAATAAAATAAGAAGCTATGCATAATAGTGAATGAAAATAAAAAGGATGATGAGTCTACTCTGTTTGTTCATCTTGTCATTGTAACATGGGCTTGTTTCCATGTCATTGGGCAAGAGGTACCTCTTTGCGGTTCTCTATGATGTCATTAATACTTATTATGATTGTATAAAGCTTATTAGGAATCTTAAGTTGAGTAATCATGGAGTAGGTTTTCACACTCACGGGGCATGAGGCTTTCAACCACCTTGTCATTCTCATTACTTCAATACTCACAATTTTAAGATGCTAGTGATAAAGGGGCAATGAGAGTCCTAGATCAATGGATACCACATTTCAATTAGTAATTTTAGTTGAATAATTTAGAGGCTAAATAAGACTTGATCATGTTTTACCTCTACTCAATTTTCTCCAAAGTGTCCACCATATTGTCTATTCTCCATTATGCTATTCTTTGACCAATATAGGATTTTATTTTTCATTTTATGTATGCATTTGGTCCATAGTGCTTTTATTTCATTATACACTTTGTGAACTTTCATGAAGCATCTTTGCTTGCATATTTGATATTTCTTACAACATGAATTGTATATTGCTACTCATTTCTAGTATTAATCATTTGATTATATGTAGCATGAATGATCCTCCTTGATATCCCATGATTGTTTCAATATGCAAAACCCATCTTAGTTTTATCACCTTCATACTCGAGGACGAGCATGGGTTAAGCTTGGGGATGTTGATGCATGTAAAATGCATAGATGAATTTTGCATATTTTCACATGGTTTTCTATTACATATTGCATCATATAAGGGTATAATTCAATGTTTTATAGTATTTTGGGGTTAAATTACAAAGTCGCCCAAATTTTATGGAATTAACCCTGCCTGTCAGAAACCCCGTTTTCTATATTTTTGACGTTTCAGGGGGCAAACTTCCGCGAAATCACCTGAAAATCTGCGGGGGTCATTTTCTTGGAAGGAGAAGACTTGCGGGCGAAGGATCCACGAGAATTGGGCAAGGAGGCCCAAAAGAGGACCCTCCACGCGGCCAGATTCCTTGGCCGCGTGAGAGGCCCCCTTTTGGCCCCTGTGGCCCCAATTCCTTCCATCTTCGACTTACCGACTCCGTCTTGACCTAAAACCGACTATAAAAAGGGTCCCCCGTACCCTTACAGAGAGGAGCGCCGCCGAAACACCGAAACAAAGACCAGAAGTTCCATATTGGAGGGGGAAAACTCCGGCGGGGCGCCGCCGGTGTGATCTCCTACCCCTCCAACGTCATCTCCATCGACATCTCCATCAAGAGGGAGTAGTCCACCCCAGGGCTATGGGTTTGTGGAAGTAGCACTCATATCTCTCTCTCTATGTGCTTCACTAATTAGATCCGTATGAGCTGCCTCACATGATTACGGGCACCGTTGTAATTCCTATGTGGTGGATCTTTTCTATGAGCTATTGAATCTGAGATTGCAATTGTTTCTCTTGAGTTATTTGAGTAGATGTATCTTATGTACCCCGTTCTTATTTGCTAGCTTTGATCAATCTAGTTCTTGAGAGCGTGTGTGGGGTGATGGGTGCATTAGTTGGAGTAACGGGGGGTGGCTAGTGCTGTGAAAGTCAGAGAAGTTTTGCGATCCACTTAGGTTTTGTTAAACCTTTCTTAGTTACCTCACTAGGGATAAAAAGGAGTACCTTGTTACCGGGGATTTGAAGTGACACTAATCAATCTCCATGACTAGATCTAGCAAGTTCTTACTTGAACTTCATGTCACATTGCTTAAAGATATACTCTGGTTTTTCCTTAATTATCGAGGTGTTATGATTTATTTCGCATCTTTGTGGAGTATAAGAGGGATCAATATGACCGTAGAGATATCTATGCTAGGACGTGATTCCCATATGAAAGTACTCAATGTTAAACATGTTATTGTAATCTCACATGTAATTCTTTATGTCCACCGTCTACTACTTTATTTGAGAGAATGCAAGTGTGAAACCATGAACCCAGGTCCTATTTTAAATATAAGAAAACACTCTAGTTTCTTTACTTGCACTTTACTTTACTTGCATCTCCAATTCGAATTTACATTATCTCCATCACCACTTGCATCACAAAAATACAAAAACAATCTATTGCATATTTATTTTCTCATTTGCATTTAGTAGTAAATTTAATTATTGCACATTTACTTTCAGTTTTGCATTGCAATTTAGAAGTCTCACACCTTGTGCTTGACAACCACTTGGTGAGGTTGAGGGCACAAAATTCTCTACTTGTTTGCAGGATCCTGGAGGAAGCTTGGAAGACAACTGCTGAAATACTGGCTCCCCAAGAGTTTGACATAAACCCTCGAGTCACCCTCGTGGGGAAGAAGGCTTGCCACTAGCTGCACACTCTGCACTTGGAGTCTCAACCTAGCCATCAAGCGTTTTTCTGGCGCCGTTGCCGGGGGCCATAGGTGAAGGAGTTGTCCAAGGGAGCTCACAAGAAGTCTTCATCACCAACAAGGTGTGCAAACACCTAAGCTTGGGGAGGTTGCACCTACGTGAGTACCGTCCTTTCTATCTCCACCTTCTTTCAAGTAGATTGTTTTGTTTCTTGTCTTGTTTTTGTTTTTGTTTTTGTTTTGTTTTTGTTCTTGTTTTTGTTTTGTCTTGCATATTTTATTTTAGTTTGCATTTTAGTTTTGCATTTAGTTATCTAGTTTATTTTAGTATTTCGAATTTGCCTAGTTACTTTACTTTTCAGTTTTGCATAAAAAATTAAAAACTACATAAAAACTGTTAAAATGTGTGATAGAACTAAATTAAGTGACTACACAAATACACCCAATGACCAATTCATTGCTAGGCCGATTAATACACCTGAAATACAAGCTGAAAGCTATGAAGTAAGTCCTAGTTTATTGAATTTAATTACTAGAGAGAAATTTGGTGGTAGTGCTATGGAGGATGCCTCTATGCATCTTCATGATTTCATGGAAATATGTGATATGCAAAAATTTAAAAATTGTGGAAAGTAGTGTTTCAAAACTGAAATTATTTCTTTTTTCACTTAGAAGAAAGTCCAAAGAATGGTTACTTTCACTACCTACAGCTAGTATAAAGTCTTGGGATGATTTAAAAGAAGCTTTCATTAAGAAATATTATCCCCCCGTTAAAATTTTGCAAAATAGGAATAATATCCTCTCATTTAGGCAAAATGATAATGAACACGTAGCCATGGCATGAGATAGAATTAAATTAATGATTAGAACATGCCCATCACATGGATTAAATGAATGGACCATACTACACTCTTTTTATAATGGTCTAAACTACATGTCTAGAAATATACTTGATTCTGCTGCTGGAGGTGCCTTTATGAGTAAAACTGTAGGTGAGGCTAAGAGCATATTAGAAATCATATTGCAAAATTATAGTCAATGGAATACTGAAAGAGCACCCAATCCCACTAAGAAAATAAACTCAATTGAAGAAACCAATGATTTGTCTTCTAAAATGGACACTATTCTTGCTTTTATTAATAAACAAAATATGGAGAATGTGCCTTTTCAGGAGCTAGTTGGCAGTAATTCTGAAAGTGTGGATGTTAATTTTGTTAGGAATTATGGTAGCAATGGTTTTGGTAATTCTTACAATTCATATAGTAAACCTCCTTATGTGCCAAATAAACCTTTTGTTCCATATCCTAATGCTAATGAAAATAAGTGGAAGCCTTCTAGTGAAATTTCTGAATCTAATAAATTGCTTATGGAACAAGTTGCTAGTCACAATGCTATGATACATGAGTTAAATAAGTCTATTGCATCCATTAGTAGTGATATTAAAGGATTGCAACTTCAATCTTCGAATTTAGATAAAGCATTGTCAAAATTAGCTGATAATCAAGCAACTCTATTAAGCATGTCAGCAGGAAAGCCACAAGCACAACCTAGTGTAGGAATGAATTCTATTACTATTGCTGCTCCTATTATTGAAAATATTGATCATATTGCTGAGAATACAAGTGAGCATGTCCCTACTAGCTTAGAAGAAACTTTGAATGAAATAGTGAAGTACCCTGAATATTTACTTCCATATATGTCTTATCTTGCTAGCAAAGATGAAATTAGTCCTCATGAATCAATCATGCTAGCTAAATTAGAGAGTAAAGTAGAGGAAATTATGATGCTTACTGAAATTAATGATCCATTGCTTGATTTAGAAAAAAGTAGCTTGCAAGAACTTATTGCTACTCTACAAAAATTTGCTAGTGATCCCAATATAAATGTTAATCAACCTGGCTTTGGATCTTATATTGCTAATCATGTCTTGCAAGAAAAAATTGCTAGGTACAGGAATGAGGCCATGATACCTCCTAAGCTTGGGGATGCATGGATCCCCAAGGTGCTAGTTTCAATTGGAAAAGAAATTCACCATGGTATGTTAGATCTAGGTTCTAGTGTATCGGTACTCTCTAAAGAATTATATGAATTGCTAGAACTAGAAAATTTAGAAAAGTGCTCAAGTGAATTTGTCCTTGCTGATAACTCTACTAAACATGCTATAGGACAAGTAAAAGATGTTATGATTGAATTGCACACGACTTTCGTACCCGTTGATTTCATTATTATGGATATGGGGGATAAATCCCCTAGTCCTATTATTTTGGGTAGACCTTTTCTTCGTACTACAGGTGCAATCATAGACTCCAAGGAAGGGAATGTCAAGTTTCAGTTCCCTCACAAGAAAAGCATGGAGCACTTCCCAAGGAAGAGGGGCACGCTTAAGAACAAGCTCCCTCATGAGCTTTATCCCTCTTGATTATCAAGTAAGTAAAGCCTAGCTATATGGCTATAAAGAAAGCGCTTTACGGGAGGCAACCCGGTTGTTTTTGTTTGGATTTTCCTAGTGTCCTCTTGCTGTCCCAAGAGATTAGTTTTTTTGTTTTAATTTTGGAGTTTTCAATAAAGAGTAAAGTCAAACCCATTTGGACTTATAAGTTGCTATCCTAGTGCATGAAATATCTTTCAGCACGAGTCTGCTCACCGTATAATTTTACATTTTTAATTGGTATGTCGGATTGAGCTAATTCTTTAGTATGTTCTTCAACTTTTCGTTCTCTGTAAGCACAAAAATTGGCTTAATTTTTTTACGAGTCTAGCTTAGGGAAAAACGTTCGTTTTGCTGCTGTTGCTTTTCTGGATAGATTCTGCCTTCTTTTGTTTTATGCACTCTTTGGGCTTGGGAATCGAATTTCCATGATTCTTTCAAGCAAGAGAGTGAACATACAACATAATGAACCTTATTGTCTATCTACTGGAGCATTTGACTTGGAATTTTGCACAACAAGCATGTGATTTGTTTGTCCTTACTAATCTCACCCCACAGAAAAAGAATGGGAGAAACATGTTTTGTGAAGTTTTTTCACAGGGAATAGAGGAGCTGCACCTCAAGACATCCAATAATGGTGAAACCCATAAGCTTGGGGATGTGATGAATACCCCACTGGAGCTACACTCTTTTGGTTAGCACACGTCTACTTTCTGTTTTTCTAAGCAAAGCATTTATCGTAGAGACTTGAAGCGTCTAGTTTTTGTTTTTATTTTTGTTTTGATAAGACCACCATCATTTTATATGAGATTGAGATACTGGATTTTGAGGTTGCAATGTATTGGATGCTAGTATTATGACTTGGAATAGGGATTCCATGGTTGATTTGAAGAGCTACATATGTTTGCATGATTTATAGGCTTTTTATGTGTAGAAATTTGCAATAATGTTGTCTTGAGCTATCTCTTATTCATGTCCTTGATGTTAATTGCTGATTTATTTAGTTTGTCATGAAATGAGTAATTCTATGGACATATGCATGCATAGTAGCTGGTCAACTATCTCCCTCTTGCTAGCCCAAAAATTTAAAATTTCCAACAAGTAAAAACTTGTTTCCGACACTCCTTAGCCAAGTATTTCTAGTGAGTCCACCATATCTTCCCATTAGCTTCATTGCTATTCCGAGTATGTTCACCATGTTATTGTGTTATTTATTTTCTAAATTAAGATATTCACTTTATTAATTGTCATGGGTTGAACTTGGGATAGGACTCTCACGAACTTTTGAAGGCACACTTTACTTTTTATGCATCTAATAAACATGACCCAATAATGGGAGCCACAAGTTTTGCGTTTGAAAAGTGTGTGATTGGGATCTAGCTATAAACGTGTATCACCGGAAAGCTTTCAACATTGCACAAAAAATTTACATTTGGTTGATATCATGTACTTTTGTTTTTAGACTCCTGCCATGCCGAAATGAAATAGAGGAATAGTAAGTTTTGATGAGTAAGTATCTATATGACTAGAGAAATGCATTGGGCCGCTAACCCAAGCCATGCTTTATCATGATGGAAATTTACTTACAGCTTGAGTGACTCTACAACACATCCTATAATAAAATAAGAAGATATGCATAATAGTGAATGAAAATAAAAAGGATGATGAGTCTACTCCGTTTGTTCATCTTGTCATTGTAACACGGGCTTGTTTCCATGTCATGGGGCAAGAGGTACCTCTTTGCGGTTCTCTATGATGTCATTAATACTTATTATGATTGTACAAAGCTTATTAGGAATCTTAAGTTGAGTAATCATGGAGTAGGTTTTCACACTCACGGGGCATGAGGCTTTCAACCACCTTGTCATTCTCATTACTTCAATACTCACAATTTTAAGATGCTAGTGATAAAGGGGCAATGAGATTCCTAGATCAATGGATACCACCTTCAATTAGTAATTTTAGTTGAATAATTTAGAGGCTAAATAAGACTTGATCATGTTTTACCTCTACTCAATTTTCTCCAAAGTGTCCACCATATTTTCTATTCTCCATTATGCTATCCTTTGACCAATATAGGATTTTATTTTTCATTTTGTGTATGAATTTGGTCCATAGTGCTTTTATTTCATTATACACTTTGTGAACTTTCATGAAGCATCTTTGCTTGCATATTTGATATTTCTTACAACATGAATTGTATATTGCTACTCATTTCTAGTATTAATCATTTGATTATATGTAGCATGAATAGTCCTCCTTGATATCCCATGATTGTTTCAATATGCACAACCCATCTTAGTTTTATCACCTTCATACTCGAGGACGAGCATGGGTTAAGCTTGGGGATGTTGATGCATGTAAAATGCATAGATGAATTTTGCATATTTTCACATGGTTTTATATTACATATTGCATCATATAAGGGCATAATTCAATCTTTTATAGTATTTTGGGGTTAAATTACAAAGTCCCCCAACTTTTATGGAATTAACCCTGCCTATCAGAAACCCCGTTTTCTATATTTTTGACGTTTCAGGGGGCAAACTTCCGCGAAATCACCTGAAAATCTACGGGGGTCATTTTCTTGGAAGGAGAAGACTTGCGGGCGAAGGATCCACGAGAATTGGGCAAGGAGGCCCAAAAGAGGACCCTCCACGCGGCCAGATTCCTTGGCCGCGTGAGAGGCCCCCTTTTGGCCCCTGTGGCCCCAATTCCTTCCATCTTCGACTTACCGACTCCGTCTTGACCTAAAACCGACTATAAAAAGGGTCCCCCGTACCCTTACGGAGAGGAGCGCCGCCGAAACACCAAAACAAAGACCAGAAGTTCCAGATTGGAGGGGGAAAACTCCGGCGGGGCGCCGCCGGTGTGATCTCCTACCCCTCCAACGTCATCTCCATCGACATCTCCATGAAGAGGGAGTAGTCCACCCCAGGGCTATGGGTTTGTGGAAGTAGCACTTGTATCTCTCTCTCTATGTGCTCCACTAATTAGATCCGTATGAGCTGCCTCACATGATTACGGGCACCGTTGTAATTCCTATGTGGTGGATCTTTTCTATGAGTTATTGAATCTGAGATTGTAATTGTTTCTCTTGAGTTATTTGAGTAGATGTATCTTATGTACCCCGTTCTTAATTGCTAGCTTTGATCAATCTAGTTCTTGAGAGCGTGTGTGGGGTGATGGGTGCATTAGTTGGAGTAACGGGGGGTGGCTAGTGCTGTGAAAGTGACAGAAGTTCTGCGATCCACTTAGGTTTTGTTAAACCTTTCTTAGTTACCTCACTAGGGATAAAAAGGAGTACCTTGTTACCGGGGATTTGAAGTGACACTAATCAATCTCCATGACTAGATCTAGCAAGTTCTTACTTCAACTTCATGTCACATTGCTTAAAGATATACTCTGGTTTTTCCTTAATTATCGAGGTGTTATGATTTATTTCGCATCTTTGTGGAGTATAAGAGGGATCAATATGACCGTAGAGATATCTATGCTAGGACGTGATGCCCATATGAAAGTACTCAATGTTAAACATGTTATTGTAATCTCACATGTAATTCTTTATGTCCACCGTCTACCACTTTATTTGAGAGAATGCAAGCGTGAAACCATGAACCCAGGTCCTATTTTAATTATAAGAAAACACTATAGTTACTTTGCTGCAATTTACTTTACTTGCACTTTACTTTACTTGCATCTCCAATTCGAATTTACATTATCTCCATCACCACTTGCATCACAAAAATACAAAAACAATCCATTGCATATTTATTTTCTCATTTGCATTTAGTAGTAGATTTAATTATTGCACATTTACTTTCGGTTTTGCATTGCAATTTAGAAGTCTCACACCTTGTGCTTGACAACCACTTGGTGAGGTTGAGGGCACAAAATTCTCTACTTGTTTGCACGATCCTGGAGGAAGCTTGGAAGACAACTGCTGAAATACTGGCTCCCCAAGAGTTCGATATAAACCCTCGAGTCACCCTCGTGGGGAAGAAGGCTTGCCACTAGCTACACACTCTACACTTGGAGTCTCAACCTAGCCATCAACGACATTCTGATCTATTCCAAGAGCAACGAGGAGCATGAGAAACATCTTCGTCTGATCCTGGAAAAGCTTAGAGAACACAAACCCTATGCCAAGTTTAGTCAATGTGAATTTTGGCTAAGGGAAGTGGGATTTCTTGGACACATAGTGTCAAAGAAGGGAATTGTTGTGGATCCTTCCAAAGTATCCGCTGTGACGGAATGGGAACCACCTAAGAACGTTGGTGAAATCCGTAGTTTCCTGTGATTAGCAGGTTATTACCGCAGAATTATTGAGAACTTCTCTAAGATTGCTAAGCCCATGACTGAGTTATTGAAGAAGGAGAAGAAATTCGAATGGAATGAAGCATGTGAAGCCAGTTTCCGGGAACTGAAGAAACGTCTAGTGTCAGCACCAGTTCTATGCTTACCAGACTTAGAGAAAGAATTCCAAGTGTATTGCGACGCCTCACGTCAAGGTCTTGGAAGTGTTTTTATGCAGGGAGGCAGAGTAGCATCCTATGCATCTAGGCAACTCAAGAAACATGAAGTTAATTATCCCACGCACGATCTTGAGTTAGCATCAGTATTACATGCCTTGAAGACCTGGAGACATTATTTGATGGGGAAACGATGTGAAGTTTTCACCGATCATAAGAGTTTGAAGTATATCTTGAGATGAACATGAGACAGAGGAGATGGTTGGAACTTATTAAGTATTATGATATAAGTTTTCAATACCATCCCGGAAAGGCTAATGTAGTAGCTGATGCTCTAAGTCGCAAGGTTTATGTCAATGGCCTCACGGCAGGAGAATTGCCCAAAGACTTATGCAAAGGATTCAAGGACCTCAGATTGGAAGTGGTGCCAGAAGTTTTCGTGGCATCATTAGTAGTACAACCGAATTTGATGGACAAGATACGAAGTCACAAAAGGGAGACAAAGACATAGAGGAAATTAAAGTCAACCTGAGAGCAGGAAAGGCCAAGGGGTCTCTTGAAGATGAGCAGGGAACCTTGTGGTTTGAGAAACGAGTATGTGTGGTCAATGACCCTGACCTTAGGAAACTAATTCTGCGAGAAGCCCACAAAACGCCATACTCCATTCATCCAGGTAATACCAAAATGTACATGGATGTAAAGGAAAGGTTCTGGTGGAATAACTTGAAGAGAGACATAGCTGAATACATAGCTAAATGTGATGTATGCAGTAGGGTAAAAGCTGAGCATCAGAAACCAGCAGGATTGCTACAACCTTTAAAGGTGCCACAGTGGAAGTGGGATCAAATTGGTATGGACTTTATTACTGGGTTACCCAGAACTAAATCTGGGTATGACTCTATTTGGGTATTGGTGGACCGTTTAACAAAGGTGGCTCACTTTATACCAGTAAAGACCACATACACCAGTGCCAAATTAGCTGAGATTTACATGAAGATGATTGTGTGCCTTCATGGTGTTCCCAAGAGTATTGTGTCAGATAGAGGTACCCACTTTACATCCCATTTCTGGAAGCAATTGCATGAGTCCTTGGGAACTAGACTTGAATTTAGCACAACGTTTCATCCACAGACAGATGGCCAGACAAAAAGGGTAAATCAAATCCTAGAGGATATTCTTAGAGCTTGTGCACTAGACTATGGATCTAGTTGGGATGATAATTTATCATACGCAGAGTTTTCTTACAACAATAGCTATCAAACGAGTATTGAGATGGCACCGGTTGAAGCTTTGTATGGGAGAAAATGCACAACACCATTATTATGGAGTGGTGTAGGAGAAAGCAATTTCTTTGGTCCTGACATAATTCAAGAAGCTGAAGAGAAGGTTAGACTGATTAAGGATAGACTAAAAATAGCCCAGTCAAGGAAAAAGAGCTACGCTGATAATGAACGTAGGGAAGTTGTTTACGAAGTTGGTGATAGAGCCTATCTTAGAGTATCACCACTTCGAGGTGTTAAGAGGTTTGGAATTAAAGGAAAGTTAGCACCTTGATTCATTGGACCATTCAGAGTTTTGTCCCGCAGAGGTGAAGTAGCCTATGAGTTAGAACTGCCTGAGATATTGTCAGCAGTTCATAATGTGTTCCATGTCAGTCAATTGAAGAAATGCCATCCTAATATGTTGGAGACACCTTTGGGTGATACAGTACCGCTTGAGTAAGTACAATTGGAAAGTGACTTGACTTACGAGGAAAAGCCTATCAAAATATTAGAAACAACCGAAAGAGCTACATGCACCAAGACCATCAAATTCTACAAAGTCCAATGGAGTCATCACACTGAGGAATAAGCCACTTGGGAAAGAGAAGATGATCTTCGAGAAGACCACCCTCACCTATTTGCTGACCTATCCAAAGCTCGAGGGCGAGCTTCTTCTTAAGGGGGTTAGTCTGTAACATCCCAAGTTTTCAAAATTTAAAATTCATCATGCATACATGACCATCATAGCATCCCTGCATTTTTTTGTTTGCATTTGTTTGAAATATTGTTTTGGAAGACACAAAATTATGGGCATTATTATTATTAAGCCCTATTTGGATTTTCAAACATTTTATAAAGAATTTTTTTTTGTTTGGCAATGTTAGGGCCAAATTGTTCTTTAGGTTCTAAGCTTTCCAAAACATATTTTCCTGAAATGTTTTTGTTTTGTTTTGGTTTGAATTGAGTTAAAAAAGGAAAATGGTTTTCCAGCGCAGGCCAGCCCACTCCCTCTCTCCCCGCGCACGCGCAGCAACCGCGCACTGGGCCGGCCCAGCTAGCGACACCTGGGCCCCGTCCCGATCGTCTCCTACCCCGACACGGAGAACACGCCCAAGACGTGTTCGACGTATCGTCCGCGTCGATAACAACCGACCGAGCGAATCCTCGCCAAAAACCTAGCCCCTTCCCCACGATGCACCCGCCCTTATAAACCCCCAAGTCCCCTCTCTCCACGCACCCTATCTTTCGAGCTCCATCGCTGCCAGGCCGCTCGAAAGCGTCGTCGTCAATCTCACGGCCACCGTCGCCATCCCTGAGCTACTCCGGTGAGTACGGTGCACCTCCTCCCCTCCCTCGGTTTTGTTTACCTCCAGTGCATCCCGACAAACCCCCTTGACACTTCCCCTGCTCTAATTGCCTCACAGAACAACCCCGCCGTCCATGACCGCGCCCGCCGCCGTCTGCTTCAACTCCGACGAGGAACCGCGGGAGAAGAAGGCCACGCCATCCCCAACCGTCTCGCCATCGAGCTCGCGCCGTCTTCCTGAGGGTCCCGGTACGTCTTTTAGCCCCCCTAGCCCCGTAGAACACCCACACCGTTCATATTCTGTTTCCGCCGCCGCGCGCCCACGCTCTCCAGCGAGCCGTCGACGACTTAGCCACCTCCAGCCCCGCGGGATCTAATCCCAGCCGTAGATCCAAATCCAACGCTCCACAACAGAAGCAACAAGCGAAGCGGTACGAGCGACCGCAGGCGTCCATCTCCTCTCAGATCTGACGGTCCACGACGACGATCCGCGCGAAACGACGCCGACCAATCAGAAGCCGTCGTTGATGCTCCCTCGGATCGACTATTTTTTTTTGGATTTTAAAAACAGATTACTTACAAATCTTCAAAAATTCATAACTCGAGTTCTACAAATCCAATTTGGGTGATTTTGGACTTTTTGAAATCAGCAAGACATGTAGTTTAATCTGAGCCATTATAATTTTAATTTAGTTTCGTGCAAACACATGTTATTTGTATATCTTTATTTACACTAAATTGCTTATAACTTTTGTTCTAAAAAGTATTTTTGAGCAAATCCAATTGGGTTAGTTTTGTTTTGATGCCCCCTATGCAGTAGTGGCCGAGGAGAATTTTTAGGATTTGTTTTCGTGGCCGAAAACATTGAGACTAGTTTATAGCCCTTTGGGAAACCTTTTAATGTTAAATTTTTATAAGTGTGCTTAATTTGTTTTCCATGCATCTAACTCATCTAAGTAAAATCAGAGAGCAATATTAATCATGTTTTAGTGTTGTTGTAATTTTTGTGCATCATGGTTCAATGCATAGCATGCATACATGTTTTTGTATTGCCTTAGTGAATTCTATGTTTATGTGTGCTTGTTTTCCTTGTCTTAGATTTTGAGGAGAGGATTTTCTTGTGATTGTTGTTGTGCTTGTTCTTCCTGCTGCAAGGCAAGTGACATTCATAAACCACCCCATATTTTCCCTAAGTGCATTAGAGTATTTTTTTAAGTAGTATGCATGTTAAGAATTTTTCTCTAAGTTATTAACTGCTATGCCCTTCCCTTAGTATATTTAGCCACCTTTTCTTGACAAATTTCGTGGCTCCTATGCCCTATATGTATAAGTACTTAGCCATGCAACAAAATTATATTTTCTAGCTATTGAGGAAAAATTTCTAAGTACTTAATCAATTAAACACCTGTGTAGAATTGGTGATTGCAAGGTTTATGTTGAGTGGCTTCTTGGGGCCATGTCTATGGTGTTTTTCACCTAAGGAGTGCACTTGTGGTTTGCCACCCAGGAACAAAGAGATTCCTAAGTCCCTCCAAGTTTAGAAGGTTCACGTGCAGCCTTAAAACAATGGGCTCTGTCTGGAATGAAGTCGTGAGAGTTCAACTCGTCAGCTTGACAAGATGATGTAGCAAAATTATAGGTGGAGCGGGTCTTGCAGTAGAGTTGGATTCTCCTTCTGAATTTGTTGTCTCAATTCTCTCCTTTCCTTAATGCACTCAGCGTGTATGGGATGTTTGGGCTAATTGAGGATTAAGATGCAAGTGCACAACCTCTGCAGAGTCAAAAACTAAGTACTTAGCCGTGTCCCCGGTAATGGACAACTTCGAGCAGCTGGACAAGGATGGATGGAAGAGTCTCAACATCAAAGTTTCATGAAGTAAAATTTGACTAAGGAAAATTGTGTTTTATGGTGCAAACCTTTTGAAAGGATAAAACTATTTTACTAAAGTGTTAGGAGAAAACTGGCTTTCTGCAAAAACTAAACTCCACCAAGCCATAAATGCATGTAGAATAGTCGGGTAACTTATATCCACCAAAGTCACTTGCCAGTACATAGTTTGTACTGATTCTCCTTGGGGGGCTGCATATTCAAACGTGCAGGTAACTCGGAGGAAGAATACTAAGTTGTTGGACTCGAGTCTACACTCAACATGAATGCCTGTGGCGCGTGGTGAAGATGGAGGCTCGTTGCTATCATGTTTCTTCTTTGTTTACTTTGAAGTTTTAGCTAGTCTTCAAAGACTATGCAAGTTGTAATCATCTATACTTGGCTACTCTAGATTTTCGTTGTAATAATTGATACTTCTGCAATGATACCTTGAATTTTGTACTGTGGTGCAAGCATGATCCAGGGACTAGCACTTAACACAGGTATTCTAGCTTTATTAAAAGTTTGGGATACGACATAGAGGTACGATCGATGAGATCTATTCAAAGATAGCAATCTTTTTCATCTCATGCCAAAGACACAAGTAGGATGAAGTAATCATATATCATTTGTGGAGCTACTTAACTTGACGAGCAGGCCAAGAGGAGAACGCGCAATTTTTTCTCTAAATCATTCGACTTCACTAGACATTATACATTACGTACTTAGATCTTTCTCATTTAGTATAAAACGAGTAGAAACATACAAACTAGAGATGAATGATACTGCTAGCAGCCTGAACTCCGATGGGCGACTTTGTGGCTGTGCCCGTTGTGATGTGATAGGGGCGACCCCTTGGCCACCCCGGTCTCCATGCGGTGGCGCGGTGTTGTTGTTTGTTGTGCCACCCCTTACTTGCTCCGATGGTTCCTTGATCCCCTATATTTTTATTTTCCAAACCTACAGAGGCACCCCATTACCTATGTCTATACGAACGTGCTAAAGCTAAACTGCTCACATGGCCAGGTCATACCCCCATTTCTCCGTGACCTGTGTTTTCTTTGTGATTTTTAATACTAACTAGTTTTTATACTAAACATTTTCACCTCTATATCCGTTCTTTACACCAAATATCCACTATTTTTATAGATAAAATCTTTAGCATAATAACTATTACTATTTTGTTTTATTGTATCTAGCAACACTCTTCACATACCTCTGTTGCTAGTACTTAAGTTAAAAGTTTATTGATATACATTTAAAACATTTGTCATGAAATTAGGGTAGTGGAAAGTATTACTTTTTTATGGATTTTATGTGAATATTTATTTTTATTTTTATTTTAGTTCATCTGAGTAAGTCCAAGTTTAAATCTTAAAGCATAAACGTATGATTTGGAACAAAATGTGTGTCAAGATGTGCCATAGTGTAACAGTGTGATGTTAAATCGTTAAGTACCTTGGATTATTATGACATTGGATTGTACGTTTTATGTCTAGGGAAGTATATACCTATAAATGTTTGTTGAGTAGGATTGCCAAAATTAGTTGTAACCAAGAAAATCTGTAGATATCCCTCAAAGAAGGAGGGAAACTTCTGGAGCTGACAAACTACGCATGAGGTGACAAAAGGTGGTATGTTTTCGACTTCCTTGCTCTTGAATTTGCTACTTGCTTCCGTATCGAAATGTAAGATGTTTTAGCTTTTTCTAAATGGATCTATATACTAAAACATGTATAGATACGTTTTGTCTAAAAAATGCTAAAACATCTTATATTTTGATACGGATGAAGTATACCGGCCTCAAATACCACTCATCGCTTGAGTGCGCGCCCATGAGTGGTAGGATCTAAGCCTCCGTTAGTGGATGGGTATTCATAGGCAGTGTCGGTGGACATGGATGTTTGGTGTTCTATGTAGTATCATGTATGTGATATCCTGCACAGGGAAACTTTGTCTGTAATAGAGAACAGAAAGTAAAAAAGCTGGAAATAAAATTGCAGGAAAGGAAAATTACAGTAATGTAAAGTTGTTTGCTTGGGAAAATTATCAGTCTTTCAAACACAGGCGTAGGAGTAATAAACGGGATGTTGCATACATGAGATGCGATGATCATAATACTGCTGAGCATGCCTTGTGGGTACGTGTGGCTGCGGTAGTATGAGCCTGCACGGTCTTTTGCGGAGCAGGGTACGCACGATCAGTCGATCAATGATACTGCTGGTACTGTACCCCTCAATTATTACTGGGCACGCTGTTAGTACTCGTTAACGAGTTTCTCTTCAAGAAGTCAGGTGCCTAGACACCCGGTCTGTTTGCGACCTGGGTACTGGTGCTTTTGCAGGAGCACGTACCAATTGAAAACTGTACGAATCTGCAGAAGTGTTATTAGCAGTTCAGAAACTGTACAAGAATCTTCGACTACTTGGTTGATCGAGCCACCTATGTTACCTTCTCTCATCCACATAAGTCTTGGCCGTCGCCGGCGGCATACAGGTACCGCAGGCGGGAAGAGCGTGGACGCAAGTCTGGTGCAGAGAGGCAACGGCAACGCAACATCCACACGGTGGTCTTCACCGGCGTCGTCTCGGCGCTGCTCGTCTCTGTTTTTGTTCTGGGCTGTTTACAAAAGAGACCGAGACACTGACACTCGAATGTTATTGGGCTGGGTTGGGCTGCATCATTTCCAGCCTGAGCCTTAAAGTGTGGTGAAGCAGAGGTTGATCGATTGCTATCCGGTTCTCATCAATAAATTACTCCCTCCGGTCCATAAATAATGTATAAATTTATACTAACTTATAAAATTGTATAAAATATGCGACACTTTTTATGGATCGTAGAGAGTACCTAAAAGAAAAGTTCCCATGAAAAGAAAGAATGATGTCTAGCGAGTGAGTTGCCTGTCTGAACAGTTGATGTTGCAACTTGCAGTCTCCTAAAAAAGGGGGAAAAAATCATGTTGCAAGTTTGGTTACGATCCAGCCTTTGTTCCTCCCTTCTTTCGTTTATTTTCTTTTTTCGGGAGAAAGAGGGTGTGTAATATGGGTACTTACCATGATGTCATGTTACATGTTGGGACTTGGGAGCTTGGGAAGAATATTCAGTTCTGATGTCATGTTACATGCTCCGACCTCTGCACCGATTCTATCAATTCCGCATGCGCGACCTTGCATTTCACACCAAAATATCTTGCTGGAAGTAACACCCCACTATCCGTAGTGGGCCACTGCATCCAAAGCTGATCTATGTCACAAATGAAGGGTGTTCACTACGATGGTTGTAGGAGTACTTAAAATGACGTGTATGATACAACATAAAAGATAAACTCCATGCCACTTTAGTGGAAGTTAAGAAGATTTTTCATAACATCTCTACTACTTAAAAGAACCATTTGGTTCCGTCTTCTCTACAAAACAGGGATGCGTCGTCGTCCTTCGTCCCACCCGGCGCCAGAGATAAATGCCTGGTATAAATGCCTGCTATCACATTAATTAACGGTCAAAAATGCACGGCCATAAATGCCTGCTATCACGTTAATTCTCCTCACCGGATGGCAAGCGAGGTATCAGCGAATTAATTCTCATCCATCACCGGTCCATGCCTTTTTTTGGCAACCACCAGTCCATGCCATTTTTTCGGCAACCAGCACTCGGTGCAGAAATAGTCAGCAAGACATGGCAGGTTATCGAATAGGAATAATTCTCATCAATTACATACTAGCTATCGGCTATGGAGTATCAGCGGCAATCAGCCCCGCATGGCAAGCGAGCAATCAGCGGCCGAGCGAGAAATCATCGACAAGTGACGAGTATATAAAGTGCCTCCAATTATCTGCCCAGCATCGTACCCTGCCTGCATGGCTGCTCGATACCCCAGCTCGAGGAGGGTGATGGCACCGACGACAGAGACGGAACCGGCTCCTGCCTTCGAGATAGCTCCGATGAACATGTAAGATGGATGACCAACCTGCATTAGTTTCAAACCCATTAGCTTTTTCCGTCTTTAGTTTCTAACACATTATTTTCATCTGTCATTACAAAACTCCAACATTCGACGAGGTAAACTGTGACCACGTCCACCTTCGTTTCCCCTGGGAGATTACGGCCAAGGTTTTGCGCACTCGCATAAAACAGACGCCCGATGGACGGTTCCTCTACCTTATGCTATCAGACGTCAAGGTAAACAATTTAGCTAAAAGAGAGGATACATTTAGCTAATTCAAGTGACCCTAGAATTGTTGCCCACTTAGTGTTATTTCCTTTGTATGGACATCAGAATGCTGCTAGATTTCCCTGTCTCGATGCTTTAATATTAGCCAATGGAAGTTATTGTATTTACTTGGAGCTTTATTTGTAGAAGATGGGGTGAATGAACACCAAGTTTCATATGGCAGATATTGACCTGCACTAAAATAATTTAAGAAGATGTTCGTCTGCTAACTCAATTATCGGCAGATGATATGCAATACACACTAATCCTTTTTAAGAAGATAGGACATTAGCCACACTTAAATTGTCAAACTGGTATACTATTTTTTATCAGCAACCTGGTATAGTACAATTTTTTCTTGATTCATGCACATACACTTTTCCCCCAATTGTATGTCATATAATTTTTTCTCCATTTAGCAGAACGGATTTTGGAAATTCTATATGATAGCTTTAGTTATTATTTATTCGATCTTGATATCTCTGAACGTGGATACATAATTTGATTGTTCGGAGTGGCCAGATCACCATGTTGACTATTGGGCAAGCTCAGTAATTATTTTTGTTTTTTGCTCCGTGGGGAATTCCATGCCCCCGATGGAAGTATGGACCCTAGACATCTTCTTAATTACATGGTTATCGGCTAATACCAACTGCTCTAATACATGTTGTACGAAAAGAAATGTTGGTCTTTGCCAGTTTTGGAATTTTTGGTGAAGCTAGCCAATTCCTGTAGCTAATCCTTTTCTAATTATGCAAGTGTTCTTTGAGTATGACCGATCAATGTACATAGAAGATATACACTCTGAAGTAAATGGATATATAATACGCTTGTATATGGTAAACTAAATTTATACTAATCAAGACGTGCTCACGTCCAATATTACTAGGGTCACTTGAATTAGCTAAATGTTTCAAACTTGCAAACCTACCATTGATTTAGTAGAGATTGCTAGCTAACATGAGTAATTCTCTCATGATGTTCCAATATTGATCACTCGCTTTGGTAGGCTACTGAGACGTTAATTTGTTGTGTTCTGTAGGGGATGAAGATGGAGACAAAATGTTCAGAACAATTGCTAGATCACTTCAACAACCAACTTCAAGTCGGACTAATCTATGTGTTCAAACGTGTACAATTTGAGTCCACAGATCGGGAATGGCCCTTCAATTTATATCAGGATCACAATCTTAAGTATTTCTATCATCTAAATTCAAAAAAAAAAAGTATTTCTATCATCTGGTCTCAATGGTATTTGAGAGACCAGGGGTTAAAACACCTCTCATAGATGCAAATCCAGTACCATCTAGATATTATAAGATCATTGAAGATGTTCTTTTTTTACCATGGACATATGAGGGGCGCATGGAAAAGAAAAGAAGAAAAAAAATCTGGTTTCTAGCTCATAGGCATTTTTTATTAAGAATATAAGAGTTCTTTTGCCACTATCAGGCAATGGTTCATGCACCATCTTATTGACAACTACTTCATTACAAACCAGAGTTCATTTTTTACACCGCTATCAACACTTGGACCAGATCAGTACTTCTAACAAGTACATGCAAGTAAAAGTATAGCTGCAATTCTGGATGAATTATAACTTCAATAATTTGTTCGGTATAAATTGAAGAAAACTGCATTTCTGTCCTATACTCACTCAAAGACAAAAATAAGCAAGATTGCAAAGGGTAATTTAAATCCAATTAGTCTATCTTAAAATTGATCATTCCAGTGACACTTACGATCGTGAACATGAATATTACGCTTTCCTTTGCGGTAGGCAACCAAATTATGAGACTAATTTTTCATTGCACTGAGAAGAAAACATCAAGAAAAGATAACCAGGCAGGCAAGCTTGCTTCAATGCACTTAGTAGGAAAAAATTAGCCAATGCATCCCACGATGTCTGATACAAGTTAATCATAGCGAGCCTATACTCCTTCATCATGCCAGTTGGCTGATTGTAACAGATCAAGAAAACAGAGTGATACGGATCAATATGCCAACTCACTCTAGGACAATTTACAATAGCACCAGTTGTACTACATTAAATCATATCATTTCCTTCAAATCTCAGAGTCACCGTCCTATGTCTGGTCAAGGGAAGGCCGTGTGAGGGATATGCGGGCCTGACCACAAATATCTAAAAATAAAAAGATGTACAACAGATAGAATTCTTAAAAAGTAGAGTAATTTGTGTGGCTATCAGTAGATTAATGGCAGATTTTATTCATATTGAAATTACCTTATTTTCTAATACAACGATGGGGCTAACAATGTGCTTTCTGCATACACTATCATAACAGCATGCAACATTTAAGCTAATGAGAATTACCACTGGAATTGTGAATAGCTGCACTATTCACGTAACTCATGATAATTCCACAAGCAAGAGATATCATGGGCATATGAGAACAAGTCACTGCATTTATTTCAAAGTAGGGTATGCATATGACTTGTTAGATCAACAAATATTATATGTATATAACCTTTAAGTAGTGTTCGACCTCTCTATTTCTTTCTCTAACTGAGACCTAAACATGCTACAATAATATACTAACCCCTATTTTTCAATTACTTAGAACGATGAGTTAGTGGTATGCCTTCTTTGAAGAGGGGACTACAATATTACACGATAGTCATCAGCTAAATAAATATTCTAGACAACATATGTGCGGAAAATATCAGCATTATGAAGGTGCCCTACAGAATAATATATGTGTACTGATTATCATAGCCTCATGGAAAAAAAGCAACTGATGTATAGATGAAATACAGAAGCACATTCAAGACAAAACAACCAGCGAGTTTAGCAAGGGATAGTGCAGACTATCAGACTAAACTGAAATAATTTGGCTCCTACAGGTCACCTTCCTTAAAAACTGGTGGAAGATTTCCCTAGCCCGCATTCTAAAAAACCAATAGATGGTAACATCACGCAAATCACTCGTGGACCCGTCATATCTTCCTAACACTCACGCAACAGTCTGTCCGCACCATCCCCTAGCCCACAAATCACTCTACGCCTCCGAGCCAATCAGCACGGCGAGCACACCACAACATTCGTGAAAATCAGTCTTAGAAAGCACACCACAAAAAAGCTACATCGGCGGCAATCCGTTGAGCACGCCGACGGAACGATTTGTCTCAGGTAAGAGAGGAATTCTCCATGTTTAGAATCAAAAGAAAATCAGTCTTAGAAAGCAAAATTCGTACCAATTAGGCTGTAGCAATCGCTCCATGCCGCACGGCCGTCGTCGCTGTTGTACGATTCCAGCCAGTCAGAACGCGCTGGCGAGGCAGAGGCTGGGGCTGGGGCTACGCGGGCACGGAGACGCTCCAGTGCGGATGCACGAGGCGTGGAGAGCCACGCAGGGACGAGGAGCTGGGCGGACGCAGCGGCCCCGCACGGGCTCTGTCGGCGGGAAGGGGCGGATGTGGCGCCGGCGTGCACTGGTACGAGTCGAACCCCTCGGCCCGCTGCGGGATTCCAGATCGCGGCGGCGACCCAGATGGAGGCAGGCCCCACGGCAGAGAGGAGGAGGCCGGGAGGGAGTAGGGGAAGCATATCGGAGGAGGCCGGGAGGGAGGTGGCCGCCGAGCACATCCATGGCAGAGGGGATCGGATGGGTGAGCAGCGTTGTGTGGATAGTATAGTTCGTGACTTCTATTTTTTTTCCGGCTACTCGCCTGTAGTCTCAATGTGTACTGCTCCGTAATTCAGCTGACCAACCAGGAATATTTTGCACTATTTGCACTATACCTGCAGAAATATTTTGCGGTCTTATACGGTGAGAATTGAAAATACGATATTATGTATGTGCTCTTTTATGTTTTTTTAATATAATGAATAATGAAATTGTGATTTATTAATTCTAATATCCCACACGATTGAATTACCTGCAAATGGATTTATCGCCGCGTTCTGACGGTCGTACTCCTTTCAAAGACGTGACTAACACCATCAACGAAGGTAACATCGATCATATTATAATGTGTAATTGCATCATCTTTTCAGTTCAACGGCTGACTACATTGTGTATGTTAATAGATGTTGCCGACAACAACAATGAAGGGGGGCCTACAAATGCAAAAGAAAAGAGTAGGCAACGTGCTCGTGAGCGATATGCGCAGATGGATAAAGAAAAAAAAGATGAGCTACTTAAGAAGCGTCGCGAAGCCTATCATCAAAAGAAATCTCAATCATCTATTAATGCACATGAGTCAAGGGATAGTCCATTTGTGCTTTCCCAAATAGAAAGCACCAATGTTGTTACAGGTAAACTTACCAATAATCACCATTACACTTGAAAATATTATTTTATCTTTGGATTCATGTTTAATGCAACTAAACAACTTGATATTTCATGTTTACCAAGCAGACACCGATTGCAACATGGAAAATGTGGTGCTTGCTGATAATGACACATACCAATCACTTTATATGGCCTCTCAAGTGCAAGAAAGTCTCATAACCGGTAAGAATTCCTAAAAAAAATGAATGGAACCATGTCAATAATTTATAGCTAATTTAGCTACATATACGTGATTTTTTTTATACAGATAATGTTCAAAAACAGCCCATAGATCCAAATGAGCGGCGAAGGCAACAAGATAGGGAACGACATGCGCAGATGGATAGCATGAGAAAAGAAGACTACCGACGAAGACAACATGAAGCCCGTCAAAAACGAAAATCATCGTCAGTGAACAAGGAGAATGAGGTTCTTACGAAAGATAGTGATTGGCTAAGTAGGAATGACAACTACCAGACTATCCCAAATGCTGGTATTTACTTGCCCGAACCGGTGTTCTCTCATGGGCAGTTGTATGTCGCGCTATCTAGATCCACCTCTAGAAACAACGTGAAGATTCTTGTCATCCCAGATGCTGGTTAAAAGAAAAAGAACCTAGATGATAGCCAAGAAAAGAGCTCCAGTTGTCCTATTGGGACATACACAAAGAACATCGTCTATAAAGAGATTCTGACATCAGATGAGGTATTTGTAACTTATATATTCGGTATTCATACTTTTATTATCCTTTTTAAATTATATATGCATACTTATATTCGAGATTTTAACTTTCTTTATGCAGATCAACTTCATCGTGACAATCATGTGTTGCGGAGAGATACATATTGCGGAGATACACATGAGCATGGTGTGACGCGATACATAATATTTTCTGTTGTATGGTTAAACAATGCACTTCAACGTACAATTATTTTCTGTAATAAGTTTCTGTGGAGAACAAACATACTGCCTCCATTATTGCGTCGATGTTATCACGACACGAATATGTATATGCACTTACAGCCATAAATTATTTAAGCCCCGTAGCAACGCACGGGCATTTTACTAGTCTCTTAAGAAATCTAACCGTAGGGCTATTCCTGCCCTGAGATTGCTCCAGGCGGTGTCCCCACTTGGCAGGGAGTGTGCCTGAGTCGAGCGGTAGTTCCTGCTGTCGTGTCCAGTTGGGGGCTTCGTCGGTTCGCTTCTTGGTGTCTTCGCTCTTGACCGCTACCCCCTTCTTTTCCTTGTTCATCTCTTTTCATGCGGCAGCAGCGGCTTCTCTTCCTCTATTGGATTTATTGCAATGACGACGATTTCTCTATCATGAGTGATGGTTGCTGCTGGTTGGAGTGCTAGTTGCTGCTAAGCCAGTTAGTTCCGCTCGATCCGTCGTCGTCTGTGTTGCGGGCGGCGCGGCGTTCGCGGTAGTTTGTCTCTTTTCCTCTTTTCTTTGTAGATGCGTTTCCATGTTTTATTTCTGTTGGGATTAGAGAAATCTTTGTAGTCTTTCTGCATTATTATGATTTTGGGCTCGATTCCTGATCTCAGATTGCATATTAACCTCTTCGATTTTGCTTGCGCCGGGAGTTGTTTGGGGGTGTTCTTCTGGTTTTGGAGCCGGTTATTGCCCGGAGTCTCCCGTGTGATTACCAATAGAAAGATTGGCTCGGCCGCGCCAGAGCGAGTTTCTGCACGGCGAGCCGGCCTCCACGGGCAAGGCCATGTTGGTTATTAAACCCGCGGGCTGCCTCGAGGAGCAGGGCTACACAGGCGTCGGCGAACTGCGCCACCGATGGAGACCGACCACCGACGCGGCGGACACCGACAGCGAGATGTAGCCGGACGAAGGAGGCTATGGCGGTGAGGTGCAGGCGCCGCTGGGAGTAGTGGGCCGAGGCCGCGTCGTCTCCGTCGGGGGTTGCCTCATGCGAGGTAGGCCGCGAGGAGCGTTGATCGCGGTGAGCCACACCGGGAGGCCACAGCCACATCGGGTGGATGGGATCCGTGTCTGCTTTGGAGGCAATCCGGCGGGCGCCACAATATGCGGGTCCTCGCGGGAAGCCTGGCCGGGGGCCGTAGGTGCTGCTGCGCGAGGCACCGCCGTGAGCGCTGGGTCCCTACAAGGAGGGCCTAGTCATGTGGGAGGGCCGCCACCGCCGCCGGTTCCTAGAGAGGAGACCTCGGCATGGGGTCTGGTTCAAGGCTTTAACGTCATATTCCTGCAGGAAGGACAGAAACAATTAAAGGAAATCTTCCGGTATTCTCACGGACTAGCGGTATGTTTTTAGAGTAGACATGTGAGTCTACTCTTCTTCCTCTATCAGCAATTTTCTTGCTGTAATCGAATTGCTCTTTGTTGAGCGTGCTGACTGTAGGGCATGGATGAGTTCTTCAGGCCATCATCTTTGTTGAACAGTTAGGCTGACGATCCCTGTTCGTCTTCTTTTCTTCTTTTCTGTAGAATCCCCGGAGCTGAATCTCGCCCCTCAGGTGAGTTTCTCCATGATGTAAAGATGCTTTTGCGTGTGTTGCTTCTTTGTATGGTGATGCCTGTCTGCTACATGTGTTGCTTCAGCATGCCATCCATCTGACCTCTTGCAAAGTTGCAATTGAAGGCGAGAAAAGGGGAGGCGGAGGAAGAATACATCGGTCGGTGACCAGGAGGACAATGACAACCTCCACCTCACATTCCCTTCTGCATCACTAAATGAGATTGACAAGGGGAAGGATCTTGCTGCTCGAGCAAAGGGAACTGTTGCGCTGGTGAGGTAATTTGCCTTTTGAATTTTCTTGCTAATCTTTCCAAATTTTTTATACATAGTCAAAGAAAAACCGCATAGTTTGGCATTCAAATTTTGAATTTTTTAAAGCCCGCCAAGTAGGCTCGCTGTAGTTTCTGTTTAACGTAGACTTCACACAACTAAATTTCATGAAAAGTTGAAAATCTCTTTAAAAGAGGAGGTCACTGCCACGATACATATGGTCTCTAGAGTTAACCATGAGACTGTTGCATGTTTGCCTAACATGTTCATGTGTTTTCTCTTCAATAACATATAGGTAGCGGTCTAAGAACTTGAACTGAATTCCAAGTTCATTATAATGCAGTGGTTGTTGGAACATTTTCGGAACAAAATTTATGTATAATCTGCTGCTCCTACTCATTGGTTCTCATATGTATTTTTATAGACCTGCTAAGTTTCTCATTTGTTAAAAATAGGACACGGTAAAGCAAACATATGAAAGGTCCATGAGAGCTTCTCAAGACGATGGAATCATGGTATAGAGCCCAGGTTAGTTTTTTGTGCTTTTTTGTCGATATCTTCTTCCATTGCTTCCACCTGTGTATTTTTTGACAGAGGTCGTCCTTTGGAGCAACTTCAGGGCAGGCATCTTTGACCCCTGCCAAGAACATGTATGTCCCCTATGTTCGGCGTTGGAGAAGTAGTAGCCGAGAAATTTCTCAGCTTGGCTCTGCAGATGTTATCGAAAAACTATTGACCCCGAAGTTCATTGGTCGAGGTATGTCTCTTCTGACGTGTCACGTTGGCAATAAGCTGCATTGGCGCCAGAGCTCGACGTTGTGATTGGAGGCAACTAGTGACCTTGTAGAACTGGAGACTTACACATGGAGGAAGTATTAGCTAATAATGCAGCGGGAATCCTTAAATTAATATGTTTATTATGGGAGTCACATCTGGTTTCTTGATGGATTTGGCATGTCGGAATCCTTGAATTAATATGTTCATTATGGGGGTCACATCTGGTTTCTTGGTGGATTTGTCATGCATGTACCAAAAATACTGATTTATGTCTTATGTACTTATTTTTCAATTTATTATGGAATTTATTGCTCCTTTCAAGTAGAACCTTAGATGTTTGGGGATTGACATTGACATTCTAAAATTAATACCGTTATTCTATTTTAAAGTTAGTTCTTTGTTGGCGGGCTGACTTCCGTATTATAAGCTCACTAGACTTGTAGGATTCCCATGTAGTTGATGCGTTTCGTAAATAAAACAATTGTTTGTCATTTCAGATTTTACTCACAGTCGCATTCCAATGCAAAAAAGCTAACATACATGCAAAAATATGATTGTCTTTGTACCTCAGTCCATGAAATGTTTATGCAAGTAAAAAACAGTTAGATCTTTTCATTCCGATGCTTCTATCGGATGATTGTAATGAGGAACATGGAAGGTATATTAGCTACATTGATATTGTGTTGAGCCTCGTGCTCCACTTCCATCCATGGTGAGGCAGTCAAAGGAATTTTGTTCCTAGATAATAAGAATATTTGTTCATTTGGCTTTTCCAAAATCCATACCATGTAATAAGAAGGAAAACTAGATATAATGAGCATCTAATTTATCTTTAAATATTCCTACATTGTTATTTATATTCTTATGGTGGCAGTGCGTCGTGAAAAGATTTTGAAGTAAAGGAAAAAGGAACTCAACCAGCTTCATGTAATTATGATCTTACTTGCCAGCGAGATAAAGCACCAACGTCAGAAGATCTCTAAAGGTGAGTGATGTCTACGCACGCTTCTATTCTTGTAGACAGTGTTGGACCTCCAAGTGTATAGGTTTGTAGAACAGCAGCAAGTTTCCCTTAAGTGGATCGCCCAAGGTTTATCGAACTCAAGGAGGTAGAGGTCAAATATATCCCTCTCAAGCAACCCTGCAAATAAGATACAAGAAGTCTCTTGTGTCCCCGACACACCCAATATACTTGTCAGATATATAGGTGCACTAGTTCGGCGAAGAGATAGTGAAATGCGAGTAATATGGATGGTTATAACTAATAATAGCAATCTGAAATAAATATGGCAGCAAGCAAACGTGTAGCAGAACAGGCGGAAAACGGTGTTTCAATGATTGGAAACAAGGCCTAGGGATCCTACTTTCACTAGTGGACACTCTCAACAATGATCACATAATTGAATAACTAAATATCATATCTTCACTATGCTACTCTTAACCCTCTCCGGTTGGATAACGAACACTAATCATTGCGTAGGGCTGTAACAACACTCCTCAAGTTTGTATTCCCATGTCTAGTTAACCCCACACTGTAACTATGAGCGCCCTAGAAGGTACTAAGCAAACTCCACAATTCATAGAGGAGACACACACGGCGTGCACACTGTCACCTTCACACCGCGGGACAAGGTGAATCCAAAGTTCATATTAATAAACACTTGAGTAGCACAAGATGAAGAGTAACATCTACTTATTCAACTAGATTACAAAACTCACAATCACATATAGATCGCACCATGGGAGAGAGAGATGAACCACACAGCTACCGTAGAGCCCTCATCCTCGGGGGAGAACTACTCCCTCATCATCATATGAGATAGCAACGGCGATGGAGATGGAGGTGAAGTCGATGGAGATGGGTTCCGGGGGCACTTCCCCGTCCCGGCAGGGTGCCAGAACAGAGATCTGACCCCCGAAACTTGTCGTCGGCGGCGGCGGAGATATAGATGTATTTTGTGGAAAAGGTCAATCTTTTAGGGTTTTCCCTCGGGGGAGTATATATAAGCGAAAGGGTGATGCCGGGGGGTGGCCAGGGGGCCCACACCCCTAGGTGGCACGGCCCGGGGACCCGCGCCACCCCATAGTGTGGCCACCCTGTGTCCCCCTACGGGGCTCTTCGGGACTTCTAAGACTTCTGGCTTTGGAATTTTCCAATTCCGAGAATATTTCCAGAACAATTTTTCTGAAACTAAAAACAACAGAAAACGGGGAACTGGCTCTGTGGCATCTTGTCAATAGGGTAGTCCGGAAAATCGATAAAAATGCTATAAATAAGGGAGAAAACATATAGTAATTGGCATAATATCATCATGGAGCATCAGAAATTATAGATACATTTGATACATATCAAGCATCCCCAAGCTTAGTTCCTACTCGTCCTTAAGTAGGTAAACGATAAAACAAAATAATTTCTAAGGTGACATGCTACTAACATAATCTTGATCATAAAAATGTAAAGGCATATGTAAGCTGAGAGCATAGAACTTCAAACCCAAACATGATAAATAGAACTTTAATAATAAAGCATAGCAATCACTTTTCATCATGAAGATTATCTCAAATAAAGGATCATGAATAATAATGCAAAGAAAGATAAACGTCTGTTTCAGGTATAGAGATGGCAAAGTGATATTTCGCTAGTCCTTAAGTGTGGGGAAAACATAAATGCTAGGACACCTTCAAATTTCATGAGGAAGATTAGAGCAAATAATTTAAGAACAAACAATATCACATCATGAAGTAATTATTGATGTTTATGGGACAAATGCACATAGAACTCAGAATGGAAAAAATGCTCTCTCAACTGTGCATAAAGTTAGAAGATGGAGACTCAACATAAAAATAAAAGAAAGGCCCTTCGCGCAGGGAAGAAAGGACCACTCATGCTAGAGCTTTTTATTTTATTAAACAGGGGTATAAAATTTAACACTCCTCCCATCCATCTTTCACGAACCATGGCTAACCGAATCCTCGAGTGCCTGCCAACAATCACATACCGTGGATGAGTGTCTATATTTTGGGAGATGTATGCTAATGTCAACGAATGGTAAACAGAAAATACAGTACGTTGATACGTCTTAAACGTATCCCTAATTTCTGATGCTCCATGATGATATTATGCCAATTGCTACATGTTTTCTCCCTTCTTTATGTCATTTTTATCGATTTTTCGGACTAACCTATTAACAAGATGCCACAGAGCCAGTTCCATGTTTTCTGTTGTTTTTTAGTTTCAGAAAAGTTGTTCTGGAAATAATCTCGAAATTGGAAAATTCGAAGCCCGGAAGTCCTATTTTCCCCGGAAGTATCCAGAAGACCGAAAAGGAGTCGAAGAGGGGCAGCAGGGGGCGACACCATAGGGTGGCGCGCCCCCTGGCCGCGCCAGCTATAGGTGTGGGCCCCCTAGAGCTCCACCGCCTTTGCCCTTTTTCCTATTTAATCCCCCCGGATGGAAAACCCTAGGCACCTGATCAAAATCCCCGAAAAAGTTCCGCAGCCGCCATCACCGTCAACCCCAGATCAGGGGGTGTCTGAAGATGTTTCCGGCACCCTGCCGGAGAGGACATCATCATGCCTGCCTCCGGAGTGATGCGTGAGTAGTTCATACTTGGACTACGGGTTCGTAGCTGTAGCTAGATGGTTGTCTTCTCCTCATATGCCTCCATGTTTAGATCTCATGAGCTGCCTATCATGATCGAGATTGATCTTATGTAATTCTCTATGCTGTGTTTGCTGGGATCCGATGAATATTGACCTTATGCCAAGTTGATTATAGTCTTTATTTGCATATGTTATTTGTGATCTTGCATGCTCTCCGTTGCTACTGGTTATTCTGGCCAAGTAGTTGCTAGTGACTCCAAGAGGGAGTATTTATGCTCGATAGGGGGTTCATGCCTCCTTGTTGCCTTCCTCGAGTGACAGAAACGTGAAGGGGGAGGATGTGATGTTGCCATTAGGGAGAAAACAGCGGTGAGAGTGCCCGCGTGCATAATCATTGCTTACATTACACACTTTGTTTAATGCAATTATCTGTTGCTTGCAACTTAATACCTAAGGGGGGTCGGATGATAACCTGAGGGTGGATTATTAGTCATAGATGTAGATGGATGTCGGTCTATGTATCTTGTTGTATTGACCGCACTAAATACCATAGTAATCTTCATGTCATATTGTGCACTACGGTGCAACCTTTATTTGTCAATTGCCCAGCTGTAATTTGTTCACCCAGCATGCTATCTTTTATGTTGAGACACCACTAGTGAAACTATGAACCCCGGTCCATTTTTCCACACTGTTAAACAAACCACAGCAATTTGATGCTCGCTTTACTTTATGCAAGCATACACTGTTTTCCACACTATACATCTAATCTTTGTTTTCAGCAAGACCGGTGAGATTGACAACCTCACTATACCGTTGGGGCAACGTATTTTAGTTGTGTTGTGTGCAGGTTCCACGTTGTTGCTGACACCGGCGAAGCGCTAGCACCACTGTCAGTGGCATCAACCTTCCGAAGATTCTCTTTCTCCTACTGGATTGATAACCCTGGTTCTTAACTAAGGGGAAAACTTCTACCGATGTGCTCATCACACCTTCCTCTTGGGGTTCCCAACAACGCAGAGAAAGGATTCAACTCTGCCAGCAACAAGGACTTTTATGGCGCCGTTGTCGGCGAGAAGGAAGTCTTCTGGCAAGGGGAGTCTCTCACTCTCAACCTCTTTATTTTGTTTATTGTCTTGTTTTTATTTTTGTCTTGTTTTGCTTCTCTTTATAAAAAATACAAAAAATATTAGTTCTTATTCTAGTTGTTATTTTTGCTTTATCATGCTTGCTATCAATGTTTGATGTCTTTGAAACTAAATCTTATTGGAAAGGTGGGTTCACGGATGAACCACAAAAATTTTAGAAGGAATACCGCTTGTCACAAAAAGGAATACATTTATGGGAGCAAATTAATAAATTGCATGACTATGCTAAAAACTTGTGCTCTATTTGTAATGTTACTTATTGCTTTGATAAATGTTGATGCTGTAGGAGGTATACACACCTCCCTTCTTAATGTGAGTATAATGTTGATGTTACCATATCTTCTTATGTTAAGGGAATTTATGAATTATATGATGTGGAACAAATTGAAGAATTTATTGCTTGGAAGGGTGCATTCGAAATTGCCTATTTACTTGAAAGTATTGATGATGCACCTTATAAATATGAGATTTATGCTATACTTGAATATTGATAATTACATAGATTGTAATTGCTACATAATGGAATATCTTAATAAATGCTCTCAACCTAAGAAAGCAACTGATGCCTTGCAGGAACCTATGGAAGAAGAAACTGCTGAATCTGGAAGCTCATTGGATGAAAAAGAGGAGGAGAGTGATGATCGAGAGGAGGAAGAATGGAGCTACCCATGTCAACCTCCCAATGATAGTAACTCTTTTAACTCATACATTATTTGATGAAATTGATACTTTCTATACTTGTGACCTTGATAGTACTATGCATGAAACTTTTGAGAATGATATTGCTACAATTATTTATGATAATAAATGCTACTTGGATAAATCTTATGATAATGCTCTTGATGATAGTCCTATGTTAATTGATGTTCTAAATTATAATGCTACTAAAAATAGGATTGATATAATGTGTCCTATAACTTTTAAGATTGACCAATCATTTTGTTTTTCTATAGCTAAAAGTGGGAAAGAAGAGGTCTTTACTTTTAATTTTGATCCCACTGTTTTTGAGCTTGATATGAATTGTGTGCTTTTAGACCATGACAAACATGCTTTACGTGATAATTATGTTGTTGAGTTTGTTCATGATGCTACTGAAAATTATTATTAGAGAGGAAAATATGGTTATAGGAATTTTCATGTTACTAAAACACCTCTCTTTTTGTTGAAAGTTTTGAAGTTGCTCTTGTTCTACCTTCCCATGATTTCTAGTTTGAGCTTCTTTAATTTGTTTCTTTACAAGATTCCTATGCATAGGAAGTGTGTTAGACTTAAATTTGTTTTATACTTGCTTATTGATGCTCTCTTTTTCTTAATTAATATTTCTTATGTGAGCATCTTTGCTTTCTATGCCTAGCTGAAAGCCGTTAAAGAAAAGCGCTACCGGGAGACAACCCGTTTTATTTCGCTGTTTTCAGACCGTTTTCTTTCATTTTTTGGTGTGCTTTGCACCTGGGTATTGTCTATTTCCTTAGCAACCCTGCTTTATATTTTCTTTTGAGTTTTTGTTGAGCCAAGTAAAGGCTCTAGTGAAAAGTTGAGCCTATATTTCGGATTTCTGCGTAGGAAACAGATTTCTGCTGTCCACTGTTAATTCCGTTAAAAATCAAATAAAATTCAAAATGACCTGAGATTTTTTGTTCTTAATCCTGAGTTATATACACAACTTTTCTTAGAAGACCACATTTTGATTTGAGCAACATAAGAGTTTTGAAAAAATCGATCTTTACCTGTTGTTCTGTTTTTGACACATTTCTGCCATTTATCGCATTTGCATCTTAATCTCTTTCTTTTGGTGTTCTTTTGAAAAAAAAAGAGTTTTGAAAGAAGTTGTGACAGTAGCTAATTTTTTTTTGAGTGTTATACTTGTGTTGAAACTGAACCGTGTGAATTTATTATTTCAATTGCACTAACGTTGCTAATGAAGATTATGAGAATTTTGATGTGAAGGAAGTTTTCAAGGGTCAAGAGAAGGATGATATGATGTGATCAAGAAGAGTGAAAAGCCTAAGCTTGGGGATGCCCCGGTGGTATATCCAAGCAAATTCCAATAAGACTCAAGCGTCTAAGATTGGGAATGCCCAAGGCATCCCCTTATTCATCAACAAATTATCAGGTTGCTTCTAGTGAAATTATATTTTTATTCGGTCGCATGTTATGTGCTTTACTTGGAGTGTATTTTATTTTTGTTTTCAGTTTGCTTTTACTTTTTCTTTCAGTTTGTTTTTTTACTTTCATAATAAGATTGGTTGGACCCCAACATTCTTTTATTGGAGAGTGACACGCTCCGCTTTTTTTTGAGAATATGTTGTATTCTTAGTCTCTATTTGGCTGCTGCATTTATTCAGCTCTTTTTGCATGCATCTCTTATTAGAGCTGTTAGTTTTAGTAGTATTATTTATTTACTCTCATGTTTTCTTGCTGTATCATAAAGATTAATTTTGTTAAAGCATGTTTTGTATGGTGCTTGTTGGGAGAAAGAAAACTGCTGCTTCAAGTAGAATTTATAACAGTACTAGTAGAAGCTTGTATAGACTGTGGCTAGGACTTTTTCATGCCATGCTAAATGTTATTTTAGTTTTAAAGCCGGTTATTGAGTAGCATGATTAGCCTCAAATAGCTGAGAGTGTTTAATATTTATTGAAAGATTTATGAGTTGTTCTTGTCAGAGTAAAGCATCAATATATGGTATTCTCTTTCGAATGTTTTATTTGATTGACTTGGCACATGCTCACACCATGTTTATGACTACAAAACAGTCACGAATAGCCTCCATGACCACTTAGTTTTTGAACTTGTGATACTTCTTATGTTTTAGTTAATGATTCTTATGTCGCTATCCATGATTATGGCTCTTATGCTCTCTTGATTTGTCGCTCATAGTCTTTTGCTAGCCTCCACCTGTACTGAGTATGAGCTCTACTCGTGCATCCAAACTCCCTTAAACCAAAGTTTTTCCCATCGTGTCCACCATACCTACCTACATGTGGTATTTAACTGTCATTCCAAAGTAAATTGCTCATGTGTTACCTTTAAAACCTTCAAAATTACTCCTGCTTTATGTTCCTGTTTTTTCTCATGAGGACGTAAATAGAGAATCTTTATCTCAATTGTTGATTGGATTTCACACCATGGACTAGTGGCTTCATCCGCTTATCCAAATGATAGAAGAGCTGGCAGCGGGGTGCCCAGCCCCAAATTAATACAAACAAATTTTTTTCACTATTTTTTCCCCTGATTTATCAGTCAAAGCATAATTGTGTAAACAAAAGAGAAAGAGGGATGACCTTCTACACCAGTTGCGTCCTTCACCATGGGAGACGCTCTTGTGAATCCAGTTGACTTGTGACGTACTGTATTTTCTATTTACCATTTGTTGACATTAGCATACATCTCCCAGAATATAGACATTCCTCCACAAATGTCAAACTTTTAATACCTCTGTTTAATAAAATAAAAGCGCTAGCACATGAGTGATCCCTGCTTACCTCTGCGAAGGGCCTTTGTTTTACTTTTATGTTGAGTCTCCATCCTCTAACTTTATGCACAGTTGAGAGAGAATTTTTGCCATTCTGAGTTCTATGTGCATTTATCCCATAAGCATCAATAATTACTTCATGATGTGATATTATTTGTTCTTAAATTATTTGTTCTAGTCTTCCTCTTGAACTTTGAAGGTGTCCTGGCATTTATGTTTTGCCCCACTCTTAAGGACTATCGAAATATCACCTTGCCATGCCTTTTCTATACCTGAAACAAATGTTTACCTTTCTTTGCACTATTATTCATGATCCTTTATTTGAGTTACTCTTCGTGATGCAAAGTAATTGCTATGTTTTATTATTAAAGTTTTATTTATCATGTCTGTGTTTAAAGTTTTATGATCTCAACGTGCATATGCTTTTACATTAGATTGATCAAGTTATGTTAGTAGCATGTCACCTCAGAAATTATTGTTTTATCGTTTACCTACTCGAGGACGAGTAGGAACTAAGATTGAGGATGTGTTGTTGCCATTAGGGAGAAAACAACGGTGAGAGTGCCCGCGTGCATATTCATTGCTTACGTTACACACTTTGTTTAATGCAATTATCTGTTGCTTGCAACTTAATACCTAAGGGGGTTCGGATGATAACCTGAGGGTGGATTATTAGTCATAGATGTAGATGGATGTCGGTCTATGTATCTTGTTGTAATGCCCGCACTAAATACCATAGTTATCTTCATGTCATATTGTGCACTAGGGTGCAACCTTTATTTTTCAATTGCCCAGCTGTAATTTGTTCACCCAACATGTTATCTTTTATGGAGAGACACCACTAGTGAAACTATGAACCCCTGTCCATTTTTCCACACTGTTAAACAAACCACAACAATTTCATGCTATCTTTACTTTCTGCAAGCATACACTGTTTTCCACACTATACGTGTAATCTTTGTTTTCAGCAAGACATGTGAAATTGACAACCTCACTGTATCGTCGGGGCAAAGTATTTTGGTTGTGTTGTGTGCAGGTTCCACGTTGTTGCTGACACCGGTGAAGCGCCAGCACCACTGTCAGTGGCATCAACCTTCCGAAGATTCTCTTTCTCCTGTTGGATTGATAACCCTGGTTCTTAACTAAGGGGAAAACTCCTATCGTTGTGCTCATCAAACCTTCGTCTTGGGGTTCCCAACAACGCAGAGAAAGGATTCAATTCTGCCAGCAACATATGTCACAAGCCAACTGGATTCACAAGAGCGGCTCCCATGTGAAGGCCGCATCTGGGTAGAAGGTCATCCCTCTTTCTCTTTTGTTTACACAATTATTCTTTGACTGATAAATCAGGGGCAAAAATAGTGAAGAGATTTTGTGTGTATTAATTTGGGGCTGGGCACCCCGCTGCCAGCTCTTCTATCATTTGTATAAACGGATGAAGCCACTAGTCTAGGGTGTGAAATCCAATCAACAAGTGAGATAAAGATTCTCTATTGACGTCCTCATGAGCAAAAACATGAACATAAAGCAAGAGTAGTTTTGAAAGTTTTAAAGGTAACACATGATCAATTTACTTGGAGTGGCAGTTAAATACCACATGTAGGTAGGTATGGTGGACACAAGTGAAAAAAACTTTGGTTTAAGGGAGTTGGATGCACGAGTATAGCTCATACTCAGTACATGTGGGGGCTAGCAAAAGACTGGGAGCGACAAATCAAGAGAGCATAAGAGCCATAATCACGCATAGACACATAATATAAACATCAGTAATTAAAGTATAAGCGGTATCATAGTTCAAAAACTAAGTGGTCATGGAGGCTATTCGTGACTGGTTCATATTCATAAACATGGTGTGAGCATGCGCCAAGTCAACCAAATAAAACATTCGAAAGAGAATACCATAAATTTATGCTTCCTTATGACAAGAACAACTCATGAATCTTTCAATGATATATTAAACACTCTCAGCTAAAAGTTCTAGCAACAGTCTATACGAGCTTCTACTTGCACTGTTATAAATTCTACTTTAAACATTAGTTTCTTCTCCCAACAAGAACCATACAAGATATGTTTTAACAAAAATACTCTACATGATACAGAAAGCAAACATGAGATTACTCACATAACACTACTAAAACTAACAACTCTGAAATAAGAGATGCATGAGAACAGAGGCTAAACGCAGTACTAGCAAAAAGTGAACACTCACAGAACAATAAGAATGAAAACTAGAGTGTTCTAAGCAATAAAAATGGAGCGTGTCTCTCTCCCACACAAGTATGATAAGATCCAACCATTTATTACAGCAAAGAAAACCAAAAAAACTGAAAACAAAAATAAAAGACGCTCCAAGTAAAGCACATAAGATGTGACCGAATAAAAATATAGTTTCACTAGAAGTGACCTGATAATTTGTCGATGAAGAAGGGGATGCCTTGGGCATCCCTAAGATTAGACACTTGCGTCTTCTTGGAATTTGCTGGGATGTACCACCGGGGTATCCCCAAGCTTAGGCTCTTCACTCTTCTTGATCATATCATATCATCCTCTTCTCCTGACCCTTGAAAACTTCCTTCACACCAAACTTCTCACAATCTTCATTAGCAACGTTAGTGCAATCGAAATAATAAATTCACATGGTTCAGTTTCAACACAAGCTTAACACTAACAAACACATTAGCATATAAACTCTTCTTGATCATATCATATCATCCTCTTCTCCTGACCCTTAGAAACTCAGGTCATTCTGAATTTTCTGTGATTTTATACGAAATTAACAGTGGACAACAGAAATCCGAAATATAGCTTCAACTTTCCACGAGAGGCTTTACTTGGCTCAACAAAAACTCAAAAGAAAAGATACAGAGGGGTTTCTAAGGAAATATAAAACACCCGGGTGCAAAGCACACAAAAGAAAACGAAGGAAAACAGGTTAAAAACAGAGAAATAAAATGGGTTGTCTCCCGGTAGCGCTTTTCTTTAACGCCTTTCAGCTAGGCACAATGATTTTTAAAAGATGCTCACATAAGAATAAGAGTTGAAGCACAATAAGAGAGAATCAAGAAGAAAATATAAAACACATTTAATTCTAACCCACTTCCTATGAAAAAGAATCTTGTAGAAAAACAAGTCAACAAAGCTCAAAGTGACTAGCATAGGAAGACAAAATGAGTGCAACATCAAAAATTTCAACATAAAGAGGGGAAACTAAATATTGTCGAGATGCATAAAACCATGTTTCCCTCTCTCATAATAACTTTCAGTAGCATAATGAATAAAATTAACAATATAGCTATCACATAAAACATTCTTATTATGAGCAACATGCATAAAAGAATTAATACTCTCCACATAAGCATAGTCATTCTTATTAATAGTAGTGGGAGATAATTCAACAAAATAGCTATCATTACTATTCTCATCATCATAATAATTAAATATAGGAGGCATATTGTAATCATAATTAATTTTTTCCTCAATAGTAGGTGGACTGAAAATATCATATTCATCATTGTAAACAGGTGGAACTAGAATACCACAATCATTATAATCATCATATATTGGAGGCAAGGTATCATCAAAGAAAATTTCCTCCTCAAAACTTGGGGCACTAAAAATATCACATTCATCGAAACTAGCTTCCCCAAGCTTAGACTTTTCCATAGCATTAGCAATAATGGTGTTCGAAGAATTTATACTAATAACATTGCTATTAGCATGCAAATAAAGCTCCATAGGTCTTTTAATTTTCTCTTCAAACACTTCATGTCGCAACTCAAGATAAAGATTATAAATCTCTCTCATATTTTTGTTGTTTTCCATTTAAGAATAAAGATAAAAACAAGTAACAAGTAAAAATAAGCCTAACTAGTGAAAATAAAAACAAGAAACAAAAAGATATAATTGTAGAATCTAAAGGAAATAACTTCGAGCACTCACACCCGAGGATGTGAGTACCTTTTACCTTACCTCCCCGGCAACGGCGCCAGAAAAGAGCTTGATGTCTACGCACGCTTCTATTCTTGTAGACAGTGTGTTGGGCCTCCAAGTGCAGAGGTTTGTAGAACAACATCAAGTTTCCCTTAAGTGGATCATCCAAGGTTTATCGAACTCAGGGAGGTAGAGGTCAAAGATATCCCTCTCAAGCAACCCCGCAATTAAGATACAAGAAGTCTCTTGTGTCCCCAACATACCCAATATACTTGTAAGGTATATAGGTGCACTAGTTCAGCAAAGAGATAGTGAAATGCGAGTAATATGATGGTTATAAGTAATAATAGCAATCTGAAATAAATATGGCAGAAAGCAAACATGTAGCAAAACAGGCGGAAAACGGTGTTTCAATGCTTGGAAACAAGGCCTAGGGATCCTACTTTCACTAGTGGACACTCTCAACAATGATCACATAATTGAATAACTAAATATCATCTCTTCACTATGCTACTCTTAACCCTCTCCGGTTGGATAACGAACACTAATCATTGCGTAGGGCTGTGACAACACTCCTCAAGTTTGTATTCCCATGTCTAGTTAACCCCACGCTATCACTATGAGCGCCCTAGAAGGTACTAAGCAAACTCCACAATTCATAGAGGAGACACACACGATGTGCACACTGTCACCTTCACACTGTGGGACAAGGTGACTCCAAAGTTCATATTAATAAAACAATTGAGTAGCAGAAGATGAAGAGTAACATATACTTATTCAACTAGATTACAAAGCTCACGATCACATATAGATCACACCATGGGAGAGAGAGAGATGAACCACATAGCTACCGTAGATCCCTCATCCTCGGGGGAGAAATACTCCCTCCTCATCATAGGAGACAGCAACGGCGATGGATATGACGGTGAAGTTGATGGAGATGGGTTCCGGGGGCACTTCCCCGTCCCGGCAGGGTGCCAGAACAGAGATCTGTCCCTCGAAACTTGTCGGCGGCGACGGCGGAGCTACATATGTATTTTGTGGAAAAGGTCGATCTTTTAGGGTTTTCCCTCGGGGTAGTATATATAGGCGAAAGGGCGATGCCGGGGAGTGGCCAGGGGGCCCACACCCCTAGGTGGCGCAGCCGCGGGGGACCCGCGCCACCCCATGGTGTGGCCACCCTGTGGCCCCCCTCTGGGCTCTTCGGGACTTCTGGAAGCTTCCGGGACTTCTAAGATTTCTGGCTTTCTAATTTTCCAATTCCGAGAATATTTCCAGAACAACTTCTCTGAAACTAAAAACAACAGAAAACAAGGAACTGACTTTGTGGCATCATGTCAATAGGTTAGTCCGGAAAATCGATAAAAATGCTATAAATAAGGGAGAAAACATGTAGCAATTGGCATAATATCATCATGGAGCATCAGAAATTATAGATACGTTTGAGACGTATCAGTGAGGTGTTTGAAATTAGTTCTATTAATTTGGCTTAACGTTTTTCGGCTCTAGAATATGATACTTAGTGTATTGTGCAGAGGGTAGAACTGCACAACATACGCAACACGTCCTAATACCTTGCTTCCCGTCTTCAGCAAGCCTAGAACATTCTTCCAAGGAACCCTTTAGGAAGCTCGCCAAGAAAATACCAAAGGTTATGCACCAAGTAACCTGTGAAGTCTGGAAGATTCAGTGTAGAGGCCTAGATGACCTCATAAAACATATAAGAGGTAGGAGGCCTAGGCACAACAAGAATTTGGAGATACAAGACTTGATCATGCCTAAACTAGCAAGTTCCTCCAAACGATGTTGTTGGAGAAAGTACCTGTTGTTGCCATCGCTTATGGTGTGATGTCGTTTGTACAAGCAAAGAAGAATAAGAGCTCCACACCATGCACAGAAGATCGAGAAGTGAATAAGAGGCAGATGCATAAGGATGAAGCAGTTCAATGTGAAGTGTGTATTTGCACTGCGTGCAATATTGTCTTCAACATACAAAAGGAAATATGTTGATGGAGCAATTACATCACGTGTTGCTTCTATCGCTGAGGGTGTGATGCCAACTATACAACAAAAGAAGGATAAAATGAGTAACTCCAGAAGACTTGGAAGCAAAAAAGAGGGTGTGATGCCAGCTGTAAAACAAAAGAAGAATAGGACGAATAACTCCAGATCAGGTGAGTACTTGAGGCTGGAGTAGCTATAGGTGAATTAAAAATTTCACTATGTGCAATGTCAGTAGCTAAAAGCTAGAAGAAATGCAATCACAACTCACCGACAACTAAGATGTGTTATGGCCTGTTATTTAGGATATCTGAGTTCCTTTAGTATTTTGGGACGGATGTATACAAGTAGGAATGAATGAAAGAATAACATATATCATGTTTGTAGTGAGATATCTTCTTTCACCCTGTTTGTCAAACGTTAATACAGTTACATATTTCTTATAGAACTATACGCCAAATTTGTTCTTTTGGGACAATCTTGCCTTGGTCTTCCGCGTCAGCGTTAGCTTATGGAAGAATCTGTCAAGTTGGAGCTAAACTTAACCTTACATAAAGTAATGAAATATTCATGTTTACTCTTTTGAAAGTCACGGTAGCCACACCTATAAGTGATATGGAAATTCAAATTCAACATAATTTCAGCGAAAATTTATTCTTTTTATTTTCATTTTTTTCATGTTGAATTCTATCGGAACTTGTTGAGTGTTTGTTCATATCTCTGTTTTTCTCCATTTTGTGTTGGTTCTGTTAAGACATGGTATGCCGATGTTTGAAAAAATTTGTCGCACCTATATCAATGGTTGCTTATGTAAACAATTCCACTATGGGTGGAGGAGGAAAAAAAAGAACCGTTCAAAATGGAAACGGCGCAGCGAAGCGCGCTAGGTGAAAAATGTTTCAAGTAGATGCCATATCCGAGGTGAAAAATTAAGATCTATGATGGGGCGACTACGATGCTTGGGCTCTATTTCCTTCTTGAAAGTGTCGGTTTTAGGAATTTGGACTCCGGGTGCTGTCTTAGTGTTTGTGTTGCACAAAGTTTCGATCATTGTAGCATGAGCTTTTTTTCTTCTTCTTTTTTCTAGGGCAGTGTGCATCTGTAATAAAAAAATTCTAGGATATTTTGTTGTTGCAGAGGTTAGGTGTAACTATATCTCTGTAATATTAATGTATCCCCTTTGTAGAAAACATAAATAAATATGATGCCACAATGCATCTGACATCTGGAACAATGTAACGTCAATAGAAAATTGTTGACGCACATGGCCACAATGTTATAGAAAAAAGTACCTCATATAAATTTCATGTCTTAGCAAACACTCTAGGAAAGTTCAAAATGCACAAATATAAAATTGTAGGGATTGAAAAAAAACATAAATTCACGATATCACGGCTTTCTACATCATAGGGGAAACCAACATATGAATTTACCAAGTTGCAAAAAAACATGAACTTAGACACATAACTATCTAGATTCTCACGAACATGTATCTCTAGTCTACATAAATGTTGTGGATACACTTTCAATAGTGGTTGCACAGTACACCGGTTAGAAAAAAAATCTTTGCAAAACAACAAGTTTTCACCATATGTGCACTATGTATCTGGTTTGGCACCCGTATGCACTCGGCTGCGGAATGGTCTAGCTCCGCCACTAGTAGTGTCATGTTAAACCACACACAAATTTAGGTTGCCCAAGATTTACGAGAATGTCACATAACCAAGAACGAACAAGGTCACTTTAGAAATATATATTTGCACTATTTCTCTAGAGTACATAACCATTGATGCTATGTGTGATTACATGTTTCTGGTTTCTATGGGAATCTAAAAACCCTCCGTAGTACCAAGATGGTACCACAACAAATTAACACTAGTAGCCAGGCTCAATTTGTGATTGCTGAATTTTGGTGCGTTATGCTTACTAGTCTTACTATTGAACATAGACTAGTAACCTGTAAAAGGTGCTAGCATGAGAAATTATTACAACAAGCTTCGTCCGACTTCGGTGGCGAAGGAACACGGACGGTGGCGTGCCTTCGACTCGCTCTAATGCTTGTTGTCTTTGCTAGGAGGTAAAGGAACTATTTCTATTTTATTTTTACTTTTAAACTTCTTTATACTGCCTTGATGATTATTATGACTTTTCAAAAAAAAAAAAAACCCTGGCACCGAGCCTACGAATGGAGTGTCTTTTCCCCTCTTGGAAAGCTGTTGGGAGATAGCCTTTGAGCATCAGAAACTTCAGATAAGGTAAAATCTTAATTGTGAAGCTTTGTCCCAATCACGCGGAGGGAACACGGAAAGAAACAACTGTCCACCTTGGGCAAACCGTCAAACACGAGTCTCCAATCCCATTCCTCATTCCTCCCCTAGAAACAACGTGGCAAAATCCAAATTCCAGACCAAGCCCAAACCGTGTCACCAAAGCGTCAGACAGCTGTTACCCAGTTTCCAGAAGCTTCTGGGCCCCGCGCGAGGAAACGGCGGCGCGCGCTAGGGTTGCCCGCCGTCGCCGCAGCTGACTGATGGCGTCCGCCGCCAAGTCGTCGCGGTCGCGCCCGGCCGGCCACTCCGGCGTGCTCCCGATGAGCGCGGCCGCGGGCGGCAGCGGCGGCGACGGCGCCGGGGCGCGGCTCGCCGACAAGCTCAAGATATTCAAGACCGACAAGTTCGACCCCGACTCCTACGTGCAGGCCAAGTGCCAGAACATGAACGAGAAGGTGAGGGACCGTCGACTCCACCCCGTCAGAAATAGGCGTAGCTTTGGTCCCGTTTCGTGTTCGAGAGGCGTGGTTCGGTACGATTGCTAAATTGGGCATGATTGTCCAAGTCGGGGACTAACTAGAAAAAGGTTTGGTAGGTACCGCAGCGTGAAAATACTGATACTAGGTTTCTGTCCTGATGCTGGCAGAATTATGATCAAACTGCGCATATACCACACAATACGCAAACCGCGAGACAGCGTTAGCGTTACAGTTTTTAGGTGTAGACAGATGATGTTATGGTTCATCCAGTAAACAGATGCTTGCTTGCGAAGTCAGTTTGTTCATTCAGAGTTTGGAGTTTTTTCCCCCTCAATTTATAGGTTTGCCCCGGAAACGAACTCACTGGGTGTTAGTAATTCTCTGTTTCGCTGGGTTTAACTTTGAGCAGAGGGAGATCGACTCCCATCGATTTAGTGAACAATTAAGATTTTGTTGTTGCTGGGAACATCGTGGTTTTAAGTGAGCACTCTGTTGTTAGAGTACCGTATGGATTGATCTCCTCTTCTGTATGCGTTATGTTCGATCAGCCAGTTTAATTTGGGGAGTATACTAAAGTTTATGATCCCCTTATTTTTGCAATCGCACTGCCATGTACATGAGCTTTTCTATGCAAGCTCAATCTTTCAAATTGTGCTGCTGTTTGCTTGTGCACGCTATTTTTTAAGCGTACTGTATTTGGATTATCACTGAAAAATCACACAGAAATGCTTTGAAAAATGAAGTGAGACTGAAGCTCAAAATTTATGACAGGAAATCAGACAGCTTTGTTCTTATCTGCAAGATCTGAAGAAGGCTTCTGCTGAAGAGATGCGTAGAAGTGTATATGCTAATTATGCTGCATTCATCAGGTACCTACAAGTGTATATGCTAATTATGCTGTATTCATCAGGTGCGAAATTCTTTGAATGAATCTCCCCTATGGGTATCTGCATGAAATGATTTGTGGTCTGTCTGATAAATTCCCCTTCCTTAGTTTTGTTTCTCTGAATGGTGTGCAGCTGTGCATGTTGCCATGTTTTACTGCTATTATTATGGCCCTCTCAACTGCTGCACGGTCAGTACGAGGTAGCAACACTTCTTGGGACATTTCTTGTCACGGACCTTGAATTTAATCTGTATACTGTAAGAACTAGATTCCACGATTCCAATAAATAGCTGACAGAAGGAGTTCTTGGTAACAGTTTTTCTGTTGGTCTGAGTGGCTGGTGTTCACTTAATTTTCTTGTCCTTCTATGTTGACGTCCTGTTCTCGAATCATTGCTTGTATGCTTACCCAGTTCATGACTTTGGAACACCCTGTCTAAAAACTAATCTCGTGGTTATCAGAACATCAAAGGAGATATCTGACCTCGAAAAGGAGCTGCAATCGATCAAAAATCTGCTGAACACACAGTCAGCTCTAATTCATGGCCTTTCCGAAGGGGTTCAGATCGATTCCTTGACTGAAGGACCTGAAGGTTCAGAAGAAGAGAACATGTTTACTGTTGAAGACCAGGAGCTTTCAGAAATACAGAACTGGTATACTGATTTTCCTGACAGGCTTGATGTTTTACTGGCTGAGAGAAGAGTGGAGGAAGCACTGGATGCCCTGGATGAAGCAGAGCAAATCGCTGCTGATGCAAAACAGAAACAAACTCTTGCCGCAGCTGACATTCTTGCTTTGAAGAGGGCTATCTCTGATAATCGTCAGAAGTTGTCAGATCAGCTTGCCGAAGCTGCTTGTCAGTCTTCTACTTGTGGTATTGAATTGCGTGCTGCCGCTTCTGCTCTCAAGCGACTTGGTGATGGACCTCGTGCTCATAGTTTGTTGCTCAGTGCACATAACCAAAGGCTTCAGCGCAACATACAAACGACACATCCGTCTAGCACAGCATATCGTGGGGCGTACACAGCAGCTCTTGCAAAGCAGGTTTTTTCTGCTATAGATCATGCTCTCAATGACTCTATGGAAGTCTTTGGTGACGAACCATCTTATGCATCTGAGCTAGTTACATGGGCTATTAAGCAGGCACAGTTATTTTCCTTGCTTGTGAAGAGGCATGCTCTAGCCTCCTGTGCAGCCGGTGGGGGCTTAAGAGATGCTGCCGAATGTATTCAAATAGCACTTGGTTATTGCTCCCTGCTAGAAGCTCGTGGCCTGTCACTTTCAGGAGTTGTGATGAAACAATTCAGACCCTGTGTTGAGCAAGCATTAGATTCCAGTTTGAGGAGAATTAAAGAGAGTACTGCTGCTTTAGCTGCAGCTGATGACTGGGTACTAGTCTATTCCCCAACTGGTATGCGCCCATTTGCGAAATCATCTGCTGCTAATTTGGTCCAGCCAAAGCTCTCAAGCAGTGCTCATAGGTTCAATTCGATGGTTCAGGTAACTATCTATTTCTTGAAAGATGTTTCAAACTATATTAATTGGGGTATCTTTGTTCTCCCATAATTTTCTTGATTCATGAGATACTTTCAAGGGTTTTCTTAACTCTGTAAGGTGTGAACTTCTAGAGAGACCACTTTAAGAATGTGGCAGCTAATTATGTCCTTTTGCTTCATGGGATGCACTATTAGTTTGTGTTTAAGAAAATTTCCTTGTATTTATATTGAATGTGTTCTCTTTGAGGATCGATACTTGTCGTAAATTGTATTTTGATCTGCAGGATTTCTTTGAAGATGTTGGGCCACTGCTTAGCTTGCAGTTGGGTGGTTCTACAATGGATGAGCTTCTGGAAATATTTAATGCATATGTCAATTTGCTCGTAAGTGCACTACCAGGCTCAATGGATGATGAAGCCAATTTAGAAGGTTTAGGAAACAAGATTATTCGCATGGCAGAGACCGAGGAGCAGCAGTTAGCATTGCTAGCTAATGCATCCTTACTTGCTGAAGAGTTGTTACCCAGGGCAGCCATGAAGCTGCCATCTGTAAACCAGGCCAGCGTGGGTAGTTGGCCTAAAAGGGATTCAGACAAGCAAATTCATATAACAGAGCTACGCGAATGGAAAAGGAAGCTGCACCGTATGGTGGACAAACTGAGAGATAGTTTCTGCAGGCTGCATGCTCTTGCTCTTATATTCACGGAAGAAGGTGACACCAATCTGAGCGCAGAAATGTACATCAATATGGATAGCAATGTTGAAGAGATAGAATGGGTCCCATCTCTAATTTTTCAGGTACTTTACATGTTTTTAATCCCTTAAAAACCTGATGGATAAACCTTATTTTTAGTTGTTTGAAAATTTTGGTCCACCATGGCAAATATCATTGTGCTAAGCTATGTTCTTTTAAATGTTTTTTTTGGAGACCATCTTTTATAGAGTGTTGGTTCTTGATGGATTTTAGTGTAAGTTTGACTCTAAGTGATGGTTGTAGGATGAACTGTCCTATCAGTTCTTATGAATCTTTGCGTATATGGTAAAAAAGGTGTGTTCAAAATACTCTCGTAGCTGTTGCTTTTCTATTGTATGATTAGCCTTACGATTCGGACAAACAGCTTGATTGTAACCTAATCATGTTTAAAATCTATCAAAATCGAAATATTATTTTTGTTTCTCATGCTGTGAGCTGCTTATATATTGTTTTTTTCGAAAATAAAAAAAACTTCTGTAGAAAAGACGAATATCTTAATCACTTGGAGAAAAGCTGGCCATTTGAACTTGGATATGGGATAGAGTAGTGTTTTGCCAGAGTACAGATAATAAGTGATGCAGCTTGAGCAGTTTGCTTTTCACAGCGCCTAATCTGCACTCCATTCCAGGAATTATACGCAAAGCTAAACAGGATGGCGGGCATGGCCACAGAGATGTTTATTGGCAGGGAAAGATTTGCTACACTGCTAATGATGCGGCTGACAGAAACAGTCATACTGTGGCTCTCGGATGACCAGACCTTTTGGGAGGAAATTGAAGATGGCCCAAGGGCTCTGGGTCCCCTTGGACTTCAGCAGGTGAGCTCATTTTCCCCTCTTATTATTTTGGTTGAGAGCCGTTTCCGACTGTAATCGAAACACCTTCCTTGCCAGTTCTACCTGGACATGCAATTTGTGATCCTTTTCGGGCAAGGCCGTTTCTTGTCCCGGCATGTGCACCAAGTCATATTGGGCATCATCGATAGAGGCATGGCAGCATTCTCTGCTACTGGACTGGATCCTGACAGGTACTTTGCTTTTTATCCGACTCCACTCTTATCTGGTGTCTAGTAGAAATATTTTGGAATCAGTGAAATATACTCGAAACCGCTTGTGCCTAAACTGAAAGCTGACATACATAGCGGCATATTAATCTCTGCAGCGCGCTTCCGAGCGATGATTGGTTCGTCGACGTCGCGCAGGACGCAATCAGCAGGATCAGTGGGAAGGCTCGAGGGGAGGTGCACAGCCCGACTGCCTCCGTCTCGGCGCAATCCGTGTCGTCTGTCAGATCCCACGGCAGCTCCTAGTGAGCATCCGGGGTTCACCATGTTCTGTAGACAGTTCGTTGCTGTGTAGCTGTAAAGCAGTAGTGTGTACTTCACTCCTCATCTGTATATACATTCTCTGTATATTCTGTATCCTCTGCCTCTGTTTCTGGCCTGTGATTTGTTTGTGCAGCTAGCGTGATAGTAATATAGTATAGCACAGTGATTATAGTTGATAATCATTTGACTGGAGTAGCAAAAAAGAAAAAGAAAAACTTCCTTTGAATTGATTCATTGTTCAAACGTTTAGGGTTAAGGTATGCATTTGGTGAGTCCTGTGTGCATCGTCAGTTCGTTTTCCATTGTGTAGTAGAACACAATCTCACAACGACTGACCAGGTCTCTGCCCACTGCAGTTCGTCATCGATGGCGATGATGGACACACGACCGTGTCTCCGGTCTCCTACCGTCGATGTCGCGCAACTGGCCACGGATGCATGCACTAGGATCTGAAAGCATTTTCTCTGCAAGAAGAATGGAGATGATTGTCGCCAGGCACCAACCACAACCTAACAAATTTAGGGAGACCATGGTAAAAAAAGATCTTCCGAGGCCACGACGACGCATGGAAATTTCGCCACAGGACCTGTCCACGTCTAGGTACTAGTCACGGCTGACTTTAGTGAGCTTTTTTCATTTTTGAAGAAAAGTTTAGTGAGCTTTTGAACCCTTCAACTCCTTTGACATTTGTTCCCTCGGCCTCCAAGCTCCCCGTTATATATACATGTCCAAATGTGAGTTCGTGACAGTACCAAAAAACACGAACAAACAATCTCATCATCGCCAATGGCGCTTTCCAGAGCCATGTTGAGCCCGTCGCCGGGGTGCTCCTGTTAGCCGCGGCGGTGGCCGTGCTCGTGTCGGCGTGCCGCGCGGACCCGGAGCCGGTGCAGGACTTCTGCGTGGCCGCCATCAGTAATGGAACGGACGATCAGCCGACGTTCCCGGGGTTCCCGTGCAAGCCGGAGTCCACAGTGGTCTCCGACGACTTCTTCTTCGCGGGCCTCTCCCGCTCCGGCGCCGCCGCGGCGAACGACAGCCCGTTCGGGTCCGCCGTCACGCCGGGCAATGTGGAGGCCTTCCCGGGCCTCAACACCCTGGGCGTCTCCATCAACCGCGTCGACCTGGCCCCCGGCGGCGTGAACCCGCTGCACAGCCACCCGCGCGCCGCCGAGCTCGTGCACGTCGTCGCCGGCGAGATGCTCGTCGGCTTCGTCAGCACCGCGGGGAAGTTCTACTCCAAGGTGGTCGGCGAGGGCGAGAGCTTCGTCATCCCGCGGGGCCTGGTGCACTTCCAGTACAACGCCGGCGGCAAGGGCGCCGCCAGGGCCGTCACCGTGTTCAATAGCCAGCTGCCCGGCGTCGTCCTCGCCGCGCCGTCGCTGTTCGGGGCCGAGCCGGAGATACCCGACGCCGTCCTCGCCAAGAGCTTCCAGGTGGACGGCGAGATCATCAAGCTGCTCAAGTCCAAGTTCGGGAATTGATGATGCCATGGCTGGCGTACATACGCATGACGAGGAAACAACGTTGCCTATACAGTTTAAATTTCATTTGCATATTTGGTGCATCAATTAATAAGAAACAATCTACACCTCAAGAACTTGCAATTTGATGCATGATACCAGTGCGCGTTGTGCACTTGTGCCGCTCCTTGCCAAGTCCGACTAGAATAGTGAACACGGATTTTCACACCGTTTCAGTTGATGTCAACACGACTTTCTAATATATGAAAATAGAGCTAACAAATAAATTTAGAATCAGTATACATGATGCTGTGACGTGTGTCCTTGTAAATTTCTGCATGGAAAAAGTTCTCGAACCGTCCTAAAACAACTAAAAGGGTGTGTTTGGTTCAGCCGTGGATTCCATAAGAGCTGCGAAAACCCCCGCTGTGTGTCAAAGTTGAAAGTCGTGTGATCAAACCGGAATTTGTGAAATATCTATAATACCCCTGAGACACTGATTGACCTAATGTACAGAAATGTGCACTTATTTGACATGCAAATTACCATTTTGACAAGAAATGGATCATTATGCAATGTTACTATTATTCAAAAATGAAAGTTTGCAGCCAGTACATGAATAACAAGATATCATTTAATATTCTCGTGATGAAGTCAGAAAAGCCCTGTTTAATATTGGGGATCTTAAAACACCCGGACCCGATGGATTACATGCAATTTTCTTCAAAAGATATTGGGGTCTCTTCGGTGATGAAATCACAGATGAAATCCTCTTGGCTTTGAATTCGGCAATTATTCCCTCGGGGTGGAATGATACAACTATTGTGCTTATTCCGAAGATTAATAGCCCCTCTAAGGTAACTCAATTCAGACCTATTAGTTTGTGTAATGTGACTTACAAGGTGATTTCAAAAGTGATTGCAGCTAGATTAAAAGGGATCCTTCCGGAGATTATTTCACCTACACAAAGTGCCTTTGTCCCTGGGCGTCTCATTACTGATAATGTCCTTGTTGCCTATGAATCCTATCATACTATCAAGAAAAAAAGAACAGGCAAATATGGGTGGTGTGCTATCAAGCTGGACATGCATAAGGCATACGACAGGGTAGAGTGGATTTTTCTGGAAAATATTCTTCATAAATTGGGCTTCGATCATGATTGGGTTAATCTTGTGATGGCATGTGTGAGATCAGTGAAATACCGTATCCGTTTCAATGGTTATGATTCCGAGCTGTTTTCCCCGAGCAGGGGTCTTAGGCAGGGAGACCCATTGTCTCCTTACCTCTTTTTATTATGTGCTGAGGGATTGACTAGCTTATTACAACATGCAGAGGATAATGGCAGCTTGGTGGGGGTTAAGGTTTGTCGCAATGCCCCAGCAGTTTCCCATCTTCTTTTTGCTGACGATTCTCTTATTCTCATGAAAGCAGACTTGGATAATGCAAGAGCACTAAGTACCATTCTGCAGGATTATTGCTTATCATCTGGACAACTCGTTAGTGAAGCAAAATCGAGTATTTTTTTCAGTCCATGTACTTCGGTGGATATGAGGGAAGCTATCTGTATTGAACTCAATATATTGACGGAGGCTATCACGGATACTTATTTGGGATTGCCAACTCAGGTTGGTGTTGACAGGTCAGATTGTTTCATTCATATTATTGACAGAATTATACAAAGACTGAGAGGTTATAAAAAGAAACTTCTGTCATTTGGTGGGAAAGAAATCTTGTTAAAAGCAGTGGCCCAGGCTATTCCTACATATGCTATGTCAGTGTTCAAACTCCCCAAACTAGTTATTAAAGGGATCACAGATGATATGACCCAATACTGGTGGGGAGATGAAGAAGGACAGAAACATATGCATTGGTTTGCGTGGTGGAAGATGTTTGTTCCAAAAAAAAGAGGGGGAATGGGGTTTTGAGATCTCCATTGTTTTAATCTTGCTATGCTGGCTCGGCAAGCTTGGAGGCTATTATGTGAGCCTGATTCTTTGTGTGCTAGAGTGTTAAAGGCTAAATATTTTCCTTCAGGTGACCTCTTGAATGCGGTGTTAAAGAAGGGATCTTCCTTCACATGGCAAAGTATTTGGGCTGGCCTTCAAACATTCAAAAGAGGTTGTATCTGGAGAGTTGGAAACTGGGACAATATTAAAATTTGGGATGATCCATGGATCCCAAAGAGTCCCTCAAGGAGAGTGGTTTCGGAAAGGAGGGGTTCTACCCTTAATGTGGTTTCGGATCTTATTGATTTCGATGGCAGGTGTTGGAATTTACAGAAACTACGGGACAATTTTATCCCAGTTGATATTACACGTATTCTGCAAATTCCTCTTTCCTTCGGATTAATGGAGGATTTTGTTTCCTGGAATTATACAAAAAATGGAATATTTACGGTTCGATCAGCTTATTATACTGAGTGGGACCATCAACATGGGAGAAAGCTGATCAGAACTAGCGGACCAGGTACGTCTGATATTAACCCAGTATGGAGTATTCTTTGGAGTTTGCGTGTTCCCTCAAAAATTAAAATTTTTGCTTGGAGATTTTTACATGGTACAATTCCTTGCAAAAGTATTCTTGCCAATAGACATATTATTTCGGATAGTTCATGCCCTATTTGCAAAACCGAATGTGAAGACTTGAAGCATGGTTTTTTCGATTGTGTTCGGGTGAAGGAGATATGGGAGAATTTGGGCCTCCTTTCTCCTATTTCGGAATTATTGACACAAGATAGAGAGGGTTCTGGCATTTTGGAATTGATCTTAAGGAGTAATATCAATATTGTGCCGGGTTTTGAGGAACTGAAGGCAAAGGAACTCATTATCTCAGCCTGCTGGTTCTTCTGGTGGGAGCGCAGGAAGATTAGCCGGGAGGAATCTGTACCCAAACCGGCGGTTACGACCCAAACCATACTGGCCATGGTCCTCAATTTTGCTAGATCTCTAAAAAAGAATGCTCGGGCCAAGAGTGGTGGTTGGATCAAACCAGCTAGTGATCATGTCAAACTTAATTTTGATGCATCATTCAGTAATAATGATAGTCGGGGTTCTATTGGTATTGTGATAAGAGATGATAAGGGGATGTTTTTAGCGGCTTCTTCCAGGTCCTTACCGAGTATTCATGATGTTTTAAGTGCGGAAGCTAGCGCGTTGAGGGATGGTTTAATCCTTGCGGGACAGATTGGTTGTAACAGAATTGAGGTTAACGGTGATTGTTTGGAGGTGATCAATGTCATGTTGGACGGGGGAAATTCTATAGGTGCTGATGCGGCTATCTTCGAGGAGTGTTCTTTTTTAGCCCGCAACTTTACTTCTGTTAGTTTTTCTCACTGTCCTAGGGATAGCAATAGAGTGGCTCATGCTTTAGCTAGCAAAGCGGATTCTCCCAATTCAGTGTGTTGGATTGAAGAACCCCCTGATTTTCTTAATGAGCTTCTAGCTTCTGATGTAAACCTCTTTGAGGAAACTATGTAATCTTGTCGGCGCCAAGTTTTCTTACGCACTCTTTTCCCTACAGGGTACCTAAGGGGACTGTAGGGTTTTTAATGAGGCGGGCTTGGTTGCTTTTTATATATATAAATGGAAAATTCAAAAAAAAACAAGATATCATTTCGGTTTATTCCGAATACCGGAATAACTCCAAACATATTCAAAACACCGAGACGTCAAAATCAAATACGTTCAAGCAAAAAGAATCAAATCAAATAAGTCAAACAATTCTTCACATGAACACATATTGCCACATCTTCACATGACCACACTGAAATATATGTGATCAAATTAAAATCCAATGTTTTTCTGCCACTAATTAGTAAAATCAATAAAGTAGTATCCCAGTCCAATGTATACATGGTCTCCATCCGACACCTTCACGTATCTGTTATGTATGCTACTTTCATCTACTCTCCCTCACTCGAAGCAGTATCACTACAAGAAAGATGACATTTAGTCACCAAGCAATTGCCAACAAAAAGTTTGGTGGCTATATGTGTACCATTTGTCACCAATAACCTAATAGTTTGGTTACTATTGTTTCAGTGAACCTTTAGACACCAAGGGCCTGTAACTAAAGATTGTTATTTAGTAACAAACAAATGCAATGTTGGTTTCTAAATACATTCAGCAACCAGATTTTAGAAACCACAAAGAAATCAAGAATGTTGCTGACAATAAATAATTAGCAACCAATAGTTGATCTCTTGTAACCAAGTATCTTGGTGACTAAAGGTCTATTCTCTAGTAGTGTATGTACCGCGGTGACGAAGATCCACGACTCCAGCCTCCAAGCAGAGAGCACGTGCGCCATGTCATCCACTACAAGCAGAGAGCACGTGCGCCATGCCATCCACTACGGACAACTCGTGTTTTCGGTATGAGGAGCAGCTCCACTCCACCCGAATCTATACGAAGTGGTTCTTGTGTTTTCCTGATACGCTCACAATGGTGGCTCACGGCCTTGGAGTGGCAGACGACGGTCTCCAGCCCGAGACGGCAACGACGACTGCCCAACGACAGGCAGCAAAACAAAAGAAGTAAACAAATTGAACCGTTACGCCACTAGCCGGTGGCATGGTGGGTTATTTCTACCAACTTTGTTGGACCCAACATGATCAAAGCAGGACCAACGATGTTGTCAAAACTATACCTACGAGAATCAACCACGTTGGAAAATCTGTGGTGGTAAAATTTTCGTTTGGTTAGCATTTGGCTTTTAATGTCAAGAAGTTGGTTAGAGAAGCTAAACCAAACACATCCTCAAACAATTTGATTTCGAAAACGTGGCTGCGGCGTAAAGAGCATGTTGGATGTACCTAGCTACATGACTCATGCAACCAAGACACTTCCAAGAACTGAAAGAGCGGCATCTAGAATATTTTAACCATGTAGGGGAACTGCATGTGAATTATATTAGATAAGAGAAAACATGTAAACAGAGAATAAAACGGTCTTAAGTAGGCCAGAGCTCACCCACGCACTTGTTCTGAGCGATAGGAAAATATAAACGAGTAAACAAGAGATCAATACAAGGGATTTTTAATGTGAAAACCTGTACTAATTAGTTTTCATGCTGGCAATCACTTCTTATCACGTACTCTTCTATATCTTTCGCGCCAAATTCTCTAGATGGTTAGCATCCAGAAAGGCTCCTCTACGGGTGACCGTAGCCACGGTGCATGCAGACCGTTGGCAGCTCCTTTGTAGAATTCACACCCACCCGTATGCAGCGATGTCTCTCTCTTGTCTTCTCTATCTTTCCTTTCTTTTCTCTTTCTTTTGGTTCAGCGCTCGGTGATTTCGATTGACCTGCTACTTGTTTGACCGACAAACGTGGCAATTACCAAAACTGTAAGCTACTAAAAAGGAATCATTATGTCTGAAATTCAACCTTTGCCACGGTCACCCGTAAGCTAGCGTTAGGCTCCTCTACGGGTGACCGTAGCCATGGTGCATGCAACTCCTGCCGAACCCACCAACTTCTTAGCATTTGCGCCATGGTAGGAGCGACCTGCAGCATCCCAAGCCATTGCAATACCGAATTCAAATAATATGGACGACCGAGCAACCAATGAACGGATGTTGCATGTCCTCTTTAGCTGAAATGCAAAACTCACATCTGTCACCGCGGTTGACCTTGTTTTCCCAGACGATCTGCAATCCAAGTTCTCCCTCGCAACGAAAATCATATTGCGATTTTGCAACGCAAAGGCGCCCAGGAACCCATATGTCATTCGTCGAGTAGCAGAGAGCGAATGCCACAAAAAACACCATATATGTTGATCTGGTGGTTAAAACACCCTTTGGTTCCCAGTGCCAAATCCATTTGTCTTCAACTTCTGGCATCAACCAAATATTTTGTCGAGGTTTCGAGATCGCTAGGACTTTGGTAAAACTTGAATTGCGATGAGTCTTCTTAGAAAGATTTTCTAAAAGCATAGATTGTAGATTTTTTATTTAATTATATCCTAAAGCACACAACCATACACTCTAGAAACCTATTCTGAGATATTTGTAAATTGCACCTGAACAAATAAATATACACCATGATAACTTTGACTGCCACAAATTAATATGTGGAAGCATGTGCTTCGTATTTTTTTTTAATCTAGCAGCGCTCAACTGAATGGAAGTTACTTTTAGCGATAGTTTATATACGGTTCTTGTTGTTTGATGAAAATGAGTTTGGCTTGTGGTGCAGAACAAACTCCAATAGTCATTTTAATAGTGTATCAAAAGAAAATAAATATCCTGATTTTTGTTACTAAAATTTATTGGAATTATATTGGTAACAAAGGACACGAGAATTTTATAAAAGATAACATGACTTTTCAATATTGAAAAACATTATTATGTGGTTAAATTATCAGTGAATAAAAAATTGTACTCTCTCCAATCCATATTAATAGTCGCTAGATCAAATGTATTTAGCACTAAAACAAATCTAGATACATCCAATCGAGAAACAATTAATATGGATATAATAGACTACTTGCTAAGATTTGTTATACATAAGTAAGAATGTTTAGTATAAAAATGGTGGAAATTACTTTTAAGACACCGTAAAACCAAAAAACACACACACCATGGTTGTGCTATTAACAATATTACTAGAAGTCACTTGTAGCCCACTTGATAATAGCCCAATTTCTCCTGGATTGTTTTGGGTGCTGATTGTATAAAAAGACGGTTATCAATAAAAAAATCTTGAAATTCTATGCAATAATAATAATAACTGCAAGAGGGAGGATTGTCGCGCTGTCGGCCTCTGGCCACTCGCTACGATCCAACTGGCTCCAACTCGTATCGTAGATGTGACAGTCGCTGTCATGGTATCTTCTACATAGTAGCCTTAGGGGTTGACTAACAAAGATTAGAGAAGGGTGATGTGACGGCGGAGAATAATCGAACGATATTAGCACACATGTACCCAGGTTCGTGTCCTCGTCGGAGGTGTTGCCTAAATCCTCATGCAAATCAAAAGATATGAAATAGGATGGTTTACAAGATCGCTGCTGGCCTAGAAGGTTGGGAATTAAATATGGATGTATCTAGCTTGAGAATCATGGCCTTTAGGGCGCCCATACGTGTCCAAATCGCCCGCTAAGCGCGACATGGATGTGGTCCCATGTCGGTCTCCTTCCCATTCCTATCCTCCCTCCACAACGACTTCGGCTCCTCGCGCTTGAGTACCGCAGGTCTGCCTCCATAACAGCCTCCCATCTCCTAGAATAGACGAAAAAAAATGTCGCGAGCCTTGAACGTTGGCGGCAATACGACTTGATCGTTGTGCATAGGAGCGGGATGGAGGAGAGGAACAGGATGGGCCAAAGTCTAGTTAAAAAAAACTTTATTAATCATTACATATTGTGTCGTGGCCTTTTTAAGTTGTAGAAGATAGTACTTTTTTAGTTGAAAGTACTGAGTATGGAACAAAATATGAGGTTGATGTCCTGATTTCAGTTGTCATCCTCATTTACAAGTGTTCGCACAAAACGATATCAATATGGTATTAATTTTTTCCTAAGTGAACTTCAGGAGTGATCCAAAGTAAATGCAAATCTATCGAAAATAAACAGTGAACACTAGAAACAACACTAAACTTTATGCACATTTTCGTTTCTAACAAATCAACTTGGGAGTTGTCGAAGGCATCTGCTTCCACAAGCTTAAGTGGAAAAGTTTGAGGATTCGAGCTTGATGACGAAGGACGATCCATTACCTCTAGATGATTACTGTGTCAGCATCAGAAATTGTATACTAGTTAAGCATGGAATTGTTGTACAACTGTTATATAGTAATGCTGTTTTAACATAACTCACTTAAGGCACACCCCCATAATCAATTACACTCACCACTGACAAGTAATATTATTGCGCAACTGAGTTCGCAAAACAAGATATTACTAACATAGTTCAGTTAAGACGCGACGAAAAAGGCCACAGAGCGATGACTAAACTAAATTCAATTAGACCACGATGATGATCAATTTGAACATCATTTTGGCCTTTTACCGAACTTGTCAAGACCAAAATGGTACTATCTACACAAATAGTCAGACAGTTAATGATGACAAAATAATTAACCACCTGGAGTAGCTCGGAAATATTCAGAGATCCTACTTGCAGCGTACACCAGTCCTAAACCAAAAGTTCTTTCACAGCCGAATTCAGCTACACTCTGTATCGTCTTCTTCGCGGTGTCAACAACGAGCACCCATCCATTGTGTTCGTCGTCCCGGTGGTCGATCTTGGTGAGGAAGTAGACAATGCCGTCGTCTTCTAGGCTCAGGGTGGGCTGGCCTATGTGGAGCGTCTGCAACGTGGGATGCGCGGTACCGGGATCGACCTTGAGGTCAGGCAGAGAATCACACAGCTCCGTGGAATCGAGTTCACGATCCAACTTCCATTTCCGCGACAAGGAAGGAGTAATCTTCATGCTCCATAGCGCAGCAGACCATCCATCTCCGGTGAATCCGCCATCGAAGGTGGACAAACCCGGCACGGCCCGGACCCTGCAGGTCGACGCATCTGATGAAACCGTTGACGACGGCGATGTCCCGCGAAACCCTCGGAGTGCCCGTCCTGAAATCACTTTCTCACTCAGAGACAGCCGGACACCCGTGTTCTCCACGAGAGACGGCGGCAGCGGGACGTAGCGAAGCGCGCGCCGTTCATCGGCGGGGACGAGCACGTCGCAGAAGAGTATGCCCCGCCAGAGATCGACCCAGCCCACCGTGCCACGCTTTCCTCCGATGGTGATCGTATTGGATGTGCAATGTTTAAAGTCGTTTTCCATCAGTGTGGTGGTCTCGCAGCTCCAGGACATGGTGTCGGAACGAAGCAGGACGAGTTCGAAAGTTCGGTGCTGCCTGGTCTTAATGAGCGAGGCGATGGTGTATTTACAGTGGCTGCAGTCGTGGTGCTCGCCGGCGCCATGATGGCCACGGCGGCGGCGGTTGGGGCAGTGGCGCAGGATGGTGGTGTGGTGTCCGACGAGGTCGTGCGGTCCGGGGTGCGGGAGCTGCGTGAGGGATGGGGTGGCGCCGGCGTGGTAGATGAAGAATTCGTTGGTTTTGGGGTCCGAGCTGTAGTCGCTGTCGCCAATGGGGACGCGGAGGAGGATGAGGCAGCCCTCCGAGGCGATGAGTTCGGGCTCGATCGCGAAATGCGCGAGCTTGAGGCCGTCGGTGTAGTGGAGGCAGAAGTAGGAGACGAGCGGCGGGGCGGCGATGCAGAAGGTGACGTGGATGGTCCCCTTGCCGTCCCTCATCTCGCAGGACGCGGTGGTGGTGTTGCGGCGCTCGGCGAAGTAGGCCTCGAGCTCGAGGAGCACGGGGCCGCCGCGCCACGGATCGCCGCCGTCCTCGTGTCCGTGCGCCGGCGGGCACAGGGAGGCGGGGTGGAGGGCGTATTCATCGTTCTCATATGGACCCTCCTCCTCCTCGTCGTCGTCTTCGTCCCGCGTATACTCGTATTCATCCGCCCAAGGCTCCTCGTCGATATGCCTATCCACCTCCACCCAGAGAAGCTGCTCCGTATTCATCTTCGCTTGAGATTGGTACTACGACGGCTTCTCCTCTCTGTTGATTCTATACTGCAGGTGTCGATCAGTTTATATGGAAGAAGGGAACCGGGTTGGATATGAAGTCGGAACCCGGATGGAAATCGATTTGCAGCCTACTGATCGGACTGGAACTGGATCAGGTCACGTGTTGAGAGTGGAGCCGCGAGAGAGGGCTAGCTCCGGTCGCGAGGGCTTGAGGGTGAGCTGATAGTACAGCCGCCATAGCTCCGATCAACGGTGAGTCGGTGACCCTCATTCTCCATAGCGCAGCTGACAACCCCAGCACGGCCGGACCTGCAGGTCTGTCCTAACCTGAGGATGTGAATCTCTCACGAAACTGACGCCCGATCAGTTCAGTTTAAGGGACGTCCAGGATTGCTCGGCACCGCTTCGATTATGATGATCGTAGGGTCCAGTTAAAATAGCAGCTGACCGTCACTTCGTCCAACGTCGTCTTCTCCACGCAGTTGCCAGTTTGCTTCTGCTGTTGTTGCTTCGGACTTCGATCGGAGCCATACGATACGAGTAGTGAATGGTAATCCTAGACCGTCGAGAATAACTAAGACCATTTTTTCATAAAGTGTGGCAAATTATAAAATATTGCAAGAAAAAATCCCTAGAGACCACCGCACCCTTTTGGTTTGGCGCTCATCTCCTTTTCTCTATCTAACATACAATTTCTCTAGCAATTAAAATTTTATTTCCTTGAGTTCTTTCTTCCTCTCCTCTGATAGGTTGGGACCAACATGAGTGAGGCAGCGTAAGGTTACTAGACAAGAAAATATGGGGGCCTATTTCCAAAAAAAACAAAACACCGCCACTTTTGCACGGCCGCAAATTTTGGGACCAGCTTACCCCATTTTGTAACCAGTGGGACTAGTTTGCACATCCTAAACAACTTTTTGGATTCGATGATATATAGCTCGTTATATGTCAACTCAAAATTGACCGCCATTGTCATCATAAGACGCGAATCAATTCAAGATTGCTGGGACGACTCACCTACAAACGAACAAGCGGTTCTCCTTATAAATTTCTTCTGGTGTCAATGGTACGTTCGCTAGTTTTTTTTTCTTTTTTTTTTGCATAGCTTCGATTCACTTTTATAGCTTCGACTAGCATTTGCACCTTAAAACCGAAGGATGCCATATGACATTTAGAACAGGTTTTATGCACTTCTATAGCTTCAATTTCACATGGAGTCTTTGTAAATTTTCAACTTCTGTTTGGCTTTATAAGGTATAACAGACAGTATGGATGCACATATCACTTCTATAGAGAACGCAAATCTTTCACTCTACAAAAATAACAAAGGGGGTGTTTGTTTGGGCTGTGGCTGGCTGTGTTGCTGTGGAGGGAAAACTGCTGTGCAGGGGAAGCCGCTTTTCTGAGTGTGACTGTTTGGCGACTTGGCTGGCTGTCTAGCTGTGCGTTGAGAAATTATCTGAAATACCCTCCGAGTGCCGAGGACATATGCATTTACTAATTGAAATATGCAATCGTATCTGTCACTATGAAATTTCAAGAATACACATTATTAAACATCAAATAATTAGTGAGAAATAGATTTGTCCAAAATAAAATATCGTCCATTAATAAATATAGATTTATCCAAACCGCACACTAATTTGCGTGTAATAAATAGTCTATTACAATGAAAGTGCACGTGAATATAGAATAAATTTTTAGCATGCATGCACACATTTTTTATTTTCCCTTGCAGCACACATTTTTTATTTTCCCTTGCAGCACACTCTTTTCACGTGAAAATAGAAACAGAAAGGACGGTCAAATAGCTAGGAAATAGTGAGAACGCTGATTGCATGCAGTTTATCTTGTAGCGCTTTAGTAGAAATCTGTATCGTGCGTTGGCTGATTGGCTCGATGGCAGAAGCTTGTAAATAAATACAACTACGAGGGCAAAGGACTATACCGATTCAGTTTTAAGTGTCAAACCTGCGGGAAGCCAGCGAAAGCCCGTCCAGAGGTGCTTCGCACCCCGCGTGTGTTCTGTGATCGGCTTTGGAAAAGTCTAAAGCGCAGCGCATGCGTTTGTTTCCTATGTGATGCTTATTTCCGTGGAAAGCCACGGAAAGCCCAAACAAACACACCCAAAGGCCTTGCATATCAACTCTGCTCACACGGACAACAGGGCATATGAGAGGCCCAGGAGTAGCACATAACAATGAACAGCCCACACATTGAACATGATTTCTTAGAAATAATCCATGAGATATTTCACACCTCCTTAAATTTTCTGAATCATGTGTGATGTCCTCACCATCACACAAAGCAAGATGTGAAACACACTGGTAGTTCTGTGTTCGATTAAGGGGATTTAGTATTCCGATCTATACTAGTGAGAGAATAATCTACTCTCAAGCCAAAGACAAGGTAAATGTCGGTTTTATTTGGCTTTGCATGGCTGCAAGCTTTGCGGGACCAAAGACCACACTAGCACTTTGGGACACATGGAAATACGATGAGAGGCTCCCCCGGTGACCATCGATGTTCCTAGAGTCGTCAATGTGGAAGGCCTTAACACCAACAAATGTGCTAGAGCCCGTCAATGCAGCTTCCTAGAAACCACTGCTAAATAATGGCCACATACAGGGACAGATGCTTATATGCAACCCGTCACTAGCAATATGTGCCTCCAATGGTTGGGAAGGATAGCTCTACATTTTACGTGAAACCGTTCACTCTAGAACTTTATCGGTATTCATTAGAAGTCTCGTCTTAGTGTTCTCTGTTAAGATATTTAACCATATGAAATATTCTATAATATATGCATCTACATATACAATATTATTCATTTTTTTGCCAAAATAATATACGGAGGCATATGATTTCAGCTTATTTTGGACCCGAGATAATGAGAGATTATTTTAGTTGAATTGTAATAAAGAGGGATCAGTTTACTTACTTTTGGTTAAAGTAATTTAAGAAAGTCATGAAATATGTTTGCAACATCACTTGTAATACGTTATGTCAAATAAATTATACTATGAAATTTATTATGTTTGTTAAGTGTAATGGAGAACTATAATAGTTAAGTTACTATTCAAGAACAATGTTCCACGCTTAATTTGCATCTCGACCTGGTGGGAGAACAATCACATAGATAGAAATGTTTGTTTGGATCTGAGTCATCATTACTTAATCCACCTATGAACTAGTACAAGGTTATGTAATGATATATCCTTGATTCAATTCTAATTATGGACACCCAATACCTCTCCCCATGTTGTTTCCTAGTACTGGACCTAAAAGTAGATCCTACTTCTGACGAAAGTGTTCTGTTTTATATGTTGTCGTACTTATGTATACTTCCAGATATACTAGTAATTGTATTTCAGTGAGTTGTGTGTTCCATATAGATTGTGATCATTCATTTACTCTTCTATGCTCAGAAACTTATACGTATTTCAGACTGCTAATAATGGTTTAACTAATATTTTAATATGATGAAAATTGAGTGAGACTTTTAGTTGCTAATGTGTTGGTATATTTAATGCAAATAATTGCAGGCCATATGCTACCGCTAGTCCATTCTGTTATGCCTCTATATGTTATGCGCGGTGTTGGGTTGAGGCAAAATTATCAAGTTCATATGTTCATGCATACATATGCGATGGAAGAGGGTTGAAGCTTGCTTGTACGTGTGTTATTTGCAGCAAATAGTGGACCTATACCAGAATTGCAGATATAGTGCAAATAATTATCGAGGGGCACTCCATGGTTCGTGATTTTTTTTGTCACAACTAGCATGGTGAGCCACACATTTGCACGGTTAGATTTCTATTCAATCTATTTTGAATTATAAATCATTGTGATGTTCAAAATAAGCTATCATGTCTGTCTTTTTTTCTTTTCTTTGGATGGCCTAATTTAATTATTTACTTATCAATATATGTTCTAGCACAAATTAGAATAGGATATCACAACTGTAATTTAATTTTAAACTCCAACATATATACAATGAGGTCCTACCCTTTTTCCTTACTACATAGAATTATATATAACATGTTTGTTATTTTGGAATGACTAATGTAGGGTTCCGTTATTTTGTGCTCTACAAAATAATAACATATTCTTAATATTATTTGTAAGAAGTGTTCAGTTTTGGTATATTATTGTTTTTCCCATCTGCATTAAGAACCAAGCTTAAACATGGGAATATTCTTTTTTCAATTGGTATATCTACAGTTCTACACCATAGTCGATGTATGTTTTCTTATTAATCTATCGGTTGTCCCCATTTTTATATAGGTTTACAAATAATTCAGGGTGCTTGATTTTCTCTTATACTAAAAATACAATATTTTCTTAGTAGGTTAAGAAAACATAACTTATCAATCGACTAAAATTGTGTATGAAAATATAATAAAAATTCATCATGTCGTATTTTTTCATCTAATGCAAATGGATGTAGGATTTGATAATAGAGTTTATAATTTGACACCCATCTCAATGTCGGGTTATTGGTTATTGATTATTGGCATCGACTAAGAAATAAGTAATATTTAAACAACTAATAGTTTTTCAATATAATATTTTATATGCTTGACCCACTCAGTTTGTAGTCCTCATTTTTAAAAAAATTGATTTTTATTTATCGCTCCTTCTGGGCTCCTTATCCATCGACATACAATTAAACTATTATGACATTCTTCCGACCTTGTGAGAAATATTTCTTCACTATTCTCTAAGTTTCTTCACTTAATTTTGCATCCTTTTGTCGTTGTGGCATATACTAAGCTCACAATCATAGAACTTAGATGTGTCTAGCTTATTTCTATCCAAAGTTCCTAATTATGAGCAGCAAAAGCATGATTGAAGATTCTATCCAACTGGGTAGGTCAAGCTTGGTATTATACAAAATATACCCTAACATACTTTTGTCTCTAACATTGTTAAAGAAGCGGCATTTTCACCCCTAACTCGCTATGCAAAACTACAAAATCAATACTACTTTATTCATTTTTTAATTACTTTGTATCTCTTATCCAATAAAATTTATAATTTTGAAGCAATGGGTTTACCTGATTTTTTTCCTAAACATTATGTTTATTTTATCCATTACCCTTAGCCTCATCGGATTGCACTTGTGCTTTATATTTTTGAAATGCCATGTCCCATAATTCTCGACGACATGCTGAGCTAGGTAGTTTTACCATTTAATGAGGGAATGAGTAAATTATCGTAACATTTTTTTATAATTACATAAAAATTCTCATCCCCTTAATAGGCCTTTGATACTACAAAACATTAAACTCCATCTAGAGTTTGCAATTAACTCAAGTTATTATTATTTGTTAGTGTTAATTTACTTAAGCGAATGCATTAGGGGAGCCCCATACCACGATTTTTTGTTTTCGAGCAAGATATGTGCGCCACTAACAATTAGTTGATTCATTTTTCAGTACACTAGTTGAATGCCCGTGCGTTGCCACGGTCACTAAATTTTTCTTTCTTATATACATGGGTGGTGTTGTCAATTCAACTACATTTGCATGGTGCTTCGGTGAGTGTAAAAAAAATGTCGACTTCTAACTGGAATGTGTAAGGGTGTATGTTTCACAAGATTGTATCATATAGCTCTCCTCTCAGTTACAAAAGGACATTTATTAAGCATGTTACTCTAATATCAATATTGGTCGAGGGAATGGCGATGGAAACAAACATCACCTGGATACAATAATAACTTAAATGGTGCATAACAACATCTACGACCATCCTCACTCTACTCTTCCACAAGATTTCCCGATATACATTGATATTGCTAAAAAATGTCATTCATTTCACATAATAGGCTCCAGCAACGCTTCGATGAACCCACCTCCAGGCTCCAATCTGCCTCGGGCAAGGCCTCGACAGTGAAGGCTCACTCTACCATCATCATTCAGCCATTTATCCTTGTCTTAAGTGCATTCCTTAGTGTTTAGGACCCACTTATCTTCGTGCAACATCTATTATTAAGAAAGCCGATTGTTCAATTGGAACTTTGAAAGATACATATCAAATCTTTTATGTTTCCATTGGAATTGATTTGCATGGCTTCCTTCTAAAGTCTTGGACAACTTTGATCTCTCATGTAACAGAAAAAACAATGTATGATCCATGTTTCAAGTGTCTGTTAGAGCTTCGCACCAGCACTATTGCAATCTAAAATTGAGTTTTTCACTTAAGTCAGTAAGTGGAAAAGAAGTTTTGAATCAAATGAAATGAACTTCTCACGATCTTTTATTTTTGCAAACATAGCTTGTAAAAAACAAACTTGGTTCAAAGCTTTACTATTAAAAGCTAAATCGGTTGTGTTCATGGTGGTTTAGATTGTAAATCGCCCAATTACCGCCTATAAGCTAGATTGGTAGAGTGGTTAGCACTGGTTGTCCAATTATTATCTGTTTGTTCCCTAAATAGTTGTCAAAATATTGGTGTGTCTAAAAAAATATACATGTGGGGTTTGAAATAGTTATCAATTCAGAAATCTTGGTACAGCTAAATAAAATATATACATGTGGGACAAAGATTTATAGGCGAAAAAGCCTTGCAACATCAAACAGTGTCACATTTGATGGAACCATTAAAATAGACAATGTGCTATAATATACTTAGAGGTGATTTTAAAAAAAATAATGCCAGACAATAGCAATGTGTAATTCTGAGCGAGACGATTCTATAAAGGACGCAATAGAAAAATTCCTTTGTTCAATCTCATAGTACGTATATACCCTAAAAAATATCCTTGCCTTACGCATAATGTTACACACCTCTGATCCCTGCTGCGTAAACCACACTACATGACATAGATTAGAGACAGCTACGTGCACTGGCATAGCATATCATATCATACTAAGCAAAAAGATGGCTGAATGCAACAACTATGGGATTGGGGGAAGGAAAAACATAGTTCACCAGACCATGTGGTAGCTTTGACACTGCTGATGAAATCATTTGTGCTTGTAACGCCTTCCCTCACTAACTACAGGAAAATCAAGAAAATCATCATATATCACTGAAACTGTAAATTACAGGCTAGACATCTCATTATTTCAAGTGGAAGGCAGTCCGATTGTGAGAACTACCTGCAAGACACATCGATTCGATGCACATGGAAGTCGATAAATCTTAGGAGCATAACCTCCTACTAAGATTCAGTTCTTGCATAACATGCCCAATAAAAAAGCTGGTAAGGTACCCGACCCCGACGATCCATCTCATGCCTTCCACTGATATTTTGGAAGGTACCAGTTCCGCCTTGATTACCTCCGGTCTGTAAGACTGTTCTTTGGTCTTTTCTACTTATCAATTGTTTCAGAGGATATGGCCTTTGTACATCTGCTGCAAGAGAAAACCGTCACTGAATAAAGCATGCATCAGTTTGATGGTTAGGATTTTGGCTGTCAATTTTTTCACAAGTTACAGTTGCCATGAGGACAAGATTGACAGGTCCTAGAGTGGTTGTTCACCATGCTTCAATCGTCTGGAAGAGGTAGGAACATACTTAGTCATTAACTTCCTAAACCTTTTCTTGTACTCACTGGGCGAAATTACTGTCAGCAAAATTGTCTTTGAGACCAGGAGGGATGTTTTTATTCATGTCTCTAGTTGTTGGTCCCATGTGTACTGCCTCCGGTAATCGATGACGCTGAATGCAAACTTATGATTTTGTTTGTCCACTCCGACAAGTAGAGAGTAGTCATTGACATTAATCGACTGCTAGCGTAATAATTTAGTCAACCCATATTCAGATACAAACATGGCTAGTTTACATGTGGTTTAAATGAAGTAAACACATACCATGAGAAAAAATGTATCATTCCAGATTTCCTGCTGCATGTGATGTTTCGTTCTTCCTCCAATATAGATTAGAGAAACACGCATATCCTTGTAAAAGTTTTGATCCAAGTAAATACTGTCACTGTCACTTGTTGTGGTTGGAATTAGCTCACGCAAGTTGGTGGAATAAAGTGGTTTCTATTCATGGGAGCTTGACATCTCTAAAACAGGAGTCCTACCCATTATGATCCAACATTGTGTTGATCTGAATCTGCTATATATTACTACCTATATGGAGCATCTTAGATGTATGCTTTATGGACAATGATTAAATTCGGGGTACTACAATTGCCTGTCACAAATCAATTTACTAAAAATAATTTGTCAAATAGAGACATCACAAGAGTGCATACACCCTGAATGTCACACAGAAGATGCAAAATTCCATTAACGTTGAGGCAAAAAACAAACAAATCAAATTGCAATATTCAGCTCCATGTCAAGATAGCCAAAAACAAGATGTTGCACCTCTTTGCAAACTAAAATACTTGCTATAACTTGTAAGATCAACTGGGATGATGGTCCTCCTAGCCCCAGTCCACCACACAAGCACTGATCAACCCTGAAATCTGAGGAAAATATCAGGAATACATATTTGAGTTGAATAACATGAGTCAGTCAAGTAGCGAATTCACATACCTCGAAGAGGCTGTGGTGACGGGGTATTGTGGTTGCCTACCTCGTCTCAGCGTCTATAGAATTGCAAATTTAGGGAAGAGGAGCGCGGGAGCTTGATTCGGTTGAACATGATCCTGTCGAAATCGACCTCAATACAGAAGAGGACGGCGTAGCAGTGGAGCTGCCACCAAGCGGCACCCTCACTTACGGTCATTGTAGGTCGTGGGAGGCATCCTTATTTCCTAGCATAACAAGATACAGAAGTTTAATATCCCATGTATCTACAACATCTACCGGAAATGATAGCACATCATGTACACATTTTTAGGGAAAAGATCATTTACACTGTATTTAACAGTCGCAAGCAAGGGATCACATTCCTTAAGGGTTTCTATTTAATTCACAGAGCAAAAATTTGAAGGATAACTCAGCGGAAAAAATATCTCAGTATATCAAAATTTGTAGGATAATTCAACGAAAAAATTATCAACCTTCCGGCACATAATTCTACCACGTGGTCTGGTGGTTGAAATCACTCACCATGCAGGAACTCTGCCTCCAGACCACAGCGAGGCCTTGGAATGACGCCATGGACGGAGCACACGCCTACCTCAGCTTCAAAGAACACAAATAAAAATGGTTTTATGAGACCCTAGGGCTTCACCAAAATCCATTTAAAGAAACCAAAATCGACAGGTTCACGAAAAAGAGGAGGTCAGTTCCTCACCTCCATGCCCAGATCTTGGGCACGTATGCCCAAAACCAGGCGTCGAGATGCGCCCTGTGCTGCTGCTCTTACTCTTGATCTGGGGAGGTCCTCGGGCCTCCATGTCCTAGAGAAGTTCCGTAGACTGGAATAGTCGATGTGGAGATGGAGACAGTGGCAGACGAATCTGCGCCGTGGAGGCGGTGATGGCTGGATCCGGTGGCCTGTGTGAGGAGGCGCCGGAATCTGTCGAAGGAGGAGAGGGAGAGGAGAGCGTCTGGTTGGGGGCACGTAAGTGTAATTAGGGTAGATTGACTTACGTAATTAGGGGATGCGTGGAGGGCTTGCCGGACGGACGATGCGAAACGCGAGGCGCAGCTGGACGCTTGACGAGAGGATGTTTCCGTTGACGGTTGAAGGAACCAAACTTTTCTTTTAGATAGGAGAGATTGAACTGATATACAATTTGTGATATCGAAAACAATTGTGGCAAACACGTGATTTTGAGAAACATTTTCTAAATTATTTTTTCGTTTATTGCCATAAAATATTAGTGTAGCCTGAATATATGGCTTATAAATTATGACCTTGCGTTGGGTGGACAGCCTTAAGCTCAATCTGCTATGCATCTTTACAATGACGGATGTGTTACCCAACATATTTTTTTGACAAAAATGGTCTATAGACAAAACTAATTTCGCATCTGGCCTCTTTGTAAAACTATTTTCATGGTTCGGCGCCAATGCGAATGGAGCCGATGCAACTCGATGCCAACATCGTTTGGAATTTAGACAAGTCAATATAGATCGGCTCCATTGCAAAGGACGACGACATATGTTTTTCGTGATTTTCGCAGTCGTCGACTTGCACAACGTCGTCTTCATCCTTCTTGGCGCCGAAGTAAGAGCCGGATTTGAAAATAGTTTTGCAGAGTGGCCGCATACTTCATTAGTTTTGTCCAAGGGCCATTTTTGGAGAAAAAAACACTAATAACCGGAAAGATCTTTCGGGTGCATATCGACAATTTTGTGTTTGTTTGTGCATGTTGACGCCGTATAGGGCAAAGCGAATCAGAGCCCGCCTGGCGCGTTAGAGCATCTCCAGCAGTCGGGCTATCCCACACGCCCGCGCGAAAAACTGCCATGGCGTGCTCTAGCGGACGAGCGATAAGAGCGCGCGCGCGAAAAAAATAGAACGCGCGGCCAAAAGCCCGAACCAGCGCTGCGAATGTTGAGCTTTCCCTACGGCACGCGCGACCAAACGGCGCATGCTTTGGCGCGGCTGAAATGGCGGTTCTTCGCGTCGCGCACCAAAATTGACACAGCGCGCGCGACTGCCCGTTTTCTGGCGCCAAATAATCCGGCGCTTGCTAGAAATGCTCTTAGTGCTATGGGACATGCGAGGCCACGACCAAGAGTCTGGCACCGTTCTGGCGTGAATACGTGATGTCCATCACATAAAGTCGTCATGGTTTTTTTTTTGAACAGTCGTCATGCTTCTTGAGTCACGTGTGCAGGACGCTCACTTCGTGGGAGGGACCGTGCATCTTTCCTCTGCCCATCCAGACCACCACTTACACAAGCGTGTGTGGGGACCCCAGACTAGCAGTCCGAGACCTCCAGTATGCATACATTCACGATCCCATGATCAGTTAGTCGTGAACAACATACTCGAGTTGGCATTTCAGATTACAACATCCACTACACGAATATACGGCTTACACAACTGGTCAATTGACTCAGTTGAAAACAACTGCCACGCAGGGCAGGAACACACACTAAAAACAGCGGAAGACTGCAAAACACACTCGTGGTAAACCCAAGTCACGTCTTGACTACCTACAGGCTACTGACTCGGAGACGTTCCTAGTTCGCATAACCGTCAGCGACACCATCTTCTTCAGGTTCTCCGGTATTCTGCTCAAAGTCTGGCTAAGACAATAGCCAGAGACGAAACCAATATGAGTACGTTTGAATGTACTCTTGCAAGCCACCCCAAATGAAAGCTAAACATGCAAGCATGCATATATATAGGTGGTAGGAAGGCTTTAATTAGGGTTCAACTAGCCATGATGAATTTAAGACCCATCATAGTTGCACAAGTTTTATTTTTCTTTGTTGAAGAAGAAACTTCAAAAGATATTTCATTTCTCTTGTAGGTAAAGCATGTCTACAAGGTTTTGATAAAGCATTCTAAATAAAGAAAACATTTCTCTTTGCAAAACTTCTTGGAAAAACACATCTTTAAGATCCTCATTTATCCGGTACCTCAAAGGTACAATCATTCCCTTTCAACGTACCTCCCAGGTACAAGTTCTGAAACACTTTTCCAGCTTTTTCGAAAACATTGACACAATGCTAGCTACATGGCCATTCAACTGTCCATATCCGAGGACGCGGCTATTCTGAATAGTTTTACTCTGCAGAGGTGTACACAATCCACAAGATCCAGTACATCCGCCGTGAACAACCACGGACTGTCCGAGACAGTATGCAAACATCGGATAACTGGTCCTAACCATCCACTATGTCAGTGCTAGTAAATGACTACCTCTTCAACTGGGTTTGTTCTCCCCGGCACCGAGTGAGTCAGCCGTATCGATCCGGTTTCCCCTGACAACACACCGCCATGGCAGGAGACCCAATTGCTGCAACCGGTAGTGAACTTAATCCCACACTGTGAATGTCCCGTTTCTCCCTCCCGGCGACAATTCGGTTCGGGGGACTCTAACCCCTATAGCACTTTGAGGTAGACACGGACTAACACCGACAAGCAATTAGCTAGACCCCGTTCCCATATTGGGGTAATGTGGCAGCACGGCTTGGTTGTCCGGCGAAGACTAGGTTATGTGTCATTTTTGGAAAACAAGTCGAAAACATTTCCTTCTTCACAATCCTCCCTCGGACAAGGTCCCACCTTTCCTCGGGGTTTTTTCCAATCTTTTGCTTTTCAAAAACATCAAGTTAAAATGTCCACTAGGGGACTTAAGTTTATTAAGTGATGATACTCAAATATCTAAAGGGCTTGGTAACACCAAGTTTATATAGTGGATATAGCATATTAGATACATAAAATAAATAGTGGTATATTCCACTTAAAAGAATAGTTTTTGAATAAAACTTTTGTAAAACTTCACAAGTAAAACATTCATGATAGATAATGATAAGTAAAACAACAGCAAGCATTTAGAATGGCTTGCCTTGGCACTGGTCTTGGTCTTGCTCTTGAAATAAACAAGAGTTGCAATAAAAACCTCTCCGGAAAATAATACCGTCTTCGTTATCTAACGTCGTAAACACAAAAAGGAAAACATCCAATCAGAACCAAACAAAGGAAAGCACTTGAAAAGAAGTAAACCTACAGCAAGCATTTCATCAATCAAGTACACTCACAAACAATGGTACTAAGGTGCACACCACAAGCAAAACAGGCACCGATACACATGAATAACACTAGAATAGGTGCTATGGATCCCCAACCAAAATGGCATGAGTTCAGTGGGTGTGCCACTCTCATATCATGCTCAAATAAGGTTAAATGACTCTCTGGTCATTCATGGGGATGAATAAAATAACAAGAAAACAACCTAGGAACACATACACATGCATAGGAAAATATTAACAAGCAATACTACAAGCCCAAAGTATCACATGCCTTTCTAAACATGGAGAAAAAATATAACCAGTACCTAAGCAACCTCATAACAGAGACAAAAAAATACCAAAAATACCATGGCATCACTCAATGCATGAAAATAATCATGGAGCAAAACAACTATTAAAACTAGACATGAAAAAGGCTATTTAGACAAGCAGACATGCATAACCATAAGAGATCATTAAACATGATTTATTCTAACATGATGGATATGTAAGATGACATCCAAATAACAGAGAAAACAACACCAAGACATGCTAGTAATAACAAAATAACAATCTTAATCAATGCCTCAAAAATTAAGCATGCAAGTAGCAACTATGGCAGAAAATCATCTAAGACTATCATAGCATGACAAACTTATCTAGAGGTCACTCAAGCATGCAAACAAGTATAATATGGTAAAATAACAGTAGCTATGATATGGAAAACCATACTAAAGCACTTATTCAATTCATCATACCAATATGAAGAATAACATAATTTTAATCTATTATTACTAGGGAAAACACCCTATGAGAATAAAACCATAACAAACATGGCTTTTCACACCCAAACCCTATCATGCTAGTGAAACACTCAAAACACATCCCAATAATGTATTAATACCTTACACATGCTAGGAATCACTTTTATAGCAAAAACAATATAACACACAATTTAATAAAGGCATAACAATAATATGCAGAAAATGGCTAAACACTAAATATTGCACCAATCCTATTCTGTAACTCCTAACATCATGAAAATCTAGAATAAGGTGCTCCTAGTCACTAGCAAACCAACCCAATTGGATTCACCTCAAAAATCATCACCAATAAAATTAAACAATTCACAGAAGTGCTCTCTGGCCTAAAAACTAACATGCATGTCATTTTCAATCAGCAACTCAAGTCAACACAAGGCTAAGTTCCTTAGATAGATATTTTCAAGGGCTACTCAGAATAGTTGAGTGTTCATGATTTGGGTACATAAAACTAAAGTTATTAAAGAAATTGTGTTCTTGAGTGTCTCTGCTATTTATTTTATTTCTCCTAAAATTCAACACAAAAACTATATCTGCAAGTTGGATATGGTTAAGAAAATGTAGATATATCACTGTGATTTTTAGTTTGGCAAGTTTTACTCATTTGCATTTTTATTTCGATTTAAAGTGAAGCACCAGAAATGGATCTGCAGGAAAAATGAAATAACAACCTGCAGAAAAAGTAAAAGGGTTGGATCTGCTACGGGGAACAGCCCATGATTTGGATTCGTTGAGCTGGGCCGGCCCACGCGATTTTACCGCGCGGAGACGAGTCAATTCTCTGAAAGTGGGCCTACGTGGGACCCAGACGTCGGTGAGAGACTTTAAACGAAGGGGTATCTTGCCGTTGGATTTAGATCCAATGGCCCGATGGATGCCGCGTAGCAGCCCGCCGCCGGTGACTAAAAACAGGCGGGCCGAACACACCCACGGCGGTCCGAGGCGGCTGCTCGCCGGATATCTCGCCGTTCACATCTCCGGAGGGTCCCGGGATGCGCAGGATGGTTGAGGAGGACCAGCGAGACTGTGCGAGATCGATGCCCCTGCCAGCGCTTGCTGGGAAAGGCTCCAAGCCGGAGTTCGACACGGACCCGCGGCGGTGGCTCAAGACAACGATGGCGGCGACCCTGCATCTAGAATACGGAGAAGTTAGAGGGGGCCTGAGGTGTGCATGAGCTCAAGGAGTGTGGGGGAACAAGTTGAACGACCGGAGGTTGCCCGAATCGGCGGCTCGACGGAGTACTCATCCGCGGCGAGCTCCCGCACGATGCTGGCAATCTAGTGCGCTCGGGAGGGGGATTTTGATTCAGTACTTCGATTAGGAGGGAGAGGAGGTGGGTGGACAAGGTGGAGAGCAAGGGAATGGCTCGGGGAGGTGTAGCCGCAGAGCATGGCGCTCGGCGCCCATGGCGACCACGGCGGCTCTTCTTCAGGCAAGAACCAGGGGAAAATCGTGAGCACGGGGAGGGCAACGGCAAGGCACACATGCAGCTCAAGAGAGTGGAGGATTTGGGAGCTCTACGGCGTGGATTTTTTTGGTGCTCTCCCGACGCACCCGCAGGTGTTCGACAGAGGAAAGAGGACGAAGGAGGGTGAGGGGAGGGAAATGGAGCTCACGGGTGTGATCCTGGATGTCCCGTGATGCTATTAGACAAGAGGAGGGAGTGAGGTGTGCTGCCCACGCGTTGGAACGCGATCGACGTGTCGAGGATGTTCTGGCGCCATGGCCAGCTCGTGGGTAAGGAAGAAGGAGACAAGGGGAAGGGAAATGGCTGTGCCAGGGAGTTCACATGAGTCATAAGGAGCCTTGTGGCGCAAGGGCAGCTCCTGGTTTGGACAGAGAAGGTGGGGTGAGAATGAGGGGTGATCACCAATCTTTTTCCATTTGTGGTTGGCTGAGTTGGAGAGAGAGAGGAATGGTGTATCAGCTAGACCATGCCTAGGAGGTTAGGAGAGATGTTTTCTACCCCTCAGAACAAGAGAGAGGTATAGGGAGTCCAATTATTGGTCGGGACATGCAAGAACTCAACCATGTCCAGAATAACCAGCAGTGGTTTTTGATTGTTTTCACCAAATTTTTGAACATAACACAAGTACAAGATCATGTCTATTGGATAGAGAATCAAAAATGGAGTCTAGGGATGGTGGTCTCAAGCTTTTCTAAAAACATTTCTTTCACAAAATTTTGGGAGTTAAAAAATGGCAGAAACAGTTATTAAATGTTTTCTCCAAAATTTTAAACATAACTATCAAATGTTTTTATATAAATGAGTCCCACATAACCATAGGCATGTTAGGTAATGTTTCCAAGATTTTAGGAAATACTTTTCTTCACAAAATATTTTAAAGTCCATTTCTGGCCTTTTGGAGAATGGAAAATAATAAATAGTAAAATGCTTTTAAAACAACTATTTTTGATTTGGGATGAGAGAGTACATAATATAGGTCTCAAAAGTGATTTTTAATAAACAACTCCTTTGAAAATATTTGAGACACCAAGTGGAAAAAGGGTGAAAACATGAGTTTATTTAATAGGTTAAAAACCATGAGAGATAAATAATTAAATGGCCATTGGAAAAATAAATGGACCATATGGAGGTGATGTATAGGCCATGAATATGACAATGGTAGGTTTATTGGGCCTGAAAACAATAAGGAGTGATTTTGATTAACACAGAAAAAGTGCATCAAGATAACATGGATATGATCAATATTTAGGGATGCCTTCTAAAGGACTTTGAAAGATGATACCAAAGGGTTTCAATATCCGAATTAATAACTTGGTTTCACAGCATGGATGTAGGAATTGAGATGTATGAGGATGCATTGATGATTAGCTCAAGATTTGTCATAGAAGCAAGTCTCCAAAGTTGGAGATTTTTTAAGAAAACAGAAGATGATATGGACATGTGATGGTGATATGATAGTGATGCTTGATCTTGTTATTTATAGGTTTTATTTTAATAGAACAACACACATTAATCATCAAACATAAATAAATACTTGAAAGTGAACACAGGATAAAATCACACAACAAGTAGACAGGGCCGATCCTGAGATTTTGGGGGCCCGGGGCGAAGATAAAATTTGGGGCCCTTTATATAGAAATCACAACAAACAACGAATATACATGTAAATTTTCTATGGTTAATAAAACTTAAATTAATCCATAAGAAATTTGTAAATTTGTACATATATTACCACAGATTTTCCTCTAACATTTCTAGAGACAATATCATCAAATAATTCATAAAAATCTCCACTATGTGATTATCAAATATATTACCAGCTATGCATTATGTATTTGTAAAGTAGATATTAAGGGTATATACCTCAGGCTGGTCAAATCGGCAATCTCCGTTTGCGTGTATCACTCCTGGAGAGGAGAACGAGAAAAGCCAAAGCGGTGTGATGTATTCTCATAATCAAGGTCTCGAGTATTGAAACCGGCGAGACAATGTTTAAATTCGAAAAACATTCCAGTATAAAAAATTTCAGATTTGAAAAAATAATCGGATTCAAAATTTGTTCACATTTAAAAACCGTTCATATTTGAAAAATATTCAAATGAAAAATATGTTTATATTTTCCAAACGACAGCTGAGAGCGATCGATACATCTGGCTGGACCCTTTTCTTCTGTTTTTTGGTCGGTTGATGGGAAGGCATGTCTCATAGATCCTTACGCAGCTGGAAAAAAACGAACTAGCTAGCTACACCCAATCGAGCAGGGATGTCCACCAAGGAATCTAACGCAACTATGGGCCGGCCCGTATCGAATGGGAGGACACCGGCGCGAGCGGCGTACAGGAGCTCTGCTCCTCATCGTTCTCGTTTCTTTTTTCTCCGTGACAATACATAGTATGCAGCGCGCAGCCATATAACATAGAGTTTAAATATCTGGAGCGGGGCCCCTGGATTTTGGGGGCCCGGGGCAGTCGCACACCCTGCCCCCCCTCAGGGCCGTCCCTGCAAGTAGATAAAATAACAAGACACACAAGATCACTCAAACAACTGAGTTCTTCAAATTAATTTCCAGGTGTTTCTCTCAAGTGTTAAATAGAGGTAGTGATCAAGGCATACCATGACAAGAGGGTTTTGTAAAAATGTTTATCTCAAAGCTTGTTATTTCCAAAAGAATATAATTTAGGTCAAACAGAGGGGTAACATAATTCCCTCTTATTTTTTTTGCAAAAGAAGGAAGTGAGAGGGAGTTTTTGAAATACTTGCAAAAACATCTTGGTTGAAAATAGGTTGGAGATGATTAGATCCAAAATACTTTTCATATAGTTTTGGAAATTATCTTTTGTTTTTCTCAAAACTTGGTATTTGGGTTTCTTTTAAAATCAAAACATTTTCAAAAAGGTTTTTGCCAAAACAGTGTGATGGATGAAGATGATAAGCTTTCTTGTCATGACTTGATCACCAGGGTTGTGTTTTAAGAAAGTTATTATCATTGTTTTTAATGTTAGTTGTTAACAAACTCAAACACAATCACATACAACAACCAAATAGAAATGAAAACACAAGCATAAGTCAAACATATTAAAAAGTTTTTGTTGGCCCTGATTTTTGGGTTATTGAAAACAAGTTTTTTCCTGTCTTCCAAAAATTGGGCTGTTACAGCTCTTCCCCCCTTAAAATGAATCTCATCCTCGAGATTCGTAAGTGGGTACTTAAGAGCGTAACTAAAAACAAGAGTCTTGTGCTTCTTCAATTTTTTGTACATGAAGATCCTTTGACGAGGTGGTCTTCTGAGAACTCGAGGTGTTGATGTTGTTAGAATGTTGCTTGTCGAGAAGATGGATATGTTCAGTTAACACTTCATGTGCTTGTTGTTGATGTTGGTGGATGACACAAGCTAATGAAGGGTCTTCATTTTGCGGCTTCGCAAACCTTCTGTCGTTGTATGGACCTGGTCTTCTTTAGGAGTTTCACGGGTAGTTACCCATGACAACAATCGAGTCTCACAGGGCGTCAGGTCCGTAGACTTGACTCTCTCCGATTATTGCTACGAAAGCTGTTAGAAACTCCCATATGCTTCTTGGCTTCTTGAGTGGTCGACCGCGTTGAAGTGCGGATGCTTCCCCCCTTTGATTGATCTTCGTAGGTTGTCGGGAATTATCTTCGTCTTCGTCTCATTTTTGCTGGGTGGAGATGGCAGGTAGTGGAAGACTTCATTGTGTCTTGATCTTCATGGAGCATTGCAGGCGTCTTCATAGGTGATTTAGTATCACATAGTTAGCTTTCCCTGGGGAAAAACTATCTAGTGCCGTAAGCAAACTTTCGGTTAGATGTTAGTCTAAAATTAGATAGTTATGTTAGAAGTGTTAGTCTGGTAAAAGTTTTTTTGGTGTCGCGAGACACATCTCGCGTCTTCTCGGGCTTGAATCTGAATTTGTCGTTCTTCATGACAGCTCTTGATGTAGCTGCACAAAATGGCGCGTGAAGTCCGTCGTCCTTCTTTGAAGAAGATTTAAGAGATCTTGGGCTCTCGGGTTGAAGTAGAGAGCGCTCCACAATCTTGCACTTCTCAAGAAGGGGTGGGGGATAAAACTTTTTAAGAGGGTTTTTTCTAAGTCAGACTTTTTGCAAACAAACAGGAACAAAGCAAGAGGTAAAAGTGTGGTGACTTTGCTTTGCCGAAAAGGCGTGCTTGTGAGACACACAAGAAAACAAGTCCAAAACACACACAACAAGGGAGCAAGTAAAAACATCACGCAAGAGTAAAAACACACAATTAGCACACAGGAAAAGGACAAACAAGATACATTCAGTACCAGCAACCGTCTATTACCGCTGAAGAACGGGTAGCTCAAGTAAAACAACTGAGCAAAACCTATCGATTCCTATGGGTCTGGGTCGACAAAAGGGTTGTTGAAGTCTCCTCTTTATCTCATCTTGATGTTGAGGTCTTGGTAAGGAAGCTTCTTTTTCTTCGGGTTGCTAACTACTAAAGCCTTCTCGGGACATCGCCAAGTATGTAATTGTTTTATAGAAAGATAACAGAAGAAAACTTTTTGATATGCTTTTAAATGAAAACAAATTTTATAAACTCATGTTTGTTTATTTACAAAACATTTTGAGCCATGAAAACAAAAGGGTAAAAAGGTATGTTTACTATTTTGTCTGGTTTTCTTCAAAAATTTGCTTTATAAACAAGGCAATATTTTTTTTGAAAATATAAGAAAAATGGAAACCACGTTTATGGTTCCTTAGATAAAACATTTTAGGCAGTAATATAGTTTTTACCAAAATAGTTTTGTTTCCAATCTGGCGTCCATGCTAAACTAAGGTCTCCTAAAGTCAGGATGGCTCTGATACCAACTCTGTGGGGACCCCAGACTAGCAGTCCGAGACCTCCAGTATGCATACATTTACGATCCCATGATCAGTTAGTCGTGAACAACATACTCGAGTTGGCATTTCAGATTACAACATCCACTACACGAATACACGGCTTACACAACTGGTCACTTGACTCAGTTGAAAACAACTGCCACGCAGGACAGGAACACACACTAAAAACATCGGAAGACTACAAAACACACTCCTGGTAAATCCAAGTCACGTCTTGACTACCTACAGGCTACTGACTCGGAGACGTTCCTTGTTCGCATAGCCGTCAGCGACACCATCTTTTTTAGGTTCTCCGGTATTCTGCTCAAAGTCTGGCTAAGACAATAGCCAGGGACGAAACCAATATGAGTACGTTTGAATGTACTCTTGCAAGCCACCCCAAATGAAAGCTAAACATGCAAGCATGCATATATATAGGTGGTAGGAAGGCTTTAATTAGGGTTCAACTAGCCATGATGAATTTAAGACCCATCATAGTTGCACAAGTTTTATTTTTCTTTGTTGAAGAAGAAACTTCAAAAGATATTTCATTTCTCTTGTAGGTAAAGCATGTCCACAAGGTTTTGATAAAGCATTCTAAATAAAGAAAACATTTCTCTTTGCAAAACTTCTTGGAAAAACACATCTTTAAGATCCTCATTTATCCGGTACCTCAAAGGTACAATCATTCCCTTTCAACGTACCTCCCAGGTACAAGTTCTGAAACACTTTTCCAGCTTTTTCGAAAACATTGACACAATGCTAGCTACATGGCCATTCAACTGTCCATATCCGAGGACGCGGCTATTCTGAATAGTTTTACTCTGCAGAGGTGTACACAATCCACAAGATCCAGTACATCCGCCGTGAACAACCATGGATTGTCCGATACAGTATGCAAACATCGGATAACTGGTCCTAACCATCCACTATGTCAGTGCTAGTAAATGACTACCTCTTCAACTGGGTTTGTACTCCCCGGCACCGAGTGAGTCAGCCGTATCGATCCGGTTTCCCCTGACAACACACCGCCATGGCAGGAGGCCCAATTGCTGCAACCGGTAGTGAACTTAATCCCACACTGTGAATGTCCCGTTTCTCCGTCCCGGCGACAATTCGGTTCGGGGGACTCTAACCCCTATGGCACTTTGAGGTAGACACGGACTAACACCGACAAGCAATTAGCTATACCCCGTTCCCATATTGGGGTAATGTGGCAGCACGGCTTGGTTGTCCGGCGAAGACTAGGTTATGTGTCATTTTTGTAAAACAAGTCGAAATCATTTCCTTCTTCACAATCCTCCCTCGGACAAGGTCCCACCTTTCCTCGAGGTTTTTACCAATCTTTTGCTTTCCAAAAACATCAAGTTAAAATGTCCACTAGGGGACTTAAGTTTATTAGGTGATGATACTCAAATATATAAAGGGCTTTGTAACACCAAGTTTATATAGTGGATATAGCATATTAGATATATAAAATAAATAGTGGTATATTCCACTTAAAAGAATAGTTTTTGAATCAAACTTTTGTAAAACTTCAGAAGTAAAACATGCATGATAGATAATGATAAGTAAAACAACAGCAAGCATTTAGAATGGCTTTCCTTGGCACTGTTCTTGGTCTTGCTCTTGAAATAAACAAGAGTTGCAATAAAAACTTCTCCGGGAAATAATACCGTCTTCGTTATCTAACGTCGTAAACACAAAAAGGAAAACACCCAATCAGAACCAAACAAAGGAAAGCACTTGAAAAGAAGTAAACCTACAGCAAGCATTTCATCAATCAAGTACACTCACAAACAATGGTACTAAGGTGCACACCACAAGCAAAACAGGCACCGACAATACACATGAATAACACTAGAATAGGTGCTATGGATCCCCAACCAAAATGGCATGAGTTCAGTGGGTGTGCCACTCTCATATCATGCTCAAATAAGGTTAAATGACTCTCTGGTCATTCATGGGGATGAGCAAAATAACAAGAAAACAACCTAGGAACACATACACATGCATAGGAAAATATTAACAAGCAATACTACAAGCCCAAAGTATCACATGCCTTTCTAAACATGGAGAAACAATATAATAAGTACCTAAGCAACCTAATAACAGATACAAAACAATACCAAAAATACCATGGCATCACTCAATGCATGAAAATAATCATGGAGCAAAACAACTATTAAAACTAGACATGAAAAAGTCTATTTAGACAAGCAGACATGCATAACCATAAGAGATCATTAAACATGATTTATTCTAACATGATGGATATGTAAGATGACATCCAAATAACAGAGAAAACAACACCTAGACATGCTAGTAATAACAAAATAATAATCTTAATCAATCCCTCAAAAATTAAGCATGCAAGTAGCAACTATGGCAGAAAATCATCTAAGACTATCATAGCATGACAAACTTATCTAGAGGTCACTCAACCATGAAAACAAGTATAATATGGTAAAATAACAGTAGCTATGATATGGAAAACCATACTAAAGCACTTATTCAATTCATCATACCAATATGAAGAATAACATAATTTAATCTATTATTACTAGGGAAAACACCCTATGATAATAAAACCATAACAAACATGGCTTTTCACACCCAAACCCTATCATGCTAGTGAAACACTCAAAACACATCCCAATAATATATTAATACCTTACACATGCTAGGAATCACTTTTATAGCAAAAACAATATAACACACAATTTAATAAAGGCATAGCAATAATATGCAGAAAATGGCTAAACACTAAATATTGCATCAATCCTATTCTGTAACTCCTAACATCATGAAAATCTAGCATAAGGTGGTCCTAGTCACTAGCAAACCAACCCAATTGGATTCGCTTCAAAAATCATCACCAATAAAATTAAACAATTCACGGAAGTGCTCTCTGGCCTAAAAACTAACATGCATGTCATTTTCAATCAGCAACTCAAGTCAACACAAGGCCAAGTTACTTAGATAGATATTTTCAAGGGCTACTCAGAACAGTTGAGTTTGCATGATTTGGATACATAAAACTAAAGTTATTAAAGAAATGGTGTTCTTGAGTGTCTCTGCCATTTATTTTATTTCTCCTAAAATTCAACACAAAAACTATATCTGCAAGTTGGATATGGTTAAGAAAATGTAGATATATCAATGTGATTTTTAGTTTGGCAATGTTTACTCATTTGCATTTTTATTTCGATTTAAAGTGAAGCACCAGAAATGGATCTGCAGGAAAAATGAAATAACAACCTGCAGAAAAAGTAAAAGGGCTGGATCTGCTGCGGGGAACAGCCCAGGATTTGGATTCGTTGAGCTGGGCCAGCCCACGCGATTTTCCTGCGCGGAGACGAGTCAATTCGCTGAAAGTGGGCCTGCGTGGGACCCAGACGTCGGTGGGAGACTTTAAACGAAGGGGTATCTTGCCGTTGGATTCAGATCCAACGGCCCGATGGATGCCGCGTAGCAGCCCGCCGCCGGTGACCAAAAACAGGCGGGCCGACCACACCCACGGCGGTCCGAGGCGGCTGCTCGCCGGAGATCTCGCCGTTCACATCTCCGGAGGGTCCCGAGATGCGCAGGATGGTTGAGGAGGACCAGCGAGACGGTGCGAGATCGATGCCCCTGCCAGCGCTTGCTGGGAAAGGCTCCAAGCCGGAGTTCGACACGGACCCGCGGCGGTGGCTCAAGACAAAGATGGCCGCGACCCTGCATCTAGAATACGGAGAAGTTAGAGGGGGCCTGAGGTGTGCATGAGCTCAAGGAGTGTGGGGGAACAAGTTGAACGACCGGAGGTTGCCCGAATCGGCGGCTCGACGGAGTACTCATCCGCGGCGAGCTCCCGCACGATGCCGGCAATCTAGTGCGCTCGGGAGGGGGCTTTTGATTCAGTACTTCGATTAGGAGGGAGAGGAGGTGGTTGGACAAGGTGGAGAGCAAGGGAATGGCTCAGGGAGGTGTAGCCGCAGAGCACGGCGCTCGGCGCCCATGGCGACCACGGCGGCTCTTCTTCAGGCAAGAACCAGGGGGAAATCGTGAGCACGGGGAGGGCAACAGCGAGGCACACATGCAGCTCAAGAGAGTGGAGGATTTGGGAGCTCTACGGCGTGGATTCTTTTGGTGCTCTCCCGACGCACCCGCAGGTGTTCGACAGAGGAAAGAGGACGAAGGAGGGTGAGGGGAGGGAAATGGAGCTCACGGGTGTGATCCTGGATGTCCCGTGATGCTATTAGACAAGAGGAGGGAGTGAGGTGTGCTTCCCACGCATTGGAACGCGATCGACGTGTCGAGGACATTCTGGGCGCCATGGCCAGCTCGTGGGTAAGGAAGAAGGAGACAAGGGGAAGGGAAATGGCTGTGCCAGGGAGTTCACATGAGTCATAAGGAGCCTTGTGGTGCAAGGGCATCTCCTGGTTTGGACAGAGAAGGTGGCGTGAGAATGAGGGGTGATCACCAATCTTTGTCCATTTGTGGTTGGCTGAGTTAGAGAGAGAGAGAGAGAGAGAGAGGAATTGTGGATCAGCTAGACCATGCCTAGGAGGTTAGGAGAGATGTTTTCTACCCCTCAGAACAAGAGAGAGGTATAGGGAGTCCAATTATTGGCCAGGACATGCAAGAACTCAACCATGTCCAGAATAACCAGCAGTGGTTTTTGATTGTTTTCACCAAATTTTTGAACATAACACAAGTACAAGATCATGTCTATTGGATATAGAATCAAAAATGGAGTCTAGGGATGGTGGTCTCAAGCTTTTCTAAAAACATTTCTTTCACAAAATTTTGGGAGTTCAAAAATGGCAGAAACAGTTATTAAATGTTTTCTCCAAAATTTTAAACATAACTATCAAATGTTTTTATATAAATGAGTCCCACATAACCATAGGCATGTTTGGTAATTTTTCCAAGATTTTAGGAAATAATTTTCTTCACAAAATATTTTAAAGTCCATTTCTGGCCTTTTGGAGAATGGAAAATAATAAATAGTAAAATGCTTTTAAAACAAATATTTTTGAGTTTGGATGTGAGAGTACATAATATAGGTCTCAAAAGTGATTTTTAATAAACAACTCATTTGAAAATATTTGAGACACCAAGTGGAAAAAGGGTGAAAACATGAGTTTATTTAATAGGTTAAAAACCATGAGAGATAAATAATTAAATGGCCATTGGAAAATAAATGGACCATATGGAGGTGATGTATAGGCCATGAATATGACAATGGTAGGTTTATTGGGCCTGAAAACAATAAGGAGTGATTTTGATTAACACAGAAAAAGTGCATCAAGATAACATGGATATGATCAATATTTAGGGATGCCTTCTAAAGGACTTTGAAAGATGATACCAAAGGGTTTCAATATCCGAATTAATAACTTGGTTTCACAGCATGGATGTAGGCATTGAGATGTATGAGGATACATTGATGATTAGCTCAAGATTTGTCATAGAAGCAAGTCTCCAAAGTTGGAGATTTTTTAAGAAAACAGAAGATGATATGGACATGTGATGGTGATATGATAGTGATGCTTGATCTTGTTATTTATAGGTTTTATTTTATTAGAACAACACACATTAATCATCAAACATAAATAAATACTTGAAAGTGAACACAAGATAAAATCACACAACAAGCAGATAAAATAACAAGACACACAAGATCACTCAAACAACTGAGTTCTTCAAATTAATTTCCAGGTGTTTATCTCAAGTGTTAAATAGAGGTAGTGACCAAGGAATACCATGACAAGAGGGTTTTGTAAAAATGTTTATCTCAAAGCTTGTTATTTCCAAAAGAATATAATTTAGGTCAAACAGAGGTGTAACATAATTCCCTCTTATTGTTTTTGCAAAAGAAGGTGGTGAGAGGGAGTTTTTGAAATACTTGCAAAAACATCTTGGTTGAAAACAGGTTGGAGATGATTAGATCCAAAATACTTTTCATATAGTTTTGGAAATTATATTTTGTTTTTCTCAAAACTTGGTATTTGGGTTTCTTTTAAAATCAAAACATTTTCAAAAAGGTTTTTGCCAAAACAGTGTGATGGATGAAGATGATAAGCTTTCTTGTCATGACTTGATCACCAGGGTTGTGTTTTAAGAAAGTTATGATCATTGGTTTTAATGTTAGTTGTTAACAAACTCAAACACAAGCACATACAACAACCAAATAGAAATGAAAACACAAGCATAAGTCAAACATATTAAAAAGTTTTTGTTGGCCCTGATTTTTGGGTTATTGAAAACAAGTTTTTTCCTGTCTTCCAAAAATTGGGCTGTTACAGCGTGCCACCTATTTGTGGTAGCCAGAGACTTTCCTGAAGTTCCTGCTCTAGAGGTTCCGAGGACAAGCTCGGAGGGCCCGACCTGCAAAACGGAATACACATGTTAGGCGAAGCTCTCTCTCTATCATAGGAATTTTATTGGCGAATGCTAGGAGCGGGTCGCCCTAGTTTTGTCAAATCTAGATCCTCTTGTGATCCGTCCGATCGTCATCCAACGCACAGAAATCAGCACAACACACTTTTACATTTTAGCCCCTCTATTTTTCAGATATAGAACCCGTACTCCACATCAGCCCCACTTAAGCGAAGGGGTACATTGTTTTGCCCCGGTCATCTCAGTAATTGCAGAAAAACTGTCATTGCAACAAATTTGCTAGTATCGCAACAAAAATTATCACCCCCGTATAAAAAAAATTGCAACAATTTTTTTCAAAAACAAATCTAAAAAAAGTAATGTTACAAAGAATAGTTAAACAATGTGTTTATTGTGTTGCAACAAAAAAGTTCTAACAGTTCAACAAAAATCACAACCTATTGCAACAATTTTTTTTGCATAAATTAAAAAGTTTTGTAAGCAACAAAATAATTTGTCACTGTTTCAGTTGCAACAAAAATCATCACCTGTTTCAATAAAAAAGTAAATCGATAGAAACAATAAAATCACATGTTTACAACATGTGAATGAGCACATAAACATATCATTTCAAATGAATTCTAAATACGCATGCATTTATCTAGAAAAAACATCCATAAAAACATTGCAACATCTCATTTTTGCTTTCTCAACAAAATATAGGCAAAACTGTTACAAAATTTTAATACGTAAGAAACATTGGCCAAACATGGTGAAAACACTTAGCGTATGTGTGTCTGCTCCTAGTTACTAGGTTGGGCCTTTCAGTTCAGTTCAAAAGCCAGAAAACTGGCCCAGAAAAATGTCTACTGCTTATTGGGACTGACATACGTGAGCAGAAGGCCCATAGAGGCAGCTCGCGCGGGAACGAGGGGAAGCGCGTGAGCGACCTACGATTCCCTGGCCTAGGTCGGCCTAAGATAAACATTATCCAATTTTATTACCCCCTCCGCTCTCAAATTAAGTATCGCAATGTTTGACAAAATTAGATGTATCTAGGCATAATTTAGTGTTAGATACAACCACTTTTGTCAAACTTTGTGACACTTAATTTGAGACGGAGGGAGTATATGGGTGCAATTAATATGACCCGTGGACGTAGGAGCGAAACGGAGGGGAGGAAGAAGATGAGTGAATGACCAGTTGAAAAATAAAATAGATAAAATCTCAGTGTGGCATAATTTTTTAGATACTAGACTTTTAAGGGAGGATTGAAATTGGTTCATTGGAGAAACCGCATCGTTCCTCTGCCCATCCAGACCACCACCACACACACACAAGTGGACAATGGGCCACCTTTTTGTGGTAGGCGGCGACTTGCACGAGGTTCCCGGCCTGGAGGTTCCAAGGATAACCTCGGAGGGCCAGCTGCAAAACCTTGAAAACACATTTTAGTGGAAGCTCTCGCTACCATAGGAATGTTAATTGGGTGCAATATGACCATTTTAGGTAGGAGCGGGCTGAAGGAGAGGAAGAAGTTGGGTCGATAACCAGTTGAAAATAAAACAAATAAACCACCATATGGCATAATTTTTTATGGTAGTAGATTTTTGTGAGAGGGTATGGCATAAATAAAGTAAATAAAACCCCCATATGGCATAAATAAGATAATTTTCTTAGAAACTGGTTCTTTAGTACCAACTTTTTTAATATCTGGCTATCTGCTAGAGTTGGTCTTACATTCTTGGTCAATGCGTATGCATTGTGTCCTACAAGTATAGATATTGTGTCATAGCTTTCTAATTTGTACTTTCTTTGAGTTTGAAGTACCGTGTATAAGTTTGATGTCATCCTCATGTACAAGTGTTCGCACAAAATAGAAGTTTATCAGTATATTTTTTCGTGTTCTCCAAGAAAGTACGAACTTCATGAGTGTGGGTCGTAAATGCAAATATACGGAAACAAAGATGTAAACATCAAATGTAACACTAAACTTTATGCGCGCTTTCAAGACAATCGGTGTCTAACAAATCAACTTAGAAGTTGTCAGAGGCATCTTCTTCCACAAGCATAAGTGAAAAAGTTTGAGGAGTTTGAGTTTGATGATGAGAGATAACACATTACCTCTAGAGGCTATAGTTGAGTATTGTGTATACTCGGCAACTAATAGATGGTTGAAGACATATGGATGCAAACAGGCCCGTGCACTCACACCTATTTTAATTAACCCACCGGCTTTAATAAAAAAAAAGGAAACTAAACACTCTGTTAACCCATAATATACATCTCTTATAAAGGAAGAAAAATCACACTAAACTGTATTGATGATTTAGCTAATCAATTGTTCATGTCATTTTCACTAATATTTATTAATCACTACTTGTAATGCAACCTGCAAATCATCTATTTCTTAAACCATCCAATTGTTCACACTAATAATTTACAATACACACTCACATCATGTCTATTAAATTTAGTATAAGGCAGTGTTCACAACTAACAAGTCATGATTTAAAAAATGAGGGGGAAATTGGTGGGCCTATATACTCCCTCCGTTTCTTTTTACTCCGTGTATTAGTTTTGTCCAAAGTCAAACTTGCTAAACTTTGACCAACTTTATAGCAGAAAATATCATCATTCATAATACCAAATTAATATCATTTGATTCACCATGTAATATACTTTCATGTTATATCGATTTGGTATTATAACTATTGATATTTGTTCTACAAATTTGGTCAAACTTTGCAACATTTGACTTAAGACAATTCTAATATGCGGAGTAAAAAGAAATGAAAGGAGTATTTGTTAGCCCCTAAACCGCATTCTCCACCTATTCAATGCAAAAACTCATGTCTTGATTATGTTCCTGTAGCATACACAAACTTTAGATAATTCCAAACTTCCCAAAAATATATTACTCAAGCATCCACACATGTCACTAAAATCACGACTCGAATATAGAAACTGATGTTCATGCCAGTTACAACATGAAGACTCAAAAGACATAGGATAATCATTTTTGGTTTAAAACATAGCACCCACATGATCAGTTACACACCTGACACCACTAACATACACAAGTTAAAATGTTGAATAAAATTGTTCTACAACTGATATAGTAAGTAGTATGTGTTATTTTGTGGTGATCCAAATCCATATAAAGATAAAGGAAAGTTCTGACGGAGCGAAGCGAGGGATAAGTCGCAAGTTGTAAATCCCCGGCGTTTGTAACACACCAAATAATAGTGAAGTTCTGCTGGCTATCTCTCGTGGTGTTTTCTTTTCCTCATTGGAAGGGTTTTCCATGTTAAAAATCTCGTGTCCCCGTGTGTCGATCTCTTTTATTCATCAATTATTTATGCTATCGTTTATAACAAGTGGTATCAGAGATTTGGTTTGCATATTAGGGTTTTGAAGTGGTTGCGTTGAAGTTTGATTTACCATTGCTGGACTACAAGACAGGATTCTCGACGTGGAAAGTCAAGATGAGTGCGATTCTCTCCCAATCCGGAGATCTTGATGATGCGCTGGACGGATTCAAGGAAACTGATCCGAAGAAGTGGACCGTCGCTGACAAGCGTAAATATCGTAAGGCTTTGTCTATGCTTCAACTCCATCTATGTAATGAGATTTTGCAAGAGGTGTTGAAGGAGGAATCCGGAAGGACTTTGGGAGAAGCTGGAAGAGATCTGCATGTCTAAGAATCTAGCCAACAAGATGCACATGAAGATGAAGATCTTCACACACAAGCTGCAGGAGGGTGGTTCGGTAATGAACCACATATCAGTCTTTAAGGAGATCGTTGCAGACCTAGTGTCGATGGAGGTAAAATATGATGACAAGGACCTACCTCTTCTGCTGTTATGCTCGCTGCCAAATTATTTTACAAATTTGCGTGATACTTTATTATTGGCTCGTGATGAACTAACACTTTAGGAAGTATATGAGGCTCTCCAAACGAGAGTGAAGATGAAAGGTATGGTTCAGTCTGATGCATCGTCCTCCAGGGGCGAAGCTTTCCAGGTTCGTGGCAGGCCCGAGCAAAAAACCTACAACAACAACCGTGACAAGAGCCAGAACGGCCGAGATCGTTCGAAGTCTAGGGGCAAGGATAAGTTCTGCAGGTATTGCAAGAAAAATAATCACGTTATTGGTGATTATTGGAAGCTGCAGAATAAGGAGAAAAGAGCTGGTACGTATAAACCGAAAAACAACTCTGATGGTGATGGTAAGGCCACTGTTGCAGCCGGTGCTGATTCTGATTCCGGTGATGCTCTTGTTGTGTTTATTGGTTGTGTTGTTGGACGTGATGAGTGGATTCTTGATGTTGCATGCTCGTTCAGACTTTCATTAACCGAGATTGGTTTAGTTCTTTTGAGTCTATGTAGAGTGGATATGTCATGCGTATGGGAGATGATAACCCATGTGACATTGTGGGCAGAGACTCCGTTCAGACCAGGATGCACGATGGTGTGATCTGTACCCTAACGGATGTGAGGCACATACCGACCATGAACAGAAATCTGATCTACCTTAGAACTCTTGATGTTGAGGGGTTTAAGCACACTTGTTCACGTGGTGTGATGAATGTATCAAAAGGTTCTCTTATTCATATGGTTGGTGACATGAATTATGCAAAGTTATATATGTTCTTAGAGGTAGTACTTTACCTGGTTCGGTTGCTAATGCTACTGTCTCTAATGATGAACCATGTAATACTAACTTGTGGCATATGAGTCTTGGACATATCAGTGAACTTGGTATGGCATAATTGATGAAGAGAAACATGTTGAAGGGATGCATAGTGAGTAAGACACCGTTCTGTGAGCACTTCGTTTCTGGTAGGCACAAGAGAGTAAAGTTCAATGCTTTCGTTCAAACCACCAAAAGTGTACTTTGTTGACTCGGTACACTGCAGGTTGTTCTTGATCATAAGGAATCGCTCCCCGGTTCCATTTCAATGAAACGAAACCACCGCGTTTTCACAGCACAACATCCAGAGCTACAACTCCAGGTTCTGAATAGGGAAACCTACCAAACACTGTAGGCTGTCGATCAGTTTATCCAGAAAAAAGGAAATCGGGGTTAGACATGAAGTCGGAATCGGGGATGGAAATTGATTTCCAGTCCAGGTCAGACTAGAGCTCGATACGGTCCATTGGCGCAGCCGACCGTCCAAGGTAGGCAATACGGCATGGCCCGGACATGCAGGCCTGTCGTAACTTGTTTTTTTAGATGTAACCTGAACTTGTGAATCTCTCAAGAAATTGGCACCCAAATCAGTTCAGTTAATGGATGTCCGGGATTGCTCAGTACCGCTTCTATTATGAAGATCGTAGGGGCTCGGTTGAAGTGTCAGTTGACACTCACTTGTTGCTACGTCGTCTTCTCCATGTTGCCACAAAATAAAATGGGAAGAAACGTCGTCTTCTCGTTGTTGTCGTCCGTTGATGTTCATTTACAATTTCTGTTTGCTTAATCTACGTTAACGGATCATGCAAAATATCTAACCAAGACTGTATGCATATCCTTTGGACTGTGGTTCAGCGCTCATCATTAATTACCGTGATACGTCAATTTTGTAGATGCATGAAATTTATGATACTACCTATGATACCCTTCTATAGGTAGGCTTAATGTCTAAAACAAGATAAATTCGACTAGCTTACCGATGAATTAATGACACATTAACATGTTCGATATGATATACAAGGTATTAATTTGATACATATTAATTTGATTCATCAGCGAGTAGGAGGGAGTAGCTTTTTTTCAGTTGCATCTTTAAATTCCAGCCATCCGACATTGAGAAAATGAGTAAGAGGAACCAAGTAAATAAGTTGATACAATCAAAAAAACGGATCACTTGATGAATTTTTTAGCAGTAATACACGAAATTCACACAAATTTGCGCTAAATGTCATGGTGGAACAAGCTAATGCTAATCTAGAAGAGATGTGTGGATCATTTCGATGCAGAGGTCGGGTCTTCATTCCCCATTTCAAAAAAATCAAATGCTAATCCATAAGACGAGGATCCTACAGAAGACAACTTTGACATCAACACGAATGATAATAACGCGAGTGATCATGATCACATGTTTTAACTCATCTCCTACATAGTCTTGATAAATAATAAAAGCGTTGAGCAGATATTGATATTGATAATTAACATTCCATCTAGGAATATAAGAAGGAATTTTGAGGTAACTTGTATATACATTATTTGATATGTATATTGACATTGGGTTTACTTTTAAATTGTCGTTGGTTATTGAAAAAAATTAACTTCATCGAAACACGTCAATATGGGCTTCTAGTCTCGAATATCCCGCTGAAACAAAGCTAGAGGTAAACCAGATCGTCACTCGAGTTAATGGTTTGAGGTTTTTTTTTTCAAGTTGTAAGAACTAAGAGAGGGGAGGTGGCAGTACACATAAGGCTTACTAGATTCCTGCGTGGTGGGTTTATGTAAGTGCAATGATGTGTTGTGTAACAACTTGTACGAGTAGATATTTAGATGGACAGCTGCATCTTGCATGAGAGCTAAGTACTCCCTTCGTCCACCTATTTTAGTGGACTTTTAGATGTTGTTTTAAGCCAAACATTTTAAAGTTTGACTAACTTTACAAAATTGTAGTACTCCCTCCGTTCCTAAATATAAGATGTTTAAGCTCTTTCCCACATTCACATATATCTGTGTGTATCTAGACAACTTTTAGTATATATGTTCACTCATATTAGTGTGTACCTAGTCAACATGAACAATGGCTAGAACATCTTATATTTAGGAACGGAGGGAGTAGTATTTATGGCACTAAATAAACAGATCGATTATAAAAAAAAGTATGTTCCAAGATGCATTTAGCGATACTACTTTGGTGTTATGAATATGATATTCTTGATATTAAGTTGGTCAAACTTAAAGTACACTAGTACAGTAGTATAAACTAAAATTATATGGCAGCGTTTTGTCTCCCAGGTGCAAATGCACCCTGTATTTAAAAATAAATTTTGAGATGTAAAAAAATACGCACATAGAGGTTAACAGTCCGTGTGTTTCGGAAGTTGTTTCGCATAAACTCGATAAGTTTTGTGGCCTATATATATAAAAAGACAAAATTTGATGCTACACTAGGAAAAACATAAAATGTGAAGATTTGACTATACAATAAATTTTACTTCTTCTTAAAATATTCTAAAATTTGATTTTGAAATACCGGATGCATATGCACCGGGTGCTAAAACGGATTTTCTGCTAAAAGTCGAGCAAGTATTCATCAAGCCCTATCAAATAACGTCTGCGATTTGACGGATGCATGGGGCCAGGGAACAAAAGAAACAGTTGCACATACACTCGCTCTAGCCAGCTTTTACTCCATTTGGGATCTTAATTTGGTCCCGCAAGCGACGGCGGCGAGAACGATGGAGATGACGACTATGTATATGTATAGTACTAGTAGTATATACACGGCGAGTAGTGCACATGTTCAACCTATATATGCGCTCCATTTTGCATGCATGCATCTATCCATTTATCCTACGACGTGGAGATCCGCTTTCAAATTAATTTGCAAACAGTAAACTATCACATCATGCACATCGTCAAAAGATAAAATCATTATGTGTACGTGCCTGTCCAGTCACCATTTATGTCCTAGTACGTATCACAAATAACGTACTGTTGGTAAAACATGTGAGTAACACTAGAATCGTCCACACCGGCCCATCTGTACAACTAGATCTCTCAGCTATCAAGTCACCGGGTTGACATTTATACACGATTGATTAATATTTTCGTTCACAGTTTTCTGGCAAATTGAGACAAATTTGAGTTGAATCGATATATATATATATATATATCACATAATATAGGCTCGCTTCACACAAATTAAAAGATCACTATTTTTGTATGCTCGTATTCACAAGAGAAGAGTGTTTGTATTGTGCAGAGCGACTTTTTTCACTTCTTCCTCACTAGGAAAATGCTGAGCTCCGCGGCGCTGTCGCGACCACTGTTGTCCTTGCTGTCGTCCGGGTTGATCATGTAGAAGGCCTCGGAGTCGTTTGATCCTACGACGCGGTCGACACGGGCGCGCATGTAGGTGAGCTCGCCGTCGGGGCCGTTGGACGGGGAGCCGCCCTCCCTGTGGGCGGGCGGCGGCGGCGGCAGCACCCCGGCGCCCATGGAGACGCCGCGCAGGAGGCGCAGGACGTGCCTGTCGTCGTCGGAGGCGTCCTTGCGGCGGATGGCGTACCCGGCCTTGCGCCCGTTGCAGTAGACGGCCCACACGTACTCCTCCAGCAGGCGGCGGCGCGCGCTGCGCGTGTCGCTCTCCAGCGCGAGCTTCACGGTGCCCGTGGCCATCTCCCTGTGCAGGGTGGCCGCCAGCATGGGGAGCTCGATGAGGAACGCGGGCGGCGCGCGCGTGTCCTCGTGGATGGCGAGGCTCAGCCGCCCTCGCCGGTGGCCGAAGAGGGTCACCGCCAGCGCGTGGTCGGCGAGGAGGGGTCTGCTGTTGTGTCGGCCGAGAAGCGCGGCCATCTTGCAGCCGGCGGTGAGCATCGGCGCGAGCTTGAACATCTTGAAGAGCCCCACGAGACTGCCGCCGCCGTGCTTCGTCCGGTGGTCATCGGTGGCCGACCGGAGCAGTTGGCGCAGCGATGCCGGGCCGTGGATAAGCGATGGCATTGGTGAGAAATGTGCAGCTGGGCGGCAGCTGCGTGGATGGAGCCCAATTAAGAAGGAAGCGGAGGGGGTTACGTCGTTATTTAAGGAGGTGGACCGGACCTAGAGGTTGGGAGGTCGTTTGATTACGAGTTTTGGAAAATTTGGGATCATGTTACTCTGTATTACTCCGGGAGTATCTGTAAGTCCACTATAGAAGATCGCACAATTAACCGGGAGCAGAGAACACGTACACCTTGGCTGCATTTTTGTGGTTTTTAGCTCTGGCACGTACCATCGCTGTTGCACGGTACACCCACATCACGTACGTAAAGTAATCGCCGTGATTTTCCGCTCCTTTTTGTACTTGAAAAATTGTTCAACGTTTCGGGTGTGCCGCCAAGCTAGTTTGGGTTCGCTTTACAGCTTAGCCATCTGCCTCCATCTATGTTCACTGGACACAAAAAGTGCTCGATCAATGCCCAGGAACGTGCATGCACACAAAAATTCCCAACATTTTTCCTTACAGATGCCTCTTCTCTGCGCGTAAGTCGTCGGAACCCCGGACCATCCAAGTAATTGTTGCGAGGACGGGGCCATGCCCGTGTACCGGGCAGGTTGTCGATGTTTTGTTAAGGGCATCTCCAGTCGTTCCAGGGGGCCTTTTTCGCGGCGGAAGCGGCGAATAGCGCCGTTTCTTCACCACTCGCCCCCCCAGAGGCTCAAATAGCGTCGTTTCGGCGCTATTTCGCGTCGCGGCACCCAGGCCAAACCCAGCCCGCTGGGTTCGGCCTGGGGGGCGAAACTGCGCGGCCGCGCGCGTGGGCCAGCTCTGTCAGCGACGCGACGAGAAAACGCGGGAACAAAATCCACTGCCCGTGACCTTCTTCTCGGCGCCCGCGCCGTCAAAGACTGCCGGAGTAATGGCGTGGCAACCGGCCAGTGCATGCGCCCCAGTCAAAGGCTGCCGGATTAATGGCGGGGCGGCAGCGGTGACACGCGCGGCGCGGCGACTGGCCCGCCAGGCTATAAAAAGGGTGCCCGCCCCTCTCCGTCCGCCCATTCTCGCCTCCTCCTCCTCGCCGTTCTACTCCATTCTCGCCTCCTCCTCCTCGCCGCAACGATGGACCGTCTCTGGGACGCATGGCCCGAGAGCGACGACGACGAGCTGCAGCCAGCGCAGCAAGTGGCGCCGGAGCAGCAAGTGGCACAGGGATCTGCGGCGCCCGAGCAGCCACCTGTCCAGAATGAGGTTCCACCCGAGCAGGAAGCGGCGCAGGCTGCCCGGCGGGCTGCCCGTCGCTGGAGGAGGGAGCGTGTAACATCACAAGTATGAAAGACACCATTAGAATGCTTGCTCCTTGTTTAATTTATGTTTTGCATCATGTCATCATAAGCATTGCATGTGGTATGTGTTTCAAATTTGAATTTCAAATCAAATTTCAAACCATTATGTTTCATACTTGTTCTGTTACAACCTTTCCAAATAAAACATTCAAATCAAACCATTTATTTTGATTCCAATAAACTTGAATTTTCATATAATTAACTTGCCTAATTTTCAATATTTCAATTAATACCAAAATTCAATCAAATTCATTTAAATTACAAACAGGAACAAAATTTAAAATTTTGGAAAACAAAAAGTTGCACAACTGGGCTTTTGTAATAAATAACTTATAAAAAATTATCCCCAAAATTTTTCAATCCCAAAACCCCTTCTTTTCTTCCCTTTTCTTTTCTGCAAAAAAAAAACAGAGAGAAATAAAATAAAAACAGAAAACGGGCTGGGGGAGGCAGCCAGGCCAGCCCAACAGCCGGCCCAGCCACCTACTACCCCAGCCAGCGCGCGGCCCGCTCACCTTTCTTCTTTCTCCGTACGGCTGACGACGCCGCTGACGCACACCGCACCACCGCGCCCTCCACCTGCTCCTCCCCTCCTCCTTTATCTACCCGAGGGCACGCCCGAAACCCTAGCCATCCCTCCTCTCCTTCCTCCTCGCGCCGCCATCATCTCCTCTCTCTCTGTTTCCCCTTTCTTCCTTCTGAAAACCCCGAGAGCAACAGGGAGGGACGCCGCCGTCGACACGCCGCCATGGTGCATCTCCGGCCACGCTAGGGAGACGTGCACCACCCCCGGGACCCCTGCTACCTCTTCTACCGCAACGCCGAGCACGGGCAGCCTCCACGACGCCGGAATTCCTCTGCTCGTCTCCGGCCCTGTTCTGAACTCCATCGACGCCTCGTCGCCTCCGACCACGGCAACCCCGTCCGGCTGTTTCAGCGCACTCACGGTGAGCCACCGCTGCCCTCCGATGCTTTTTCCCATCGATCCGTGCCTAGTTGCGCAGGTGCTATCTCTGAACCCGAGCACCTCCGCCATGATCGCGCTCTGAGCAAGCCTTCGTGCCTCTGCTGATCCTCCCGCCACCGTGTACGCATCATTCTCCCCTCCTAGTTACCCATGCGCCCACGCAACACCCTAGCGCCGCCCATTCGTGGTCTCCGCGTTTTGCTGCACCGCCGTGCCGTCGCCTGCCGTCGAGTTTCAGACGAAAGTCTGAAACTTTCGTCAGTTTCAGTTAACTGACAACGACCTTACCTCAAAACCTCATGCGTCTTGTTCCTATCACCACCGTCGAGCTAGCCCAGTGGCCAGATCCAGCGGCTCTCAGCGCAAGGGCGCGGGTTCGATCCCCCCGCCGCGCGATTAAAACCCTCTTTTGCCTCGCTTTGCCACGCACGCCAGCTGGCCCCACCTGCCATTGGCAGTGGATGCCACGCACGCACACACCCACACGCCACGCACGCACCAGCTGGGCACTGGCCCACTGGCCAGTGACCCAGGGCTGCTCTGCCCTGCGTAGAAGAAATCCGAGGGGCCTTTTCTGAAATCTTTTTTCACACCTAAGCCCCTGGAATAAAGAGACTTTTAAAAATTGCAGAATAGCCCCTGTATTTCAAATTCAAATATCTTTTGCATTTCAAATCCAAATTCAGTAAATAAAATATGTTTTCCATACCAAATTAAATTCTCTACATGTTAAAACCATTTGTATACTGTTTTGAATATTTCAAATGGTTTCAAAAATTGAAATTCAAACAACTCTTTCAAATTTGGTCAAATGCATAACTAATTCAAATTTATTTCAAATGGCACATGTAAAATATGTTTTCCATGCAAAATTGAACAAGCTTTCCAAATATAAACTTTGTTTCCTGTTTTGAATAATTAAAATTGGTTAAATAATTTAAATCTTGTTTAAATCATTTAAATTTGCTAAATTAATAACTTGGTCAAACTAAATTCTTTTTGAACATATAAAATATGTTTTCCATTCCATTTTTCATGAACCTTGCAAATATCAACTTTGTGTTCTGTTTTAAAATAAATTAAATTGCTGAAAACAACTGTTTCTTATTTAATGCATTTAAAATTGTCAAATTAATAACTTGCTCATTTTAAATCCTTTTTCAACAAATGAAATATGTTTTCAAACCAGAAAAATATAATCTTTTCAAATATGAATTTTATTTAATGTTTGGAACAAATAAAATTCAAATAATTTTAATACTTGAATTAAAATTCATTTAAATCTTGTTTAAACCTGTTTCATTCATAATTAATTCATTTTAATTTCAAATTCAGAAAGTAATACATGTATTCCATCTAAAATTGTGTGTTATTTCCAAATATGAATTTGGTTATCTGTTTTGAACATTTAAAATTGGTGAAAACAACAAATGTTTGTTTAAATCATTTAAAATGCCAAAGTTCATAACTTAATAAATAAAATTCCAAACTTGGTAAACAACATTTCAAATTGAAGCTATTGTTGTTTTCTTATTGTTTTCATCATCCATGCATCATTCTAATCAACTTTCACCTGATGGTTATCTGTAGATCACTTAATTCAACTTTAATTCTTGGGCCTTTCTATATGCAACCCAAATTGCATATGGGCCCATTTAAATATGTTTACCATGTCAACTAGCTTATCTTTAATGCATCAATTAAATTGTCATGCATCATCCCATGTTTGTGCATTATGCCATGTTATTGATTGTTTGTCTCTCTGCGTTGTTTGTTTGCTTCTTCCCGAATAGACGACGACGTTGAGACAGACGAGGTTTACGACACTACTTCAGAGGAGTTAGCCCAGTACCAGGCTACTGAGTTTGCAGGCAAGTATTCACTCACATGAACCATCGTGTCCTTCCCACACTGGATACCGATACTTTCCGTTGTCTAATCTGCTAGGCTTAAGATTCGTTGCTTGTGTTCCGATCCTATCACATGTTATCCTGTAACCCTGATATAGCCTATCCTCCACACCTATAACCCTGTTGCTTGTTGCATGTGTCTTACTAGCATGCTTAGGGTTGTTTATGCTCGAGTCTGATGTCCGTTATTTCTGTTACCATATTTATTATGTTCTGGGGGCTCGATGTTTAAACAACAACCTGTTAATGTTTGAGGTAATGCTAATTTGATGATAAGGCACCGGCAGGAGGCCGGGTATGGTTTTGAGGCCTGCTAGTGTCGAACTCAGGAAAAGTTCTTGTCCTCTAGATCCATGATGAGCGCGCTAACCGCATGTGGGAAGCGTGTATGGGTGCCCCCCTCAACTTTGATTCGATTCGCATCTCGTCCAAATCGCCTCATTTAGTTCGGGTTTTCCATTTGTCGCATGCATATGAAGGTGCGAACCCTTGGCGCCAGGGTGGTAACTTTTGTAGTCGGCATTTAGGGAGACACGTTCTTAGAGTGCTATGAAGGTCCCCTTTTCTTCGTGGGGCTTGATTAGCCGTGCGCTAAACTGCACGGGGTTCTTTGGGCTTGATGCGAAGAAGAGTTGGGTTGTGTTGAGTACCTCTCTTGGTGGGTTGATCCCCCGTCTGGCGGGATATTCTTACGTGTACGGCCAAATTGGTGCATCCCTGCAGGGTTAAATCTTCTCGAGAAGCCGTGTTGTCCGCGGTTATGGATGACTTGGTGATACGTCTGGCTAACAAGGATTAGACAACTTACACCTAATTAATAATAATTTGACTAGTAATAGACTTATTGACACAATAACTTGAACCTTCATTAATCCAACTGTGTGGGTTATCCTCGGATTGCTTCTTTGGATAAGGGGCAAGATCCAGGATGGGTTTGTTTGAGGTTAGTGGTAGTTGGTTCCGATGCGCTAACTTATCCCTTTCTTTTAGCCGGATGTTGTAGCGTGTCTCTGTAGTTGGTTAGGGCAGCCCGCTGCCGCACCTTTGTATCACCTATCTTCCGTTGAACCCAAAGCATCTGTACTTGGTGTTGTCGGGTACCCTTTGGTATCTTGTGCGTCTTGCTTGCCAGTACTCGTCTGTACTGACCCCTTTGGGGCTGCGTGTTCTGCAGACTACGTTTCCGAGGATCCCCATGGTGGCTACAACGTGGAGTATGACGAGGCTGCTGACGAGTAGATAGCGGACCCGGGCAGGATCCGAGACTTCGTGGATGGGCTCCGTTCTTTCGTTTCCGGCCTCTTAGGCCTATTTGGATCTTGTCTGTACTCAGACACTTTGGATGCTTCCGCTGTGATGTAATGATGACTTGTTGGGACATGTGTCCTCTGCATGACTGTATTTGCTATCTCTGCTCTAGTGAGAGCTTTTGCCACTTATTTCTATTTCTTTGTGTCTTAGAGATTTGTTGTGATATCACTTGTTCAAATGCCGTTGAAGTACCATGTGTGTATGTTATGAAGTAAGTCAATGGAAGTATTCGGATTTCTATTGGATGGTTTCACAGACGATGAATAGTAGAGGATGGTTGTCACACGTTTACGTGTTGGCCTACTAATATTGAGATGCGGCGGAGGCGGCGGAGGCTGCCGCCATTCGGGCCTCTCTGGAGACGCACCATAGGGAAGAGGCGGCGCGAGAGATGCGCCAGCAGCTGGCCGAGAACGCTGCATCGGCCGAGCAGCAGGGCGTCATCGCGTTGTACGAGGCTGACCAGCGGCAGGTGGCGCTGTAGAGCGAGCGGCGCAACCGTCTGCCCTCCGAGCAGGCGCAGCTGCACCGGCTGCGGGTGCAAGGCCGAGCGGAGCGGGCGGAGCAACGCTGGCTCGCCGCGGCGAGGGAGGGCGAAGCTGGTCCCTCCAACCAGCTGGTGGCAAAGGGGGGCCGCGAGGAGGACGCCGATGAAGACGACGATGCCTAGGGTAGTCGTCGCATAGATCAATAAAATTTCCGTCGATGTTTTAGTTTAAATTTCCGTTGAATATTCACGCATTTCGCTAAATCAATAAAATTCGCCTAGTTTTCCGAATTGCGTTTGTTTGGGCCGAAATTTGGGCTCGGGAGCGACTGGGAAGACTGCCCCCCCAGGTTCTAGAATAGCGCCGTTTGGTGCCGCGGCGGCCCCAAAACGGCGGCGTTTTGGGCCCTGGGGGGCGCAACGACTGGAGATGCCCTAAGACTCTCGTAGACGGGGAAACTGGGTGAGAGTGCAATCATTTCACTTTGGTAAGCCAATGTGCCAATGCATCGTGTTTTTACCACAAGTGTTAAAAAATATCTAAAAATCACATGCTTAGGGCATCTTCAGACAACTCGCGTTGGTAAAATTTGCCAACTAAGATTCATGATGATGTGACATGTAATAAATAAGGAGATTTAGCAAAGTTGTATGTAAGTTAACCAACAGGTCTTGCACAAGCTTCAAGGTGAAATAGAGAGTAATCACATTTATTTATTCACATTCTATTGAACAACTTATATACAATTCATTGAAAAGTTGTATGATAACTTGTTGGTTGATGACATGGCTACTTTTACCAACAAGTTAAGCAACAAAAAATTCAAAAAAAAAACAAGTTAAGCAACAAACTATGGGAGATGCCATTAGGGGAATACCGCGTTTCTTTCCTGGGAGATGTGTTGTTTTGACCATCCGGTCTTGACCACAACGCGCTCCCAATCGACCAGGGGCATACATACCTTATGCTAGCAAGTGTCAGAGAGCACCCCGTAAAATCGCATTTCTTTGCTATATTTTGTATATATCTAGTGCATGACACCCCCAAATCTAAGTGAAAATTTGGTGTGACTTACATCATGACACCTGGTTGCTTTTGCTCGGGGTGCATCCCTGCAACCGACCGATCCAACGGTAGATCCCGGTTGGTGATTTTGGGTCCACCTGTCAGTTGCCTTTGTGAGTGCAAATTCATGTGTGGATGTAGATGTTTCTTTACCGCGCCGCTTCCTACATGGAGTGCGTTGCATCAGGCTCCATTTGTTCTTGTTGTCTGCTCTTTGGAGTACTTGAGTTGTAGCATTAATAATGTGCTAGTCCTTAATTTTGTAAAAAAGAACAGTCATCTGGGTGCCCAACCCAAACTAAGTTACAACAATAACAATAAAATCTTCTCATACTATGGACTTGAGAAATCATGAACTTAGCTAATGCAAACAAGGAGACAGAGGAATGTTATGATTCTCCTATTGGAGTCGCTCTTGAAACCATTAAACATGAAAAGATGGTAAATCATTTGATAGCATTTCGTTGACATAGACATACATCTCTCTCAATTCAATCTCTGTTTTATTAAATAAATTGTTTTATCACATGAGTAATCCATGATTCCCTCTACGAAGGGATTTTCTTTTACTTTTATGCTGAGTTTTCATCTTCTTACTTTATGCACCATTAAAGAGAGCATATTTGTCATTCTGAGTATAATGTGAATAGTTTCAAAATTTATTATTGATTGATTCATGGTTTTGGTATTGCTTGCTCTCAAATTATTTGTACCCAGTCACCACTTAAACTTTGAAGGTATCCTCTCATATATGTTTTGCTATTCCACGAAGGACAAGCGGGATACCATGTTATTATGTTTTGCTTTATTATTGAAACAAACTTATCACTTTCAATTTTTCATTATTCATTGTGTTTTGCTTGTGTTACTTTTCATGTGCAACATGGTTGCTAAGTTTACATTAGTTCAAATAATATTTATCATGCCTTTGTTAAGGTACTTTGGACTCATGTTACAATGCTTTTACATAACATTGATCAAGATTTGTGTTGGCTTCATGTCACCTCAAGAATTATTTTGTTATCACTTACCTACTCAAGAACGAGCGGGAGTTAAGCTTGGGGATGCTGATACATTGCAAACGTATCTATAATTTTTTATCCTCCATACTTGTTTTCTATCCAATACCCTTATGTTATTATCATGTTTTCACATCTTTCCCTTCGTTTTTCGGATGTTTTCATCGACTAACCTATTAACAAGATGCCCTAGGCCAGTTGTTGTTTTTTGTTGTTTCTCTATTTAAGAACAGTTCTGAAGGAAATATTCTCGGAAAGGGATGAAAATCCACGGAAGTCGTTTTTTACTTGGAACGAAGACGGAGTACAAAGGAGACCCGGAGGGGAGCCAGGGCGCCAGGCGTGGCCCCACCCTAGGACGCGCCTGGTGGGCCCCTAGGCGACTTGGCTGCTGCCTCTTTGCCAATAAATTTCCCTTAACCGTAAAAAGTTCGAGGACGAAGTTATTTTTCACGAAACATACAGAGAGGCGTCGTCACCTCGAAAGTCCAATCTAGGGCTTCTAGACTCCTGCTCCAGCATCCTGCCGGAGGGAGGAATCGTCACTAGAGGCCTCTACACCACCATGATTGCCTCCGAACAAATGCGTGAGTAGTTCATCTTTGAACTATGGGTCCATAGCAGTAGCTAGATAGTTGTTTTATCCCCTTTGCCTCCATGTTTCAAGTCTCGTGAGTGATGTCTACGCACGCTTCTATTATTGTAGACAATGTTGGGCCTCCAAGGGCAGAGGTTTGTAGAACAGCAGCAAGTTTCCCTAAAGTGGATCACCTAAATTTTTTCGAACTCAACGAGGTAAATGTCAAAGATATCCCTCTAAAGCAACTCTGCAATTACGATACAAGAAGTCTCTTGTGTCTCCAACACACCTAATACAATTGTTAGTTGTATAGGTGCACTAGTTCGGCGAAGAGATGGTGAAATACAAGTAATATGTATGATTATAAGTGATAATAGCAATCTGAAATAAAAAATGGCAGCAAGCTAACATGTAGCAAAATTGGTTGTAAACAGTGTTTCAATGCTTAGAAACAAGGCCTAGGGATCATACTTTCTCTAGCGGACACTCTCAACAATAATAACATAATTGAATGCATAAATATCATGTCTTCACTGCGCTAGTCCGGACCACTCTCCGGTTGGATAACAAACACCAATCAACCGCGTAGGGCTTTAAAATCACTCCTTAGAGTTTGCGTTTCCCCATCCAGGTAACCCCCACGCTATAACCACGAGACCTAGATTGTTCCAGACAAACACCACAATTTCATAGGGTCATCCAACACAAAACTATATATATCATGCTTAACCACACGGTGCACACACTGTCATCTGTACACCGTGATCAAAGTGTCTACGTTGATCTCATAACAAAACTACTTGAGTAGCATAACAGATGAAGAGTAACATCTACTTATTCAACTAGATTACAAATCTCATGATCACATAAAGATCACACCATGGGAGAGAGAGATGAAACACATAGCTACCGGTAGAGCCCTCAGTCCCCAGCGAGAACTACTCCCTCCTCATCATGGGAGACAACAACGGCGATGAAGATGGCGGTGGAGACGATGGGTATGGCTCCGGGGGCACTTCCCCATCCCGGCAGGGTGCTGGAACAGAGATTTCTGTCCCCCGAAATTTGTTGGCGGTGGCGGCAGAGCTACGGAACTTTTCGTGGAAATTGGCTGGATGATTTAGGGTTTATGCCTCGCGGGGGATAAATAGGTGAAAGAGCGACGCCGGTGGGCGCCTGAGGGGCCCACACCATGTAGTGGCGCGGCCAGGGGACCCGCGCCTGCCTATGGTGTGGTCGCTCTAGGGCACCCCTCCGGGTCTCCTCCGGACTCCATGTACTTGACATACTTCTAAGGTCCAAGGATTTTTTTTCGTCCAATTCCAAGAATATTTCCAGAACAACTTTTCCTGTGGCATCTTGTCAATAGGTTAGTCCATGAAAACATCCGGAAAACGAAGGAAAACATGTGAAAACATAAAGGTATTGAATAGAAAACAAGCATGGAGCATCGGAAGTTACAGATACGTTTGAGACGTATCAAGCATCCCCAAGCTGAACTCATGCTCGTCCTCGAGTAGGTAAGTGATAATAAAATAATTTTTTAGGTGGCATGCTACCAACATAATCTTAATCATCATATTTGTAAAAGTATTTGTAAGCTGACATCATAGTACTCTAAACACATGCATGATAGATATAATTCTAACAATGAAACTTAGCAACCATATTGCAACATGAAAAGTAACGCAAACAAAAGATCATGAATAATAATGCATTTGAAATTTATATGTTCGTTTCGAGCATAAGAAAGCATAGCAGTGTAGTATTCGGATTGTTCTTAAGAGTGGAGCAAAACATAAATTCCATGACACCTTCAAAGTTCAAGTGGTGACTAGAAACATATAGTTTGAGAGAAAGTAATAACATAGCATGAATCAATCAATAATAATATTTGAAACAAATTCACATTAAACTCAGAATGGCAACTACGCTCTCTTAGCTGTGCATAAAGTTAGAAGATGAAGACTCAACATAGAAGTAAAAGAAAGGCCCTTCGCAGAGGGAAGCAGGGATTACTCATGTGCTAGAGCCTTTTATATTATAAACATATGTATTGAAAATAATTTTTTAGAGAGGTGTATGTCCAATGAATGGTAATGAAAAACTTATCATAACTCATGGCAAGCAATGTTTTTAGACTTTTGAGAGCGGTTTTCGTTGTTTATTTAGTTTGGCAGTTCCCCCACCATGCTTTTCACAAACCAGGTCTAGCCTTATCCACGGGTACCCACCAACTTTCATCAATGCCAAAGGATAACTAAACATAGCTAAGAATGGATACATCGGTACTCCCATGATCATCACGCAGGACGGCGACTAGGAGTACGGCGAGAGGTACGGTGAGGAGCACGCCCACGGAAGTAGGTAGAACGACGATCCACATAGATCTGACGTGGTCTGAGAGCGACTCTAGGTGTGGTGAAGTACATAGCGTCGACTCCCTGTGCTCCAAAGCGTGAAATCCCAGTGTAACCAGCACCAAGGTTGAGGAGTGGACCTCTGATCGGCTCGTAACCTCCAGCATCTGGCAGACGACGTCCAACTGGCTGATCAAAACATGCAAAGCGCTCGTCTCCAACAAAGTCTGCGGTGTAAGTCGCCAGACGAGTCAAAGCAAGGTAGAGCTGCTCTCTGACTAAAGCCAACTCCTGAGATAGTGTGCTGGCAACTGCGTCACTGTGCCTCACAAACTGAGCGGTGGTGTGCAGCCTGGAGTTATCATGCTCGTAAACATCCAAGTTGTCGTAGAGAGTGAAGTGAGCTCCCTCCGAAGTGATGTAACCACGGGGGATGTGGCGATAGATAAAATCGTCAAACCCCCAGTAGTCAGCGCGAAGGACGGTGAGATTCACATAAGCTGCCTGCTGCACAGCCATATCCACTGTGGAACCTACTGCCTCGTAGCGGTGGACTACGCTCATGCCATCATCTGACAGAATGTAGACGATAGCCTGGTAGTAGGTATGGTCAAACTCTCGCTGCTGCTCGTAGACCTGGTACTCTGGTGCCCAACGGAACCCCAGAAAAGTGACCATGTCCCTCAGCATCTCCGGATAACCGACAGTGCTCTCGCAACGAGTCATACGAACCACCTGCGGGTAGAACCTGAGATCCATCTGCAGATGATGGGGAAGTTTTGATTAGACGCCGGTAGAAGAACTGAAGTGGCAAGCAAAAACAAGGTTTCAACGGACGAAAGGGATGTTGGGAAGAACAGGATATCGAAGCAACATTGGGGAAACACGAGACCAAACACTCCTGAGGTACTACGGAAAACCCATCCGGGCTTCTAAAGGATCAATATCTACTGCTTAAGGAATAGAGGATCTGCTTCCGGGGCTTACACGCCTCCGTTCTCAATCGTGAGTAGGCAACATGATAAATCATGTCACAACCACCTCCATTCCTATGGTCTAGTAGATATAACTATCCTAGAGAAACCAGGATACGTGAAATCCTAACTTGAAAGTTTAGATGAGGAGAGAAAACAACGTTGCACTTCCTTACCAGAAAAGGGAGGGTGGGTGGGGAAAGAAATAAAAGAACAGAATTCCTACTCTCACGTTTCATTTTTCCTATATAGCTACAAAATAGTTTCTAGACTCAACTGCGACCAGTAAAAGGGATCCTACAGGCAGACAGACTCTGATACCATTTGTCGCACCCGGACTTCTAGAGGATACTCACAGTCCGCTAAACAGTAGAACAAATGTCTTACGGGGCATACCGGCACCCGCATCTCAATATGAGCAGGCCAACACGTAAACGTGTGACAACCATTCTCTACTATCCATCGTCTGCGTAAACCATCCCATAGAAATCCGACTACTTCCATTGACGTACTTCATAACATACACACGTGGTACGTCAAAGGCATTTGAACAAGTGATATCACAACATATCTCTAAGACACAAAAGATTGAAATAAGATGCAAATAGCTCTCACTAGAGCAGAGATAGCAAATACAATCATCCAGAGGACACATGTCCCAACAATTCATCATTACATCACAGCGGAAGCATCCAAAATGTCTGGGTACAGACAAGATCCAAATAGGCCTAAGAGGCCGGAAACGAAAAGACGGAGCCCATCCACGATGTCTCGGATCCTGCCCGGGTCCGCTATCTACTCGTCAGCAGCCTCGTCATACTCCACGTAGTAGCCACCATGGGGATCCTCGGAAACGTAGTCTGCGGAAACCACAGCCCCAAAGGGGTCAGTACAGACAAGTACTAGCAAGCAAGACTCACAAGATACCAAAGTGTACCCGGCAACACCAAGCACAGATGCTTTGGGTTCAACGGAACAATAGGTGACACAAAAGTGCGGCAACAGGCTGCTCTAACCAACTACAGAAACATGCTACAACTTTCGGCTAAAAGAGAGGGATAAGATAGCGTATCGTAACCAACTACTACTATCCTCAAACAAACCCATCCTGGATCTCGCCCCTTATCCAAAGAAGCAACCCGAGGATAACTCACACATTTGGACTAATGAAGGTTCAGGTTATTGTGTCAATAAGACTATTACTAGTCAAGTTATCATTAGTTAGGTGTAAGTTGTTCTGAGTACTTGTTAGCCAGTACTTTCACCAAGTCATCCATAACCGCGGACAACACGGCTTCTTGAGAAGATTTAACCCTGCAGGGATGCACTAATTTGGCCGTACACGTAAGAATAACCCGCCAGATGGAATGGCCCTTCCACCAAGCGGGGCACTCAACACAACTCAACTCTTCTTCGCATCAAGCCCAAAGAACCCCGTGCAATTGAGCGCACGGCTAATCAAGCCCCACGAAGAAAAGGGGACCCTCATAGCACTCTAAGAACGTGTCTCCCTAAATGCCGACTACAAAAGTTTCCACCCTGGCCTCGGGTTTGTACCTGCATATGCGTGCGGCAAATAGAAAACCCGAACTAAGTGAGGCGATTTGGACGAGATGCGAATCGAATCAAATTGAGGGGGGTGCCCATACACGCTTCCCACATGCGGTTAGTGCGCTCATCATGGATCAGTAGACAAGATCCTTTTCCTAATTAGGGTCGACACTAGCAGGCCTCAAAACCACGCCGGGCCTCCTGCCGGTGCCTTATCATCAAATTAGCATTACCTCAAACATTAACAGGTTGTTGTTTAACATAGAGCCCCAGAACATATTAAATATGGTAACAGAAATAACGGACAGCAGACTCGAGCATAAACAACCCTAAGCATGCTAGTAAGACACAGGCCACAAGCAACGGGGTTTTAGGTGTGGCGGTGAGGCTATATCAGGTATACAGGATAACATGTGATAGGATCGAACACAAGCAACGATTCATAAGGCTAGCAGAATAGACAGCGGAAAGTATCGGTATCCAGTGTGGAAAGGAACACAATGGTTCATGTGAGTGAATACTTGCCTGCAAACTCAGTAGCCTGGTACTGGGCTAACTCCTCAGAAGTAGTGTCGTAAACCTCGGCTGTCTCAACGTCGTCGTCTATTCGAGAAGAAGCAAACAAACAACATAGAGAGACAAACAATCAATAACATGGCATAATGCACAATCATGTGATGATGCATGACAATTTGATTGATGCATCAAAGATAAGATAGCTGACATGGTAACATAATTAAATGGGACCATATGCAATTTGGGTTGCATGTAGAAAATCCCATGAATTTAGGTTGGATTAAATGAGCTACAACTAATCATCATGTGTAAGTGGATTAGCATGATGCATGGATGAGGAAAATAAAAAGAAAACAACAATAGATTCAATTTTAAAAGGTGTTTGCCAAGTTTGAAATTTTATTTATTAAGTTATGAAATTTTGGCTTCTTAAAGGAGTTACACAAGCATTTGTTGTTTTCACTCATTTTAATTGTTCAAAAATAGACGAAAAAAATCATATTTGGAAAGAACACAAAATTTTAGGTGGAATACATGTTTCATTTCTTGAAAAAGGAATTAGAATGATTTAATTATGAATTAAACAAGTTTAAACAAGATTTAAATGAATTTAATTCAAGTTTGAATTTATTTGAATTTTTATTTGTTCAAAACATTGAATAAAATTCATATTTGAAAAGATTATATTTTTCTGGTTTGAAAACATATTTTATATGTTCAAAAAGAAAATAATTTGACCAAGTTATGAATTTAGCAATTTCTAAATGATTTAAACAAGGTTTAAATTATTTAATCAATTTTAATTATTCAAAACATGAAACAAAGTTTATATTTGGAAAGGTGGTTTAATTTAGCATGGAAAACATATTTTATATGTGCCATTTAATTAAATTTGAAATAGTTATGAATTTAACCAAATTTGTAATGAGCTGTTTGAATTTGAATTTTGAAACAATTTGAAATGTTCAAAACAGAAAACAAAGGTTTTAAACATGTAGAGAATTGAATTTGGTACAGAATACATATTTTATTTATTTTATTTGAAGTTGAAATTCAAAAGATATTTGCATTTTGAAACCAGGGACTATTCTGTAAATACTATGGACTTATATTAAAAGAAAATGGGGCAGAAACGTTTTCCACCCCGCAGCAACCCAGCCTGGGCCGCTGACAGCGGGCCCTAGGCCACGTTGGCACCGCGTGGCAGCACGCGTCGCTGACAGGGGCCCCCACCTGTCAGCGCGCGCGGGCGAAAAAGATTGGGATTTAATCCCGTGAGGCAGGGATCGAACCCTGGCCTCGAGTGCGTGCGCGCAGCTGCTGTGCCACTTCGGTGAGATCGAATCCTTGTCAGGTTAGGGGGCTCGGGGAGGATAAGGTTCAGTTAGCACGCGTGTAACTGAAACTGTCGAAAAATGTTCAGACTTTCTGAACCTTACGACGATACGGTGGTCGCCGGCGGCGATTCGCGAGCTGCTGCGGCTCGCTGTGGATGCGTGCGTGTCCGTGGTGTTCGCGCGCGTGCAGAGAGACAGAGGAGGGTGGAGGGCGTGGTGCTCACCACCGTGGACGATGAAGCAGAGGCTCGGGGTGGACAGTGGGCGGCGGCGACGGTGAGGTGGACGACGGCGGCGTTCCGGTGGCTCTCAGCCACCGAGGAGGTGTCGAGGAGGACGAGGGAGCTACGGGGAGTTCGTTCCCGTGGCTAGCCAGCGAGGAGGCGCATCGTAACGGCGGCGATCACCGGAGATTCAGACGGTGGTGGTGCGGTGGAGGTTCAGATAGTGCAGTGACAGAGAGAGAGCAGAGGGGAAAAAATGGCGACGACGGCGCGAGGGAGAAGGAGGAGGGAGGACTAGGGCTAGGGGAGGAGCTCGGGCTAGGGTTATATGGAGGAGGGGGAGGCGCCGTGGCCGTTGCCTCCTCTGTACCTCGACGTGGGCACCCCCGATGGGGTGCCATACAGAGGTAGGAGGAGAAGGGGGTACCAGGCCGTGCTGGTGGGCTCGGCTCAGCCCACTGGCCTGCCTCTCCCCCTCTGCTATTATTTTTTTTGTTTTATTATTTTTCTGTTCTGTTTTTTTATTTGCAGATTTGAAAAAGGAAGAAAATGAAAGGGTTTTAGTGGTTAGAAAAATTAGGAAAAATTTGTATAGTTTATTTATGGTAACAGCAACATTGTGCAACTTTTGTTTTCCAAAAAATTTAAATTATGTTGCTGTTTGTATTTTTATTTGAATTTGAGTGAATTTTTGGTATTAATTGATTAAATGAAAAGAACAATTTAAAAAATTTAAATTTCAAGTGTAATGGTAACAAATGATTGATTTGTTTTGTAATTTTCATAAATTTCAAAATGGTTGCTGTTTGGAAATTTAATTGAATTTTGAATGAAATTTGAATTAATTAGATTATTTAACTTAAGCAAGTTAATGGTTTGATCTTCCAACTTTAATGGAAACAAAATGATGTTTGGGTTTGAAATTTTCATTTGAAAAATTGTAACAGAACAAGTATGAAACAAAATTTGAAATTTGATTTGAAAATTCAAATAGAAAACAAGGGAAAACAAAAGGAAAACAAAGGAAAACAAATGGAAAACAATTGCAAAACAAATGCAATGATTATGATGTCATGATGCAAAACATAAATTAACAAAAAGCAAACATTCTAAAGGAGTTTTCATACTTGGGATGTTACAAAACGCCCCCCTTGAAGGAATCGCACCCCGAGATTCCTACTGAGAAGCGAAAAGGTCCGGATACTTCTTGCGAAGATCCTCTTCGGTCTCCCACGTTGCCTCTTTATCGGAATGATGAGACCACTGCACTTTCAAGAACTTGGTGCTCTTGTTGCGAGTCGTACGCTCGGTCTCATCGAGAATACAAATAGGGTGCTCCTCATAAGAGAGATCTTCTTGCAGTTCAATGGAATCATGATCAACTGCACGATCTGGATCTTTGAAACACCTCTTGAGCTGTGACACGTGAAACACATCGTGCACCTTGGATAGCTTTTCTGGAAGTTCAAGACGATAGGCATTTTCTGCACGCCTTGAGAGAATGTTGAAAGGACCAATGTATCTCGGTGCAAGCTTTCCTTTAACACCAAAACGACGAGTGCCTCTGAGGGGAGTTACACGGATATATGCTTTGTCATCAGGTGCATAGACCATATCCCTGTGCTTGCTGTCATAGTAGCTTTTCTGACGAGACTGAGCAATCTTGAGATTGTCACGAATGATGCGAACTTTCTCTTCGGCTTCCTTAACAATGTCAGGGCCTAAGAGTGAACGTTCACCAGCTCCAGACCAATTGATTGGACTCCTGCATCTGCGGCCATAGAGAGCCTCAAATGGTGCCATGCCTAGGCTTGCCTGGAAGCTGTTGTTGTAGGAGAATTCAGCATATGGAAGATATTCCTCCCATTTCATGCCAAAGGAGATACCACATGCTCTGAGCATATCCTCGAGAATCTGATTGACTCTTTCGACTTGCCCTTGAGACTGAGGGTGATAAGCTGTGCTGAACAGAAGTTTGGTGCCCAATGCTTCTTGAAAGCTTTTCCAGAAATGAGAAGTGAATATGCTTCCACGGTCTGAGCTTATTTCCGATGGAACACCATGAAGAGGAACAATCTTTGCTGTGTAGAGCTCTGCTAACTGGCTAGCTGAGATTGTTTCTTTGACAGGAAAGAAGTGAGCTACTTTAGTGAGTCGATCAATGACAACGAATATTGCATCGTTGCCCCTCTTGGACTTTGGAAAACCAGTGACGAAGTCCATTTCAATCATGTCCCACTTCCACTCAGGGATTTTCAGAGGTTGGAGAAGACCGGCTGTTTTCTGATGAACTGCCTTGACACGTTGACAAACGTCGCATTCAGAAACGTATTGAGCAATTTCACGTTTCATGCCAGGCCACCAATACAGTGTCTTGAGATCCTGGTACATCTTTGTACTTCCAGGGTGTATGGAGAGAGGAGTTTCATGAGCCTCCTTGAGAATGACATCTTTGAGACTTTGAACTTGAGGAACTGCAATGTGTCCTTCAAAGAACACAGTTCCCTTGTCATCAATTGAGAAGGACTTAAATTTCTCCTTGCCTTCTTTGATGTGTTGTACCATCTTCTTGATTTCAGCATCACGAAGTTGTTCAGAACGAATCTTGTCCTCGAGTTGGAATGGTTGTCAAGTTTGCAAGATAGCCTTGAGGAACAAGACCAAGGTTGAGCTTCTGGAATTCTTCATGAAGAGGAGGTTGGCTTTCCATGATCATGAGATTATTGCAATATGACTTGCGACTGAGAGCATCGGCCATAACATTAGCCTTGCCTGGAGTGTAAGAAATGGTAAGATCAAAGTCCTTAATCTTTTCAATCCATCTCCTTTGCCTGAGGTTTAGATCTGGTTGAGTGAAGATATACTTCAGACTCTTATGATCGGAAAAGATTTCAGTGCGGTTACCCAACAAGTATTGTCTCCATTTCTTGAGGGCAAACACAACTGCTGCAAGTTCAAGGTCATGAGTGGGATAGTTGAGCTCATGTGCGTTCAACTGACGTGAAGCATAAGCCACAACTTGACGTTATTGCATAAGAACTGCACCTAGACCTTGGAGAGAAGCATCACAGAATATCTGGAAAGGTTTGGTAGGATCTGGGCCAACCAGAACTGGTGTAGAAGTGAGTTTAGTCTTCAGGAGATTGAAGCTCTCATCACATTGTGGAGACCAAACGAACTTCTTGTCCTTCTTTGTGAGATCAGTGAGAGGTTTGGCAATCTTGGAAAAGTTTTGGACGAAACGACGGCAATAGCTAGCCAAGCCAAGAAAACTTCTTACTTGCTTCACCGTCTTTGGAGGCTTCCAATCAACAATTGCTTTAACCTTTTCTGGATCAATGGCTATGCCCTTGGCTGAGATGACATGACCAAGATAAGCAACTTATGAAATCCAGAACTCACATTTGGAGAACTTGGCATAAAGACGATGCTCGCGAAGCTTCATGAGAGTGAGACGAAGATGTTCTTCATGCTCCTCCTCAGATTTGGAGTAGACAAGAATGTCATCAAGATATACCACAACGAACTTGTTGAGGTATTCATGGAAGACAGAATTCATGAGTCGAGAGAATGTCGCCGGTGCATTGGTGAGACCAAAGGACATGACGGTGAATTCATATAGGTCGTAGCGAGTGGTGAAAGCTGTCTTTGGAATATCCTCTTTTCTGATCTTTATTTGATGGTAACCCATTCTCAAGTCCAACTTGGAGAATATTGAGGCTCCAGCAAGTTGATCAAAAAGATCATCGATACGAGGAATTGGATACTTGTTTTTTATGGTTTTCTCGTTAAGAGGACGATAGTCAACAACGAGTCTCTTTGTGCGATCCTTCTTCGCAACGAACAGAGTTGGGCAACCCCAAGCCGAGGAACTAGGTTGAATGTAACCTTTTTCCATGTACATATCAATTTGTTCCTTTAACAACTTCAGCTCGGGAGTTCCTATCTTTTAAGGATGCTTAGAGATTGGAGCAGTACATGGCTCAAGCTCGATCACAAACTCAACAGCTCTGTCCGGAGGCATCCCTGGCAACTCTTCTGGAAAGACGTCAGGGAATTCGCAAACCACCGGAACATTTTCAAGTGAAGGTAGAGGTTTTGCATCGAGGGTGCACAGCTGAAAGGAACTTGATTCATGTGGAGAATAGACTATCTGGCCAGAAGGGTGGGATAGAGTTATTGACTTTTGAGCACAGTCAATCCTTGCTTTATTGGCCTTCAGCCAATCCATACCAAGAATGACATCAATGTCAGAACTTCCCAGCAACATGAGCGAGGCGAGGAAAATGTGGTCTCCAATTAGGATTTGATTGTCCTTACTTATCTTGGAAGTCAACATTTGAGATCCCGGTGAGTGAACAGTGATTTGATTGCTTAGTGGAACCACCATTAGGTTGTTTGTTGTGGCAAAAATCTTTTACACAAAAGAATGCGATGCTCCGGTATCAAACAACACTTTAGCTGGAAAAGAGTTTACGGGTAATATACCGAGAACGACGTTAGGAGCTTCCTCAGCATTGTCGATCTTGACATGATTCACCCTTGCGGTCCTCCCGACAGGCCTGTTGTTGGAGTTGAAGGTCTTAGGCGGGGGAGCGCACACCATTGCCTGGTTTGTGTTGGGACGAGGTGGTGGTGGAGGTAGCTGCCTCTGCGTGCACTTGTCAGCGTAGTGCCCCGTCTGCTTGCACTTGTAGCAAGTGACGACACGAGGAGGCCCTGGCCTTGGCTGCCCCATCGAAGCCCTCTGGTCATGCATCTGAGCACGGTTGGGTGGGCGGGGAGTGAAGCCTGGAGAAGTTTGGGCGTATGGAGCCCGAGTGACAGCACCATTTGGCACCCAGATGCGGCGCTTCTGCGGAGGGGTGGTCATGTTGGAGGAGGAACCACCCTCACGCGAGTGCTTGCGAGACTCCTCGAACGCCTTGCGCCCATTTTCTTCATTGAGCGCGGTGTTAACGAGCTCCTCGAAGTTGTTGGCCTTGATATTGGTGAGGGCGTACTTGAGTTCCGGGTTAAAACCTCTGCGGAACCTTGCCATCTTCTTAGCCTCAGTGGACACCTCATCACCAACGTAACGAGCGAGGCGGTTGAACTCACTCTGATAGCCAATGATGTCCAACTTGCCCTGCTTGAGTGAGCAAAACTCTTCACGCATCCTTTCCATGAGACCATCTGGAATGTGGTGCTTCAGGAAAGCTTCCTTGAAGCAAACCCACGTGATTGGAAATCCAGCTCTCATGGCCTGGTAGTTTTCCCACCAAGTAGCTGCCTGGCCCTTCAGCAGATAGGAGGCATACTTGACCTTGTCTTCCTCAGCAACGTGAGCAATCTCCAGAGCCTTAGCTATCTCACGGATCCAGTCATCAGCGTCCAGAGGCTCGCGTGTGGCCACGAAAGCTCTCGGACCCAGACTGAGGAACTCCTTGATGCTGACTCGTGGAGCCGTCTGGTTGTTGTGCTGATTAGTCTGAAACTGGGCCATCTGCGCCATGACTTGGGTCATCTGAGTCAACAGCTCCGTGATTGGCGGTGGCTCAGGCGGGTTGTTGCTTGTTGGCGGCATCCTGAATGGAAATGCATTTTAGCACAACAATAGAAAAGGATAGACTTGGAAACCGAAAGAGAGATTATTCCGACGCATGAATAGATAACCAACAGGTACATCATCACATGTTCAAATACATCAGAATATCCAACACACCATAAATGTTTCGAATGCCAAAGGATAACTAAACATAGCTAAGAATGGATACATCGGTACTCCCATGCTCATCACGCAGGACGGCGACTAGGAGTACGGCGAGAGGTACGGTGAGGAGCACGCCCACGGAAGTAGGTAGAACGAAGATCCACATAGATCTGACGTGGTCTGGGAGCGACTCTAGGTGTGGTGAAGTACATAGCGTCGACTCCCTGTGCTCCAAAGCGTGAAATCCCAGTGTAACCAGCACCAAGGTTGAGGAGTGGACCTCTGATCGGCTCGTAACCTCCAGCATCTGGCAGACGACGTCCAACTGGCTGATCAAAACGTGCAAAGCGCTCGTCTCCAACAAAGTCTGTGGTGTAAGTCACCAGACGAGTCAAAGCAAGGTAGAGCTGCTCTCTGACTGAAGCCAACTCCTGAGATAGTGTGCTGGCAACTGCGTCACTGTGCCTCACAAACTGAGCGGTGGTGTGCAGCCTGGAGTTATCATGCTCATAAACATCCAAGTTGTCGTAGAGAGTGAAGTGAGCTCCCTCCGAAGTGATGTAACCACGGGGGATGTGGCGATAGATAGAATCGTCAAACCCCCAGTAGTCAGCGCGAAGGACGGTGAGATTCACATAAGCTGCCTGCTGCACAGCCATATCCACTGTGGAACCTACTGCCTCGTAGCGGTGGACTACGCTCATGCCATCATCTGACAGAATGTAGACGATAGCCTGGTAGTAGGTCTGGTCAAACTCTCGCTGCTGCTCGTAGACCTGGTACTCTGGTGCCCAACGGAACCCCAGAAAAGTGACCATGTCCCTCAGCATCTCCGGATAACCGGCAGTGCTCTCGCAACGAGTCATACGAACCACCTGCGGGTAGAACTTGAGATCCATCTGCAGATGATGGGGAAGTTTTGATTAGACGCCGGTAGAAGAACTGAAGTGGCAAGCAACAACAAGGTTTCAACGGACGAAAGGGATGTTGGGAATAACAGGATATCGAAGCAACATTGGGGAAACACGAGACCAAACACTCCTGAGGTACTACGGAAAACCCATTCGGGCTTCTAAAGGATCAATATCTACTGCTTAAGGAATAGAGGATCTGCTTTCGGGGCTTACACGCCTCCGTTCTCAATCGTGAGTAGGCAACATGATAAATCATATCACAACCACCTCCATTCCTATGGTCTAGTAGATATAACTATCCTAGAGAAACCAGGATACGTGAAATCCTGACTTGAAAGTTTAGATGAGGAGAGAAAACAACGTTGCACTTCCTTACCAGAAAAGGGAGGGTGGGTGGGGAAAGAAATAAAAGAACAAAATTCCTACTCTCATGTTTCATTTTTCCTATATAGCTACAAAATAGTTTCTAGACTCAACTGCGACAAGTAAAAGGGATCCTACAGGCAGACAGGCTCTGATACCATTTGTCGCACCCGGACTTCTAGAGGATACTCACAGTCCGCTAAACAGTAGAACAAATGGCTTACGGGGCATACCGGCACCCGCATCTCAATATGAGCAGGCCAACACGTAAACGTGTGACAACCATTCTCTACTATCCATCGTCTGCGTAAACCATCCCATAGAAATCCGACTACTTCCATTGACGTACTTCATAACATACACACATGGTACGTCAAAGGCATTTGAACAAGTGATATCACAACATATCTCTAAGGCACAAAAGATTGAAATAAGTTGCAAATAGCTCTCACTAGAGCAGAGATAGCAAATACAATCATCCAGAGGACACATGTCCCAACAATTCATCATTACATCACAGCGGAAGCATCCAAAATGTCTGGGTACGGACAAGATCCAAATAGGCCTAAGAGGCCGGAAACGAAAAGACGGAGCCCATCCACGATGTCTCGGATCCTGCCCGGGTCCGCTATCTACTCGTCAGCAGCCTTGTCATACTCTGTAACAGCCCAAGTATGAAAACCTACCATTTAGAATGTTTGATTTCTTGTTATTAAAGTATTGCATCATGTCATCATATTGTTGCATTTGTTTCTTTTGTTTTGCATCTGTTATTCTTTGTTTTCACAATGAAAATCAAACAATTTCAACTGCTTTGTTTTCATACTTGTTCTGTTACAACTTTTGGAATAAAACTCACAAATAATAACAACCAAATTGTTCCATTTTATTCCATGTTGATCACTCCTTAATTTGTTGGGTTTAATCAAACAATTACTTCCATCAATTAATTCAAATCACTTTCAAATTCAAACCAAATGCATTTCAAACAGAACCCAAATTGAAAGTATGAAAAGGATAACCAAAACATTTTGTTTACCCTGTTATTTTCCAATTAAAGCAATTTGGGTCACCTTATGAAAGTGTTGGTTTTAATAATCCTTTTAATATTCAAAAATCACTCCCATTTTGGTTTATTTTCCCAAACGGCACCAAAATTTCCAATTCATGAAAAACTAACAAACCATTCCACTAAGTTAACCCAAGTTAATAATAGGGTTACCCTATTAAATTTGATGTTTTCCAATATTAAATCAATCAGTTGCAAATTATTCAAATTTCAAATCAGTTGGCAAACAGCAACCCAAAATTTGGTTTCCCAAAAACTTAAGTGGTGAGGTGGTAGAGTTTGAACCTACCAGCCCACTGGAATTTTTCCAAGATTTTATCCACTCAAAAACTATCAAATGTTTCCATTTGCCTTTGCTACAAAAAAAAACTGCAGAACAAAAATAAATAAAAAGGAGAGAGAGGGGCATCCAGCAAGCCCAGCCCAACTAATTCTTTCTGGCCCATACCCCTCCAACCTTGTCGTCTTCCTCCTCCCTGTACGAACGAGTCCACCACCAACCGATCTCTCCCTCCTCCTCTCAGATGCTTGCCGTACAACCTCACTCACCACCATAAAAAGCATCCACCTCCACCCTCAACCTAGCCCTAGACCCCCTCTCCTCTAACCTCTAACCCTAGCGCCGCATCTCACCTCTCTTCCCCCCCCCCCCGAGTTCCTCCTGTTTCTCTGAACCTCGACCACTGCACCTCCACCCCGCCGTCAGAACCACTCTCATCGCCGGCCGTTTGGGGCCCCTCCGGCCGCGCAAGCGGCGGGAATGGAACCGCCACGGCTCTATCTCCCTCGCCGTGCCCTCGGCGCTGGCCGGAGAGCCTCCGAGCGCCGCCGCCGTCGCCCCAATCGCCGCCCGACGCCTCCTGGTCCCTGCGACCGTCTCCTGTCTGCCCCTGCTCCGCATCGCCTCCGACCGCCCAGGTGAAGCCTCCCCTCGACCGCCTCGGTTCCCCCTCTCCCTCTCCTCCTCTCGCAATGCACTCAGCACCGCGCCCCCACGCCACGGCGAACCACGGCGAGCTGCCGCTGCATCGCTGGTCTTCCCTGTCGAGTACAGCACGAACAGGTTCAGTTAGTTCAGGAAAACCACCCGCAAATCACAGCCTAACTCCCCACCGTATCCCCTTCTAACCAACACAGAGCAGTAGCCCATCTGGTTCTGTCCCCTTTGCGCGTCCAGGAGGTGGGGGGATCGAATCCCACCCCCTGCAGAATAAAACCCCTTTTTATTTTGCAATGCCTTGGTACAGGAACTTCCAGCGAATCACACATAGGCCCCTGGTAATTAATTATAGCCCCTGCAAATTATTTTCCAAGTCCCTGTTTCACTAAAAAATGGCAGATTTGCACTATATCTTGTAAATGGCATAAGAAAATCATTGTAGCTCCAATTTTAACTTTTTAAATATGTTTTCTGTCCCAAATTAAATGTTCTATCCAAATATGAAATTTGTTTACTGTTTTGAATATTTTAAATTGTTGAAATATTTGAAAACTTGTCAAATTCACTTAAAATTGCAAAATTCATAACTTGTTCATAAAAATTCCAATTTCAACAAACTAAATATGTTTTCCAATCAACTTTTCATGTACTTTTCAAATATAAATTTTGTTGGCTGTTTTGAATAATTTAAATTGCTGAAAACAACTGTTTCTTGTTTATTGCATTTAAAATTGCCAAAATAATAACTTGCTCATTTTAAATTCAATTTCCACAAATGAAATATGTTTTCCATGCAAAATTAAACCCTCTTTCCAAATATAAACTTTGTTTTCTGTTTTGAATAATTAAAAATTGGTTAAATAATTTAAACCTTGTTTAATTCATTTAAAATTGGTAATTTCATAACTTGATCAAAACAAATTCTTTTGGGACATATAAAATATGTTTTCCTACCCTAAAAGTATAAACTTTTCAAATATGAATTTGGTTTAATGCTTTGAACAAATAAAAATTCAAATAAGTTCATGTTTGAATTAATTTCATTTAATTCTTGCTTACACTTGTTTAATTCATAAATAATTTATTTGAAATCCTTTTTCAACAAGTGAAACATGTAATCCAACTAAAATTTGATGTTCTTTTCAAATATAAATTTTTCTAATTGTTTTGCACACTTTAACTTGATGAAAACAACAAATGTTTGTGTGACATCTTTAAGTAACCAAATTTTCCAAACTTAACAAATGATTTCCAAACCTTGTTAAATTCTTTTTCCACTTGCACCTCTTGTTGTTATTTTGTTGTTATCATCATGCATGCAACATGCTAAGCAAACTTTCACATGATAATAACTTGTAGATCATTTGTTTCCACTCAATTCATGGACTCTTGCCATATGCAATCCAATTGCATATGGGTCCATTTAAATTGTGTTACCATGTCAACTAGTTTATTCCATGCATCAATTAAATGGTCATGCATCATCCCATGTTTGTGCACTATGCCATGATATTGATTGTTTATCTTTCTGCATTGTTTGTTTGCTTCTTCCCGGATAAACGACGACGTTGAGACCGACGATACTTACGACACCCCTTCTAAGGAGTTAGCTCAGTACCAGGCTACTAGGTTTGCAGGCAAGTTATCACTCACATGAACCACTGTGTTCCTTTCAATATTGGTTACCGATACTTTCCGTTGTTCTTTTCTGCGAGCCTTAGTAGTAGTTGTTCTGTTACGAACCTATCACATGAATCCCTTAAAACCTGATATTGCCTCATCTCCCTTCCTACAACCCATTGTTTGAGCCAGTGTCTTACTAGCATGCTTAGGTTGTTTTGCTCGAGTCTGTTACCCGTTACCTTCTGTTACTACTTCATTATGTTCTGGGGGCTCGATGTTTAATCAATCAATCATGCTAATGTTACTATTAATAATAAATTTGATGATAAGGCACCGGCAGGAGGCCCTGTGTGGTTTTGAGGCCTGCTAGTGTCGACCCTAATAGGAAAAGGGTCTTGTCTACTGATCCATGATGAGCGCACTAACCGCATGTGGGAAGCGAGTATGGGCGCCCCCCTCAATTTGATTCGATTCGCATCTCGTCCAAATCGCCTCATTTAGTTCGTGTTTTCCATTTGCCGCATGCATGTTTTTGCGAGCCCAGGCCAGGGTGGAACTTTCGTAGTCGGCATATAGGGGGACACGGTCTTAGAGTTCTATGAGGGTCCCTTTTATTCGGGGCTTGATTAGCCGTGCGCCCAAGGTTCTTTGGGCTTGATGCGAAGAAGAGTCGAGTTGTGTAGAGTACCTCGCTTGGTGGGTTTGATTCCCGTCTGGCGGGATATTCTTGCGTGTACGGCCAAATTGGTGCAACCCTGCAGGGATAATCTTCTCGAGAAGCCGTGTTTTCCGCGGTTATGGATTACTTGGTGAAAGTACTGGCTAACAAGTACTCAGGACAACTTAAACATAATGATCAAACCTGTTACACCCAATGATTAATAACTTGACTAGTAATAGGTTGATGACACCATAACTTGATTCACCTTTAATACAACTGTGTGAGTTATCCTCGGATTGCTTCTTTGGATAAGGGGCGAGATCCAGGATGGGTTTGTTTGAAGTTATCTTTCAGTTGGTTACAATCCTCGATCTTATCCCCTTTCTGTTAGCCGGAAGTGGTAGAATCTCTGTAGTTGGTTAGCGCAGCCAGTTGCAGCATCTTTTATATCCCCTCTCTTCCGTTGAACCCAAGGCATCTGTGCTTGGTGTTGACGGGTTACACTTTGGTGAACTGTGAGTCTTGCTTGCCAGTACGTTTATGTACTGACCCCTTTGGGGCTGTGGTTTCCGCAGACCTACGTTTCCGAGGATCTACATGGTGGCTACTACGTGGAGTATGACGAGACTGCTGACGAGTAGATAGCGGACCCGGGCAGGATCCGAGACTTCGTGGATGGGCTCCGTCTTTTCGTTTCCGGCCTCTTAGGCCTATTTGGTTCTTGTCTGTACTCAGACATGTTGAATGCTTCCGCTGTGATGTAATGATGTATTGTTGGGGCATGTGCCCTCTGAATGATTGTATTTGCTATCTCTGCTCTAATGAGAGCCATTTGCAACTTATTTCAATCTTTTGTGTCGTAGAGATCTGTTGTGATATCAGTTGTTCAACGCCGTTGACGTACCATGTGTGTATGTTTTGAAGTACGTCAACGGAAGTGTCCTGATTTCTATGGGATAGTTTACGTCGACGCTGAACAGATAGGGGTTGGTTGTCACACATACGTGTGTTGGCCTACTCGTAAGAGGACGCGGGTGCCGGTAAGCCCCGTAATCCAATCTACTACTGTTCAACGGAACGACGAGTATCCTCTAGAAATCCAGGTGCGACAAATGGTATCAGAGCCTGTCTGTCTGTAGGATCCCTTTTTACTGGTCGCAGTTGAGTCTAGAAACTATTTTATAGCTATATAGGAAAAATGAAACGTGAGAGTAGGAATTCTGTTCTTTTTCTTCTTTCCCCACCCACCCTCCCTTTTCTGGTAAGGAAGTGCAACGTTGTTTTCCCTTCTCATCTAAACTTTCAAGTTAGGATTTCACGAATTCTGGTTTCTCTAGGATGGTCATATCTACTAGATCATAGGAATGGAGGTGGTTGTGACATGATTTATCATGTTGCCTACTCACGATTGAGAACGGAGGCGTGTAAGCCCCGGAAGCAGATCCTCTATTCCTTAAGCAGTAGATATTGATCCTTTAGAAGCCCGGATGGGTTTTCCATAGTACCTCAGGAGTTTTGTTCTCGTTTTCCCCGATGTTGATACCGTGTTCTTCTCAACATCCTTTTCGTCCGTTCAAACCTTGTTGTTGTTTTCCACTTCAATTCTTCTACCGGTGTCTAATCAAAGTTTTCCCCGTTCATCTGATAAACTCTATTCCAGCTAAAGGTGTTGTTTGATACCGGAGCATCACATTCTTTTGTGTCAAAATTCTTTTCCACAACATACAACCTATTTCTGGTTCCACTAAGCAATCAAATCACCGTTCACTCTTCGGGATCTCAAATGTTGACTTCCAACATAAGTAAGAACAATCCAATTCTAATGGGAGGCCACATATTCCTCGTTTCTCTCATGTTGCTGATTCTGACATTGATCTCATTTTTGGTGTTGGATTGATGTCAATAACTCTGTTCCACCCTTATTACAGATAGTCTATTCTCCAAATGAATCAAATTCTTATCAGCTATACACCCTACATACAAAACTTTTACCTCTACTTGAAAATGTTCCGGTGGTTTCCAAATTCCCCGACGTCTATCCAATGTGCACGATGTGTTTCACGTGTCACAGCTCAAGAGGATCTTCCCAAGAAGTTTCCGGACCTTTTCTTTTCTCAGTAGGAATCTCGGGGCGTGATTCCTTCAAGGGGGGCGTTTTGTAACAGCCCAAGTATGAAAACCTACCATTTAGAATGTTTGATTTCTTGTTATTAAAGTATTGCATCATGTCATCATATTGTTGCATTTGTTTCTTTTGTTTTGCATCTGTTATTCTTTGTTTTCACAATGAAAATCAAACAATTTCAATTGCTTTGTTTTCATACTTGTTCTGTTACAACTTTTGGAATAAAACTCACAAATAATAACAACCAAATTGTTCCATTTTATTCCATGTTGATCACTCCTTAATTTGTTGGGTTTAATCAAACAATTACTTCCATCAATTAATTCAAATCACTTTCAAATTCAAACCAAATGCATTTCAAACAGAACCCAAATTGAAAGTATGAAAAGGATAACCAAAACATTTTGTTTACCCTGTTATTTTCCAATTAAAGCAATTTGGGTCACCTTATGAAAGTGTTGGTTTTAATAATCCTTTTAATATTCAAAAATCACTCCCATTTTGGTTTATTTTCCCAAACAGCACCAAAATTTCCAATTCATGAAAAACTAACAAACCATTCCACTAAGTTAACCCAAGTTAATAATAGGGTTACCCTATTAAATTTGATGTTTTCCAATATTAAATCAATCAGTTGCAAATTATTCAAATTTCAAATCAGTTGGCAAACAGCAACCCAAAATTTGGTTTCCCAAAAACTTAAGTGGTGAGGTGGTAGAGTTTGAACATACCAGCCCACTGGAATTTTTCCAAGATTTTATCCACACAAAAAACTATCAAATGTTTCCATTTGCCTTTGCTACAAAAAAAAACTGCAGAACAAAAATAAATAAAAAGGAGAGAGAGGGGCATCCAGCAAGCCCAGCCCAACTAATTCTTTCTGGCCCATACCCCTCCAACCTTGTCGTCTTCCTCCTCCCTGTACGAACGAGTCCACCACCAACCGATCTCTCCCTCCTCCTCTCAGATGCTTGCCGTACAACCTCACTCACCACCATAAAAAGCATCCACCTCCACCCTCAACCTAGCCCTAGACCCCCTCTCCTCTAACCTCTAACCCTAGCGCCGCATCTCACCTCTCTCCCCCCCCCCGAGTTCCTCCTGTTTCTCTGAACCTCGACCACTGCACCTCCACCCCGCCGTCAGAACCACTCTCATCGCCGGCCGTTCGGGGCCCCTCCGGCCGCGCAAGCGGCGGGAATGGAACCGCCACGGCTCCATCTCCCTTGCCGTGCCCTCGGCGCTGGCCGGAGAGCCTCCGAGCGCCGCCGCCGTCACCCCAATCGCCGCCCGACGCCTCCTGGTCCCTGCGACCGTCTCCTGTCTGCCCCTGCTCCGCATCGCCTCCGACCGCCCAGGTGAAGCCTCCCCTCGACCGCCTCGGTTCCCCCTCTCCCTCTCCCCCTCTCGCACCGCACTCAGCATCGCGCCCCCACGCCACGGCGAACCACGGCGAGCTGCCGCTGCATCGCTGGTCTTCCCTGTCGAGTACAACACGAACAGGTTCAGTTAGTTCAGGAAAACCACCCGCAAATCACAACCTAACTCCCCACCGTATCCCCTTCTAACCAACAGAGAGCAGTAGCCCATCTGGTTCTGTCCCCTTTGCGCGTCCAGGAGGTGGGGGGATCGAATCCCACCCCCTGCAGAATAAAACCCCTTTTTATTTTGCAATGCCTTGGTACAGGAACTTCCAGCGAATCACACATAGGCCCCTGGTAATTAATTATAGCCCCTGCAAATTATTTTCCAAGTCCCTGTTTCACTAAAAAATGGCAGATTTGCACTATATCTTGTAAATGGCATAAGAAAATCATTGTAGCTCCAATTTTAACTTTTTAAATATGTTTTCTGTCCCAAATTAAATGTTCTATCCAAATATGAAATTTGTTTACTGTTTTGAATATTTTAAATTGTTGAAATATTTGAAAACTTGTCAAATTCACTGAAAATTGCAAAATTCATAACTTGTTCATAAAAATTCCAATTTCAACAAACTAAATATGTTTTCCAATCAACTTTTCATGTACTTTTCAAATATAAATTTTGTTGGCTGTTTTGAATAATTTAAATTGCTGGAAACAACTGTTTCTTGTTTATTGCATTTAAAATTGCCAAAATAATAACTTGCTCATTTTAAATTCAATTTCCACAAATGAAATATGTTTTCCATGCAAAATTAAACCCTCTTTCCAAATATAAACTTTGTTTTCTGTTTTGAATAATTAAAAATTGGTTAAATAATTTAAACCTTGTTTAATTCATTTAAAATTGGTAATTTCATAACTTGATCAAAACAAATTCTTTTGGGACATATAAAATATGTTTTCCTACCCTAAAAGTATAAACTTTTCAAATATGAATTTGGTTTAATGCTTTGAACAAATAAAAATTCAAATAAGTTCATGTTTGAATTAATTTCATTTAATTCTTGCTTACACTTGTTTAATTCATAAATAATTTATTTGAAATCCTTTTTCAACAAGTGAAACATGTAATCCAACTAAAATTTGATGTTCTTTTCAAATATAAATTTTTCTAATTGTTTTGCACACTTTAACTTGATGAAAACAACAAATGTTTGTGTGACATCTTTAAGTAACCAAATTTTCCAAACTTAACAAATGATTTCCAAACCTTGTTAAATTCTTTTTCCACTTGCACCTCTTGTTGTTATTTTGTTGTTATCATCATGCATGCAACATGCTAAGCAAACTTTCACATGATAATAACTTGTAGATCATTTGTTTCCACTCAATTCATGGACTCTTGCCATATGCAATCCAATTGCATATGGGTCCATTTAAATTGTGTTACCATGTCAACTAGTTTATTCCATGCATCAATTAAATGGTCATGCATCATCCCATGTTTGTGCACTATGCCATGATATTGATTGTTTATCTTTCTGCATTGTTTGTTTGCTTCTTCCCGGATAAACGACGACGTTGAGACCGACGATACTTACGACACCCCCTTCTAAGGAGTTAGCTCAGTACCAGGCTACTAGGTTTGCAGGCAAGTTATCACTCACATGAACCACTGTGTTCCTTTCAATATTGGTTACCGATACTTTCCGTTGTTCTTTTCTGCGAGCCTTAGTAGTAGTTGTTCTGTTACGAACCTATCACATGAATCCCTTAAAACCTGATATTGCCTCATCTCCCTTCCTACAACCCATTGTTTGAGCCAGTGTCTTACTAGCATGCTTAGGTTGTTTTGCTCGAGTCTGTTACCCGTTACCTTCTGTTACTACTTCATTATGTTCTGGGGGCTCGATGTTTAATCAATCAATCATGCTAATGTTACTATTAATAATAAATTTGATGATAAGGCACCGGCAGGAGGCCCTGTGTGGTTTTGAGGCCTGCTAGTGTCGACCCTAATAGGAAAAGGGTCTTGTCTACTGATCCATGATGAGCGCACTAACCGCATGTGGGAAGCGAGTATGGGCGCCCCCCTCAATTTGATTCGATTCGCATCTCGTCCAAATCGCCTCATTTAGTTCGTGTTTTCCATTTGCCGCATGCATGTTTTTGCGAGCCCAGGCCAGGGTGGAACTTTCGTAGTCGGCATATAGGGGGACACGGTCTTAGAGTTCTATGAGGGTCCCTTTTATTCGGGGCTTGATTAGCCGTGCGCCCAAGGTTCTTTGGGCTTGATGCGAAGAAGAGTCGAGTTGTGTAGAGTACCTCGCTTGGTGGGTTTGATTCCCGTCTGGCGGGATATTCTTGCGTGTACGGCCAAATTGGTGCAACCCTGCAGGGATAATCTTCTCGAGAAGCCGTGTTTTCCGCGGTTATGGATTACTTGGTGAAAGTACTGGCTAACAAGTACTCAGGACAACTTAAACATAATGATCAAACCTGTTACACCCAATGATTAATAACTTGACTAGTAATAGGTTGATGACACCATAACTTGATTCACCTTTAATACAACTGTGTGAGTTATCCTCGGATTGCTTCTTTGGATAAGGGGCCAGATCCAGGATGGGTTTGTTTGAAGTTATCTTTCAGTTGGTTACAATCCTCGATCTTATCCCCTTTCTGTTAGCCGGAAGTGGTAGAATCTCTGTAGTTGGTTAGCGCAGCCAGTTGCAGCATCTTTTATATCCCCTCTCTTCCGTTGAACCCAAGGCATCTGTGCTTGGTGTTGACGGGTTACACTTTGGTGAACTGTGAGTCTTGCTTGCGAGTACGTTTATGTACTGGCCCCTTTGGGGCTGTGGTTTCCGCAGACCTACGTTTCCGAGGATCTACATGGTGGCTACTACGTGGAGTATGACGAGACTGCTGACGAGTAGATAGCGGACCCGGGCAGGATCCGAGACTTCGTGGATGGGCTCCGTCTTTTCGTTTCCGGCCTCTTAGGCCTATTTGGTTCTTGTCTGTACTCAGACATGTTGAATGCTTCCGCTGTGATGTAATGATGTATTGTTGGGGCATGTGCCCTCTGAATGATTGTATTTGCTATCTCTGCTCTAATGAGAGCCATTTGCACCTTATTTCAATCTTTTGTGTCGTAGAGATCTGTTGTGATATCAGTTGTTCAACGCCGTTGACGTACCATGTGTGTATGTTTTGAAGTACGTCAACAGAAGTGTCCTGATTTCTATGGGATAGTTTACGTCGACGCTGAACAGATAGGGGTTGGTTGTCACACATACGTGTGTTGGCCTACTCGTAAGAGGACGCGGGTGCCGGTAAGCCCCGTAATCCAATCTACTACTGTTCAACGGAACGACGAGTATCCTCTAGAAATCCGGGTGCGACATACTCCACGTAGTAGCCACCATGGGGATCCTCGGAAACGTAGTCTGCGGAAACCACAACCCCAAAGGGGTCAGTATAGACAAGTACTGGCAAGCAAGACTCACAAGATACCAAAGTGTACCCGGCAACACCAAGCACAGATGCTTTGGGTTCAACAGAAGAATAGGTGACACAAAAGTGCGGCAGCAGGCTGCTCTAACCAACTACAGAAACATGCTACAACTTTCGGCTAAAAGAGAGGGATAAGATAGCGTATCGTAACCAACTACTACTATCCTCAAACAAACCCATCCTGGATCTCGCCCCTTATCCAAAGAAGCAATCCGAGGATAACTCACACATTTGGATTAATGAAGGTTCAGGTTATTGTGTCAATAAGACTATTACTAGTCAAGTTATCATTAGTTAGGTGTAAGTTGTTCTGAGTACTTGTTAGCTAGTACTTTCACCAACTCATCCATAACCGCGGACAACACGGCTTCTCGAGAAGATTTAACCCTGCAGGGATGCACCAATTTGGCCGTACACGTAAGAATAACCCGCCAGATGGAATGGCCCTTCCACCAAGCGGGGCACTCAACACAACTCAACTCTTCTTCGCATCAAACCCAAAGAACCCCGTGCAATTGAGCGCACGGCTAATCAAGCCCCACGAAGAAAAGGGGACCCTCATAGCACTCTAAGAACGTGTCTCCCTAAATGCCGACTACAAAATTTTCCACCCTGGCCTCGGGTTCGTACCTGCATATGCGTGCGGCAAATGGAAAACCCGAACTAAATGAGGCGATTTGGACGAGATGCGAATCGAATCAAATTGAGGGGGCGCCCATACACGCTTCCCACATGCGGTTAGTGCGCTCATCATGGATCAGTAGACAAGACCCTTTTCCTAATTAGGGTCGACACTAGCAGGCCTCAAAACCACGCCGGACCTCCTGCCGGTGCCTTATCATCAAATTAGCATTACCTCAAACATTAACTCGTTGTTGTTTAACATCGAGCCCCAGAACATATTAAATATGGTTACAGAAATAACGGACAGCAGACTCGATCATAAACAACCCTAAGCATGCTAGTAAGACACAGGCCACAAGCAACGGGGTTTTAGGTGTGGCGGTGAGGCTATATCAGGTATACAGGATAACATGTGATAGGATCGAACACAAGCAACGATTCATAAGGCTAGCAGAATAGACAACGGAAAGTATCGGTATCCAGTGCGGAAAGGAACACAATGGTTCATGTGAGTGAATACTTGCCTGCAAACTCAGTAGCCTGGTACTGGGCTAACTCCTCAGAAGTAGTGTCGTAAACCTCGGCTGTCTCAACGTCGTCGTCTATTCGAGAAGAAGCAAACAAACAACGCAGAGAGACAAACAATCAATAACATGGCATAATGCACAATCATGGGATGATGCATGACAATTTGATTGATGCATCAAAGATAAGATAGCTGACATGGTAACATAATTAAATGGGACCAGATGCAATTTGGGTTGCATGTAGAAAATCCCATGAATTTAGGTTGGATTAAATGAGCTACAACTAATCATCATGTGTAAGTGGATTAGCATGATGCATGGATGAGGAAAACAAAAAGAAAACAACAATAGATTCAATTTGAAAAGGTGTTTGCCAAGTTTGAAATTTTATTTATTAAGTTATGAAATTTTGGCTTCTTAAAGGAGTTACACAAGCATTTGTTGTTTTCACTCATTTTAATTGTTCAAAAATAGACGACAAAATTCATATTTGGAAAGAACACAAAATTTTAGGTGGAATACATGTTTCATTTGTTGAAAAAGGAATTAGAATGATTTCATTATGAATTAAACAAGTTTAAACAAGATTTAAATGACTTTAATTCAAGTTTGAATTTATTTGAATTTTTATTTGTTCAAAACATTGAATAAAATTCATATTTGAAAAGATTATATTTTTCTGGTTTGAAAACATATTTTATATGTTCAAAAAGAAAATAATTTGACCAAGTTATGAATTTAGCAATTTCTAAATGATTTAAACAAGGTTTAAATTATTTAACCAATTTTAATTATTCAAAACATGAAACAAAGTTTACATTTGGAAAGGTGGTTTAATTTAGCATGGAAAACATATTTTATATGTGCCATTTAATTAAATTTGAAATAGTTATGAAATTAACCAAATTTGTAATGAGCTGTTTGAATTTGAATTTTGAAACAATTTGAAATGTTCAAAACAGAAAACAAAGGTTTTAAACATGTAGAGAATTTAATTTGGTACAGAATACATATTTTATTTATTTTATTTGAAGTTGAAATTCAAAAGATATTTGCATTTTGAAACCAGGGACTATTCTGTAAATACTATGGACTTATATTAAAAGAAAATGGGGCAGAAACGTTTTCCACCCCGCAGCAACCCAGCCTGGGCCGCTGACAGCGGGCCCTAGTCCACGTTGGCACCGCGTGGCAGCACGCGTCGCTGACAGGGGCCCCCACCTCTCAGGAATAGATTGGGATTTAATCCCGTGAGGCAGGTGACGAAGATATGGATTCTGGATCCTGCGGATAAGGACACCCCCTCTCAGGCCCAAGGTGAAGGCCCAAGAAGAGGAGCCCTTGGAGTACTCCAGAAGGCCCACGTGAAGCCCATCCGCACTAAACTTGCGGGTTAAGTTAGAAAACATGTAACCGACCTAGCTAGGGTTGGAGTCCTCTCCGGGTAGAACTCGAGACCTGGCCGCCTATATAAAGCCAGGAGAGCCCCCGAGAGAGGACCAAGCAATACCGCACGACCAAAAGCCTTGAACTCGAGACCTACTCTCGATTCGAGCACAACCTTTGTAACCGATCTAATCTTCAATACAGATAGACAAGAGGCAGGAGTAAGGGTTTCACCTCTACGAGGGCCCCGAACCTGGGTAAATCTCGCCCCCTGTCTAGCCGACGATTCCACCAGCGCTCATGGGTTCTCCTAATCGAAACCCGATAGGTTCATCGAAGGGATTTGTTGAGTCAGGGATTCGACAATTGGCGCCGTCTGTGGGAACGGCGGGCGCTGGATCACCGGCATCCTCGGCTTCATCGACATCAAACTCTCGTTGGAATCCAATGATTACGGCTCCGAACAATCCTTTACGGATCGGATCTGTCGTGGTCACACCGCACTCGCCGGAATCGCGCCCGGTATTCGAAGATCTGGAGGAGAGCGTCACCCTGACGTTCGGGAGCCTCAAATTCGTGACGAACAGGGACGGGATCCTCCACTTCTCGGATGAATCGGAGACTGAATCTGGAGCTGTCGACTCGCGCCGTCACCTGGAGAAAAGTGGCGAGTCGATCCGCTTCAACACCAACGACTATCACACCCTCTCGACGGAGGAACCATCAAGAATCCAAGGAAACCTTCGACCTACGCCTAGGACGCACGAGCTTCGACTAGCTCAAGTCTGCATGGCAGGATCGGAACAAGGCTCGGAAACAGAACACAGCGCGACTGAGGGCAACATAATCGGCGTTTCGCGGGAATCTTGGAAACGGGCGAAGGAAGCTATGCGAACAAGCAAGCCACCCGCAGTCGGATCGTCACATGAAGACATGGTGGCCTACCACTATCACCTGGTGAGAGCAGCCACGATTATCAAAGATGCTCGGGTAGATCTGGCCCGCCGAAGAAGAGCGGCGGACGAGTCAAGCCAGAGACGAGCTGGGCTATCCGTAACACCCTCGGTCGGAACCCGACCCGCGAGGAAAGGACATGCATCCACGTCTAGGAACGATGAATCCATACCCGAAACAAACAGATCAACCACTCCTTCTCTCATGCGAGTCGACGACGACGGCAACGTGTACCCGCAAACTCCCGCCGCTGCGGTTCTAGCCGCGGCAACCAACATGCAGATGAACCAACCGACGGAATGCGACCCTCGGGTAGAGCAATACAAGCAAATACGAAAAGGACTCGGATTGGCGGCCGCAAGGCTTGCCTCTCACGGTCGCAAGAAGGCCGAAGAGCAGCAGGAGAAGCAGCAAAGGGAGAAAGAGAAAGATAAAGAAACGCCCCGCAGGCACAGAAGCTCTTCACCAAGGAGAGATAAATCACCACGCCGCGGTCGAGGAAAAGAAGCTAGACGCCGCGGCGACAGTCGAAGCAGCAGTGAAGAAAGCCCGAGAGACAGAAACTCGCGGCACCATAGCGGCCACTCGAGAAAACAAAGCAAGGAACCAAGGAAAGATGACGACCGCGACCGGCCAGAATACGACGCGCGATCAGATCTCGCTCACAAAAGGGTGGATAAGGCAAGGGCTTCGCGATATCGCGAGCGCTCTTCATCTGGCTCCTCGGATGACGAAACCTGTGGAGCACTCTGTTTTGCTCGCAGCATCCGCGAAGCACCTCTACCCAAAAGGTTCAAGCTCAGCACGGAGGTGACGAAGTACGATGGCTCAGTCGAGCCCTCTCAATGGCTAAGCGACTACCTCACGGCAGTAAAATGCCAACGTGGGAACAAGAACACGGCTATGCAATACCTCAATTTGCATCTTACTGGAGCAGCCCGCAGTTGGCTGGAAAGAAGACCAAAATCTTGCTACGCATCGTGGGATGATTTGCACCGCGACTTCTGCAAAAATTTCTAGTCGACTTACAAGAGGCCAGCTACAATCGAAGAACTACGAGCCTGCAAGCAGAAGAGCGGCGAGTTCACACGCGAATACATCCAGCGGTGGACAACGCTCATGAATACCGCGGGAACCATCTCAGAAGAAGTAGCGATCGAAGCTTTCGCAAAGGGCGCCAGAAGAACTGCCTTTCGAGAGGAGCTAGGCAGAGCTGCACCCAAGACTATCGGGGAGCTGATGATCATAGCCGAAAAGTGGGCTAATGGAGAAGATGCGGTACGCAACGAAAGAACATCGTCACCCGCACACGATGACGATCGTCACGGTCGAAGGAAAAGAAGAAAATACTACGATCATGAGGATAGAGAGGAGTTGGTTGCCGTGGAATTCACCCGAAACCGCGATTCCGGTCGCCGTGGAAATCACGAGTGGAGACCAAAGGCCGAAGAAAAATCCCCCGAGGAAGACCTAGATGCATACTGCTCGCTACATCTATTCACAGATAAGCGCACGGGCAAAACCAAGGCAACCCACTTGCTTAAGGATTGCCGAAAGTTCCATGACATCTCGGACGCACTCGCGAGGAAAAGATCCGCCTCCACTCAAAATTACCCGCCGCTTCCAGGAGGAGGGCACCAAGGATTCCAGCTGCCACCACCACCACCTCCACCCGCAAACCCAAACATGGCGCTAGCTGCAGTACCCGCACCACCGAACGCCGGAGCAAACGCGTATCCAAACCCGGTAGGACAACTCGCAATGATCCAGAAGGTATGCCCCTCTCGCAGAGCTCAAAAGACTAACACAAGGCAATTATGCATGGCAGTGCAGACACCACCAACGAAGACCGAGTACCTGAAAATGGCGGACCAGCCGATCACGTTCTCGATGAAAGATCACCCACCATGAGTCCATCGACCAGGACACGCCGCCTTGGTCATCCAGGCGCAAATTGGCAACTACTACTTAGCCCGCGTATTCATGGATGGGGGCAGCGGCCTCAACATTATCTACGCGGATACACTCCGTCGGATGAACAAGAACTTGGACGGCCTCCCGGAATCAGAAACATCCTTCCACGGGATAGTTCCAGGCAAGGCTGTCCGTCCACTCGGAACAATCAACCTAGAAGTTGTGCTAGGCACGCAGAGCAACTACAGGAGAGAGTTCCTCGACTTCGAAGTTGTCGATTGGTCTTCACAGTACCACGCCATCTTAGGCCGAACAGCGTTCGCCAGATTCATGGCAGTACCTCACTACGCCTACCTGAAGCTCAAATTGCCCGGCAAACATGGCGTAATCACCATTGACGGGGACTTTCAGAAATCCAACAAATGCGACATTGAGTTCAACGAGATCGCAAAATCTTTCGGGATGCACGAAGAACTCCAAGAGCTGGCAAAAACCACGGATCACTCCGTGATGCCCCTCACGAAGAAAAATGCGCCTGAGCTAGAATTTAGCGCCAACAGCGACACCCGAAAGCATCAAGTGCACCCGACAGACTCTGCGAAGACAGCGATGGTTTCAACAACCCTCTTGCAAGCATAGGAAAGCGCGCTCGTCAAACTCCTCCGTGAGTACTGGGAAATTTTCGCCTGCCAGCCCTCAGATATGCCAGGAATACCCAGGGAGTTTGCCGAGCACTCACTGGAAGTCTTTCCAGACGCTAAACCCATCAAACAGACCACGCGAAGATTTTCAGAACCCAAGCAAAAGGCACTTGGAGAAGAAGTAAACAGATTGCTAGCTGCGAAATTCATCAGGGAGATCAAGATATCCACTTGGTTAGCAAACCCGGTGTTGGTCCCCAAACAGAACACGGATATCCTTCGGGTGTGCATCGACTACACGTCGTTAAATAAGCATTTCCCCAAGGATAATTTTCCCCTCCCGCGAATCGACCAGATCGTGGATTCTACAGCAGGCTGCCAACGCCTCTCCTTCCTGGACGCCTATTCGGGATACAATCAGATCCGAATGAAAAAGGAGGATGAAGAAAAGACAGCATTCATCACACCTCACGGTGTCTACTGCTACACAACAATGCCCTTCGGGCTGAAGAACGCAGGCGCAACATATCAGCGCTGCATGCAAAGATGCCTCGCCAACCTCATTGGCAAGAACGTGCAAGTGTACGTTGACGATATTCTCATCAAGACTCGAGTTGAGGACACACTCCTTGAAGATATTAGAGAAACATTCGACGCCCTCAACGCGTACAGGATCAAGCTCAATCCGACCAAATGTGTCTTTGGTGTTCCGGCAGGAAAACTTCTCGGGTACCTGGTATCCGCCAGAGGCATTGAAGCCAACCCGGAGAAAATACAAGCTATCTTAACCATGAAGGAGCCAACCAACCTGCGCGGAGTACAACAGCTCGCAGGGCGCTTAGCCGCCCTAAGCAGATTCATCGCACGATTGGGGGAGCAAGCATTACCCTTCTACAAGTTGTTGAAGAAGACAGACAAATTCGAGTGGACACCCGAAGCTAAGCAAGCATTCGCAGATTTGAAGCGGTCATTGCAAAGTAGGCGCATCCTCGCAACACCGCGAGAAGGGGAGCCACTTTTCTTGTACCTAGCCGCCGCAAACCAGGTCATCAGCACAGCAATCGTGGTCGAACGACCTGAGGAAGGCAAAGCGTACGTAGTTCAACGTCCAATATATTACATCAGCGAAGTACTATCACCATGCAAGCAACGCTACCCTCACTACCAGAAGCTCGCGTACGGATTTGTTCTTACCACCCGCAAGCTCAAACATTATTTCCAGGAACACGCCATTACAGTGGTTAATGATGCGTCACTCGGGACGATCATGAACAACCCTATGGCATCCGGAAGAATAGCAAAATGGAACATCGAGTTGGGCGCTTGGGACATCACTTACGCAGGACGAAGCGCAATCAAATCCCAGGTACTTGTTGAATTCCTAAGCGAATGGACAGAATTGGAAACGCCAGGACCACCCGAGTACACGAGCAATTGGATAATGTACTTTGACGGGTCCAAGAGAAACGAAGGAGCAGGAGCTGGAATAGTTCTTATATCCCCCCAGGGAGACAAGCTACAATACGTCCTACGATTGGATTTTCCACCAGATGATCCGGCGTCAAACACCGATGCAGAATACGAAGCCTTGTTGCACGGGATGAAGATGGCAATCGCCTGTGGAGCTACTCGCCTAATGATCTACGGCGACTCCAATCTCATTGTGCAACAAACAATGAAAGAGTGTGACGCAATCGCCGAAAACATGATCGCGTATCGCGACATGTACAATCTACTCGAAGGAAGTTTTAAAGGATGCGAGCTAAAGCACATCGCAAGATCCAGCAACGAAGAAGCAGATCGACTGGCAAACATGGGTTCCACGAATACACCCATACCACCAGGAATATATTTCGAACGGATGATCAAGCGATCGGTAAAAATCAAGAAAGCTGCAGAAGCAATAGCAGTACCAGAAACAGAGGTCAGCCCGCAAGTCGCCCTTATCGAGCTCGTTCATAACATATCACGACCGGTTTTTCTGGTCGAGCCAGTCTGGACGCAGAAATATCTCGACTACCTGACCAACAGACAGCTCCCGGTTGACCCACGCGAGGCTCGACAAATAATCAGACGCAGCAAATCCTTTCGGGTAGTCAATGGGGAATTATACAAGCAGAGCATCTCGGGAATACTTCAGCGCTGCATTGCACCGAAGATGGCAAAGAATTGCTCCGTGACATCCACCAAGGAGACTGCGGACATCATTCTAGCTGGAAAACAATAATGGGGAAGGCCTTCCGAGCAGGATTCTACTGGCTGACAGCAGCTACCGACGCAAAGAACCTGGTCGAACGATGCGATGCCTGTCAGCGATTCGCACCAAGACCACATGCACCTGCTACGGAATTGCACATGATACCCATTGCCTGGCCCTTCGCACAATGGGGGCTAGACATGGTCGGACCACTACGCAAGTCCACCCCTGGAGGATATACACACTTGCTGGTCGCAGTCGACAAATTCACCAAATGGATCGAGGCCACGCCAGTAACTTCGGCTAGTGCCCAATGCGCCGTCAAGTTCCTCGACTCCATCGTATGCAGATTTGGTGTGCCACACGACATCATTACAGACAATGGTACAAATTTCACAGCAAAGGAAACGCATCAGTTCTGCGAGGAAAAGGGCATCAACTTCAAGTTTGCTTCCGTTGCCCACCCGCAAACCAACGGACAAGTCGAGAGATCCAACGGCTTAGTTTCGGCTGGCATCAAGAAACGCCTACTCGATCGTCTACACCCTGCCGCAGGACATTGGGCGGACGAATTACCCTCCGTCCTATGGAGCCTCCGCACAACTCCCAACCGATCTACAAAATACACGCCATTTTTCATGGTATACGGGGCAGAAGCAGTCCTCCCCGAGGACGTTCGATTCAGCGCCCCACGAGTTGTGGCCTACAGCGAAGAAACCTCTAACAGGGCACTCGCGGAAGATATGGATGCACTCGACGAAATGCGGGACATCGCACTCGCCAGATCCGCAGTATATCAGCAATCCCTGCGAAACTATCATAGTTGTCGCATACGCCACAGAGCATTCGCGGTTGGAGACCTAGTGCTGCGACTCAAGCAGAAGGAAGGACATAAGCTCGAACCACCCTGGGAAGGACCCTTCATCATACACGAAGTAATCCCAGGCGGGGCCTACAGATTGAAGAATCCATCGACTGGAGGAATCTATTCCAATCCTTGGAATATTGCGCACCTCCGCAAATTCTATCCCTAGGTTTACTTGTTCTCACAACAAATAAGGCTATGCTAGCCACTCTTGTAGCTCGAATACATGGCTTCTCAGTCATCGCAATAAAAACATGGTTTCTCCATCATATTCATTCGCAACTTCCTATTTTTACGCGCTCAAAAGTTACAGGAACACACCCCATAAACACACGGGGGCTATGCCTACGACTAAGCATTACAGGAAAAAAGCATACATACAAGGTTATACACCTTACAACAGTTTTACAAACTATACAAGGATACAGGATATGCGCATCCGACAATCAATCAAAGCGCTGAGCATTCTCAGTCGCCAAAACTCTATCTACCTCCTCAGAGGACAATCGGATGATTTTCTCCGCTGCAGGGCGAACAGCATCATAGAAGGGGGGAATATCATCGATTGGGTCATCTGGGAGCTTAGCTACGGAGTTAAAATCTACTTCTGGATACCATATTCGGACAAAGGATAGAGCTACAACCGCGCCGCATGTCATTTGATTGCGCACACACGCGCGAACCTCTCCTTCACGTCCATGCAATCTGAGAAGATAGCTCCAGTCTTCAGGACCCCTTTCGAGTGGGTAGAAAGCAGCGTTCATCGCAATCAGGACCTCGTGAAAAGAACTCACGAGAATTCTCGCTTGCAGAACACGGAACTTCAAGGTGGCCATCACAAATCCTCGACTGCGATCAGACCAGAAGTTACTCGCATGATGATTTGAGCTACCAGCCCCCTGAACTATATGGTTTTCAACCCACTGCTTTTCTTCCCTGTCATCAGGTCTGACAACTGAAGAGCAAGCAAGCTTAATCAGCTAAGGAAACAAAGCAAAAAGAAGACACGGGGGCTGTATTACTTACACAGCAAATCCCTCGCAACCAGCGATAATTCATCCATCAGGAACTGCTCACGTTCAGCCGCCAGTTTTTGCTTGGACTTCGCCACATCGGCTATACCGCGCAAAGCTTTAAGCTGACGCTCACCCTCCTGAACCTTATCACGAAGACCAGCATACGTGCCAACCGCGACAACAAGGGGATTTACTGGAGTAGCATGTCCACTCGAAGATTCTGCAACTACCCCGGTAGCCTGGAAGAATACAAGGAAAGAAGTAAGAAGCCCTATTCGAAATATTTCTAGTCGCACATCTGACAAAAGTGCTCGGGGGCTACTCCCATCGGGAGAAAATACACAAGCTACGGGAGGCAATTTCCAGAACGAACACTTCAATTAAAGACGATGAAAGTACGGATACATCCCAAGGTTCATTACATTCACGAAGGAAAAGGAAAAAGAACAAAACTAAGAAACTACAGTGGTGCTCCCACTAGTGGCAGTCGCCCCTCCTTTCAGTCGAGCAAATAGCTCAGACAGCTTCCGAGCAAGAATGGTGGCCTGCTCGCTAAAACGAGAGAGCCGTACCTTTTTGCCCGTCGAGGGGTCGACTGGAAGAGCTGAGTAGGCCTCCTCCAAGCCATTGACTCCGTGCGCCAGCGCGAACTGAATCGCAGTCTTCGCACCAGATTCCGACTGGGCGACTGCGTAAGCATCCAGGAGATTGCCCTCCGAGAAGATCTTCAGCAGGCCATCTAGTGCGGATGGAGGAGCAGCATTGGCGAGGAAGCGACTGTGCAATTGCGACAACACTTGGGTGGCATCTCCAATCAAGGAGCACACTCCTTCGGCGTGCCTCTTGAGTTGAGCAAGCGTGTCGGTTAACACATCTACTCGCTGGATCCCAGGGATCTCCAAAGGAACATCCAGAAGACCTGCAAAGGAAAAGAATGTCAAAATTTCGCAAGTTCACCAAGACAAAAGATACAATTGCGAGAGCCTAAGCCACTTACCCGCGAAACGCTCATTAAGGGGACGGAGGAATGTGACAAGGTCAGAATCGGCCTTATTGCCAGCCTCCTGTTGATCCTTCAAAGCTTTTCTCGCATCCGCGAGTTGCCTGTCAAGATCCTCTGACAGCATGCGGGAGGCCTCCAGCTCTTGTCGAACAGCTGCCAAATTAGCTTCCTGAGTGGTTGCCCGCTCAGAGAGCTTGACTCTCTCGAACTCCGAATGTTCGAGTTGAGCTGCGCAATAAACATTTGTTAAACATCAAGAATGGAGACGACAACAGAAACAAAAGAAGACAATGAAATTTACTCTTAAGGATCTCGTTCTCGGTGTGGAATCGACTACAGTGTGACTGAAGCCTTTCGCACTCCGATTCGGCAAGAACAACGCGGCGACCGATCGCCGCAAGCGAGTCAACAAGCGACTCCAAAAGTACAGAAATAGAAGAATTAGAAGATATAAATTAGAGTCTGTACCCGATTGAATTCAATCGACTACAGCCTCGGGGGCTACTCCCATCGGGAGCACTGTCGTGCACCCGATAGAAATCAAGACGAAGAAAATAGAGCAAGATTTTGAGCCTCTAGCCGATCGCAAGCGATCGACTACAGCCTCGGGGGCTACTCCCATCGGGAGCACTGTCGTGCACCCGATACAAATTCGAAGACAAACTACAAAGTTTACCTGGCCCGTGGCGCGGGAGAGAGGATCTGCGGAGCTGTCCGTTGCTTCTTTCGAAGCTGAAGTCCTGGCGGCAAAGCTAGGAGCTTCAAGTTCCGCAGTCGCCGCATTGGGGGCTGCGCTGGGAGAGTTCTGGACGGTACCAGCATTGGGAGCTCCACCCGCAGTTCCTGTTTTGTTCCTCTTTTCGGGAGGAACACAAGAAGCGTACCTGCGAGGGCTGATGGCCTGCACACTGCGGCAAAAAAGAACAAGGAATCAAACATCAAGCGCAGAAGAAAGAACGTTCGACTAAGAACGAGGAAAATAACTTACTCGTCATCTTCATCTTCATCCAGCAAATCCGCGTTCCAAGCGGTTGCGATTACTGGGAATGAAGGCGAAGGGGCGAGGGAGCGAAGTGGAGTCGCGGAGATAGGGGCCTTCCCGGGCGATTCCTCCAAGGAATTATCCTTGGAGGTAGCCTCGTTATCGTCCTCTACCCGACGACGCTTGCAACGACGTAGGCCGCCATTCGAGCCCTCCGCGTCATCCGAAGAATCATCCTCGGAGCTCGAGGAAGCATCGGCTACACTGGTATCGGCTAAGCCGTCCAGGTGACTCGCCAATAACTCCGAGGCGTCTTCTCCCACAACTGGCGGGTAGCAGTTCGCCACCGCTAAGCTCTACAAAGACGGAAGAGAGAGGCAAGAAAACATTCAGTCGACCAAAGACTCAAAGCAAAGAAGAAAATAATGACGAGTGGAAAGGATAAAGCTAACCTCGGCTGGTGGGGGTTTCGAAGCGTCGAAGGCTTCGACTGAGCAGTCGGGGAACTTCTCCCCAACCTTCAAGCTGGTGACAGCCGCGATTTTCTTCTCGAACTCAGCGTTCGAAAGTTCCTCGCGGCTCACTCGGCTAGGATCTTCAGCGCCTTGGTATTCCCACATGGCGGAAGGCCTTTGCTGCAGCGGCTGGATCCTGTGCTTCAGAAAAATACTCGCCAGGTGCAGCCCGTTGAGTACCACTCCGGCGGTTTGATCCCGGAGAGCGAACACTCTTGCGAGTAGGGGCGTGACGACCTGGGTTTCTTCGGCTGACAGCTTGTGCGCCCAGGACTTCCGCCTCTTCAAAACAGCGAACGGGTGGAACTCCACGAGCCCACCCGAGCTGTTGTCGATGACGTAGAACCACTTCTTCCGCCAGCCTTGGGCGGAGTCGACGAAGTGCATGTTGAAGTAGCTGCTCTCCAGTCGCGCCTGGATCCCGAAGCCGCCTGTGCGCAGCGGCTCGCCAGGCTCGGAGTCCCCCCGCGATTTCTCGCGGAAGATGCGAACTTTGAAGAGGGCCTTCCACAACGCCCAATGAGGGCGAATGCCAAGAAAGCATTCGCAGAACACGATGAAGCACGAAATGTGCTGCACCGCATTCGTAGGAAGATCGTGAAGCCGTATGCCATAGACATACAGCAACCCGAGGAGAAAAGGATGGAGAGGGAAAGAAAGACCCCGAGACACGTGGTCCGCAAAGACCACGCGCTCGTTCGATTGCGGGTTTGGTACCTCTTCTTTCTTCCCGAGGTGCACCCGCTTCTCAGATTCAGCCGGCAGTAGCCCCTCCCGCTGCATCTCCTTGATGCTCTTCGCGGTGGTATTGGGGGAGCGCCAGTCGCCGGCCCGAGGTGCCGGTTGCGCGGAAACGTCTCCGGATGCGGAAGCGGCAGCACCACGTCTTTTGCCTCCGGCCATGGCTAGCAGTGTGAGCTCGAGCGCAAGGAAGAATATGAGCACGAGGAAGAAGATGGTTGAAGGCAAAGGCTGGGAAAATTTTACCGCAGCGCTAAGTCCCGTATTTATACACGAAGAGGGTCAATCTCAGCCACTCAATGTGCTACGTGGAAAGTATCGCAGCCACCACGTGTGAAGATGAAACGAAGGGGCGGTGAACGCTGTTCCGTGCCACGATCTTAACAGAAGATCATGCGCATTTGCTGCGCAGTTCGCGTAAAAAACGGAGGCGGCGTCTCGTTTCCCGGTCAAAAAGCTGACTAGGTGGGCCAGCCCATCTGCTACCACTCCGCCACGTCCCATCGGGAGGAGAAGAGTGCGCCATGACGTCATGGCACGCATCATCAAATTCAAGAACTTTCGAATGGACAATTCAAACACGAAAATAGCTTCGTATGAAATTTCTTCGACTAAAGGCAATTCCTTTACGAATAAGTCATGAAGCAAGACCTCTTTTAAACAAGAGAATCAACCTATACACGAAAATTCTTTCGTATAGGCGCAACAGTCCAAACATGAAAACTCTTTCATATGGGCACGACTATCTACAGTACGAAAACTCTTTCGACTGAGTCTTAAACAATCATTCGGGTAGAAAGAACCTACCTCCATTCACGCATGATATTTCTACATCATAAAAACCTGGATTGTTTAGCCGACTAGGCACATCCGGATGCCATATTCTTCGAATATGAAGGTAAGGCCCAAAAAGATCTTTCTTAAGGGCCTGGAATCGCACTCGAAAGCTGCGTCCTCCGGTACAGTTTCGTGTCAACAACACGAAGAAAAATCCTAGCGGACGCGCCGGGTGCCCTCATAGGTTAAGTTCGACTCGATAAGTCCACAACAGCCCAGTGGCAACAATCACCTTATCGGGTTCGAGTCGAAGGTCACGAATCCGTGTAGGCCAGGAATGTTTTTGCCCTAGTCGCAATTAATTGGCCCTGATCTCTCGGGAGAGCCAAGCTACTCTGCCGCATCCTTCTGCAAATAAAGCCGCAATAACAGGCACCTAAGTCGCTCGACACTCGAGCATAAGGACTCATTGCACAGGGAACACACCCTTCAAAACAGTAGGCAGCCAAGCTGTTTATTCAAGAGGAAAAGCCAGGCCAAAAAGGTTTGACCGTCTACTCGACTGGAAAATTCCCACTCGAGCAAACGCTCGGGGGCTACTGACGAAGATATGGATTCTGGATCCTGCAGATAAGGACACCCCCTCTCAGGCCCAAGGTGAAGGCCCAAGAAGAGGAGCCCTTGGAGTACTCCAGAAGCCCCACGTGAAGCCCATCCGCACTAAACTTGCGGGTTAAGTTAGAAAACATGTAACCAACCTAGCTAGGGTTGGAGTCCTCTCCGGGTAGAACTCGAGACCTGGCCGCCTATATAAAGCCAGGAGAGCCCCCGAGAGAGGACCAAGCAATACCGCACGACCAAAAGCCTTGAACTCGAGACCTACTCTCGATTCAAGCACAACCTTTGTAACCGATCTAATCTTCAATACAGATCGACAAGAGGCAGGAGTAAGGGTTTTACCTCTACGAGGGCCCCGAACCTGGGTAAATCTCGCCCCCTGTCTAGCCGACGATTCCACCAGCGCTCATGGGTTCTCCTAATCGAAACCCGATAGGTTCATCGAAGGGATTTGTTGAGTCAGGGATTCGACAGCAGGGATCGAACCCTGGCCTCGAGTGCGTGCGCGCAGCTGCTGTGCCACTGCGGTGAGCTCGAATCCTTGTCAGGTTAGGGGGCTCGGGGATGATAAGGTTCAGTTAGCACGCGTGTAGCTGAAACTGTCGAAAAATGTTCAGACTTTCTGAACCTTACGACGATACGGTGGTCGCCGGCGGCGATTCGCGAGCTGCTGCGGCTCGCCGTGGATGCGTGCGTGTCCGTGGCGTTCGTGCGCGTGCAGAGAGAGAGGAGGGTGGAGGGCGTGGTGCTTACCACCGTGGACGATGAAGCTGAGGCTCGGGGTGGAGGACAGTGGGCGGCGGCAACGGTGAGGTGGACGGCGGCGGCGTTCCGGTGGCTCTCAGCCACCGAGGAGGTGTCGAGGAGGACGAGGGAGCTACGGGGAGTTTGTTCCCGTGGCTAGCCAGCGAGGAGGCGCATCGTAACGGCAGCGATCACCGGAGATTCAGACGGTGGTGGTGCGGAGGTTCAGATAGTGCAGTGACAGAGAGAGAGAGCAGAGGGGAAAAAAATGGCGACGGCGGCGCGAGGGAGAAGGAGGAGGGAGGACTAGGGCTAGGGGAGGAGCTCGGGCTAGGGTTATATGGAGGAGGGGAGGCGCCGTGGCCGTTGCCTCCTCTATACCTCGACGTGGACACCTCCGATGGGGTGCCGTACAGAGGTAGGAGGAGAGGGGGGTACCAGGCCGTGCTGGTGGGCTGGGCTCAGCCCACTGGCCTGCCTCTCCCCCTCTGCTATTATTTTTTTGTTTTATTATTTTTCTGTTCTGTTTTTTTTTTGCAGATTTGAAAAAGGAAGAAAATGAAAGGGTTTTAGTGGTTAGAAAAATTAGGAAAAATTTGTATAGTTTATTTATGGTAACAGCAACATTGTGCAACTTTTGTTTTCCAAAAATTTTAAATTATGTTGTTGTTTGTATTTTTATTTGAATTTGAGTGAATTTTTGGTATTAATTGATTAAATGAAAAGAACAATTTAAAAGTTTTTAATTTCAAGTGTAATGGTAACAAATGATTGATTTGTTTTGTAATTTTCATAAATTTCAAAATGGTTGCTGTTTGGAAATTTAATTGAATTTTGAATGAAATTTGAATTAATTAGATTATTTAACTTAAGCAAGTTAATGGTTTGATCTTCCAACTTTAATGGAAAAAAATGATTTTTGGGTTTGAAATTTTCATTTGAAAAATTGTAACAGAACAAGTATGAAACAAAATTTGAAATTTTATTTGAAAATTCAAATAGAAAACAAGGGAAAACAAAAGGAAAACAAAGGAAAACAAATGGAAAACAATTGCAAAACAAATGCAATGATTATGATGTCATGATGCAAAACATAAATTAACAAAAAGCAAACATTCTAAAGGAGTTTTGATACTTGAGATGTTACACATGATAAGTTGCTGATGAAGAAGGGGATGCCTTGGGCATCCCCAAGTTTAGATGCTTGAGTCTTTCCTTGAATTTTCCGGGATGAACCACGGGGGCATCCCCAAGCTTTGGCTCTTCACTATTCTTAATCACATTATATCACCCTCTTCTCTTAACCCTTGAAAACTTCCTTCACACCAAACTCAAAGTAATTCTTATTAGAGGGTTAGTGCACAATCAAACATTCACATGTTCCCTTGGACACAAGCATTATTAATATTTTTTAAACATTAGCTACGGCCACTGATGTTTTATGGAGCAAAGAAATCCACTCAACATAGTAAAAGAGAGAATGCAAGTAAAAGGCAAAATCTGTCAAAACCAAAACAGTCTGTAAGGAAGGCACTTACGTTGCTCAAATCGAAAAACTTAAAACTAGAAGAAGTTTCGGAAATAGCTGAGGAATAAGCACAAAAATTTCAGGTCATTTTGATCTTTTCTGTGATTTTATACGATTTTAATAGTGGGCAGTGATGTCTACGTACGCTTTTATTCTTGTAGACAGTGTTGGGCCTCCAAGTGCAGAGGTTTGTACAACAACAGCAAGTTTCCCTTAAGTGGATCACCCAATGTATATCGAACTCAGGGAGTAAGAGGTCAAAAATGTCCCTCTTAAGCAACCCTGCAATTGCGATACAAGAAGTATATTGTGTCCCCAACACACCTAATACAATTGTGAGCTGTATAGGTGCACTAGTTTGGCAAAGAGATAGTGAAATACAAGTAATATGGATGATTATAAGTGATAGTAGCAATATTAAATAAAAATGGCAGCAAGCAAACATGTAGCAGATTTGGTTGTAAACGGTGTTTCAATGCTTACAAACAAGGCCTAGGGGTCATACTTTCACTAATTAACACTCTCAACAATAATAACAAAATTGAATGCATAAATATCATCTCTTCACTATGCTACCCCGAACCACTCTCCGGTCGAATAAAAAACACCATTCATTGCATAGGGCTATAAAAGCACTCCTTAGAGTTCGCATTTCCCCATCTAGGTAACCCCATGCTATCACCATGAGACCTAGATGGTTCCAAACAAACACCACAATTTCATAGGGCATCCAACACAAAATACAAATATCGTGCTAAACCACACGGTGCAAATTCTGTCACCTTTGCACCGTGATCAAAGTGTCTACGGACATCTCATAACAAAACCACTTGAGTACCATAAGATGAAGAGTAACATCTACTTATTCAACTAGATTACAAAGCTCATGATCACATAAAGATCACACCATGGGAGGGAGAGATGAGACACACAACTACCGGTAGAGCCCTCAGCCTCGGGAGAGAACTACTCCCTCCTCATCATGGGAGTCAGCAACAGCGATGAAGATGGCGGTGGATTCGATGGAGATGGTTCGGGGGCATTTCCCCGTCCTGACAGGGTGCCAGAACAGAGATTTATGTCCCTGGAAACTTGTCGGCGGCGCGGCAGAGGTACGGAACTTTTCGTGGATGGAGGCTTGATATTTTAGGGATTATGCCTCGGCAGGAATAAATAGGCAAAAGGGCGATATCTTTGGGTGGCTAGGGGTCCCACACCACCTGGTGGCGCGGCCAGCGGGACCCGTCCCACCCTTTGGTGTGGCCACCCTATGGCCCCCCTTCCAGGTCTCCTCCGGACTCCGTGTATGTGACAGACTTCTAAGGTCATGGGATTTTTTCTCGTACAATTCTGAGAATATTTCCAGAACAACTTTTCTGAAACCAAAAACATCAAAAGACAGGAACTAGTGTTGTGGCATCTCGTCAATAGGTTAGTCCATGAAAACATCCAGAAAACGAAGGAGAACATGTGAAAACAGACGGGTATTGGATAGAAAATAAGCATGGAGCATCAAAAATTACAGATACGTTTGAGACTTATCAAGCATCCCCATGCTTAACTCCTACTCGTCCTCGAGTAGGTAAGTAATAACAAAATAAATTTTGAGGTGACATGGTACCAACATAACCTTAATCATCATAATTGTAAAAGCATTTGTAAAGCTGAGATCATAGTACTCTAAACATAGACATGATAGATATAATTCTAACAATGAAACTAGCAATCACTTTGCATCATGAAAAGTACACAAATAAAAATCATGAATAATAATGCATTTGAAATTTATACGTTTGTTTCGAGCATAAAGAAAACATAGCAAAGTGATATTTCGTTTGTTCTTAAGTGTGGGGAAAAAGATAAATGCCAGGTGATGACCCACAAGTATAGGGGGTGTATCGTAGTACTTTCGATAAATAAGAGTGTCGAACCCAATGAGGAGCAGAAGGTGTTGACAAGCAGTTTCGATGAAGGAATAACTGTAAATACTGAAAGATAAATATGTATGGGTTTTTGATATTGCAGATAAATAAAGTGCGAGTAAATAAAATGCAGTAGTAATAATTGCAGCAAGTGGCCCAATCCTTTATTCAGCAAAGGACAAGCCGGTGGGTTTACTTATGATTAACAAACGTTCTTGAGGACACACGGGAGGTTTCTGTCAAGTGCTTTTGTTCCATGCCGCTGAATAATCTTAGGTGTTTTGATAAGTGTTGTGTGGGTGAATCTATGCTAATGTACCGTCCCATCCAAGACTAATACATACTTGTGATTATACCCCTTGCAAGCATCCGCAACTACAAGAAAGTAATTAAGAAGTAAATCTAACCATAGCATTAAACTCCGGGATCCTACGCTCCCTCGTGTAATGGTTTTGTCGATGTGGTAAATCAACGGTACCATCCGAAGATGATAAAGTGAGGATGGTGTACGCGTGGAGATCGCGAGGTGGGTTAGCACACATAAAGACAAGATTTATACAGGTTCAGGCCCAGGAAATATCATCCGGTAAAAGCCCTACATGATGTTTGTGGCTAGGTCTTATTCCGTATGCTCATGAGGGAGCCGCCGGTGTGCCGGCTCTCCTCTAGTTATGTCTAGATCACAGAGGTTCTCTCTATGTCTATCTGAGTTCTCTCTCAGTCTTGGTCTGCCCTCTTTGGGGCGCCTTGCCCCTCCTTATATAGGTGGAAGGGGCCGGCTTACATGTAGAGTCCTAGTATGATACAAACTAGTCCGGGTTCTACTCTAAGTCAAATAAGCATCCGGGTGCTACTCGGACTCCTTAAACCGGCCTGCTGGGCCGGTTCTCATGATGGGCCACGGCCTACCTCCATGTGGGTACCCATTTCCCATATCCACGACAGGTTTCCTAACGGGGGTTTAGGTTTCTGTCACTCCGGCAACCCCACAATTAGTAGCCAAATACACGATGCATTCCCCTAGGCCCATAAATGGTGAAGTATCATGTAGTCGATGTTCACATGACACCACTAGAAGAACAACACCACAACTTAAATATCAAACCATTAAATATTATTCAACATTACTTCACTACTAACAACTTGACTTCTCACATGTCCTCAAGAACAACACAAACTACTCACAAGACATCATATGGATCATGATCAGAGGTGATATAATGGATGATAACAATCTGGTCATAAAGTGCAAACACCGATAAATCTCACAAGCATCAACTACTAACAAGTAATCCACATCGGAAGAGAGATCTAATGTAAAACAACGATAGAGGCCCCTAATTGTTACAACGGGATGATGGTGAATGATGAGGGTGATGGTGCTGGTGGTGATGATGATGATGACGATGATCTTGATGATGCCCGGAGTGATGACGGTTACGATGGCGGTGCTTTCCCCTCTCCGGAGAGGAATTTCCCCGGCAGATTTCTCCCTGCCATAGAGCTTTTCTCTCTCGGGTGTTTTTCGCCCCGAGGCGGCGGAGGAATAATTCTTCGATAATGGTATGAGGCTTAGGGTTTCCTGGGGGCCAAGTACGCGAAAGATATCCCCTAGAGGTGGGCCAGGGGTGGCCACACCACCTGGTGGCGCGGCGAGGGGCGCGCCACCTCATGGTGTGGGCCCCTGGTGGCCCCCCTCTGGCTCTCCTTCTAGCTGGACTCCTCCTCTGAACTTCTAAGACACCCCTGGTGTCCCACTTCTTCTTCTGATCTTCTGAAATATGGTATCTCGACGGTGCTTTTTTCCATCAGATTCGTGGTCTCGGTGTTTATTCTCCAAAAATTATGAAACATGCAAAATAAGATAAAATAACATAAGGGATGCATCATAACATGAAATATATCAATGAATAACAGAAAATTATGATATAAAATAGTCACTGTTCAAATATCATCTGATATAATGATTTATCACTTATCGGGTGGTGACCGATAAGATAAATGAATATCGGTCGAGTTATTATTTGGGCCATTTTATCGGTCTTACAAGCGATTTATCTGTCGATATATCGATTTTCCAACACTGGAACATGTCATTAATGACATTCATCATAGAATTTTTAGTATTATTGAATACGATATACCTAAATATAATAATTTAGAGTTTTAGTGCATTTTTATAGTATATTTTAGATGTTTTAGTGCTACAATTTGGGATTTACAAGAAAAATGGCCGATAAAATAGTCCACTGATAAAATCGATTTATCGGATGATAAGCCGATATATCACTTATGATGGGCCGACCGATAAGTTAACGATAAGAGATATCCTGAACATTGAAAATAGTGATGCAAAATGGACGTATCAACTCCCCCCAAGCTTAGACCTCGCTTGTCCCCAAGCGAAACTGAACTCAGTAAACATGACCACAGGTTTATGGAGTGAAGAGTCGATAACTAAAATACGGACAAGAAGCATCACATTTATCCATGCACCAATCATTATAGACAACAACTTCCTCTCATATAACCTAACTAGAAACGAGTAATGGGAGTCACAAACAAATATGCAAAAGAGAGAATCAAAATTGGTGATGGCAAACTTCATTCTTGGTGAGAGAACATTTAATGATATCATACTTATCTTAGGTGAAGTCTTTATAACAAGGCTTATATTGTAGAGCTGAACATGTTTAATTATAACAATCCTTTTACAGTGATTCATAGCTTTCAAAGTAATATTCATTCAGATAATAAAGCATGTGCTAAACAAAGAAGGATAGAAAACATGATTGAATAAATCAACATATAGATGGTGAGATCACAACAACTAAAATTCTTGCTGGAGACAGAAAGGAATGGGTTTACTGACTCAACATAAATGTAAAAGATAGGCCCTTCGCAGAGCGAAGCATTGATTACTCATGTGCTAGAGCCTTTATTTTGTAAAACGGAGGTATAAAATGCATGACACTCCTCCCATCCATCTTACACAAACCATGGCTAACCGAATCCTCGGGTGCCTGCCAACAATCACAAACCATGGAGGAGTGTCTAATTTTGAGAAGTGTATGCTAGTGTCAACGAATGGTAAACAGAAAACACAGTACGTCACAAGACAACTAGACTTCATAAGAGCGGATCCCATATGAAGGACGCAATTGGTGTAGAAGGTCATCCCTCATTCTCTTTTATTTACACGATTATGCTTTGACTGATAAATCAGGGGCAAAAATAGTGAAGAGAATTTGTGTATTAGTGTGGGGGCTGGGCACCCCGCTGCCAGCTCTTCTAGCATTTGGATAAGCGGATGAAGCCACTAGTCTAGGTGTTTGAAGTCCAATCAACAAGTGAGATAAAGATTCTCTATTGACGTCCTCATGAGCAAAAATAGGAACACAAAACAGGAGTTATTTTGAAAGTTTTAAAGGTAGCACATGAGCAATTTACCTGGAGTGGCGGTGAAATACCACATGTAGGAAGGTATGGTGGACGCAAATGTCAAGGGTATGGTTCAAGGTTTGGATGCACGAGAAGCATTCCCTCCGTGTACAGGTTTTTTTCTAGCAAGGCTGGGTAGCAAGCATAAGAGTTGAGGGAAAACAAACAAATATACATATGATGAAACCAATCGTGCAATCTTCATTTTAATCCCAAACGATCTTAACTTGTGAATACTGAGTTTATGAGCTAATAGGAAAATTCCTCTTTCTTATGCTCGCATCTCAAATTATTATTTCTACTGACCCAAGCTAAGTTTGCATAAACCAACTAGATTAACTTGATGATCTCCAGAGTGATACCAAATACTAACAACAAGCTCAACCATATGACAGAAATTGAAAACTAAAATAAGGTGTGCAGAAAGTAAATGATGAAACTTCTCATTAATATTTCAAACCGGAAACTCACACCAACGGATACAACAATAACCAACTAAGGAGAGATACTTCCATACTACAAACCATCCTATATGATAACTTCTCTACTCATGATATGACTCTACTGAAAAAGTAAAAAGATGAAAAATAGTGTTGTGATACCGCGGCACTCCCCCAAGCTTGGAACAAGCCGAGGGGATGCCAAAACCACTGACGAATTATTTCTTTGGTGGTGGTGGTGAATCCTTCTCATCCTCGGACTTCCAAGGTAAAGGTTCTCCATCCACAAATGATGTCCTGGTCTCCAACATCTCTGCAAAACCTTATCACGAGTCTGCAAACAATTATCAAAAGAAGTTCCATAGACGGAGAAATCAGCCATGAAGACTTCCACAATTTCTTCACAAAAACCATGAAAGATAGCAGACATGCATCTTTGAAAAATAGCAGGAGTATTACATAAACCAAAAGCATACGTCTATAAGCATAGATTCCATAAGGACAAGTGAAAGTTGTTTTCTCTTGATCAAGATTTTTAACAGCAATTTGAGAGAACCCAGAATAACCATCAATAAAGCTGAAATGAGTTTTCTTAGACAACCTTTCTAAGATTTGATCAATAAAAGGCAAAGGATAATGATCTTTCTTAGTAACGTTGTTAACCTTCCTAAAATCAATGCACATCCTATAACCAACCACTACTCTTTGAGAAATAAGTTCATTAATTTCATTTGGCACAACACTCATTCCTCCTTTCTTAGGGACACAATGCACGAGACTAACAGATCTACTACCAGCAATAGGATAAATAATACCAGCATCAAGGAGTTTCAATACCTCGTTTCTTACCACATCCTTCATCTTAGGATTTAAACAACGTTGATGTTCAACAACTGGCTTTGCTTCAGGTTCAATATTAATAGCATGCTGACATATAGCAGGAGAAATCCCCTTCAAATCATCAAGAGCATAACCAATAGCACCTCTGTGTTTCCTCAATATTCCCAATAATCTCTCCTCTTCTTCACGAGAAAGTTTAGAACTAATAATAACAGGATATAATTTCTTATCATCAATATGAGCATATTTAAGATTGTTAGGCAAAGGTTTTAAATAAAAAACAGGGTCCTCCTTGGGTGGTAATGTGGTACCCAAGTCTTCCACCGGTAAATTATGTTTCAGCATCGCTGGCTGATGTAGGAAAATCTCGTCAATTTTATTCCTTTCTTTCATAAAGACATCACTTTCGTGGTCTTCCATGTATTGATGCAAAGGATTGTTAGGAGCAAGAGCAATAGCAGCCAATTGTTCAAATCTATAATTCTCATTAGGTAATTCAGCTTCATAAGGTGCTTTAGCAAATTTGGAGAAATTAAATTCATAAGACTCTCCATCAAACTTTGTAAGGATTTTCTCTTTTTTACAATCTATAACAGCGCCACAAGTGTTTAAGAAAGGTCTAACAAATATAATAGGACAAGTATCACTAGCAGTAGTGCCTATTACTAGAAAATCAGCAGGATATTTAGTTTTACCACATAGGACCTCCACATCTCTAACAATACCAATTGGAGAAATAGTTTCCCTATTAGCAAGTTGAATAATCACATCAATGTCTTCAAGTTCACACGAACCAATTTCAGGCATGATTTCTTTATAAAGCTCATAAGGAATAGCACTAGAACTAGCACCAATATCACGTGTAAATGATCCAAAACAAGAAGCATCCAATAAATCCTTATCATGAAGAGGAAGCCTTGCATAGAAATTATTAATAACAATATTACTAGGGAGCTCATGAATGGGGCATTTGAGCATTAGTAACTTCAATCTCCCCCATTCTTGGGCAATACTCTCTCTGTCATGAGGCCAAAATTTATATATATAATTCCGATATCTGTGAATTTCACTGGGAGGATATAATTTAGAATAAAAGAAAGGTACAATTTCTTCCCATCCAATAGTCTGGCTATTTTTCAGCAGTTTGAACCATTCAGCGGCTCGGCCCGTCAATGATATAGAGAATAATTTCCTCTTCACTTGGTCCATTGTAATACCTGCACACTTGAACAACTCGCATAATTCATGTAGAAAGAGCAAATGATCACTAGGATGGACAGTTCCATCACTTGAATAGCAGTTATTCCTAACATGTTTAACAATCTTTATAGGTATTTTATAAAGATCCAAATCATCAGGCGGTCGGTCACTTACTACCCTAGCAGTGGCAGCAGTGCCCGCAAATAAGGATTCAAAAGGAGATCCAAACATAGTGTAATAAAGCAGTACACAGTAATAAAAGCAGCACTTACAGCAGAAGCTTCCTTTATCAATTCCACTTCCCAAAAGCGCTTCACTCCCCTGGCAACGGCGCCAGAAAATAGTGTTGATGACCCACAAGTATAGGGGGTATATCGTATTACTTTCGATAAATAAGAGTGTCGAACCCAACGAGGAGCAGACGGTATTGACAAGCAGTTTCGGTGAAGGAATAACTATAAATACTGAAAGATAAATTTGTAGGGGTTTTTGATATTGCAGATAAATAAAGTGCGAGTAAATAAAATGCAGTAGTAATAATTGCAGAAAGTGGCCCAATCATTTCTTCAACAAAGGACAAGCTGGTGGGTTTACTTATGATTAACAAACATTCTCGAGGACACAAGGGAGGTTTATGTCAAGTGCTTTTGTTCCATGCCGCTGAATAATCTTAGGTGTTTTGATAAGTGTTGTGTGGGTGAACCTATGCTAATGTACCGTCCCATCCAAGACTAATACATACTTGTGATTATACCCCTTGCAATCATCCGCAACTACAAGAAAGTAATTAAGAAATAAATCTAACCACAACTTTAAACTCCGGGATCCTACGCTCCCTCGTGTAATGGTTTCCTAACGGGGGTTTAGATTTTTGTCACTCCGGCAACCCCACAATTAGTAGACAAATACACGATGCATTCCCCTAGGCCCATAAATGGTGAAGTATCATGTAGTCGACGTTCACATGACACCACTAGAAGAATAACACCACAACTTACATATCAAACCATTAAATATTATTCAACATTACTTCATTACTAACAACTTGACTTCTCCCATGTCCTCAAGAACAACACGAACTACTCACAAGACATCATATGGATCATGATCAGAGGTGATATAATGGATGATAACAATCTGGTCATAAAGTGCAAACACCGATAAATCTCACAAGCATCAACTACTAACAAGTTATCCACATCGGGAGAGAGATTTAATGTAAAACAACGATAGAGGCCCCAAATTGTTACAGAGGGATGAAGGTGAATGATGAGGGTGATGGTTCTGGTGGTGGTGATGATAATGAGGACGATCTTGACGATGCCCAGAGTGATGACAGTGACGATGGCGGTGCTTTCCCCTCTCCGGAGAGGAATTTCCCCGACAGATTTCTCCCTGCCAGAGAGGTTTTCTCTCTCGACTGTTTTACGCCCCGAGGCGGCGGTGGAATAATTATTCGATTATGGTATGAGGCTTAGGGTTTCTTGGGGACCAAGTACGCGAAAGATATCTCCTAGAGGGGGCAAGGGAGGCCACACCACCTGGTGGCCCCCCTCTGGCTCTCCTTCTGGCTGGACTCCTCCTCCAAACTTGTAAGACACCCTTGGTGTCCCACTTCTTCTTCGGATCTTCTGAAATATGGTGTCTCGGCGGTGCTTTTTCCATTAGATTCCTGGTCCCGGTGTTTATTCTCCAAAAATTTATGAAACATGCAAAATAAGATAAAATAACATAAGGGATGCATCATAACATGAAATATATTAATGAATAATAGAAAATTATGATATAAAATAGTGATGCAAAATGGACGTATCACCAGGTGACCTTCAAACTTCAAGTGGATGACTAGAACAAATAATTTGAGAGCAAGAATAACACATCATGAATCAATTAATAATAATCTTTGGGACTGATGCACATTAAAGTCAGAATGGCAACTACGCTCTCTCAACTAGGCATAAAGTTAGAAGATGAAGACTCAACATAAAAGTAAGAGCTTTTTATTTTATTAAACAGAGGTATTTAAAATAGTTTTTTAGAGATGTGTATGCTTATGTCAACGAATGGTAATAGATTTCTTGTCGTATTGCATACTAAACAAGTTGAGAGCGGTTCCCAATTATTTATATTAAGCATTCATAGCATGCTATTTATATTGTATTACACTCCTCCCCACATTGCTTTCGCAAACCATGGCTAACCGAATCCTCTCGTGCCTGCCAATAATCTCATACCATGGAGGAGTGTCTATTTATTTGTTTAGATTTTTATGTTATAATGGCCTAACCAGCTCTTTGCAAAATTAATGACGAGCAGATGAAGCATGCAAGTCAGGGTACTTAATTAGTATGGAAGACAACAAACCGAACTACTACTTCCTCATGAGCTAAAACAGGGGCACAAAACAGGAATAATTTTGAAAGTTTTAAGGTAGCACATGAGAAATTTACTTGGAGTGGCGGTTAAATACCACATGTAGGTAGATATGCTGGAAAAATTTAGCAAACTTTGTGTTTTGGGAGTTGGATGCATGAGTAGAGCTCATACTCAGTATAGGTGGAGGCTAGCAAGAGACTGAGAGCTGCAAATTAAGAGAGCAATAATGGCCATAATCATGCATAGCGACAAAAACATTATTAATCAAAGTATAAAGGGTATTACAAGTCAAAAACTAAATGATCATAGAGGCTATAAGTGGCTGGTTTGTGCTCATAAACATGGTGTAAGCATGCGCCAATTCATCCAAATAAATCATTTGAAGGAGAACACCACAAATTTATGCTTCAATGTGATAAAAAAATAACTCGTGATTCTTTCAATGGAACATTAAGCACTCTCATCTATTTGAGACAAGTCATGCTACAATAATAACTACTAAGCATAGAATTAAAATAACATCCAACATTACATGAAAAAGTCTAGCCATAGTCTATATGAGCTTCTTTTTGCACCGTTATAAGCACGAAAACTATACTACTACTTTCCAACACCACTCATTTTATACTAAACAAAAAATCTCTGATGTCCCACAAGTATAGGGGTGTTTCGTAGTACTTTCGATAAATAAGAGTGTCGAACCCAACGAGGAGCAGAAGGTGTTGACAAGAAGGTTGGATAGAGAATTCACTGTAAACACTAGGAAACAAGTTTTTGGTTGTTTTTGATATAGCAGATAAATAAAGTGCGAGTAAATAAAAGACAGTAAATATAATTGCAGCGAGTGGCCCAATCCTTTTTAGAGAAAAGGACAAGCGAGTTTTTTTTACTTATGATACCAAACGTTCTCGAGGACACATGGGAACTTCGTCAAGCGCTTTCGTTATATACAGTCAATTAATATTTCTTGTTTTCATCGGTGTTGTGTGGGTGAACCTATGCTAATGCACCTCCCAACAAGGACTAATACATACTTGTGATTAAACCCCAAGCAAGCATCCGCAAATAAAAGAAGTAATTAAGACAAATCTAACCGCAACCTTAAACTCTCGGATCCTACACTCCCTCGTGCATCGGTTTCCTAACGGAGGTTTAGGTTTTTGTCACTCCCGCAACCCCACAATTAGTAGCCAAATACACAATGCATTGTCCTAGTCCCATAAAGTTGAAGTGTCATGTAGTCGACGTTCACATGACACCACTAGAAGAATACCACAACTTAAATATCAAACAATATAGATATTACTTTAACATAACTCCACTACTAACATCTTGACTTCTCCCATGTCCTCAAGAACTAAACAAACTACTCACAAGACATTATATTAATCATAATCAGAGGTGATATAATGATGAATAACAATCTAGTCATAAAGTGCAAACATCGATAAATCTCGTAGGCATCAACTACTAACAAGTAATCCACACCGGGAGAGAGATCTAGTGGAAAACAACGATAGATAACCCTAATTTTTAAAGTGGGATGAAGGTGGACGGTGAGGGTGATGGTGCTGGTGGTGAGGATGATGATATCGATGATGTCCATAGCAATGACGGTGACGATGGCGATGATTTCCCCTCTCCGGGGAGGAATTTCCCCGGTAGATTTCTCACTGCCAGAGAGCTTTTCTCTCTCTATTGTTTTCCACCCCAAGGATGCGGCGGAATATTTCCTCGATGATGTTCTGGGGCTTAGGGTTCCCTGGGGCCAAGTACGCGAAAGGAGGAAGCTAGAGGTGGGCCAGGGTGGCCACACCACCCCCAGGCGCGGCCAAGGGGTGCGTTGTGTAAGGCCCTGATGGCTAGGTTGAGACTCCAAGTGCAGAGTGTGTAGCTAGTGGCAAGCCTTCTTCCCCACGAGGGTGACTGGAGGGTTTATATCGAACTCTTGGGGAGCCAGTATTTCAGCAGTTGTCTTCCAAGCTTCCTCCAGGATCCTGCAAACAAGTAGAGAATTTTTTGCCCTCAACCTCACCAAGTGGTTGTCAAGCACAAGGTGTGAGACTTCTAAATTGCAATGCAAAACTGAAAGTAAATGTTCAATAATTAAATCTACTACTAAATGCAAATGAGAAAATAAATATGCAATGGATTGTTTTTGTATTTTTGTGATGCAAGTGGTGATGGACATAATGTAAATTCGAATTGGAGATGCAAGTAAAGTAAAGTGCAAGTAAAGTAAATTACAGCAAAGTAACTAGAGTGTTTTCTTATATTTAAAATAGGACCGGGGTTCATGGTTTCACACTTGCATTCTCTCAAATAAAGTGGTAGACGGTGGACATAAAGAATTACATGTGAGATTACAATAACATGTTTAACATTGAGTACTTTCATATGGGCATCACGTCCTAGCATAGAGATCTCTACGGTCATATTGATCCCTCTTATACTCCACCAAGATGCGAAATAAATCATAACACCTCGATAATTAAGGAAAAACCAGAGTATAGCTTTAAGCAATGTGACATGAAGTTGAAGTAAGAACTTGCTAGATCTAGTCATGGATATTGATTAGTGTCACTTCAAATCCCTGGTAACAAGGTACTCCTTTTTTATCCCTAGTTAGGTAACTAAGAAAGGTTTAACAAAACCTAAGTGGATCGCTGAACTTCTGTCACTTTCACAGCACTAGCCACCCCCGTTACTCCAACTAATGCACCCATCACCCCACACACACACTCAAGAACTAGATTGATCAAAGCTAGCAAATAAGAACGGGGTACATAAGATACATCTACTCAAATAACTCAAGAGAAACAATTGCAATCTCATATTCAATAACTCATAGAAAAGATCCACCACATAGGAATTACAACGGTGCCCGTAATCATGTGAGGCAGCTCATACGGATCTAATTAGTGAAGCACATAGAGAGAGAGATACAAGTGCTACTTCCACAAACCCATAGCCCTGGGGTGGACTACTCCCTCTTCATGGAGATGTCGGTGGTGATGACGTTGGAGGGGTAGGAGATCACACCTGCGGCGCCCCGTCGGAGTTTTCCCCTCCAATCTGGAACTTCAGGTCTCTGTTTCGGTGTTTCGGCGGCGCTCTCCTCCGTAAGGGTACAGGGACCCTTTTTATAGTCAGTTTTAGGTCAAGACGGAGTCGGTAAGTCGAAGATGGAAGCAATTGGGGCCACAGGGGCCAAAAGGGGGCCTCTCACGCGGCCAAGGAATCTGGCCGCGTGGAGGGTCCTCTTTTGGGCCTCCTTTCCCAATTCTCGTGGATCCTTCGCCCGCAAGTCTTCTCCTTCCAAGAAAATGACCCCCGCAGATTTTCAGGTGATTTCGCGGAAGTTTGCCCCCTGAAACGTCAAAAATATAGAAAACGGGGTTTCTGACAGGCAGGGTTAATTCCATAAAAGTTGGGGGACTTTGTAATTTAACCCCAAAATAATATAAAACATTGAATTATACCCTTATATGATGCAATATGTAATAGAAAACCATGTGAAAATATGCAAAATTCATCTATGCATTTTACATGCATCAACATCCCCAAGCTTAACCCATGCTCGTCCTCGAGTATGAAGGTGATAAAACTAAGATGGGTTTTTCATATTGAAACAATCATGGCATATCAAGGAGGATTATTCATGCTACATATAATCAAATGATTAATACTAGAAATGAGTAGCAATATACAATTCATGTTGTAAGAAATATCAAATATGCAAGCAAAGATGCTTCATGAAAGTTCATAAAGTGTATAATGAAATAAAAGCACTATGGACCAAATGCATACACAAAATGAAAAATAAAATCCTATATTGGTCAAAGAATAGCATAATGGAGAATAGAAAATATGGTGGACACTTTCGAGAAAATTGAGTAGAGGTAAAACATGATCAAGTCTTATTTAGTCTCTAAATTATTCAACTAAAATTACTAATTGAAATGTGTTATCCATTGATCTAGGACTCTCATTGCCCCTTTATCACTAGCATCTTAAAATTGTGAGTATTGAAGTAATGAGAATGACAAGGTGGTTGAAAGCCTCATGCCCCGTGAGTGTGAAAACCTACTCCATGATTACTCAACTTAAGATTCCTAATAAGCTTTTTACAATCATAATAAGTATTAATGACATCGTAGAGAACCGCAAAGAGTACCTCTTGCCCCATGACATGGAAACAAGCCCATGTTACAATGACAAGATGAACAAACGGAGTAGACTCATCATCCTTTTTATTTTCATTCACTATTATGCATAGCTTCTTATTTTATTATAGGATGTGTTGTAGAGTCACTCAAGCTGTAAGTAAATTTCCACCATGATAAAGCATGTCTTGGGTTAGCGGCCCAATGCGTTTCTCTAGTCATATAGATACTTACTCATCAAAACTTACTATTCCTCTATTTCATTTCGGCATGGCAGGAGTCCAAAAACAAAAGTACATGATATCAACCAAATGTAAATTTTTTGTTCAATGTTGAAAGCTTTCCGGTGATACACGTTTATAGCTAGCTCCCAACCACACACTTGTCAAACGCAAAACTTGTGGCTCCCATTATTGGGTCATGTTTATTAGATGCATAAAAAGTAAAGTGTGCCTTCAAAAGTTCGTGAGAGTCCTATCCCAAGTTCAACCCATGACAATTAATAAAGTAAATATCTTAATTTAGAACATAAATAACACAATAACATGGTGAACATACTCGGAATAGCAATGAAGCTAATGGGAAGATATGGTGGACTCACTGGAAATACTTGGCTAAGGAGTGTTGGAAACAAGTTTTTACTTGTTGGAATTTTTAAATTTTTGGGCTAGCAAGAGGGAGATAGTTGACCAGCTACTATGCATGCATATGTCCATAGAACTACTCATTTCATGACAAACTAAATAAAACAGCAATTAACATCAAGGACATGAATAAGAGATAGCTCAAGACAACATTATTGCAAATTTCTACACATAAAAAGGCTATAAATCATGCAAACATATGTAGCTCTTCAAATCAACCATGGCATCCCTATTCCAAGTCATAATACTAGCATCCAATACATTTCAACCCCAAACTCCAGTAGCTCAATCTCATATAAAATGATGGTGGTGGTCTTATCAAAACAAAAATAAAAACAAAAACTAGACGCTTCAAGCCTCTACGATAAATGCTTTGCTTAGAAAAATAGAAAGTAGACGTGTGCTAACCAAAAGAGTGTAGCTCCAGTGGGGTGTTCATCACATCCCCAAGCTTATGGCTTTCACCATTCTTGGATGTCTTGAGGCGCAGCTCCTCTATGCCCTGTGAAAAAACTTCACAAAACATGTTTATCCCATTCTTTTTCTGTGGGGTGTGCAAGGACAAACAAATCAAATGCTTGCTGTGCAAAATTCCAAATCAAATGCTCCAGTAGATAGACAAGCCCAAAGAGTGCATAAAACAAAAGAAGGCAGAATCTGTCCAGAAAAGCAGCAGCAGCAAAACGAACGTGTTTTCCTAAGCTAGACTCGTCAAACAATTAAGCCAATTTTTGTACTTACAGAGGACGAAAAGTTTCAGAACATACTAAAGAATTAACTCAATCCGACATACCAATAAAAAACGTAAAATCATACAGTGAGCAGACTCGTGCTGAAACAGAAATTTCATGCACTAGGATAGCAACTTATAAGTCCAAATGGGTTTGACTTGACTCTTTATTGAAAACTCCAGAATTAAAACAAAAAAACTAATCTCTTGAGACAGCAAGAGGACACTAGGAAAATCCAAACAAAAACAACCGGGTTGCCTCTCGTAAAGCGCTTTCTTTATAGCCATATAGCTAGGCTTTACTTACTTGATAATCAAGAGGGATAAAGCTCATGAGGGAGCTTGTTCTTCAGCGTGCCCCTCTTCCTTGGGAAGTGCTCCATACTTTTCTTGTGAGGGAACTGAAACTTGACATTCCCTTCCTTGGAGTCTATGATTGCACCTGTAGTATGAATAAAAGGTCTACCCAAAATAATAGGACTAGGGGATTTATCCCCCATATCCATAATAATGAAATCAACGGGTACGAAAGTCATGTGCAATTCAATCATAACATCTTTTACTTGTCCTACATCATGTTTAGTAGAGTTATCAGCAAGGACAAATTCACTTGAGCACTTTTCTAAATTTTCTAGTTCTAGCAATTCATATAATTCTTTAGAGAGTACCGATACACTAGAACCTAGATCTAACATAGCATGGTGAATTTCTTTTCCAATTGAAACTAGCACCTTGGGGATCCATGCATCCCCAATCTTAGGAGGTATCATGGCCTCATTCTTATACCTAGCAATGAATTGGTCATTGGGTCACATAATTTAGTTCTATCACCCATTTCAACAGTTTTTATGTAGTTATTAATTTTTATGCAAAACAAAAGTAAAGTAACTAAGCAAATTCGAAATACTAAAATAATCTAGATAACTAAATGCAAAACTAAAATTAAAACTAAAATAAAATATGCAAGACAAAACAAAAACAAGAACAAAAACAAAAACAAGACAAGAAACAAAACAATCTACTTGAAAGAAGGTGGAGATAGAAAGGACGGTACTCACGTAGGTGCAACCTCCCCAAGCTTAGGTGTTTGCACACCTTGTTGGTGATGAAGACTTCTTGTGAGCTCCCTTGGAGAACTCCTTCACCTATGGCTCCCCGGCAACGGCGCCAGAAAAACGCTTGATGGCTAGGTTGAGACTCCAAGTGCACAGTGTGTAGCTAGTGGCAAGCCTTCTTCCCCACGAGGGTGACTCGAGGGTTTATATCGAACTCTTGGGGAGCCAGTATTTCAGCAGTTGTCTTCCAAGCTTCCTCCAGGATCCTGCAAACAAGTAGAGAATTTTTTGCCCTCAACCTCACCAAGTGGTTGTCAAGCACAAGGTGTGAGACTTCTAAATTGCAATGCAAAACTGAAAGTAAATGTGCAATAATTAAATCTACTACTAAATGCAAATGAGAAAATAAATATGCAATGGATTGTTTTTGTATTTTTGTGATGCCAGTGGTGATGGAGATAATGTAAATTCGAATTGGAGATGCAAGTAATGTAAAGTGCAAGTAAAGTAAATTACAGCAAAGTAACTAGAGTGTTTTCTTATATTTAAAATAGGACCGGGGTTCATGGTTTCACACTTGCATTCTCTCAAATAAAGTGGTAGACGGTGGACATAAAGAATTACATGTGAGATTACAATAACATGTTTAACATTGAGTACTTTCATATGGGCATCCCGTCCTAGCATAGAGATCTCTACGGTCATATTGATTCCTCTTATACTCCACCAAGATGCGAAATAAATCATAACACCTCGATAATTAAGGAAAAACCAGAGTATAGCTTTAAGCAATGTGACATGAAGTTGATGTAAAAACTTGCTAGATCTAGTCATGGAGATTGATTAGTGTCACTTCAAATCCCCGGTAACAAGGTACTCCTTTTTATCCCTAGTGAGGTAACTAAGAAAGGTTTAACAAACCCTAAGTGGATCGCTAAACTTCTGTCACTTTGACAGCACTAGCCACCCCCCCGTTACTCCAACTAATGCACCCATCACCCCACACACACTCTCAAGAACTATATTGATCAAAGCTAGCAAATAAGAACGGGGTACATAAGATACATCTACTCAAATAACTCAAGAGAAACAATTGCAATCTCAGATTCAATAACTCATAGAAAAGATCCACCACATAGGAATTACAACGGTGCCCGTAATCATGTGAGGAAGCTCATACGGATCTAATTAGTGAAGCACATAGAGAGAGAGAGAGAGAGAGAGAGAGAGATACAAGTGCTACTTCCACAAACCCATAGCTCTGGGGTGGACTACTCCCTCTTCATGGACATGTCGATGGTGATGATGTTGGAGGGGTAGGAGATCACACCGGCGGCGCCCCGCCGGAGTTTTCCCCCTCCAATCTGGAACTTCAGGTCTCTGTTTCGGTGTTTTGGTGTTTCGGCGGCGCTCTCCTCCGTAAGGGTACGGGGGGACCCTTTTTATAGTCGGTTTTAGGTCAAGACGGAGTCGGTAAGTCGAAGATGGAAGGAATTGGGGCCACAGGGGCCAAAAGGGGGCCTCTCACGCGGCCAAGGAATCTGGCCGCGTGGAGGGTCCTCTTTTGGGCCTCCTTGCCCAATTCTCGTGGATCCTTCGCCCGCAAGTCTTCTCCTTCCAAGAAAATGACCCCCGCAGATTTTCAGGTGATTTCGCGGAAGTTTGCCCCCTGAAACGTCAAAAATGTAGAAAACGGGGTTTCTGACAGGCAGGGTTAATTCCATAAAATTTGGGGGACTTTGTAATTTAACCCCAAAATACTATAAAACATTGAATTATACCCTTATATGATGCAATATGTAATAGAAAACCATGTGAAAATATGCAAAATTCATCTATGCATTTTACATGCATCAGGCCCCTAGACAAACAGTCCAAGGATCTCCGATACGATCCTAGATCACACCAGTCGTGAACAACAAGTCAAGTTGGCATGCAGATATGTCATCCCTTTACACGATTACATAAAGGTCTTACAAAAGTAGGGTCACATGACCAAGTCTAACACATCTGCCACGCAGGGCAGGAAACACAACACACACAGCGGAAGGCAACAACACACAACACAGTAGAGCCCAAGTCACGCCTTAACCTACAGGCTGTCGACCGGGAGACGAGCCTAGTTCGCAAGGTCATCAGTGCAGTACTCCTCCTCGCAGAACTCCTCCTGAGGCTGCTCCTTGATGTCTGGCAAGTAGATACTAGGGACAAAATCAATATGAGTACATTTGAATGTACTCTGCAAGACATCCTTCATGAGGCTTATAGAATACAAGTATGCTTATATAATGGAGTGGGTAGGCTATACATAGGGTTCACTACCCATGATGGATTAAAGATACATCATGGTTGATTTTGACATCTCTATATCTTTGTTGAACAAGATACTTCAAAAGAAAATAATATAGTTCTCTTTCTCTTGTAAATATTTCATGTCGAATAGGATTTGTAAGACTTTGTTAGAAAAGAGAGTTTTTCTTTGCAAAACTTCTTGTAAAACAACTCCCACCTTTTCTTCATCTGTACCTCACAGGTACAATGTTCCTCTTTCCAGTACCTCAGAGGTACCAATCCTTTTTCAAAAACATACTCTTTGAAAACATTGACACAATACTAGCTATATGGCCATTCAACTGTCCATAACCGAGGACGCGGCTATTCCGAATAGTTTTAGTCTGCAGAGGTGTACACAATCCACAAGATCGAGAACATCCGCCGTGAACAACCACGGACTGTCTCTGACAGTATGCGAACATCAGATAACTAATCCTAACCTTCCACTATGTTCAAGCTAGTAGATGACTATCTCTTCAATCGAGTTTATTCTCCCCGGCATGACAGGAGACCCAACTGCTGCGGCCGGAGGGAAAATTAAGCCACACTTTGCATGCCTCGTGTTTCATAACTTGGCAACATTTCGATTCGAGGGATCGCACCCCTCATAGCAATTTGAGATAGAGCACACACTAACAATTACAAGCTTCCAGCCAAGCCCCTTCCCCATGTTGGGTTAGAGTGGCGGTACGTTAAAGGTTGTGCAGCAAAGACTAGGTTATGTGTCATTTTTAAAACACCTTTTTCCAAAAATGGTCACCTCACAATTCTCCCGTGGACAAGGCTCCGCCTTTCCACCTGGTTTTCCATAAAGCCTTTGTTTTGCGAAAGTCATATTTTTAGGGTGTCCACTTAGAGACTTCATGGTATTTTATTTTTGGTGGTAATAATACCATAGGGTGGCTATGGGCTTGGTAACACCAAGTTTTAACTATTGGCATCATAATAATTTATATAGTATTCATAGTAGTAATATCCACAACAAAAAATAGTTTTGTAAACCATAATTTTATAAAAACTTCAGAAGTAAAAACATGCATGATAGATAATGATAAGTGTAGTAGCAAGTATCACGAGGGCTTGCCTTGAAACTCCTTGTGGGTCTGGCTTTGAAGTAGCTCGAACTTGACACGTAGCTCTACAACTCCTTCTTCTTCGTTTCCTAACATCGTAAAAACAATAAAAGACACACACTCAGAACCAAATGAAGGCAACCAATAATACAAAGAAACACATACAGCAAGCAAACTTATACTAATGCAACAACTCAAAAGTTATCGAGAAAACTACCACACAAACACACATGGTATAAGTGCTATTACTAGAATACGTATGGATGGCAAACCATACCCCACATCATATATGTCATAAGTGGAGTGGGTGTGCCACTCTTATACCAAGACATTTAAGAAGCTAAAAATAGCCTTTGGTCACAAGGGTGAGACTAGTAAAGTAATAACAAACATCCAAAGCAATACCCATGTCGGTGGGTATTAACAGCAACACAAGCAAGCATTAACTAGACAAGCTTACCACTAACCCATTGAATAGATAAATAAATAAGACATGTCACAACAATAGCACTGGTGCAATACTCATGCTAAAGTAATTACTCAGAAAATTCCAAATAGCAAAGCAAACCACAGATGAACAAGGTAGTTACTGACTATGCTCATATCTACACAGAGACTAAAGAGTCACTCAATCACAATTGTAACTAAACAGACCAGTGGCTCGACCATGTGTAACAAGTCATAAGGCACACTCTAGAACACAAAAATCATAAGAGAAAAATATAGCTAGAAATAGGATAATAGCAGGGGTTCACTAATAGCATACTAGTATGAAATATTACTACACAAGCATGCCTAAGATTTAGTGTATTTCACAACCAATCCCAACTTGCAACAAAAGGGGTCATGCCATAATAACAGGAGTGGAAACACGCTAAACATGTTAGGCTAAACATACACCCATAAAATAGGAAGGCAATAATAATAGAGCAACTCATAATTTCTAGGGTTACCACTAATACATTAATAGAGAAGCAATCAACACTACAAGAATGCATTTTCCTTCACAAGCAACACAAGCTTATAAACACCCATTCACGGAACATACACCCTACACATGATAGTAGATAGCAATAATAAACTAATTCTATAGGAATAACTATAATAACACTAGAATCACTCAAGCCTCATTAACCATGCTTTTCCAACAACCAAAGAACAAGCATCAAGGTAACATGTTATAAAACCAGTAGCTATGCACTATGTTCATGCTCAAACCACACTTTATAAAATTAAACCACTCAAGGGGATTTGTATTCACACATAATCCTCAACACTAGGAAATATTTCTATTAGTGCAAACAACCCTCAATTTAATCAAAGGCAATAGTCCAACTCTTCTTAATATGATGTTTACAAGGGAACACCACATCATATAAGGTATCTCATCTACACATGCTAGGAGGAAAAAAATAGTACTAAACACTTCAACAAAATCTACAAGAGGAATACTCAATTTTCCTTGGTGGAAATTACTAAACAAGCATAGAGTGGTAAAAGCCACTAGCAAGTATTTTTATGGTGGGGAATTCATATCCCGAACCAAAATGCAATGGAATCAGTGGGTGTTCCACTATTATACCAAAACATTAAGAGGTCACAATGCCTCTAGTCTCAGTTGAGAAAATTAGTCCAGCACTCAACAAGCATAAAAAATACTACTCATGCTAGTGATACTCATAGAAAATTAATTAAACAAAACAACACTACTCATGCTTTTCTATAAATGAAAGTGCAAGCTAACAGAGGTGACACCATCACAATATCAGTAGCAACATGGTACTAGACCAAACATATCAATCATAAAAATGAAGCTACTAAACCTATAGTTACTACACCACAATTTTCCAATACACAAGAAAAACTAGAAAACAACTATGCCTACCCTAATCATCCTAAGCATCACACAATATACAAATCTTCTTATAGAATTATAGTTATGTATGAAAACATAAAGCAACATAAATAAACACATTTAAAGATGCTAGAAAACATAACTCCATAACAAAAATATTTACTACAAAATATTCAAACAAGAATAAATAAAAACAGAAAAGTGCCAAAAACTAGTTATGCACACCAAAATTATTCTATCGCTCTAAAAATTATACCAAGCTAGGATTAGGTATATATAATCATAAACAAATTCATCCAATTAGATTCACATCAAAAATCATTTCCAAAAAAGTCTACAAAAATTCTAGAAGTGCTCTCTGGTCATAATAAAAAATGCATCGCATTTTCTGTAGGAAACTCTCCTTAATTCAATGCCAAGTTATACTTATAGATATAACTAAGGGCTATCCAAAACAATTTAGTTTCCAAAATTTGGATTCCTATTTTGAGAGTTATGCCAATAATGGATAAACATGTAGCCTCTGCCAAAAAACATACCACTCCAAAAATATAAGTGCAAAAGTGAATCCGCCACTTTGATATAGTTAGGAATTTGTTTAGCTACCACCTTGATTTTTCGCTTGGCCAAAATCCTATTTTTGTCTATTTTTTCCAAGGCCAAAGCTATGCTCTTGTTTCTGTCCATTTCAAAAAGAAAAAAAAACCGGCCCAATATAACCACGTGGGGTAGATCTACAAGGGTGCGGCCCAATAAAAGCAAACGCGGTCCGCGGGAACGCTCGCGTGCTGCGCTGTGCGGGAGCGCTAGGGTTCAAAGGGGTCCGTTGATCCGCGGATCAACGGCCCAGGTGTGTCGTCCTCCTCGCCTCTCTCTCTCTCTCTTTGCGAAAACCAACCGAGGATGGCGACAGGCGTGGCTCAACATGGGGTGGCGAGAGGCGATGGCGCGGGGTCGAGGTGGGTGCAGGTGGTCGAGGCCGTGCAGGGGCGCAAGCAGAAGCAGTCGGGATGGCTCCAGTCAGCGGCGGCAAGTTGCGGGTCTGCAGCGGCGACGATGACTATGGCAGTGAACCTGCAAGCGATCGACCGAGGCATCGTGTTAGGGGGGTGTGCTAGGGTAAGGGGGCATTTCCATGCCGAGAAAGAGAGGTGCGGGTGGCTGGGGGTGACAACCTCAAGGTGATGTGCACGGTGGCCGGTGGCGGTTTCCCCTCCGCGGCGCTCACAGAGAGCAAGTGGGAGAAGAGGGTGTGCTGGGGCATGTGCGGTGGAGTGAAACAGGTGGGTGGCGAGGTGGATGGGCTTCGTGTGCTTTATACCCGTGGGAAAGGGGAGGTGCTCCCACGACATGGCCCGGGCACGCATGGCCAAGGCTCGGGCGGCGCTAGGCGTCGTGCTAGGGCGGCCAGGGGCGTACGGTGGGTGGTTACTGGTGCTGGGCGGCGATGTAGAGTGAGCACGGGGGCGACATGGCCACATTGGTGGTGCATTGTGTGCCTCCCCTCCGTGTCTCCCTCCCTCTCTCTTGTCCCCCAAATTGGTAACCAAAACACAACATGGCTAGCAGCAACATAAGCGAGCATGTTGGACATCCATTCCCCCCCCCCCCTCTTCAATTCAAACAAAAAAAACAATAATAAAAATCAACCAACTCTGTCCAAAAATAAGTTCAGAAAACAGGACTTAGCCAAAAAATGTAAGTGTTGGAATCAGATGAAATTAACAAAAAGTTTGGGCTTGATGAAAATCGCAAAAAAATCCAATTGTGAATCTTTAAGTTGGGAATTGTTAAACATGTTATGAATATTCAGAAACACATTTTTATTATTTTTTTTTGAAATGTTGAAGGCTATGAAAACAAGTGGGAAAATGGCATCTAACTGTGTTTCTCTGTTTTCAAAATCAACTAGTTTTCTCCGTTATTTTCTTGCCTAAAAAAAACATGCAATTGTATGTTTCCCAAGCCCATTATTAAAACCAAGTTTATGGATTTGAAGTCCACATATCAGGGAACAATTACAAGCCAAGAAAACACAAAATGGGACATGTTAACTAGTTGAAAACAAGAGTTTAAAATAGGTAATTTACTAAGTTTTCGAGGAAAAGTTTTAATAGAAAAATTAAAGGAAAACCTCCATAATTCAATTTGCATTTTTTCTTGGATTCAAAAAATCTAAGAGTTTAATTCCAGATGAAAACAAACATTATTCAATACTTGGGACAAAAATTACTCAAGTCACCCTATGGAAAACATCAGAGAAAAACAAAAGTTTTTTCAGGAAAAATTTGTATTGGTTTTAAAAGGAAACATTTCTTGCATTGCATATGTGACCATTGTCACATACACATGTTAGTCTTACATAAACATGTTTAAAAAAATGTTGGCCTACATTTTTTTATCTCTTAACTACAGTACAAGGGTCCAAATACTAGGCTGTGACACGCCGCCTGGTGGTCTGGGCTCCTGGTGGCCCCCTTCCGGATATCCTTGTGGCTAGCTTCCTCCTCTGGACTTCTAGGACTTATCGGATGCCCCCTTCTTCTTCTGATCTTCTGAAATAGGGTATCTTGACGGTGCTTTTTTTATCAGATTTCTGGTCCCGGTTTTTATTCTCCAATAATTATTAAACATGCAAAATAAGATGAAATAACATAAGTAATGCATCATAATATGAAATATATCAATGAATAACAAAAAATAACAATATAAAATAGTGATGCAAAATGGACGTATCAACTCTGCCCAAGCTTAGACCTCGCTTGTCCCCAAGCAAAACTGAACTCGGTAAACATGACCACATGTTTATGGAGTGAGGTGTCGATAAATAAAATACGGACAAGAAGCATCACATCTATAAATACACAAGTCATTTTAGACAGCAACTTGCTATCATATAATTTAACTTGAAACAAGTAATGGGAATCACAATAGAGGTGCGAAAAGGAAATCATAATTGGTGAAGGAAAACTTCGTTCTTGGTGAGAGAACAATTAACAAATTGTACTTATATTTCGATCAGAGTCTTTCAATTAGATCTTATATTGCAAAGTTTAACATGCTCAATCATAAAAATTTCTTTGCAATCATTGATAATTTTAAAAGTGGTATTCATTCAGATAAAAATATTTGTACGAACAAGCAAGAATAAAGGACATGACAGAGTAAATCAACATATAGATGGATGGATCACAACAACTCAAATGCTTTCTTAAGACAGAAAGGAGTAGGTTTACTGACTCAACGTAAAAGTAAAAGATAGGCCCTTCGCAGAGGGAAGCAAGGATTTACTCATGTGCTAGAGCTTTTCATTTGATAAACAGAGAAAACATAAACTGTTCGACACTCCTCCCAACCTTTCCTACGAAACCATGGATAACCAAATCTTAAGTGTTTGAATGTCAAATGGGATCCATGCCTTTTACCTATCTTGGTCTTCCAATGGGTACCACAAGACCAAGTATAAGAGATTTTTCTCCTTTAATTGATAGAGTGGAAAGAAGATTATCTGCTACAGCCTCCTTTTTATCATATGGTGACAGATTAGTACTGGTTAATTCAGTCCTCTCATCCTTACCAACTTATTACATGCTTTCTCTAGTCATCCCAGCTGGTGTTATTAAGGTGATTGATAGAGCAAGAAGGCATTGCCTCTGGAGTAAAAAAAGGAAAAGATAAAGCACATTCTCTTGCTGCTTGGCCAATGGTTTGCAGACCAAAAAATAAGGGTGGGTTAGGAATCATTAATTTGCAAACTCATAATGCAGCCGTACTGCTCAAGCACCTGCATAAGTTCTATAATCAGGAACCTATACCATGGATTCAGCTAGTGATAGATGCATATTATCATAATTTTGTCCATCATGTTGTTATTTCTTCAGGCTCCTCCTGGTGGAAAGGAGTGTTTAGTTTATCTGGTGATTACAGGAAGACAAGTATATGTAAAGTTGGTAATGGTATCACTGTTCTATTCTGGGAAGATACTTGGCACAATGTCATTCCGAGTCAAAAATTTCCTAGACTGTTTTCTTTTGCTAAAGATAAGTTGCAATCAGTCAGGGACTTCTTGCTGTTAGAGGATGGGCTTCAAAAAAATTCACTGCCTTTGTCATCCTTAGCCCATCAGGAGTATTTAGAACTCTGTTCTATTACTCAACACTTGCTTCTGTCCACCCAACAGAAGGACATATGGATTAGCTCAATATCTAAGAAGGCATTCTTACCAAGTTCCTTCTATAAATACAGTTTTGTACACATCCATTCTGTTTTTGTCTCGGATTGGTTATGGAAAAGTAAATGCCAATCCAAGCATAAATTTTTTGCCAGGTTGATCCTTCATGACAGGATTAATACAAAGGATAGGAATTGGCATGTATCTGATACACAAGATTGTGTCCTTTGTGCTACTCATATTGTTGAAGATTGGAGGCATCTTTTCTTCAATTGTCAATTCAGCACTCGAATTTGGAATTATTTACAAATTCTATGGATTCCTGGAAACACTGCAGAATCTATTAAGTTTGCCAGGAAATATTTCTCAGGTCCCTGCTTTGCTGAGATTGTGATCTTGGCTTGTTGGGGTATTTGGAAGCAAAGAAATGGCTGGATATTCAATAATATTAAACCTACCTTCAGAGGTTGGAAAGGTATTTTCTTGCATGAGATCACCCTTCTTAAGTATAGGGTGAAGAAGTCTACTCTTCCTTTTTTGACATCATGGATTAATTCCATCTCCTAGCTTTTTTTTCTCTTCATTTTGTACATATTGTAAATAACTTTATTTATTCTTTAATAAAGAGGGGGGCTGTGGGGTATTCCCCCACAGTAATGGTATAAAAAAAAGCTCGGGTGCGTGCCAACAATCACATACCATGGAGGAGTGTCTAATTTTTAGGGGTAGGTGTGTATGTCTATGTCAACGAATGGCAAACAGAAAATGCAGTACGTCACAAGCCAACTAGACCTTACAAGAGCGGCTCCCATTGAAGGACGCTAACTAAAATCAGCAGATCATCCTTCTTCTCTTTTGTTTTACACAATCATGCTTTGACTGATAAATCAGGGACAAAAATAGTGAAGAGAATTTGTTGTAACTAAGTTTGGGGTTGGGCACCCTGCTACCAGCTCTTCTAGAAATTGGATAAGCGGATGAAGCCACTAGTCCAGGTGTGTAAAGTCCAATCAACAAGTGAGATAAAGATTATCTCTCATGAGCTAAAACAGGAGCACAAAACGGGAGTAGTTCTGAAGGTTTAAAGGTAGCACACAAACAATTTACTTGGAGTGGCGGTTAAATACCACATATCGGTAGGTATGGTGGACACAAATGGCATGGGGGCTCGAGGTTTGGATGCACAATAGCATTCCCTCTCGGTACAGGTTTGTGGCTAGCAAGGTTGGGTAGCAAGCATAAGAGTTGAGGGGAAACAAACAAAATATACATATGATAGAACCAATCATGCAATCTTCCTTGGAAGTACAAACAATATTAACTTGAGAACACTAAGCTTATGAGGCAACAAGAAAGAAAGATCATGGAATAATATATCTACATGTAACTCCCTCTTTTCTACTTAAGCCCCAAGTATTGTTGCTACTAACCAATGCTAATTTTTGCAAAACCAACTAGATTAACTTGATGATCCAATATTGATACCATTACTAATAACAAGATCAACCATATAACAGAAATTGCAAGCTAAAATAAAGTGTGGAAAATGATGAAACTTCTCATTAATATTCCATAACGGTAACTCAAACCAAGGGGTACAACGATAACCAACTAAAGAGAGATACTTCCACACTACAAACCATCCTATATGATAATTTCTCTACTCATGATATGACTCTACTAAAAATTAAAAAGGTGTGATACTGCGGCACTCCACCAAGCTTGGAGCAAGCCAAGGGGATGCCAATACCAATGACGAATTAATTCTTCGGTGGCGGTGGTGAACTCTTCTCAATCAAGGCATGAAAACGCGCCAACATCTCACGAAATATGTCATTCTCCTCTTGAAGTATCTCTACCTCCGTCGTTAGAGCTCGATACCGATCACAGAACTCATATGCGACTCGAAGAGCTTCCTCTACTCTTGGGATGGGGCTGAGTCCCGGAACTGATGGTCTTCGTCCCTGCATATTACAACAAGAAACACTTCCATCGCTACTTGATGACATCATCTTTGCTTACATCTTGAAACCCTGATCCACGTTCTTGCGCTTGGGGCCTTAAAGATCATATTGCATAGGCTCCTTCCCCTTTTTGTTGTTGGTGGAGGCCATGGTGCTTCTACAACCGAAAAGAGATCCTGGCAGAAACAGGTCGAAACAGAAACCCGATGAGAAAACAATATACGGACCTCGGGGGGTCCAGAGGATTATATCAAAAATATGTATAAACAAAGGAAGGTGTAGTGCGAAAGGTCGGAGAGGTGCTCCGGGGTGCCCACACCATAGGAAGGCGCCACCAGGGGTGGACCCGCGCCCAGGCATGGTGTGGTGCCCTCGGGCACCATCACCTACCCCTCTTCGGCTCAATATTTTTTATATTTTCCATATATGATGAAAATAAAAGTTGCAAGTCGATACACAAACTTTTTCTTAACAGAACTGTTACCTATTCGAAAAGGACTCTGCAGCTTCTGGAATTTTTCCCTTATGAACTCTTCCGGGGTTACTACCTTAATAGTATCAACATCTTCGCCATACGAATCTCCGAAAATATAATGTTTGAGTCTTTGAACATTTACCACTTGTGTAGTGTTATCTATAAGGGAAGCAATTTTAATTGCACCCGAACGATACACCTCTTCAATAACATAAGGTCCTTCCCATCGTGAGAGTATTTTTCCTGCAAAAAACCTGAGACGAGACCTATACAATAGAACTTTCTCACCAACATGAAACTTTTTTTTAAGAATTATCCTATCATGCCATTGTTTAACTTTCTCCTTAAAGATCCTAGAATTTTCATAAGCTTCACATCTCCATTCATATAAAGAACTCAAAACAAGCATTCTTTTCTTACCAGCAAGTTTAAAATCTTTATTAAGTTCTTTCACTACCCAATAAGCTTTGTGTTCTAATTGTAAGGGCAAGTGAAAATATTTTCCATAAACCATTTTAAGGATACATACCCATAGGGCTTTTATAAGCAATTCTATAAGCCCATAAAGCATCATTCAACTTATCAGACCAATTTTTTCTAGATTTATTAACAGTCTTTTGCAAGATAGATTTAATTTCTCTATTTGATAATTCTACCTGCCCACTGGTTTGGGGATGATAAGCTGAAGCAATTCTATGATTAACATCATATTTAGCAAGGGTTTTTCTAAAACCACCATGAATAAAGTGAGAACCTCCATCAGTCATAAGATATCTAGGCACACCAAACCTAGGGAAAATAACATCTTTAAGCATTTTTAATGAGGTTTCACCAGCTGCACTTTTGTAGGTATAGCTTCTACCCATTTAGTAACATAATCAACAACAAGAAGAATATGAGTATAACCATTAGAAGGAGGAAATGGACGCATAAAGTCAAATCCCCAACAATCAAAAGGTTCAATAACAAGAGAACAATTCATAGTCATTTCATTACGTCTAGAAATATTACCAACTCTTTGACATTCATCACAAGATAAAACAAATTTACGTGCATCTTTAAAGAGATTAGGTAAATATAAACCTGATTGTAGAACCTTTTGTGCGGTTCTATCTCCAGCGTGATGTCCTCCATAAGCACTTCCATGGCATTTTCTCAGTATTTCACGTTGTTCATATTCTGGAACACATCTTCGCATAATACCATATACGCCTTCTTTATATAAATGTGGGTCATCCCAAAAATAATGCCTCAAATCATAAAAGAATTTTCTTCTTTGTAGAGCTGTAAATGTTGGAGGAAAATACTTGGAAACAATAAAGTTAGCATAATATTCATACCATGGACTATCTCCTGAGCTTACTTTTATTGCAGCTAGTTGTTCGTATGGAAAACTATCATTAACAGGAATAGGGTCATAAGAATGTTTTCCAATCCAGACAAATTATCAGCAACATGGTTTTCAACACCCCTTCTATCCACAATATGCAAATCAAACTCTTGTAAAAGTAGCACCCATCTAATAAGCCTAGGCTTAGAATCTCTCTTTTTCTATAAGGTATCTAATAGCAGCATGATCATTATGAATAGTGACTTTTGAATCAACAATATAAGGTATAAATTTATCACATGCAAAAACTACAGCTAAGAACTCTTATTTAATGGTAGCATAATTCTTTTGAGAAGCATCAAGAGTCTTACTAGCGTAATGAATAACACCAAATTTCATATCTACTCGTTGTCCAATACCAACACCTGCAGAAAAATCACTAGCATCACACATAATTTCAAAAGGCAAATTCCAATCAGGTGGTTGAACAATAGGAGCAGTAGTTAAAGCCTTCTTTAAAGTTTCAAAAGATTCCTTGCAATCATCATCAAAAACAAAAGGTACGACTTTTTGAAGAAGATTCGCAAAAGGCTTTGATATTTAGAGAAATCTTTAATAAACCTCCTATAGAAACCATCATGACTAAGAACACTACGAATACCTTTACATCCCTGGGAAAGGGCATTTTATCTATTGCTTCCACTTTAGCTCTGTCAACTTCAATACCTCTTTCAGAAATTTTATGTCCAAGAACAATTCCTTCATTAACCATAAAGTGGAATTTCTCCCAATTAAGAACAGATTAGTTCCCTCACATTTGTGCAAAACTTTATCAAGATTGTGCAAACAGTTATCAAAAGAAGTTCTATAGACGGGGAAATCGTCCATGAATACTTCCACAATTTGTTCACAAAAGCCATGAAAAATAGCATACATGCATCTTTTAAACGTAGCAGGAGCATTACACAAACCAAAAGGCATACGTCTATCAGCATAAGTTCCATAAGGATAAGTAAAGGTTGTTTTCTCTTGATCTTTTTCCCTAACAGGAATTTGGGAAAAACTAGAATAACCATCAAGAAAGCAAAAATGAGTTTTCTTAGACAACCTTTCTAGCAATTGATCAATAAAGGGTAAAGGATAATGATCTTTCTTATTAACTTTTCTAAAATCAAAGCACATTCTATATCCAACTACTACTCTTTGAGGAATAAGCTCAATATTTTCATTAGGCACAACATTCATCCCACCTTTCTTAGGGACGCAATGAACATGGCTTACACATCTACTATCAGCAATAGGATAAATAATACCAACATCAAGGAGTTTTAATACCTCATTTCTTACCACTTACTTCATCTTAGGAATTAAACGGCGTTGATGTTCAACTAATGGCTTTGCATCGGATTCATTATTAATAACATGCTGACATATAGTGGGGGAAATCCCTTTCAAATCGTCAAGAGTATATCCAATAGCTCCTCGGTGTTTCTTCAATATCCCCAATAATCTTTCCTCTTCTTCACCTGAAATTTTAGAACTAATAATAACATGATATATTTTCTTCTCATCAATATAAGCGTATTTAAGATCATCAGGTAAAGGTTTTTAATCGAAAACAGGATCCTCCTGGGGTGGTAATGTGGTACGCAAATCTTCCATAGATAAATTATGTCTCAGCATCACTAGTTGACGAATAAGAATATCGTCAATATCATTTCTCTCTTCCATAAAAACCTCACTTTCATGGTCCTACATGTATTGTTGCAAAGCATTGTTAGGAGCAAGAGCAATAGAAGCAAGTTATTCAACTCTAAAATTTTCATTAGGCAATTCAGTTTCATAAGGAGCTCTAGCAAATTTGGAGAAATTAAACTCATAAGATTTTCCATCAAATTTAGCCAATATTTTCTCCTTACTACAATCTATAACAGCGCCACAAGTGTTCAATAAAGGTCTACAAAAAATAATAGTACAGGTTTTACTAGCAGCTTTACCCAGTACTAGAAAATTAGTAGGATATTTAGTTTTACCACATAAAAGTTCCACATCTCTAATAATACCAATCGTAAAAACAGTTTCTCTATTAGCAAGCTGAAAGGAATAACACTAGAACTTGCACCAATATCACAAAGATCATAATAGAAATGATCACCAATCTTAACAGAGAGAACATGAACACTAGTTTTCTTAGGTCTATTGGGATGTGAAACAATATTAGAAGCATCCTCACAGAAAACAATGTGTCCATCTTCCACCTTTTCAGAAACAAGATCTTTAACCATAACCACTGTTGGTTCTATAATTATTTGTTCATAAGGTTCAATAGGTTTCTTTATACTCTTGTTAACCACACTAGCTACCATAGAATGTTCCTTTACCTTAGCAGGGAAAGGCATTTTCTCAATATAAAGTTCAGGCACAGCAGGATTAACAGTATTCACTTCTATGTTTCTAGCAAGAACACAATTAACATTATATTTATAAGGTGCATGATACTTGTTCAACTACTTTTTAGGAATATCAAGATAGGAAGCAAAGGCTTTAAGACAGTTTGCAAAAAAATGAGAATCAAAACCACAAACATCACTAACATTATATAAATCATCAGTTCCCATAAAAGCTTTAATGCATCCATAATCATAATTTATACCTGACTTTCTACCTTTGTCATTCCCCCATCCTTCAGTATTTTCTTGAATACGGTCAACAAGGTCCCATTTAGCTTCTTCCTTAATACGTGTGAATGATCCAGAACAAGAAGCATCCAATAAATCCTTATCATGAAGAGAAAGCCTTGCATAGAAATTATTGATAACAATATTACTCGGGAGCTCATGAATGGGACATTTAATCATTAATAACTTCATTCTCCCTCAAGCTTGGGCAATACTATCTCCATCATGAGGCTAGAAATTATATATTTGATTTCAATCCTTATGAATCTCACTGGGAGGGTAGAATTTAAAATAAAAGAGAGGTACAATTTCCTCCCATCCAATAGATTGACCATTCTTCAGCATTCTAAACCATTCCGCAGCTTTGCCCTTCAGTGACAGAGAGAATAATTTCATTTTAACTTGATTCATTGTAATACCTATACACCTAAATAACTCGCATAATTCATGTAAAAAGAGCAAATGATCACCGGGATGGACAGTTCCATCTCCACAATAGCAGTTATCCATAACACGTCCAACAATTTTCATAGGTATTTTATAAGGATCTAATTCAGCAGATAACGGGTCATATACTATCCTTGAAGTAATAGTGGTACCCTTAAATAAAGAACCATATGAACTATCCATAGTAAAATAAAACAGCAGACAGAAATAAAAACAGCACTCACAGTAAAAGTTTCTCCTACCAATTCCACTTACCAATAGCGCTTCACTCCCCGGCAACGGCGCCAGAAAATAGTCTTGATGACCCACAAGTATAGGGGTTGTATCGTAGTACTTTTGATAAATAAGAGTGTCGAACCCAACGAGGAGCAGAAGGTGTTGAAAAGCAGTTTGGATAGAGAATTCACTGTAAACACTAGCAAACAAGGTTTTTGGTTGTTTTTGATATAGCAGATAAATAAATTGCGAGTAAGTAAAAGACAGTAAATATAATTGCAGAGAGTGTCCCAATCCTTTTTAGAGCAAAGGACAAGCCAGTTGTTTTACTAATGATTACCAAACGTTCCCGAAGACATATGGGAACTTCGTCAAGTGCTTTCCTTTCATACAGTCGATTAATATTTAATGTTTTGATAGGTGTTGTGTTGGTGCACCTATGCTAAAGCACCACCCAACTAGGACTAATACATACTTGTGATTAAACCCCCTGGAAGCATCCGCAAATACAAGTAGTAATTAAGATAAATCTAACCACATCCTTAAACTCTGGGATCCTACACTCCCTCGTGCATCGGTTTCCTAACGGGGGTTTAGGTTTCTGTCACTCCGACAACCCCACAATTAGTAGCTAAATACACAATGCATTCTCCTAAGCCCATAAAGGTGAAGTGTCATGTAGTCGTCGTTCACATGACACCACTAGAAGAATAACACCACAACTTAAATATCAAACCATAAAGATATTACTTCAACATAACTCCACTACTAACATCTTCACTTCTCCCATGTCCTCAAGAACTAAACGAACTACTCACAAGATATCATATGGATCATAATCAGAGGTAATATAATTATGAATAACAATCTGGTCATAAAGTGCAAACACCGATAAATCTCGTAGGCATCAACTACTAACAAGTAATTGATGCGTCTCCGACGTATCTATAATTTCTGATGTTCCATGTTGATATTATGCCAATTGCTACATGTTTTCTCCCTTCTTTATATCATTTTTACACGTTTTCTGGGACTATCCTATTAACAAGATGCTAAGTGCCAGTTCGTTTATTTTCAGCTGTTTTTTATTTCAGAAAACTTGTTCTGGAAATATTCTCGGAATTTGAGCCAACGAATCCCGAAGTTCCTATTTTCCCCGGAAGCATCCAGAAGTCCAAAGAGGAGTTGAAGACGGGCACCAGGGGGCCCTCACCATAGCCAGGCGCGGCCCCCCTTGGCCGTGCTTGGGGGTGGTGAGGCCACCCTAGTAGCCCACTGGCGTTGCTCTTCCGCCTATTTAAGGCCTTCCTCCCAAAAACCCTAACCTAATCGGTGAAATTCCACGAAACCTTCCGCAGCTGCCGTCATCGTCAATCCAAGTTTCGGGGGGACAGATCTCTGTTCTGGCACCCTGCCAGGACGGGGAAGTGCCCCCGGAAGCCATCTCCATTGACTCCACCGCCATCTCCATCGTTGTTGCTTTCTCGTATGATGAGGAGGGAGTAGTTCTCCCCCCGAGGCTAAGGGCTCTACAGGTAGCTATGTGGTTCATCTCTCTCTCCCATGGTGTGATCTATATGTGATGGTGAGCTTTGCAATCTAGTTGAATAAGTAGATGTTACTCTTCATCTATTGTGCTACTCAAGTGTTTTATTAATATGAACTTTGGAGTCACCTTGTCTCGCGGTGTGAAGGTGACAGTGTGCACATCGTGTGTCTCCTCTATGAATTGTGGTGTTTGTCTAGTACCCTCTAGGGCGCTCAAGTTGACAGTGTGGGGCTAACTAGACATGGGAATGCTTACTTTAAGGAATGCCTTTTGCAGCCCTACGCAATGATTAGTGTTCGTTATCCAACCGGAGAGGGTTAAGAGTAGCATAGTGAAGAGAAGATATTTAGCTATTCAATTATTTGATAATTGTTGAGAGTGCCCACTAGTGTAAGTAGGATCCCTAGGCCTTGTTTCGCATTGAAACTCTTTTTTCCGCCTATTCTGCTACATGTTTGCTTGCTTTCATATTTATTTCAGATTGCTATTATTACTTATAACCATCCATATTACTCGCATTTCACTATCTCTTCGCCGAACTAGTGCACCCTATATACCTGACAAGTATATTGGGTGTGTTGGGGACACAAGAGACTTCTTGTATTTTAATTGCAGGGTTGCTTGAGAGGGATATCTTTGACCTCTACCTCCCTCAGTTCGATAAACCTTGGGTGATCCACTTAAGGGAAACTTTCTGTTATTCTACAAACCTCTGCACTTGGAGGCCCAAAACTGTCTACAAGAACAGAAACGTGCGTAGACATCAAACTATTTTATGGCGCCGTTGCCGGGGAGGTAAGGTAAATGGTACTCACATCCTCGGCCTCGGGTGTGAGTGCTCGGAGTTATTTCTTTTAGATTCTGCAATTTTATCTTTTTGTTTCTTTTTTTCACTAGTTAGGCTTATGTTACTCGCTTCTTGTTTTTATATTTACTAGTAGTCTTAATGGAAAACAACAAAAATATGATAGAACTTTATAATATTCGTCTTGAATTAGGACATGATGCTTTTGAAGAGAAAATTAAAAAACCTATGGAAGTTTGTTTGCATAATAGTGATAGCAATGTTATTAGCATTAATTCTTTTCACCCAATCATTCCTAATGCTAGGGAAAAGTCTAAGCTTGGGGAAGCTAGTTCTTACGATCTTTTTAGTTTTCCGGCTTTAGAGGAGAAAATTTTCTCTGGTGATACTTTATCTCCCATATGTGTTAACCCTAATGATGCTTGTGATATTTTAAATCCTCCTACTAAAAGCATTCCTTTTAAAATACCCAAGAAAATTGTTGAACTTGTCATGGATAACCGTTATTTTGGAGACGGAACTGTCCATCCTAGTGATCATTTACACTTTATGCATGAATTATGCGAGTTATTCAAGTGTGCAGGTATCTCAAAGGACCAAGTTAAGAGGAGGCTATTATCTTTGTCACTTAAGGACAAAGCAAGGGAGTGGTATGAACTACTAGATGATCCTCATCATTTGGAGTGGAAGGAACTTGAATCTCTCTTTTACTCTAAATTTTATCCTTCTCATGAACTATATTTAGATAGGAATTACATTTATAATTTTTGGCCTCATGATGGAGAAAGCATTGCCCAAGCTTGGGGAAGACTGAAAACATTAATACTCAAATTCCTAACTATGAGCTACCTGGGGAAATAATTGTCACTAATTTCTATGCAAGGCTTTCGGGACATTGGAAGGATTATCTAGATGTCTATTCAGAGGGTTCTTTTTATAGTAAGAAGGTTGAAGCTAAGTGGCATCTTCTTGAGAGAATTCGAATCAATAGTGAGGATTGGAATAACAACAAAGGTAAAGAATCGGGTATAAACTATGAGTATGATTGCATTAAGACTTTTGCTGAAACTGCTGATTGTCATGAGCTTAATGCTAAATATGGTCCTCATCCTCAAATAGTTGTCGGTTGGTATAGATCATTTGCTTCTTATATTAATCTTCCTAAAAATGGGGACATATATCATGAACCTTTTAAAGACACTTGCATGAAAAATGAAATTGTTATTGATGATTGCAATAAACATGCTCAAACTTCTGAAAGTACTATTTCTTATAAGCATGTTAATTTTTGTGGAGCACTTAGACCTTGTGAAAAGAATCAAATCTAAGAAGAATATTGTATCCATCATAGGAATGAAAAAACTAGAATGTGGGATAGGGCTCTAAATGATCTTGGTGAAAAAGTTTGTGCCCTCTATCCTTTTATTTGTGAACTTTGCTGTAAAGTGGGTCATTTTAATTTTCAATGCTCAAGCCATGATAGTAGCCTTTCGAATCCTATGAGTACTGCAAGTTTGTATTGTGATTACATGATCACCCCTAATGAGCATGATGTACTTACATTATTTTTGGGGTGTGAAGAGTTATTAAAAAAAACTTCTTTGATTGATATGAGTGCTTTTGATATGAATAGTGTCTTGCATGAATGCCATCTTTATTGTGTTGAAAATTTTCATGCAAATACTTACATACAAAATATTCTAAAAGAGGACACTTTACCAAAATATGACAGGACTAATATGAGTTTTGTTCTTATTAATGAGGAGGAGGAATCCTCTAAAGTTCTTTCTAGTGTTTCTGACAGTAAACCAGGGTATGTGGAGAAACTTCCTTTTAAGCCTCTCCCTCCTAAAGAGGGGGAAAAGAAGACGAAAAAGAGGAGTAAAAGGAGAGAGGTAACGGTATCTCTCCCTAAGAATGTTTCTCATGTTACAGCTTTTGCTAATGGGTCTGAACTCGATGATTTTACTATGCCTGTTATTTATGAAAGTGATCGTGATTGGGAGAAACACACTACTTTTGATATTGAAAATTTGTTTGGTACCAATTCTAAAATCGATGATATTAATAATTGTTGTACTATTAGTACTATCCATGCTCCTTCCAATGATAATATAGAAAGCTCTAAACTTGTGGATGATGTGTTTGAAAATCCCTTTGCTATTAATGATTATATGCTTGATACATCTCCTCTTGGTAAAAATGATGATATGTTTACAAATGAACACCTTTTGGAAGAAAACTATTTTATTGCTTGTAATGATACTATGCCTCCAATATATGATGATTGCAATGATGAATATGACATTTTTATTCCACCTACTATTGAGGAGAAAATTAATTATGATTTCAATATGCCTCCAGTCTTTCATAATTATTATAAAGAAAGTTATAACATAGGCTATAATTACAATCATCCTCATGAAACTTGCCATTATTATTGTGGGATTACCCAAAACCATCTCTTTAATATGCAACTTGTCTATCATGTTCGAGTTCTTTATGATAATCCTACTCCCATTGTTATTAATAAGAATGACTATACTTACGTGGAGAGTATTAATTCTTTTATGCATGTGGCTCATGATAAGAATGTTTTATGTGCTAGGTATAATGTTAATTTTATTCATGATGCTAATGAAGGCTATTATGAGAGAGGGAAACATGGTTTTATGCATCTCAACAATATAATGTTTCCCCTCTTTATGTTGAAATTTTTGAAGTTTCACTTATTTTGTCTTCCTATGCTAGTCACTTTGTGCTTCGTAGACTTGTTTTTCTACAAGATTATTTTTCATAGGAAGTGGGTTAGACTTAAATTTGTTTTATATTTGCTTCTTGATGCTCTCTTATTGTGCTTCAACTATTATTCTTATGTGAGCATCTTTTAAAAATCATTGTGCCTAGCTGAAAGCCATTAAAAGAAAAGCGCTTCCGGGAGACAACCCGTTTTATTTCTCCGGTTTCAACCCGTTTTCCGTTGTTAATTTTTGTTTTATTTGCACCTGGGTGTTGTATATTTCCTTAGCAACCCCGATGTATCTTTTCTTTTGTGTCTTTGTTGAGCCAAGTAAAGCCTCTAGTGGAAAGTTGAGACTATATTTCGGATTTCTGCGCAGGAAACAGATTTCTGCTGTCCACTGTTAAAATCGTATAAAATCATAGAAACTTCAAAATGACCTGAGTGTTTTGTGCGTCATACTAGGATATATACACAAATTTTCTTAGTTGTCCACTTTTTGATTTGAGCGACAAGAGGATTTTCGGAAAAAATCATCTTTGCCTTCTGTTCTATTTTTGACAGATTTCTGCTAATAATTGCATTTGCCTCTTAATCTCTTTCTTTTGGTGTTCTTTTGTGAAGAAGAGTTTTAAAAGAAGTTGTGACAGTATCTAATGTGTTTATGAGTGTTAGTCTTGTGTTGAAACTGAACCATGTGAATTTATTATTTCGATTTGCACTAACGTTGCAAATGAAGATTGTGAGAAGTTTCGTGTGAAGGAAGTTTTCAAGGGTCAAGAGAAGAGGATGATATGATGTGATTAAGAAGAGTGAAAAGTCTAAGCTTGGGGATTCCCTGGTGGTACATCCCAGCAAATTCCAAGAAGACTCAAGTATCTAAGCTTGGGGATGCCCAAGGCATCCCCTTCTTCATCAACAATTTATCAGGTCACTTCTAGTGAAACTATATTTTTATTCAGTCACATCTTATGTGCTTTACTTGGAGCGTCTTTTGTTTTTTTTTTCAGTTTGTTTGGTTTTCTTTGCTGTAATAAATAGTTGGATCCTAGCATATTTGTTTGGGAGAGAGACACACTCCGTTCGTTAGAATGCTCTTGTGCTTCACTTATATTTGTTGAGTATTCATGCTTAGATATTTTAGTGCTTCCAGCTCTTATTTTGCATGCATCCTTTGTTCAGAGCTATTAGCTTTTGTAATTAGGTGGTTCTCATATGCTTGTTTCTTGGAAATAGGAATGTTATTGTGATAGTTGGTATAGTGGAAAAGATTGCATGGTCTTGTAGATCACTAAACTGCTTCACTTGAATCATTGCTGGTGTTTTGAGATATTAATTTTCTTAATGGATAAACGGGAAGGAATAGTAAGTAGAAACTTTTAATGGTTGGTCTAACAAACTTGAAGCTGTGCCACACTTAAATTACCAGCTGATAGAAACAATGGTATGTGATCGCTAAGAGTGGTACATTTCCGATCGGCCTTTTGTTACTCGCTACGGTCGGGCTAGCTAACAGTGACTTGTCACTGCCACGTGCCCTCTTGGAGTGATTTGCATTGTGCCTTGTAAGATGATTTGCTTGCTGTAATCTTTTAACTCATGAGTCTATGTTGAGGTTCCTGGCACTTCCACCATCCATATTTGCTAGCCTCTTTGGTACTGTGCATTGCCCTTTCTCACATTGAGAGTTGGTGCAAACTTCGCCAGTGCATCCAAATCCCGTGGGAGGACTTTGTTCTCCTACGCATAAGACCATATATTCTTCCTCAAAACAGCCACCGTACCTACCTATCATGGCATTTCCATAGCCATTCTGAGATATATTGCTGGACAACATCCACCTCCATTATGTTACTTGATGATGAGCTTCATGGTTATTTATGCACACTGCTACACTGGCAGGAGCATGCAGTTAGAGACATCAGAGATATTTATTTATGAGTTATGAGTACTAAAAGTGTGGTGATTCATTGTAATATAGGATGCTGCCCCTACCGGTGAGGATATATAAAAAAATGAAAAATCCCAATAAAAAGGGCCAAAGAGAGAATAAAGAGAGAGGGGGCGCATAACTATCCTTTATATACCACACTTGTGCTTCATGTTTAGCACCAATACTTCAGTTTGGAGAAAGTTTTCATATTATCATTCATTCATAACTATGTGGGGAACTTTACATCATAGAACCTGGCTTGTATATTCCAATGATGAGCCTCCTCAAATGAGCTCTACGTCTTCGTGAGCAATCAAGTTGGATGCACCCCTACTAGTTCCATTGGAGAGCTTTCATACACTTATAGCTTTATGTGCATCCGTTGTGTGGCAATCCCTACTCCTTGCATAGCTTCGGTTGTAAGACTTTCTCTTGTCTAGTGACCACTTTCAGCTTTGTGAGCCTTTCTTCCATTGACCTTCCAAACTCCCCATAATGTTCTCTTTGCCATAACATCCCGGTGCCAGGGACCAACGCAGAACACTTGCTTGTTTTTAGTGCGCAAATAGTTTAAGATTCAAGCATTGCATCGTGTGGAAAGCTTGACTTGATCCTAACAGGGGTTGTGAAGATCGTTTGACGTGCATGATATTGTTGTTCTTGAAAGCTTAAATCATTTCTAATAAACTTTGCACGGTTGATAGTCTTTTAGTATTGATTCATTAAAAGTTTTGCTTCTTTCTTCTTATTTGTTTATGCATTACTTGTTGATATCAAATATAGATCACAGTTTTAGTTCATTTGATCCTAGTTTACATGCTCTACTTTACATATTCTGATCAAGATTGTGTGGTAGCATGTCACCGCAGAAATTATTTTGTTTTATCGTTTACCTACTCGAGGACGAGTAGGAACTAAGCTTGGGGATGCTTGATACGTCTCCAACGTATCTATAATTTTTGATGTTCCATGTTGATATTATGCTAATTGCTACTCCCTCCGTATCAAAATATAAGATGTTTTAGCATTTTGTAGGTATAATGTATCTATACATGTTTTAGTGTGTAGATTCATATGCATCTTACACTAAAACATGTCTAGGTACATATTGTCTAGGAAATGCTAAAACATCTTATATTTCGATACGGAGGGAGTACATGTTTTCTCCCTTCTTTATAGCATTTTACACATTTTCTAGGACTAACCTATTAACAAGATGCCAAGTGCTAGTTCCCTGTTTTCTGCTGTTTTTTATTTCAGAAAAGTTGTTCTGGAAATATTCTCGGAATTGGACCCCATGAATCCCGAAGTTCCTATTTTCCCCGGAAGCATCCAGAAGTCCGAAGAGGAGTCGAAGACGGGCACCAGGGGGGCCTCACCATAGCCAGGCGCAGCCCCCCCTTGGCCGCGCCTGGGGGTGGTGAGGCCACCCTGGTGGCCCAAAGGCATTGATCTTCCGCCTATTTAAGGACTTCCTCCCGAAGACCCTAACCTAATCGGTGAAATTCACGAAACCTTCCTCAGCCGCCGTCATCGTCAACCCAAGTTTCGGGGGATAGATCTCTGTTCTGGCACCCTGCCGGGATAGGGAAGTGCCCCCGGAAGCCATCTCCATCGACTCCACCTCCATCTCCATCGTCGTTGCTGTCTCCTATGATGAGGAGGGAATAGTTCTCCCCCGAGGCTGAGGACTCTACCGGTAGCTATGTGGTTCATCTCTCTCTCCCATGGTGTGATCTATATGTGATTGTGAGCTTTGTAATCTAGTTTAATAAGTAGATGTTACTCTTCATCTATTGTGCTACTCAGGTGATTTATTAATATGAACTTTGGAGTCACCTTGTCCTGTAGTGTGAAGGTGACAATGTGCACATCGTGTGTGTCTCCTATATGAATTGTGGTGTTTCTCTAGTACCTTCTAGGGCGCTCAAGTTGACAGTGTGGGGCTAACTAGACATGGGAATGCTTACTTTAAGGAATGCTTTTTGCAGCCCTACGCAATGATTAGTGTTCGTTATCCAACCGGAGAGGGTTAAGAGTAGCATAGTGAAGAGAAGATATTTAGTTATTCAATTATGTGATCATTGTTGAGAGTGTCCACTAGTGAAAGTAGCATCCCTAGGCCTTGTTTCCAAGCATTAAAACACCGTTTTCCGCCTGTTCTGGTACATGTTTGCTTGCTGCCATATTTATTTCAGATTGCTATTATTACTTATAACCATCCATATTACTCACATTTCACTATCTCTTTGCCGAACTAGTGCACCTATATACCTGACAAGTATATTGGGTGTGTTGGGGACACAAGAGACTTCGTGTATCTTAATTGCAGGGTTGCTTGAGAGGGATATCTTTGACCTCTACCTCCCTGAGTTCGATAAACCTTGGGTGATCCACTTAAGGGAAACTTGCTGCAGTTCTACAAACCTCTGCACTTGGAGGCCCAACACTGTCTACAAGAATAGAAGTGTGCGTAGACATCAGTAATCCACACCGGGAGAGAGATCTAGTGGAAAACTATGATAAAGAACCCTAATTCTTACAGCGGAATGAAGGTGGACGGTGAGGGTGATGTTGTTGGTGATGAGGATGATGACGATGATGATCTCGATGATGCTCGGAGCGATGGAGGTGACGATGGCGATGATTTCCCCTCTCCGGGGAGGAATTTCCCTAGCAGATTTCTCCTTGCGAGAGAGCTTTTCTCTCTCTCTTGTTTTACGCCCGAGGAGGCGGAGGAATATTTCCTCGATGATGTTCTGGGGCTTAAGGGTCCCTAGGGGTCAAGTACGCGAAAGGACGCGGCCAGAGGTGGGTCAGGGTGGCCACACCACCCCCAGGCGCACCGCCTGGTGGTGTGGGCCCCTCGTGGCCCCCCCTCCGGGTCTCCTCGTGGCTGAATTCCTCCTCTGGACTTCTAAGACTTCTCGGATACCCCCTTTTTCTTCTGATATTCTTAAATAGGGTATCTTGACGGTGCTTTTTCCATCAGATTTCTGGTCCCGGTGTTTATTCTCCAATAATTATTAAACATGCAAAATAAGACAAAATAACATAAGTAATGCATCATAATATGAAATATATCGATGAATAACAGAAAATAACAATATAAAATAGTGATACAAAATGTACGGATCACTCTCCAAGAGATATAGCAATGAAACAAGAGAGTACTAATACTACTCTACTATAACTAACAACTGTAAATAAGAGATGTGTGAAAAACGGGAGCTAAAAGGATTCGCGGCAGGTAGAAGAAAAACTAAGAATACGAGCATGGAAGAAAACGAGTATTCATATGAAAAATCGGAGCGTGTCTCTCTTCCACACAAGAATGCTGGGTTCCAACTATGTTTATTGCAGCAAGGAAAACAGAAGAAAACAAAACAAAAACAAATAGACGCTCCAAGTAAAGTGCATATGATGTGACTGAATAAAAATATAGTTTCACTAGAAGTGACCTCATAAGTTGCTAATGAAGAAGGGGATGCCTTGGGCATCCCCAAGATTTGATGCTTGAGTCTTCTTAGAATTTGCTGGGATGACCCACGGGGTAATCCCCAAGCTTTGTCTTTTCACTCTTCTTGATCACATTATATCATCCTTTTCTCTTGACCCGTGAAAACTTCCTTCGCACCAAACTCAACGCAATTCTCATTAGAGGGTTAATGCACAAACAAAAATTCACATGTTCTCCTTAGACACAAGCATTATTAATACTTTTTAAACATTAGCTACAGCCACTAATGTTTTCTGGAGCAAAGAAATCCACTCAACATAGTAAAAGAGAGAATGCAAGTAAAAAGGCTGAATTTGTCGAAACAAGAATAGTCTGTAAAGACGAATTTTTTTGGGGGCACTTACGTTGCTCAAATCGAAAAACTTAAAACTAGAAAAGTTTCAGAAATAGCTGAGGAATAAGCACAAAAGTTTTCATGCCATTTCGATCTTTCTGTGATTTTATACGATTTTAACAGTGGAAGGTTGATACGTCTCAAAGGTATCTATAATTTTCGAAGCTCCATGCTTGTTTACTATCCAATACTTTTATGTTTTGACATGTTTCCTTCGTTTTACGGACGTTTTCATGGACTAACCTATTGAAAATATGCCACGGTGCCAGTTCCTGTTTTCTGTTGTTTTTTGTTTCACAAAAGTTCTTCTCGGAATTGGACGAAACAAAGGCCAAAGACCTTAGAAGTCTGTCACGTACATGGAGTCCGGAGGAGATCCGGAGGGGTTACCTGGAGCCACCACACCCTCGGTGGGCGCGGGTCCCCCTGGCCTTGCCTGCAGGTGATGTGGTCCCCTCGGGCACCCACCGCCATCGCCCTTTTGCCTATATAATCCCCCTGATGCATAAACCATAAAATATCGGCCCCCTTCCATGAAAAGTTCTGTAGCTCCGCCGCCGCCACCGACAAGTTTCGGGGGACAGAAATCTTTGTTCTGGCACCCTGCCGGGACGGGGAAGTGCCCCTGGAGCCATCTCCATCGACTCCACCGCCATCTTCATCGTCGTTGTTGTCTCCTATGATGAGGAGGGAGTAGTTCCCCCGTGGCCGAGGGCTGTAGCGACAGCTATGTGTTTCATCTCTCTCTCTCCCATGGTGTGATCTTTATGTGATCATGAGCTTTGTAACCTAGTTGAATAAGTACATGTAATCTTCATCTATTATGCTACTCAAGTGGTTCTGTTATGATATCTCCGTAGACACTTTGGTCATGGTTTAAAGGTGATAGTGTGTGCACGGTGTGGTTTAGCATGATATTTATATTTTGTGTTGGATGACCCTATGAAATTGTGGTGTTTGTCTGGAACCATCTAGGTCTCACGGTGATAGCGTGGGGGTTACCTAGATGGGTAAATGCAAACTCTAAGGAGTTTTGTTTGCATCCCTACGCGATGATTAGTGTTTGTTATCCGACCAGAGATTGGTTCGGAGTAGCGTAGTGAAGAGAGATATTTATGCATTCAATTATGTTATTATTATTGAGAGTGTTCGCTAGTGAAAGTATGATCCCTATGACTTGTTTCTAAGCATTGAAACACTATTTTCAACCAGTTATGCTACATGTTTGCTTTCTTACATTAGTATTTCAGATTGCAATTACTACTTATATTCATCCATATTACTTGTATTTCACTATCTCTTCGCCGAACTAGTGCACCTATACAACTGACAATTGTATTAGGTGTGCTGGGGACATAAGAGACTTCTTGTATCGTAATTGCAGGGTTGCTTGAGAGGGATACCTTTGACCTCTTGCTCCCTGAGTACCCTAACCACTCTCCGGTTGGATAACAAACACCAATCAACCGCGTAGGGCTATAAAAGCACTCCTTAGAGTTTGCATTTCCCCATCCAGGTAACCCCACGTTATCACCATGAGACCTAGATGGTTCCAGACAAACACCACAATTTCATAGGGTCATCCAACACAAAATATATATATCATGCTAAACCACACGGTGCACACACTGTCACCTTTACACCGTGATCAAAGTGTCTACGGAGATCTCGTAACAAAACCACTTGAGTAGCATAACAGATGAAGAGTAACATCTACTTATTCAACCAGATTACAAAGCTCATGATCACATAAAGATCACACCATGGGAGAGAGAGATGAAACACATTGCTAACGGTAGAGCCCTCAGCCCCGAGGGAGAACTACTCCCTCCTCATCATGGGAGACAACAATGGCGATGAAGATGGCGGTGGAGACAATGGAAATGGCTCCGGAGGCACTTCCCCGTCTCGGAAAGGTGCCGGAACAGAGATTTTTGTCCCCCTAAACTTGTTGGCGGTGCAGGAGGAGCTACGGAACTTTTCGTGGAAATGGGTTGGATGATTTAGGGTTTATGCCTCGGGGGGAATAAATAGGAAAAAGGCGATGTCGGTGGGCGCCTGAAGGGCCCACGCCATGTGGTGGCGCGGCCAGGGGGACCCGTGCCACCCTATGGTGTGGTGGCTCTATGGCACCCCTCCGGGTCTCCTCTGTACTCCGTGTACGTGACATACTTCTAAGTTACTGACATTTTGTTTCGTCCAATTCCGAGAATATTTCCAAAACAACTTTTCTGAAACCAAAAACAACAGAAAATAAGAACTGGCTCTGTGGCATCTTGTCAATAGGTTAGTCCATGAAAACGTCCGTAAAACAAAGGAAAACATGTGAAAACATAAAGGTATTGGATACAAAACAAGCATGGAGCATCAAAAATCATAGATACGTTTGAGACATATCAGTGAGCTGCCTCACATGATCGAGACCACCCTTATGTAATTGTTCATGTTGTGTTTGCTCGAATCCGATGAACCTCAGATTATGATTATTTTGTTCATGTCAATCTGAGATGCTTCGCTTATATATGTGGAGAGTTCTAATATTGTCTTGCAATGCTCTCCGGTGTTTATGATTATGTTGGCCACGTAGTTGTTTTCACCTCCAAAAGAGGGTGTATATGCTTGATGGTATGTCCATGCCTCCCTTACATATGTGCTCGAGTGACAGATACCTGACGGATGGGGATGTGATGTTGCTACTATGGAGAAAACATCGGTGCTCTTGACTACAGACGAGAATCACTGCTTACTTTACGTATTGTCCTTAATGTATTCGTCTGTTTCACACAACGCTATCACCTCCTTGCTGCAACTTAATGCGAGAGAGATTTGCTAGATAGCTTTCTTGAGGTGGAGTTTTATATATGGATGCATGCCGAATACAGTTCCATATGTCTTGACGTAATGACTACAATGTTAGAACCCGTGAACTATATCTCGTCATAATAGTATTTTTATATGTTCATGATTATCAATTTCCCAACTGTAATTTGTTCACACAGCATGTTTTTTTTCTTTGGAGAGACACCACTAGTGAATCTAATGCCCCCGGTTCTATTTTCTACATATTTGAAACCATCTTTTAAACACTTTTCATCATTGATTCCTCGCTGCTCCATTTTTACGTTTATTGTATTCCAAGACTCTATACGTTTAATTCTTCTGTTTTCAGTAAGACCGGAAGATTGACAACCTTCCAGAAAGTTGGGGCAAGAGAGAGTTTGTGCTTGTGTGTAGGTTCCACGCTTGGTCAATATCAATAAACGGCGCCGTTGATACAAGTAACCTTTTTCAAGACTACGAAGTCTACTGGTTCGATAAACTCTGGTTCCACAATGGGTGGAAATTTACACTAGACTACATCATACCTTCCGGTTGGGGTCTCCCAACGAGCGTGTGATCACGTCAGCATCACTCCCCAGGATTAAACAGAAGGAGACGGGTTTGCCTTCCTCTAAGGCTCTTCACTCGATTTTCCTTGGTTACTACGTATCGGGAGATGAGTAGTGTGTGCTTTGCATCTATTTGTATAACTCTCATGGCTTCCTCTTATGTGCAGGAGGTAATCGGTTAATCAGTTGGCGCTTCTGGTGGATTCGTGTACAATGTGTCTGAGTGCTTCAGGTTTGCATTGTCCCTAAGGTTGTAGTTGTGATTCTTACCAGGTTTCTAGTGCTCACTTGCCACTATGACCTGCTTTTGATTTGGTAGGACGACCTGACAAACGTGGTTCTTCTAGACCAAAAGAGAATCTTCTTATTTGAATGGTCTATCATTCTTCTTTAATTTTTATGGTCTTCGTGGCTCTTTTTATTTATTCCTCACTAGTAGGGGAAATACTCTATACGAAAAGAATCAGCATACGTTTGATACTCATAATTCAAATAACTGAATACAAAACTAAATGCATCTACCAGTGTAGCATGATGTGCAATGATCTGAAGGTACCAGCACTGCTGTCACATCCACGCGTTCCACCTCTAACATAATTTGTGAACTGTCTCAGCTCCTGGAAAGGTTGCAATGTCCTCCTCTTGGCCAACATCCGGTCCCCATACTCAAGCTTCTCATCACAAACCCCATCTCCATACTCCTCTTGGTCATGCTCCAACAAACCACATTGCTTCCAGAAATAGGGGATCTTCTCATAATTGACTCACATCCTCCTTCCTTCATTTGTTATCGAGAGTGACACGAACCTCATGACTGGCTTAGCAACATTAATCTCAACCCGGAACCTTACATAATTTCATTCGTAATAAGGTTTGGGGGTCATCTGTACTTCATTCACCTTTCAAACACGTTGTGCGAGATCATCCACCACCATTGTCTTCCTGTATAGCTTTGGAATCCCATGAATTTGCGCCCACACGAATATCCCACCAAAAAACCACCTTCTCAGGTGCATCATAATCCTCAATCATCACACGCCATCCCCGGAAAGTCCAAGGACCTTGATGTAGTACTTTCTTCGAATTACCAAGGCAGTGCATCTAGAATATGAACAGATTCTTCCCCACCTCCCTGCAAGCTGGTTCTCTAGATAAATTCCAAATACTTTTCATTTTCTAAAAAAAGGCCTCTAAGATGAAAGATCCGTTGTTAAAACCCTTCATATCGCCATCCACCATGCCTCCTTCTTGAACTCCTTGACCGCATCCACATCAAGTACCACATCCCCGGAAAGTCCAAGGACCTTGGTGTAGTACTTTCTTCGAATTACCAAGGCAGTGCATCTAGAATATGACCAGATTCTTTCCCACCTCCCTGCAAGTTGGTTCTATAGATAAATTCCAAATACTTCTTATTTTCTGAAAAAGAGCCTCTAAGATGAAAGATCCGTTGTTAAAACCCTTCATATCACCATCCACCATGCCTCCTTCTTGAACTCCTTGACCGCATCCACATCAAGTACCACATCGCCCAACCCATCAACGTTAAGCTGCACATGTTGGAGCATATCATCTAGATCCCCATCATCCATACGAGCCGACACAACTCTCACGCCAGTTTCCGCCATGCTAGCAAATCCCGCTCGTAGGTTTTCTCGCGCCCACAATCAATCCTAAACCTCTCGTGCACCAGGCTGGGTTGACGAGCGGGTCATCCCCTTGATCATCACAAGTGCGAGCGTAAAAGAAAGGGAGTATCGTGTTGGAAGCAAAGAAAAATCGCAAGGCGGAGATGAGATTGTCATTGGAGCACTCATGTCCTAATAGAGAGGGTAACTCCAATGGTGAAGATGGGAACCGAAACTCTCGAGATGGGAGTGAGCGCTGCCTACTGGAGTTTTTTTTGAGATAATTGCCGCACTTTATTGATCACCGAATAATGTCATTACAAAGTTCAGCCCTGATCAAGTCAGGGATCACACCAATAGAAACCTTACAAGAATTACGTTCCGAGGAACAAGCTAGAACATGAGCTACGACATTTGCTAAACGAGGAACATGTTTGAATTGGCAAGCTTGGAAGTTGCTTGCCAAGCATCTGATATCCTTTACCACCACTCCGATCTGAGAACGGTCAGGTGACGAGGACAATAGACGCTGGATAATCTAGAGACAGTTCGAGGACAGGATGACCTTCTGGAAGCCATGGTCCTGCAAAACTGACAAATCTCGTTGAATTGCTTTGCCTTCTGCGAGTTCGGGAGCCGGGAATTCATCGAGGCCTTCACTGCAAGAAAGGATGAAACTCCCGTGGTGATCCCTCAGAACCGCACCCCATCCCATTCGCCCCTCTCTCGGGAAGAGCGCTGCGTCCACATGAATGCAGACGACGTCGATCGGCGGTGGCGTCCATCGTGGCGAAGGTAAAGATTTCACCTGCTTACCCACTGATTTATCCTTGAAACAAAATTGCAAGATCATTTTCGCGTAGGCGATTACCTTGGCTGCAACACGAAGAGGATGACTGGACGCCTCATTGTTACGGGTGTAATTCCTGGCCTCCCAAATGTGCCAGCAAGATACCGCCATCACCATAGCCGAAATGGGCAATTCTCTGTCCAGAAACTCAAAGAGCCACTGTCCCGCGTTCGACGTGGTTCTGCACTGCAGTTTCATCGGAAACACATCCCTGACAGAGCTCCAGACAGCTTGGGCGAAAGAACAATGAAGAAAGGTATGCACCACCCGTTCAACACGTCCACAGAAGCAACACTTGTCCTCGGCAGGGATTTGACGGTAGCGAAGCTGATAGCCCGTGGGGAGGCAGTCGTGAGCCAGTCGCCAAAGTGTTACTTTCATCTTGTTTGGGGACTGAATAGCCCATAAGGTTTTCCATTTCTTCGCCTCGTTAGACTGATCGGACGAGGAGCCCTGACCCATCTTCGCACGCTTGGAGAAGAAGGAAGTGGTTCTCACCACATGATAAGCAGATTTAACCGTATAGTTGCCGTACTTGTCATGTGGCCATGATAGGAAATCACCACCCCCATGCTTACTGACAGGGATAGATAGAATCGTCCGAGCCAAGTCCTCATGGAACAGCGAAGTCACCACATCAACTTCCCAGCCGTCCCTAGAATCTTTGAGCAGTGAACAGACCTTGGCATTCCCCTCGATCGGTCCCGTGGGTGTGAAGGATCCCGGAGGGAAGCCAGGAATCCAACTATCGCCCAAGATATTTACTGTCTCACCATTACCGATGCCCCACCTAGCTCCTTTCAGCACGAGATCACGACCGTGGAGTATGGACCTCCAAGTGAAAGAAGAGCCATTCGGTTTGGTAGCCGAGAGGAAGTCCCCATCAGGAAAATACCTCCCTTTGAGCACCCGTGCACACAGTGAAGATGGTTCATTAATCAACCTCCATGCCTGTTTCCCCAACAGAGCTTGGTTGAACAAGGGAAAGTCACGGAAACCCATCCCGCCAAGAGACTTAGGGGATGATAACCACTCCCAAGAACGCCAATGCATCTTCTTCCTTCCGTCTTCATAGCCCCACCAATGATTTGCAATTGTACTTTTCAGCTTGTCACAAATCTGAATAGGAACTTGAAAACAACTCATGACATAGGTGGGTATTGACTGAGCCACAGCTTTGATCCAAGTCTCCTTACCCGCCCTTGACATAGGTTTGTTTGACACAGCCGTGACACATTTCCAAACACGCTCGGGGAGGAAAGTGAAAGAGGATGTCGCAGCCCGAGCAACCTCCGTAGGCATGCCTAAGTAAGTGTCGTGCAGCACTTCACTGTCCACCTCAAGTTTTCCTTTCACCCTAGCTTTGGTACTCTCTGGACAACTATTGCCAAAAAATAAAGAGGACTTTTGGAGGTTCACTTTCTGACCCGAAGCCGCACAATATGTATCCAATACTGATTTGATGGAACCCACACTTCTTTCATCACTGCGAGCAAAGAAAATACTGTCATCTGCAAAGAGCAAATGTGATATAGAAGGGCCTCGTCGGCCATTACGTAATCCTTGTAGCTCCCCGAGACCCTCCTTCTTCTTCAGAAGACAAGATAATCCTTCCGTACATAGTAGAAACAAATATGGACTGATCGGATCCCCTTGGCGGATGCCCCGTGATGGTACTACGGGTGTTGTAAGATCCCCATTAACCTTCATCGCATATCTTGCCAAGGTAACACATCGCATAACTGAGCTAATCCACTCATCTGCAAAGCCTAGTTTAACTAGGCATCCATGGAGATATTCCCATTCAATCCGATCATATGCCTTCATCATGTCTATCTTCAGTGCGAAAAACGGGCATTTGTTCTTTTGACGTCTGTTAGTATGCAAACTCTCAAAAGAAACCAATGCACTATCCGTGATGAGACGGCCTGGAACAAAAGCACTCTGGAACTCCGAAATAATGCCAGGTAGTAGCTTCTTTAGTCTGTTAGCAACAACTTTTGAAGCAATCTTGTACAGGACATTACAGAGACTAATAGGGCGAAATTTTGAGAGGTGTTTAGCATTAGATACCTTAGGGATCACAACAATAACGGAGTCACAAAACCCATCCGGTATCTCCTCTCCTCGCAAGAAACCCCGGACTGCATCACAAACGTCACTGTGTATCAAGTCCCAGTGAGTCTGGTAGAACAAAGCGGGAAAACCATCAGGCCCCGGCGCTTTGGTGGGACCCATCTGAAACAAAGCCACCTTGATTTCTTCGTTTGAATAGGGTTTGCACAGATCCGAATTCATCCAGTCTTCCACCTTCGAGGGTATAGCTTCAAGCACCGAATCCATAGACCGAAAGGGGTCGGAGGTAAAGAGCTCCTCATAAAACTGATGGACCAGACCCTTGATCTCGGAATGATCAGTGCACATCGAGCCATTGTCACGTACAAGGGCAGTGATCTTGTTGTTCTTTTTCCTAGCCGATGCCTTGGCGTGAAAAAATGCCGTATTGCGGTCACCTTCGCGAAGCCATTCAACACGGGAGCGTTGCCGAGCCATTATCTCCTCGCGTTCGAACAACTCGCACAGTTGCAGTTCTACTCTCCTTTCCACCGTGAGGGAATCCTCACTCACGGGATCACGTCGTAGTACTTGCAGCTTTTTCTCAAGTTTCTGTATCTGACGGCGAATGGAGCCGAAAGTCGTCTTGCTCCAATCCTTGAGAGAACACGCCATGCGGCCCAGGTTGGACCAGGTGGTTGTCAGGGCATTGTGCCCCTCTCGAGGCTGCCACGCCTTGGACACCACCTCCTCGTAGTCAGCAGCCCGTCACCACGCTGCTTCATACCTGAACGGCTGAAGGACCGGAGCATTAGTCTCCTCATGCTGAGTACCCATTAAGCGGATGAAAATGGCGTAGTGATCAGACGTGGTGGTGATGATATTCTCCATGTTACACTCTCCAAAACGCTCGGAGAAAGCCCCATTAGCGACGGCGCGATCAAGACGAACACGCACATTGCATTGGGCATCTTGTCTATTCGACCAGGTGAACTTTGGACCCGAGAAACCCAAATCCACCAAGTTACATGTGTCCAAACACTCGCGGAATAACTCCATCTGAGATTCAGACCGACCCCTCGAGCCATAGTGCTCATCACTGCAGAGAATCTCGTTGAAATCACCGCAGCACATCCAGGGTCCGTTCCCCTCACGGCGCAGGCGACAGAGCATGTCATAAAATACATGGCATAGCTCTCGTCATGGCTCGCCATAGATAAAGGTAGCTCGCCATGGCTCCTGCTCCTCCGCTGTCATAGTCATATCAATAAGATGATTATTGAAACCACGGAGAGTCATTGTCCAGGGTTGCTTCCAAAAAAGCGCAAGACCGCCACCGCGGCCCTCGCAACTCACTGCAAAGGAACCAGTATAGCCCAGAGACCACATAAAATTCCTTGCTCTAGTATCCCACATCTTGGTTTCCGACAAGAAGAGGATCTCGGGTCGACAGGTCTTCACTAACCAGCGAAGTTCACCGACTGTCGCGTCTGACCCTAAGTCGCGACAGTTCCAGGCCAGGATACTCATTGCGTTTGGCGGGACTGCGCTGCAGTCTCCGCCTGATCCGCCGATCCATCAGTAGAGGTACGTTGTTTCTTGTGAGAGTCCGAACTAGTAGGTGCATTCTCTTCCACGGGAGTTTGTCCAGGGGGCTCGGCCACCACAATGGCTAAGGAACCAGCCGCCTCCGGTGAGTCCAACAAAGCTAGCTGCTCGGGGTTCTGGGCTTTGGTTGCTTTACGTTTCTGGCCAGCTGCAGAATTTTTCGTGACCTTTGCTCGGAACAGCTCCTTGCCAGCCCCCTCCGCTCGACCTCGGCCCATAGTCCGTCCAGCACGGCCACGGCCTCGTGCACCGTCACGACCACCATCCCGTCCTCCGCCCTTAACTGGGGAAGACGCCTCCTGTTCTGCCCAATCTGAATGTGGTGCACCTCCTCCCCTTCGAGCACGGACCTCTGCATTGGATGAGCCTCCAGAAGGAACCCTGGTGTCTTGGAACGAGGAAGAACCACCCGATGAAGTAGATTTCGGTCCATTCCTTTTAAACACCTCATCCACAGAGAGTCTTGTTGCAGCATAAGGAAGCAAGCCATCACTTTCCCTCTCAGCTGGGCTTGGGCATGCCAAGGTCGTATGACCAATAAGACCACATGAGAAACAGTACAGCAGCAGCTTCTCGTACATAATCGTATAGCACTCCGTCTTCTGTAATTTCGTTGAGAAGAGGGTAACCACACGTAGAAGAGGTTCCTTGACTGCAATCTCAACTCTAAGACGCATAAAACCTCCCCAACATCGCCCCATGGCATCAGTATCCACCCTGCGCACAAGCCCCAAAGGCTTTGCAATCTCCATTCCCCTGGTGGAATTCATCAAACGGCTAGGCAGTGCCAAGATCCTGGCCCATATGGCCAATCTGTCAAAATCAACCTGTAGCGGCGGGGTGTCCGCATCGTATTTCTTCATAAGCACAGCATGCTTACCAACAGTCCAAGGGGATCCTTCCATCACCCGATCCTTGTCCCCCTTCGTGGCAAACTCAGCAATGAAGAGGTTCTCCCCCCCCCCCGGGTGGAAGAACAATCCCTTGGGATTGCCCCATGCCGGGCGCATCGCCGCCGAGATCGTCTGAATATGTAAGACGTTCGGGGAGAGGACCTTGCCGAAGAAAGCCTTGTCTTCATCGATCAATCCAAGATCATTCACGTCATCCATGACCACCGCCTGCGATTCGGTGGCCGTCAGACGCAGCTTCGCCAACAGCTGCTCCACATGTTCTCACGTATGCGATGAACCCGGAGATCCATCCGTAACCGCCTTCGCCTTCCCCCGATCCGGGCGCGGTGGCTCCGTTGAGACACCCCCGCTATGCAGATCACCAGGAGAAGACGCATCACCATCCGCCGCCGTCCCCCGATCGCCACCCCCTGGAGTCCTACTTCATGCGTACCCGCCATTGCTAGGGCCAAGGGTGTGTAGTGTTGCCAGGAACGCCCCTTGATCACCCCGAACCCTAGTAACACGAAGTAACACACGCTGATGCGGTGGGGTAGAAGAAACCGGAGAGTAGCGCAGAGATCTTGAGAACCACGATCGCGATCTCCGCCTCAAAGGAGTCCAGAACCTAGGGTTCGCGCCGTCGCCAGGGCGTCGCGAGAGTTTCTAGGAGCAGACAGTTGTTTCTGCCTACTGGAGTTGGGAGGTGTGTTGAATGCCTCTGAGATGGACCTTTTCTTTTGAATTGGGCCAAGATGGGCCTCGGGCGGTCAGAATGTAACAGGCCATATTTGGCCAGGCTGTCCGTCTTGCAGAATACAAAGTTCAGCTCTCAAAATGCAAAATTCAAAGTTCAAACTGTTCGTGGTGGAAACTTGAAAGTTCAACTTGAAACCCATCCAAATGTGCACACCATTTATATTTGAAACAATACAAAGTTTTACCATGCGAAATAATACCATAAAAATTTCCACGTCTAAATTCTCTATCACGGCTCTACTTTGTCCGAAACTTATCAACTTGGTTGAAATGCATTTTCTGGCGATGTCAGTTAACAAAAGGAAAATCGCAGATTTGTTTTATTCAAAACTGTAGAGAATGATATGCAACATGTTTGGTTGATGGGGATTCAACTAGTGGCAAATAATCGTGTCATACATATATGTAAAGATCATATTTATGCTATCATCATAGATCATGATTAGCAAAGCGTAAGTACAGAGATAATCTAACTATAAAACAACGAACGGCCCATGCCAAAGTCACGCGTGATAGGAACAGTATCCGTGCCCCGCCTACTGAGTCATGTCGCACCCTGCACTGATCAACAGAACCCCAGCTAGGTAGAACATATCAGATCAGAAACGATCAGCTAATCAGGCCCTTCAATTCACATACAAGTGCAAAGCCTCCGCGAGATGTGTCCTTTATAGACCGTACCCATGTCGGTCCATATTACAAAATATGTTGATCACAAGTTCAGAACCGTTAAATCTCAGTGCCAAGTTCCAAGTTAGGCTGGGACGGCAACCACACAACAGATGCTACTCTACACAGAGTTCCGAATCTAGCCTAGAGCATGGAAGGGATGACAGCACGTGCACAAGTCACGAGCACCCGCAGTGTGTCAGCTGTAGATTTATAAGGCTGTCGTCTTACAGGCAAGGCCACGATAACATCCAGCACGGTGCCAGAATCACAAAAAATTCTAAAGATGGGAATGCTGATCTGACCATGACTCTGTCGAATCTGCGCAAACAAGATGAAAAGTTAATGTTCAGAAGATGTAGAAGAATTTTCAGCTCAAACTGTACTGATTCGAGAGTTTAGGAGCAAAACGCAACAGATTGTAGGAGCTACATGGTCTGGTCAGTATCAACTGATTTTGAAATACTCCCTCCGATCCCATTTAAGTGTCGCTAGTTATGCATAGAGTTATCTCTGGTCAGTTCAAATCTCACGATAATGAAAACAGATCGGATGGAGTATGTAACTGCAAGCACTCGTTGCTATTCGTTTAGCAGAGTGATTTGCAATGCATAAGAAGATATAAAGAAGTATGTATGTATGTAAACATAAATAAATGAGTCTAAGAAACTTCTAACTGTAGGCCAGTCTAAGGAAACATATACGTACATGAGCAGGGCGATCTTGGCAGCCACAATAAACAAACTCTGTATTGAGATTCATGGCATGCATTGGCAGACTCAGAAAGAGGCTGGTGCAATGTTCAAACTATATTACAGAGAGAAAACAAAAAGGACGCCTCCCTATGCTGGCTTTATGTGGCTGATTCAAATCAAAGAACTTGTGAGCACATCAGCACAGGCAGTTCTTGCTACACAGAGAAGCCATACAGGCTCTTGTTTGTGACTGTACCAGTTATGCAAATTCATTTTGAAACAACGGAGATAAAATTATAAACGTGAAGATGACGAAAAATCTAAAAGAAAAATCTTCAGGCCAAAAAGGGGGAAATATTCATACAGAATTTTCAGCTCAGATTGTACATATTCGAGATTACAAGAAAAATGGAACAAATTATCAGGGGCTATAAAGTGTACAGAAGTACACACAGAAGCAGAAAGTCCCAGTGGTATTATTGATCTTAACTGGATTTGAAACATGTAACTGCAAACATTCACTTTTATGTGTTTTTAGCAGTGCATAACTAGCAATGCAAGTTGGAGCACATAGCCAGAGTGCCAGACAAAAGAATATACGAATAAATAAATGATTCCTGAAAGACTTCGATCGTGCAAAAGTGGTACCATCGTGTTGCAGACTTTTTATATTACCTACAACACCAAAGAAAAAACAAATAAGGGGGTCTTGGCAGCCACAACCTGCAAACTGTGTGTGCCCTCCACCATCCTACAGAAATTAATGCTTATATTTTTCGTGTCGTGGCCCTGGCCTTTATCCACCTCTTTATCTTCTCTTCTTTGTGATTTTTTCGCTGCACAAATGTTCTTTGAGCAGTGAAGAAACGCATCGAATTTCTTCCATGATACATGGATTCAGAGACATCAATTTTTTTTTGTCTCTTACATGTTCTCTCTCTCCGCATCTTATCTGAATCGCTGTTTTGGTACTTCAAAGATTTGTCCATTATTATCTGAATCATGTTTTGGTTCTAAATGGAATTTGGCTCCCGATGTATTCTGTTATAATACCTTCATGCTCTGGACGAACTGACAGCTCGGCCACAATGCTAGTCTGATGGAGATTTTTTTTTTGCTATGGATTTTTGAGCTGAAATCTGGAATTTGGTTCATGATTTTTTTTCTGCACAAATGTTATTGAGCTGGTGGAGACTCCGGTTGTACAGTTTTACAATCATTGCCCTGACTTAGTGATGGTTCCTAAATCCATATGTTTATCTGAGTGCAATTTTCAAAATAAAGAGGTGACAGTAGAGATGAGTTGTGCGGATGTCCCATTAGCGACACTAAGTAATTAAGGTTGGAGATACTTGACAATGAAAATTACGTTTTTCTCATGGTCCACTACAACGCCTCCTTCTGCCAAGTCCCATATAATGCTATTCTTTATTTATTTTCTATTTGTTTCTTGATCAATGCTCAGGATCAAGGCTACTGTCTACTTTTGCTGCTCCACAGCACTTAATACACCTTTCAACATGCTTTTATGCAGGAGTAGTAAAGACGTGGAAAAGAGGCAGCAGGAGCAGCTCTGGGAGAGTAAGCTACTCCAGGAATACAAAGCATGATAGTACTGCTGATCAGAGTACAGAATAAAAGTCAACCCAAGATTAGGTATAGGAATAAATCAATAAATCCATAGGGTTGTGGATTTTAGCATCGATTTTGTACCAGATACCGAAAAGAGTCCAGATCCATGCGGGGCCTGCTGTTTGCCGCTGTATCCTTGGATGCAGGGCCCACTTGCTTTATGGACAGAACGAGACATGGGCCATAGCTAGATTTTCCCGGAGATTCACCTTTTGGTGAGAAACTTGCCAAGGCCATAGCTAGAACCGCGAAGTGTCCGTGTGATAGCCGTTTAAGATCAAGAACATCCAACGGCTCCTAGTGTAGGGGTAGCGATACCCCATGGCAGGAAATCCACACTCATATATATATATAGCAATTCCGTGATTTAATTAGGCCTAAAATAACAATGGATGCGTAAGCTACGTAAAAGATCTTTTCTCTTGTCAGTTTTTCTCCAAATGGCGATTGGAACAAACAAACAACAAATTTCAATCATGTTAGCACAAGAATGAACAAACAAAGCACAAGAAAAACAACCAGTGCTGAATCATGTAAACAAGAATGACCTACCGTAATATTGAACTATTAAGAATTAGACAAGCTGTGTGAGAACTATGAAGAGAATGACATAAAACTAGGATTAATAGAAAATTTACCACTTCATATTGTCGGCGAAGAGAGCGATGGTGGGAAGTTGGTATATATCCACGTCTTGGAATGGGCAAATCCAGAAGATTTAGTACAAACCCTCTCAAGCTGCAACGTCCTGACATCAACTGAGAAATATTCCAAGTCTGGCAAATGCGGAGTTGAGCCTCTGAACCGCAGGGCTCCAAACTTTCCTAGTAGCAAGTACCTTCCGGCTGCAGCTTTGATATCACTCCCGCATCCCGAACCTAGTGAGATTGTCTTCTCAAGCTGCCACTGGCTAGAACTCTCACATTTGCTTCCCTTGCTGTAATAACAAAGATCATGCTGTCCAGCTAAAGCTCCACCAAAGACACCAAACAGCCCAAGCCTGCCTTCCCCTGCCTCCACAATGGCTAGACCTAGCGGCAACCATTCTCTGGGTGGAAGGTCGGAAATCGAGAACTCCATCCTCTGGGTGTCAAGCACAAGCAGCTCTTTCTTCTGTCTCTTGGTGGACTCCCAGTAGAAGCATCCATAAGCGTAATGGCGCCCATAAAAGTCACGGTCAATCGGTGACACCATGGTCGTCTCGCCCCGTTCAAGGAACAACTCATCCCATCCCTTGGATGCAGCGGCTTGCCACTGTCCGGTGGTCGAAGAGAAGACGAACGCTGCCAGCCTAGTTGCGAAATGTACCATCCACATCACACTGAATGCCGCCTCCGCCTCCTCTTCAAGGGGAATGAGGAAAGCCTCGCACCAGGGCTTGTGTGCCGTGGTCGGGTGCGCCAACGAGGCGGCTAGGTCGTCAGGTACTGGGGGGATCAGGACGTACCCCCGGTGCAAAGGATCGCACACCGCGAGATCCATGGAGACCTGGGGTTGCTTTCCCCCGGCAGGTCGGATGAGGAGGACGCGGCCGTCGCGGATGTCCCGAACGGCCCACTGGTGGTGGTTGGGGAAGAAGGAGAAGGAAAAGTCAGCGGAGGCAGCAAGCGCGCTGGCGGCGGGCGCGGAGGGGTGAGGCGGGAGGGCGTGGTGGAACCCATTGCGGTCGTAAAAGGCGAGGAGGGGCGGGTCGTGGAGGCGGCGGAAGCGGCGGAGAAAGAATTTGTCGGTGACGAGCCGGTGGAAGGAGACGCAGGCGGCGGAGGCGCGGGCGAGGTCTTCCGCCGCGGGCAGCCGGAGGAAGATCTCAGAGACGAGGTGGTCGGGGATCTCCGTCAGAGTCGTCGCCGCTGTCCTGCGACCGCTCCGACAGCGCGCCGAGGAGGTAGCCATTGGCGTGGAGGAGTGGACAACGGGAGCTGGAGGGATCTCCGTCAGAGTCGACGCCGTTTTCCCGCGACTGCTCCGGCGGCGCGCAGTGGATGTCGCCATTGGCGTGGAGCAGCGGACAACGGGAGCTGTAGGGTTCTCCGTAAGAATCGTCGCCGTTTTCCCACGACCGCTCCGACGGCGCGCAGGGGAGGTCGCCATTGCCGTGGAGGAGGGGACAACGGGAGCTGGAGGGATCTCCGTCAGAGTCGTCGCCGTTTTCCCGCGACCGCTCCGACGGCGCGCAGTGGAGGTCGCCATTGGCGTGGAGCGGTGTACAACGGAATTACGGAACCTGGACGCCGCCGTTGGCGGAAGAGCTGGCAGTCGGAGGAGGAGCTAGCCGCCGCAAACCCTTGTGGAGATGGAGTGGAGTGGAGTGGAGTGTGGTGCTTCGTGCCTGCTGGAGTTGGGAGCATGTGCAGTGTGCTCCGGTTGCCCAAATGGGCCTTGGGCTGTCAATATATGTAACGGGCCATCTTCAGCCGGGCCATTTATTGACTAGTCACCACGAAAGAAAAATTCAGTCCAAGATCCTAATGGCGTAAATCCTCTAAGGTGTAAAGCATGCTTTGAGACTATATAGATTACGTGTGAAAGAAACAGTTCTAAAGCAAACATCATACATTTATGCATCAATTGTTTAGCTCTTGTAGATAAAAGAATGGTTCACTAGTCACTGAGAAAACACAATGCCACAATTACCTGGTAAAATATCTCCACCGAACATCCCACGATCAATGGATGATTTATTCGAAATCATGGCATCCTCATGTCATAGGTAGATCGCAAGAAGAATTTATCCCGTGTAGCAAAACTTCCCCTAGTAATATACTGTTGTATAGTGTAATAAAAGGCTTACCCATGTATATGATAGCACCGTAACAATAGCATTTGTTCCTAATGGAAATTCATCTGTATGATATTTTGTATATGTAGCGGTCCGAACTGTCGTGTATGAGGGGTCTACAGGGCCAAGAAGACGGTGTATAGGAATATTCTATATATAATATGGTAAGAGTTAAATACACTGTTGGTCCTAAAAGTTGTTTTGCGGGTGCAAATTAGTCCCACTTGTTGGAAATTGTGGTTAGGTAGTCCTAACTGTTGTTTTGCGGACTGATGTTGAGTCCCACTTGCTGAGAGCGCGGCACGTAGCCGCCACGATGGCAAGTGGCACACGTCCTGGTTAGGCAATTTTGCTGATAACCCCCTTGATCTTTTAGAAATGTGAAGCCCACGCGCACATCTAAATCCTAGGTTCCCCGAGTCTCCATTTTTTCCCCCAAATCCCTAGCTTCCCCGAGTCGACGACGGTGTGAGCGAGTGAGGGATACGGCAGGGACGGCCGAGCGAGTGAGGGGATACGGCGGGGACGGCCAAGCGACGGAGGCGGATACGGCGGAGCGTCGGCCAAGGTGCGGAGCGACGGTGTGGCGGATACTGGTATGGGCGACCGACGAGGGCTAGTTTGCGACGGAGAGGGCAACGCACGCGGCGGCGGCCATGGCTGGGCGAAGGAGACAGCGCAAGCATACTGGGACCCAAATCCATGTTATGAGGTATGATTACTGCATTGAAATTTGCCGATTTTGGTAACAGGGGAACAATTTGAGCTCATTCCTCTACTCTTCATCTATTGCTTGTAACAGGGGAACAATTTGGTGCACAACAATGCTATGTTGTACCAGAGAACTGGCGCAGGGAAGCAGCCGCTGGAGAATCCTGGTAACCAGAATTGTGGACAATGTCAGAAGTTTGTGAAGCAAGTTGAAGAACTGGAGTATTTGATCAAGGAACTGAGCAAGGAGAAGAAGAAGATGGAGAAGCTTCACAGAATTGAGACGAGAGCTAGGGATAAGAAAGAAATAGGGATTCTAGTTGTAGTAGCTATGTGTGCAATTCTGTATGGTGTAGTAGCCCTGATGCCTAGGGGATTTATCTGATGTATGTGAAGTTATGTATGGAGTACCTCTAATGAATATGCAATGTGTGTTGTGTTTGTGGAATATATGGGAATTTCTGCCCTTTGAATTGGCAATGGAATGATCAATCAGAGCAGGTGTTTTCATAGGACAAAAATTGCGGGCAAAAATAGGACCAAAATTGCTTTCTCTGTTTGTGTATTAAATGTGCATGAATGACAACTTATATTGGTAATGAGATAGATGTAGACAACCAAATATAGGACCAAAATGGCATAATATAGGTGACTTAATATGTCTGGATTACATAGCAGATCCATGAATTACTTAGCACCAAAATGGGAGATAGTATCTGTACCCACATCTATCAGTTTTGAGCAAAATATAGAACAAACTAACTAGTTGATGGTAGGTTTGAGCTGACATAGCTACATGCCATGGAAAGTACACATTTCAGCTAGCAAAGAAACATCTATTTGCATAGCTAGTGCACTCAAATTCACAGCAAGGGTGAACTAGAGCATTTTGATGTTGCACTGGAGCATTTTGAGTGACTGGTATCTCCTCTGGTTCCCCTGGGGCATTTAGATCTGGAATAACTTGCCTATGTTGTTGATTGTCATCTCCAAACAAGCGATAATATGCACTGCCAGGGCCTGTGTTGTATGTCCTTCTTGTTGACCTGTCATTGTCATTTCCCTGAACAGAAGTATTGGTTCCAGTAGGATTGGTTCCAGATGTTGAAGCATCATCTGTTGCTCTCTTTCTTCCCCTCCTTTGCCCCTGTCCTTGGCCTTGCCCTGCACCTCTAGCACTTCCTTTCCCCTGTCCTTGGTCTTGCCCTGCACCTCTAGCACTTCCTTGCCCCTGTCCTTGGTCTTGCCCTGCACCTCTACCATTTCTCTGTCTTCCACCTCTACCACTAGCATTTCTGCCTCTCCCCTTGTAGTAGCAGTAGTCATTCTAACCCTAGGACCAGGGATAGAATCTCTAGCAGCAGCAACAAAGGCACTCTCTTGAGGGATAGGATGTGTTGTTTTGCTAATAGCCTCATTAGCTCTGGCCTGCAAATAAATAATGAAATTTACAACAAAAATTGATAACTTTATTTTGGAGGGTTGTCGATGATTATCGAGGGTTGTCGACTCATCGACAAACCTCGATGGTCATCGACAACCATCAAGGGTTGCAGAAATGATTATCGAGGGTTGTCGATGATCATCGACAACTATCGATAATCATCGACAACCCTCATTTGGTTTTTGACATAAGTAGTATAAGTAGCATACCTCTTGGGCAAGATTGTACACCATGCTTTGCATTAGATTTGTTGGGTCCATTCTTATGCCAGGTTCATTAGATATGATATTCTGGAAAATAAAAACAAGAAATGTTAAACTTGCACATCAACCAAGTTGCTCTTTACCAAGTTTTGCATCAAAGAAGAAATGATATATACCTACAGAACAGAAGGATCATCATAGTTTGCCTCATGTTCTGCTTGAACTTCACCAAGTTGCTCCTTTTCCAATTGGTTTTGAACATACTTGGAATGGCCCTTTTTGTTGTGGTCAGGTAGCTTACAAATTGAGCAATGCATTGTCAGTCCTCCTCTAGTAACATATTTAGCACCATTTTTCTCCTTCTCTTCTGGTGCTTTTTTCTGTTCTTTTTAGGTCTGCCCATCACCTTGGTGAACAGAGGAGGATGTACTTGCACATCATTCATTTTCTGCCAGAGTACTCTCCCTCTTAAAGGCACTAAACTGGGGCCATATGCTTCTACATATGACTCTATATTATAGCACTTATGTACCAGTGAGTCAACATCAATCCTATCTGTTCTACAACATGCAATAGCATGGTGGCATGGAATACCTGACATCTGCCACCTTCTACAGTCACATTCTTTCTTCAGGAAATCCACAGTATAGTCCTTCTCATATTCACCTGTTCTGACATGATAAAGGCCATTGCCAGCAGACATCACATAAGCTCCAAGACTCCATTGAGTGAATTTATCAATTTTTTCCTTATTTTAGGACAGATTGTGCCATGCCATTTCAATGCTTATTTCTTCTTTGCCTCAAATCTTTGCATCAGTTTGTAGAATATTGTATCCAACATGGATAATATTGGCATCTCCCTAGCCTCTAAGATATAGCTGTGATGCAGAAAAATAACATGATAAGCATGATAAGCAGAGCAGATGCAGAAAAATAACATGATAAGCATGATAAGAAATAATACATATTAAATACTTCACAATGATTGTTAAGTGGCAGATCACACTTAGAGAATTCACTCATAAATGCCCTTATCCAGGTGTTAGGCACAAGATTTTGGATCCATGCATATGCCTCAGGACTATCAGCTTGCATTTTATCAAGATTTTGCTGCCACTTAGCTATGTTTGTTGACCTGGCAATTGCCCACAGATTATTCTTGAGAACTTCTCCTCTATGGCCAGCTTTTTGAAAATTTTGGTACATATGTCTAACACAAAAACTGTGTTCAGCATCTGGCCAGACCTTTTGTACAGCATTTATTAGTCCCTGGAATTACATAACAACAATTGTAAGAACATCATGGGCTTTCTTGTGCAAGAAAACAAGAGTACTACAAGAACAGAATTATTCTTGAGAACTTCTCCTCTATGGCCAGCTTTTACATGCACCATATGACCAGTATAGTGTTGACAGATGTTCCTTTTCTGGCTCACCTCCAGCCCCCGGTACTTTCTTTGTTGACAAGAAAAAAGTGGAACCAGGGTTGGATCTCCTCAATTCTTGTCCATAGTCCCATAACAGAGAGAACTGGCCATCTTCATCTCCATGAATAATATTTAGAGCCTGTTTTCTTTCCCTGCTAAGTTTAAATCGATTGGGACACATGTTAAATTGTCTTTGAACTTTAGCACCAATCTGCTGGTTATCTCTGACCTCCTCTATGAAATATTCAGCAAGAAATGTTGCAGTAAGAGCTTTCATCTCCCAGCTTGCTTGACAGGTATGCTTTTCTGCATATTTCCTAACTGTGAAACCACCAGTCCTGTTGTCCTTTGTAGCCTTGAGAAACCATGGGCAGGAAGGTATGCAGTAGGCATCTATTCTACTGCTGTCATTTTTCTTCTTTTTCACTTGCACTCTGTTCACCACACTGTATGTTGTCAGGGCTTTTCTCAGCTCAGCAGGACAACTGAACACCATTCCTACTCTGAATACAGGATTTTGCATGTCAATCAGTGGATTAAAAACCTTGAACTTGCCCCTAAGGTGTTGCTGATCTTCTTCTCCCAAATTCGGGTCTGTGTCATCCAAGGCTTCATCATTTTCTAATTCAAAAACGCCCACCACTTCATTGTTATCATTAACCTCTATGTCCACATTGTCAGCAAACAAGTCATCGTCGCCGTCTTCGATCTCGTAGTCACTATCACTGAATATTGACTCCTTGTCACTGTCAGACTGCTCCACTCCTACCTCCACTATTGCTGAACTGCTGCCTCCAACATCAACCGTTGCCACATTGCTTGGAAATTTAATGGGACTAACCATGACAGGTGGTAAAGGTGGGCCTCCTAACTCTATCACATCATCCCTTAAATTCCTAAGAAAATTTGTGTGATCCACAAGAAGGCACAAAGTTTTCTCCACCTCTGTAGCAGTGATCATCTCAACAATATCTCTGTCATATTCAATACACATAAGACCATCTGTGAGGTTCCTCCCAGGCTTGCACCAGTATACATGCAACCTGCCATCAAACTCATGTCCCATTTGCTTCGAGAAATCCTCAATCCACAGCAATGAGAAGGTTTCAGTGTTGCAGTAATCAAACTAGTCAGTAGTGCCACTGATGTATGTGATATTACCACTAAGACCACAGAAGAACCCATTGTGATCCAGCTGAATACTGAACAAAGAAGCATCATTACCTACATTGTAAACACCAGGATAAGTGCAAATATGGTGCATTGTTCAAATTTCAATGGTACAGTACAAAACAGAAGCAATTTAGGCTACATTAGAACTGAAACAACTCAAAGCAACTGAAAAACAGAGCACATTATTCAGATTATGAATTCTCTTGTTCATACAGAACTACAAAAAAGGAAAATAATTACCCAACTGCGCACAGTATCTAATTTCTATCACAGAACATTCATACTTAATATCCCCCTAAATTACATCTTATCCTAGACCCTGAAAATCAACTCATCCGAGCCCCAAAAACCCTCACTTTCCACACCAAATCGTACAGCCGGAACGAAAAACATTCGATTTTACTCATTACAACTACTAACATAACCTTAATCTACAAGATTCATGTCTGTTCCATCTAGAAAATCAGTCGATTCACGCTTCATCTTCACACCCGACGAACCCTAACGAAACGGCGGGAGACGAGGAGGCGCGGAGACAATCCTGGTTCCTAAATCGAGGGGAAAATACTAACCGTAGTCAGGCGGCTCGTCGTGCAACACGCGAAGTCGAGGCTCCGACGACATCTCGACGAACTTCACCGCAGTGACGGCGGCGTCGCAGAGCACCGGAGGCGTCGAGGCGGACACCCAGTTTCTGGCTCACCTCGGCAGCTCCGACAGGGGGTGTATGGAATAAATGCTACAAATCCTGGAGACATTATGTAAAAACACCTGGCGCTGTCCTCGCAGGGGGTTCTCTGCACACAACCATCAATGCGGAGGGGCTTATCTGCATTACTGCTAGCCGACAAGCGCCAGCCTGGCTTCCACGCAGCTTCCACATGGCTCATTCGGACTAGTTGGGACTGATTTGCACCCGCAAAACAACAGTTGGGACTACCTAACCACAGTTTACAACAAGTGGGACTAACTTGCACCCGCGAGACAACTTTTAGGACCACCGTTGTATTTAACTCATATGGTAATCAAGAGAAACTTTGCCAACGAGAGGGGTCATGGTCAGTGGCACCCCCGACGGCTCTAAGGGACACCAGAGGCGGGACTGACCAGCGTCGTCGCCGCGGAGAGGAGGACGGGAACTTTAGATAGAGTCGTCTCTCATATCCCTTGCGGGTCGTGCTGGTTCAGTTCTGTGTTAGTAGAATATTAAATAAATATGATAAAACTATTAACGATCGTATAAATTAATAAACTATTCCCTAATGTTTATGAAAATAACTCTTGGACAAACAATTCAATCAATCTGAATATGACTATGTGTAGTGTCCCTCCGTTCCTAAATATAAATGTTTAATCCAGTTCACATGTTGACTAGACACAGACTTAAACGAGTGCACATTACCCACTAAAACGTGTCTAAATATATCTAGATATATCTAGGAAAAGATAAAAACATCTTTTATTATTATTCGGAGGGAGTACAAGATCGGAAATATTGGATGGAACCTATTCTTGCAATTGCCGGGAATTCCCTCCTTTAGTTCTGCTATAGTATTGTATATGTTGTCATTCAATTGGAGCATCCGCCTTATCCTCTCCAGGGACTTTGCCGGCGCGTTCTTCGATTCTCCCCGGCGGCAAGGCCGTTTGGCGTGGAATCGATGGCGCAGCTAGGCCTGTGTATAGTAGGGTTAGTTTGCTTTTCGCCTGTGTGTTAGCTTTCGGCGTTACGGCGCTTCTTCTGCTCCTCGGTTGGTCTCCGACGAGTCGCGGCGACGCAGGAGGCTGCTTCCTTCTCTCTTGCAGGATGGGGTCATGGAGACCTCCCTTGGGGATTGGAGGTGAGCAAGACCGGTTCAATAACTTCGTCTCCTGTATCCATCATCTCGAAATCGGTGGGAAGAAGAAGGGCGTCGATCCCCTGGCCGGTCGTGGTGGCGAGGAGGGGTGGTGTTGCTTGTTCTCTTCTTCGTTGGTTCTCGAGTGTTTCCAGCTGCATCGTCGACCTTATCACGCGGTGGTGATTCGATTCACGGCCGTGTTCAAGAGCCACAAGGATGGATGTTCTTCTGCCTCTGCGACGGAGGCTTGCTAGACCCATCGCCGGAGCTCGGCTTCGCAAGGACTTCAAGTGGTTCGTCCCCGAATTCCTGGTGATTGCCGGTGGTGGAGTTTGCTCGCCGGAAGGGAGAGTCCGGGATCTTCAACGTGCTCCGCTCTCGGTGTTGGCCGCACCTGGAGAGCGCCGGCGACGAGTGGTGGCGGACCCCAAGGATCGGGTTGCCTTTTCCTTTTTAGTTCTAGGGGGTTTTCTGTATCTTCGCGGGGCCTTCTTTCGAATTTTAGGTCTTTAGAGCAAGAGTTGAGAAGTGTCTTCGCACATTTTGTACCTGCCACGTGTTAGTGTTTCTGCAGCTTTGGGGTCTCCGACCCTATCCCTTGTACAAAAATAAAATTTGGAGCATCCTGTTCTCTTCGCTGGAACTTCGGGATTGGAACCCTGAAATTGAAAACAATTCTTGGACAGCGAGTATTCGATTATGTGGAGTATGGCCCATGAAAACGGGAGTATAAAAGGGAGGAAACGCGGTAGACACCTACCTACCTATATGCCGACTCATTCTTCTGGGAAGAGATAGAGCTCCATTAGTAGAGGGGAAATGGGCGCGGTGCTATCAAAGAGGAAGAAAAGGAAATTGGGTGTGGAGGAGGTGAAGGTGGCGGAGTCGTGCATGGTGACACCCAGCGACGACAGGCCTAGGCGAGGCCTCTGGCTCTCCTCGCGCAGACCAATCGAGGCCACACCCCTACGGTCTACTTCTATAGCTCCAACTCCGGCACCGCCGTCTTCGACGTGGTCAGGCTCAAGGCCACGATGGCCAAGGCTCTGGTGGCCTTCTACCCTCTGGCCGGCCGTCTCCGCGTGGGCGTCCACGGCCGGGCGGAGATCGACTGCGCCGGCCAAGGCGCGCTCTCACTAGTAGAAAACAGGGCATTGAGCCAAGCACATTGGAACCGGATGTGATACAAACCGGTTCTAAAGGTTTTCTCATTTTTTGCAGCAACTGCGGGACCCGCTGTCAGACCCTTTAGCACCGGTTTGTAATACAAACCGGTCCTAAAGCCCTCCCCTAAACCCTATATTCCACCCCGAGCTCAGCTCCATTTTTTCCAGCTCGAGCTCAACTCCATTTTTGCTCTCTCCTTCCTCTTGTGAGCTCTAATCCATCCCCATTTTTCTCCACCATTTGTCAAGATTGTTGGTACCCATCGGTTCTACGGTTAGCATCAACATTCCCTCTTCCGGCATTGCAAGTTTTGCTCGTTTTCTTGCTCATTTCATTTTTGGTTTGCTAGCTAGGTGTTTGATGAAATGCCTAAGCTAGAATTTGTTATTCATTTGTTATCTATACAATTTGATGCAATTTGAGCTCAAATTTAATTATGATTTGTGGTTTTTTTTAGTGTCGCGCGCCTTGTACCCTTCCTCACCGCCGTCGATCGCCCCTTCACCGACACAACCTTGGTGAGACTATTTTTTTTATTTACCAAAACAAATTTTGATTTGTATGATTTACATATTTACTTGTATATAATTTTCTTATTGTGTAAGATTATATATATATATATATATATATAGCGCCATGGTTTTGATATCCGTCCCCGTTGGCACTCGTCCAGTCTATGATTCGGATGTGGTATATTATCTTTTATAACTACATATTTTCATTTCCTGATTATATGACAATTAATTACGCCGACCAACTTGACATAGATATTTTTATCTAGGAGGTAGTGGAACCGGAAATGCCAATCGACCCTATTGTTGAGAAGTTATACTTAGTTGAACAAGAAAATGTTGGCTTGAAAGAAAGATTGAAAAAAACTGAAGAAAGGTTGGAAAAAACTGAAAGAGAGAAGATGACCTTGGAAAAGGTTCTTGCCGGTGTCGTCGATGGTCACAAGAGCGAGATGGACGCAATGCGCCTGAAGATTAGAAAGATTAGAAAATATGCAATTAGTAAAGAGGCTTGGTATCATTATGCCGTCGGGTCAATTGTTACCTTTGTTGCGATTTTGATCGCATTTGTTGTTGTTTTTAAATGCATTAATTAGAGAGAGTTTTTATGGATGGTTTCAGTGTGTATTTTTATGAGAACTATATATGTATGGTCACTACGCTAGTTTGGTTTTAACGTGTGATGAACTTTTTGTATTAATTAATTAATTTAGTCATGATGATTTAGCATAATGGTTGTTGATAAATTTATATAATGCAGATGAACCGGCAATGGATGTACAGTGATCGACGTCGTCCCAAATTCCTTAATGGCATGCATAGTTTTCTCAATGTGGCTGAGAAAAACAGGCAGAATGGATTTATTTTTTGTCCATGTAAAAAATGCCAGAATAAGAGGAATTTTCCTAGCTCAAGAACCATACACACCCACCTATTGCAAGAAGGCTTCATGCCCACTTATTTTTGTTGGACCAAGCACGGAGAAAGAGGGGTTGTAATGAAAGACAATGAAGAAGAAGAGGATAATGATAATTATCCTATGTTCGGTGAACACGGTGATACTGAAATGGGGGAAGACGAGCCTGAACTTGAGGACATTGTTGATGAGTCTGATGATGATCTTCGTGAAGAACAGATAAACTGCGCAAGTGAAAACGAGAGGTTGAAGTTGGAGCGCATGTTAGAAGACCACAAAAAATTGTTGTACCCAAATTGCGAAGATGGCCAGAAAAAGCTGGGCACCACCCTGGAATTGCTGCAATGGAAGGCAGAGAATGGATTATCTGACAAGGGATTTGAAAAGCTGCTGAAAATAATGAAGAAGATGCTTCCAAGATATAACGTGATGTCCTGCAGTACATACGAAGCAAAGAAGGTTGTCTGCCCTCTAGGATTGGAAGTGCATAAGATACATGCATGCATCAATGACTGCATCCTCTACCGCGGTCAGCACGAGAATTTAACTGCCTGCCCGGTATGTGGTGCATTTCGGTATAAGATCAGGCGAGATGACCCTGGTGATGTTGAGGGCGACGATCGCCCCAGGAAGAGGGTTCCTTCCAAGGTGATGTGGCATGCTCCTATAATACCACGGTTGAAACGTTTGTTCTGAAACAAAGAGCATGCCAAGTTGCTGCGATGGCACAAAGAAGACCGTAAGGAAGACGATATGCTGAGACACCCCGCTGATGGGTCGCAGTGGAGAAACATCGACGATAAGTACGAGGACTTTGCACGTGACGCAAGAAACTTAAGGTTTGGTCTGAGTACAGATGACCTGAATCCGTTTGGGGAGCAGAGTAGCAGTCATAGCACCTGGCCCGTGACTCTATGTATCTATAACCTTCCTCCTTGGTTATGCATGAAGCGTAAGTTCATTATGATGCCAGTGCTTATCCCAGGCCCGTCGCAACCTGGCAACAACATTGATGTGTACCTGAGGTCACTGGTTGATGAACTTTTAGAGTTGTGGGCTGACGAAGGTGTACGTGTGTGGGACGAGTACAAACAAGAGGAATTTGACCTACGAGGGTTGCTGTTTGTAACCATCAATGATTGGCCCGCTCTTAGTAACATCTCAGGACAGTCAAACAAGGGATACAACGCATGCACACACTGTTTAGGCGAGACTGAAAGTATACATATAGGCAAGAATGTGTACCCGGGGCATCGTCGATTTCTTCCAGACAGGCATCCCGTAAGAAAGAAAGGAAAGCATTTCAAAGGCGAGGCAGATACACGGAGGAAGCCAACCCTCCCTAAAGGTACTGATATATATGACATGGTCAAAGATATAAAAGTAATCTTTGTTAAGGGTCCTGGCGCACAATCTGTTCCGAATGACGCCGACAACCACGTAGCCATGTGGAAGAAGAAATCTATATTCTGGGAACTACCCTATTGGAAATTCCTAGAGGTTCGCTCTGCGATCGACGTGATGCACGTGACGAAAAATATTTGCGTGAACCTGCTAAACTTATTGGGCGTGCATGGGAAGAAGTCGAGAGATACACCAAAAGCACGGCTGCACCACCAACGTATGCACGAACGAGACGAGCTGATGAATCCAGAGAATTTCAAAGGTCCTGCCAGCTACGCTCTTACCAAGGAAGAGAAGGAGATCTTTTACAAGTCCTGGGCAGTATCAAGGTCCTGTCTGGCTACTCGTCGAACATAAAAGGAATACTAAACCTGGAAGAGAAAAAGTTCCAAAACCTAAAGTCTCATGATTGCCACGTGATCATGACCCAGTTACTTCCGATTGCATTGAGGGGGCTTCTGCCAGAAAACGTGCGAGTACCCATTGTGAAGCTATGTGCATTCCTCAACGCAATTTCTCAGAAGGCAATCGATCCAGCAACTCTACCAAGTTTGCAGAAGGACGTGGTCCAATGTCTTGTCAGCTTCGAGTTGGTGTTCCCACCAACCTTCTTCAATATTATGACGCACCTCATAGTTCACCTAGTCCAAGAGATTACCGTTCTCGGTCCTGTATTCTTACACAATATGTTCCCCTTTGAGAGGTTCATGGGAGTCTTGAAGAATTATGTTAAAAACCGTGCTAGGCCAGAAGGAAGCATGGTCAAGGGCTATGGAACAGAGGAGGTCATTGAGTTTTGTGTTGACTTTATTCCTGACCTGAACCCGATCGGTGTTCCTCAGTCGCGCCATGAGGGGAGACTGCGTGGAAAAGGCACGCTAGGAAAGAAATCAACAACATGTATGGACGAGCAATCTTTCACTCAAGCACACTACACAGTTCTAGTTAATTCCAGCTTGGCGGCTCCATATATCCAGGAACACAACGATATTTTACGCTCGGAATACCCGGAGCAACCTGAAGATTTCATTGCTAAAGAACACGCGAAGACTTTTGGCAGTTGGTTGCAAAGACGTCTCATTAATGACAACATTGTTGAAGATGAGCTATACTTGTTGGCCAAGCAACCATCTTCGACTGTATTGACCTTTAAAGGGTACGAGATAAATGGTAACATATTTTACACGGCAGACCAAGATAAAAGGAGCACCAACCAAAACAGTGGCGTCCGGTTTGATGCAAAAGACGACAACAGGCAAAGGGTCACATACTATGGTTACATAGAGCAGATATGGGAACTTGACTACGGACCTTCCTTTAAGGTCCCTTTGTTCTGGTGCAAATGGTTCAACCTGTCAGGCGTGAAGGTAGACCCGAAGTACGGAATGACAACAGTGGATCAGAAGAATCTTGGGTACGGCAATGATCAATTCGTCCTAGCCAATGATGTGGCTCAGGTTTTCTATGTGATGTCTAGCAGACCGAGAAAAAGAAAAGATAAGGAAGCGAATACATCAGATGATGAGCCAAGGCGCCACATAGTTCTTTCAGGGAAAAGAAACATCGTGGGAGTCGAGGACAAGACAGACATGTCAGAAGATTACAATAAATTTGATGAAATTCCTCCCTTCAAAGTCAAAGATGATCCAAGCATTCAGTTAAATGATGAAGATGTTCCATGGTTACGGCGCAATCAGAAGAAAGGCAAGAAGAGAAATAGAAACGGATCATCCCTTTAGTCCCGGTTGGGGACACCAACCGGGACTAAATGGGTTAGGGTTTCGTTTGGACCAATCAGATAGAATCACACGGATCGTGTGTTTCTTTCAAGCGCTTGTGAGTCGTTGGATCCGGGGTGTGTTTCTTTCGAGCTGTTGTGAGCCGTTCGATCAGGGCTACGGTGTGTTTCTTTCGAGATGTTGTGAGCCGTTGGATGAGGGTGTTTCTTAACCGTTGGATCAAAACCCTAGCTCAACACTTTGTGGGCCAGAGGACCCTATATATAGCCCACCTTCATACACCGGTCAGTTCATCGAGCAAATACAAAACATCCGGATTCGCCATCATACGTCCTGCCGTGCATTTGGTATGCATATATGCACCCAGTAGACACGGTGGGGCTGTATGATGGCGATACCGTTTATTTTGTTCTACACCACCCTTTAAGGTTTGATACATCATATATTCAGTTCATCGAGCAAATACAAAACATCCGGATTCGCCATCGTACGTCCTGTCGTGCATTTGGTATGCATATATGCACCCAGTAGCCACGGTAGAGCTGTACGATGGCGATACCGATTATTTTGTTCTACACCCCCCTTTAAGGTTTGATACATCATATATTCAGTTCATCGAGCAAATACAAAACATCCGGATTCGCCATCATACGTCCTGCCGTGCATTTGGTATGCATATTGCACCCAGTAGCCACGGTGGGGCTGTATGATGGCGATACCGATTGTTGTGTTAGGGTGGCGCGTCGCGCGGGAGTTGACACGTGGCGCGGGAGTTGTGACGCGTGGCCAGGAGGGCGGGGTATAAACTGTCGCGCCTCGAGCGCGTCTTCTCCTCTCCACACGCCCACTCCTCTCCACGCACCGTCGCGCTTCCACAATGCCTCCGAGGAGGAACAGCACCACCGGCTTCCGCGGCGTCCGAGCATGACAGAACAGAATGTTCAGCGCAGATATCCGCTGGGGGACGACCGCATCCCCCTCGGCTCCTTTGCGACGGCGGCGGAGGCCGCCCGCGTCTGGGACGCGGCGGCCTGGCGCCTCAACCGCCCGTGGTCGCTGATGAACTTCAACGACTGCCACACCGTCTGGGAAGCGGAGGCCAGGGCGCCGAAGCCGCAGATCGTCACGGCCGCCGACCACCTCCACCTCCGCCACCGCGCGTTTCAGGGCCTAGTCGACGCCAGGGAAGACCGCGTCATCCGCGAGTATTACCGGAACAACCCGGGGGAGGAGAGCGCCGACGAGGAGCTCTGGCAGACCCGCGCGGCTGAGCGGGCGGAGCGCCGCCTCGAACGCCACCTCGCGTTAGATGCCGCTCGGGAGGCGAGGACGAATGCGCTGCAAGAGCTTCGTCGGGCCGACCACGCCGGCGAAGTCTGAGCCTCCGATGATCCGAGGTGGGGGCCTATCTCGGACATACCATCATGCACCTCCGACGATGACGAGGAGGTCACCGACGAGTTCGACGACGACGATGACCCGGAGGAGGTCACCGACGAGTTCCCCGACGACGACGACGAGGAGTAGTGTTCGTCTGTTTTCTCTTTTTAATAAAAGAATTTGTATTCCGGCGACACTGCGGCGCGCTAGCGCGTCTGTTTTCTGTTTTTAATAAAAGTTATGAAATTAGATATTTTATCTCACAAGGTTTTGAGACATTTAAGTAACCTTCTGTTTTCCATGTTTTCCACTCGTTTTCTCAAATATTTTGCAAAGGAGTTAGTCTTAAACACATCAGAGATAATATAATTCACATGATCCATTCAACAAAGTTTGGTACAATAAATTATTACACATCAATTCTTCCCTTGTGTCCCCGCTTTTCTTACGATTTGGCCGTATCCATGGAGCATCCTCATCATTTAACTTAATGCTTTATTGTTTTAAATGACATTTAGACAATTTTTACACAAAACATGAGAAAATATAAATATGTTGTTATAATATTTGATTTTACAATTTTTTGAGTCTACTTTGATTTTATAAATAAATGTAAAAGAAAACAGAAAAGGGAAACAAAAAAGAAAAATAAAAGAAGAAACAGGAAAAAGAAAAAGGAAACAGAAAAATATCTTTATATTTTCAAATTAGTTTGATAAATATCTTATTTTTTATTTTTTTATTGTTTTAAATGACATTTAGACAATTTTTACACAAAATATGAGAAAATATAAATATGTTTTTATAAATATTTGATTTTACAATTTTTTGAGTCTACTTTGATTTTATAAATAAATGTAAAAGAAAACAGAAAAGGGAAACAAAAAATAAAAATAAAAGAACAAACAGGAAAAAGAAAAAGGAAACTGAAAAAAGGAAAAAAGAAAAAGTGGCCCCTCGCACCGGTTGTTAACACAAACCGGTGCTAAAGGTCTGTACAGGGGGCGCGCAGACTGAAAGTGGCCCCTGTACAGACCTTTAGAACCGGTTTGTGTTCGCACCGGTGCTAAAGGTCTGTACATGGGAAGTTATCAGGGACTTAGCGAAATTTTGTCACTTCATTCTTCGCGCGCGTCCTCTCTGCTTCTTCTACGGCGAAGCCCTGCTCCGGCGAAGCGCTGCTCATCTTCTCGCCGCCGTCGTCGTCAGCTCCTCGTCGCCGTCCGCCTCGCCGCCCCGGGCGCGCCCTGACGCCGCGCCGCCTCCCTCTGCCTCCCACCGCCCACTCGACGCCGCGCGCGCCTCCCCATCGCGGCCCCGCCTCCGTCGCTGTCGCCGTCCGCCTCCGCCGTCCCGCCTCCGCCCCGTCGCCGCCCAGACGCGGCCCCGATGCCGCCGCGGCCTCTGCCTCCCCACCGCGCGCCTCCCTCTCTCTCCTACCGCGCGCCGCCCCGCCTCCGGCCGCCCCCAAGCAGTGACGTACAGGTGACGTCACCCTAACAGTGAGTTTTTTTTGGTCTGTTTTAGTTCTAATTAGAATTATAATTATAATTTGTAGTAAGAATTAGAATTAGAATTATATTTAGAATTAGAATTAGAATTAGATTTAGAATTAGAATTAGCTAGAATTAGAATTTTTAAAATTAGAAAAATATTTGAACATATAAATTTAAAATATATTAGCTAGAATTAGAATTTTTAATAATTATAATTAGTTAGACTTAGAGAATTTTTTCTGTTTATATTTAAAATATACCACATTCTCTATATAAATAACCGATGAAATAATTTCGCTAAGTGTCCGATGAAATAATTTCTCTAAGTGTCCGATGAAATAATTTTGCTAAGTGTCCGATGAAATAATTTTGCTAAGTGTCCGATGAAATAATTTCGCTAAGTGTCCGATGAAATAATTTGGCTAAGAGTCCGATGAAATAATTTCGCTAAGTGTCCGATGAAATAATTTCGCTAAGTGTCCGATGAAATAATTTCGCTAAGTGTCCGATGAAATAATTTCGCTAAGTGTCCGATGAAATAATTTCGCTAAGTGTCTGATGAAATAATTTTGCTAAGTGTTCTTCATTTTATAAATTTTACTAGCAGGTGTTGAGCTATGGATCCCCAAGAACCTGCACGTGATCCGCACGCCGATCAGCTCGCGGGAATGGGTGAGGCGGAGAAGGAAAGATACATGTGCCAGATGATTTTTGAAGATGCAACAGCCATATATCATGATCACGACGGTGGACAGGTGTTTAGCAATCAATTTTTGAACGACTCCGGTGACAGAGCTGAGAATATAGAAGATGTAGTAGATGATAACGACGACAACGTCGAGGATGCAGAAGTGCCCTCCAGAACAAACTCTGTCAATGTATATCTCAAGTCACTGTTGACGCAACAATTAATTTGTATTGCACTTACTAACGAATCATTATTTTCCCGTTTAGGCGCCCTCCGGAATAGCTAGCGCAAGTACTGAGTCAAAGTCGAAACGAGGCCCGGCCGCAAGGTTGAAAGATACCGCAAGGTTCTCGATCGATACAGTTGCTGCTGATGGCAAACCACTGGAGCCCGCAGAAACTTATCGCAAATTCGTAAATCAGTGCGGAGTTGTTGTAAGAGACCTGGTCCCGATCAACTTAATAGAATGGAATAAGCCGAAGACCGGCGCCAACGTTGGAGCTACTTATGTCGATGACAGATTGAAAAAAGTGCTTTGCGACACGGTATGGCTAAATTTCAGCGTAGCGGAAGATAAGAAGAAGAAAGTCGAGGAGTGGGCTTTGAAGAAGATGGCCACACAATTCCAGAGGTGGAAGAAAGACCTGTGGAAGAAATATAAGGACGAAGATCCAGTTTTCACTGGGCACCTAGTGAAGATAAGAGACGCTTGGCCTGATTTTAAGGCGTACAAGAAATCGGGTGTCTTTACATCCCGATCAGCCACAAATAAGGAGAATGCGAAGAAGAAGAAATATCACCATATTTTGGGGTCAGGTGGCTACATGACTGTCCTGCCTAGGTGGCGACGCTATGAAGATGCGCTTCTGAAAAGAGGTATCATTCCACAGACACATGACTGGCCCGATAGGTCCAAGTTCTGGTTGTTCGCGCATGGGGCAACGTTGGACGCTGAGACTGGGATGATTGTTGCTCAGGGACCATGGTCGGAAAAAATAACAAAAGTCGTATCAGAACTAGAGAAGGCAATAGAAGCTGTTCGAAAAGGAACTTTTGTTCCCGATAGAGAGAACGATGAGCTGACGAAGGCACTCGGGAACCCCGAAAAGTGGGGACGAACACGAGGCTTTGGAGCCACTACCCCGTGGAGCCAAGGGTTTCCAGCGGACCTTGGCACTTACAGAAGCCGTGGTAGAAGCAAGAAGAAGGCGCTGGAACGGATATCGACATTAGAAGAAAAGGTGGCGTTTCTCTTGGAGAAAGGGGGACACCCTGTACCTGACACTGAAGAGGAGGTAGAACATCGTGCACCTGATCAGCTGCAAATAGAAGACGATCCTGTAGCAGATGCCGTCCCATCTCAGCATAGAAGCAGTGTGGGTTCCACGCAGCTGCAGCTAGAAGACGGTCGTGCAGTCGAAACATCGGCGCCTCACTACCCCGTGGATGATATCACGGAGAAGACAAACTGTGAGATACATATGCCAATGGGGAACATATCCTTCATGGTGGCGTCAGGCTATGCTTTACCGAATCAACTTGGAGCAACCTACCATGGTGGTCAGATTCCAGCATCCCATGCTCGTGTCGGGTTGTCAACAATTACGCCGGGATGCCATTCAATTGAGCTCCATATTCCTGGAGGTGAAGGCGAGAAGACACTGGGAGAAATGGAGCTTGGTATCATCTTGTGGAATAAGAAACACATCGTGTTTCCTAACGCGGCGCCAAGGCCACCGACTCCTCCAGGTACAAATGCACCACCTCCATCAATTACTGAATGTTGCACCACATGTAAGCCTATTTTTAATAGTTTTTTCACTTTCGTACAGAGAATGCACGACCTCCAAGTCCAGCCCCTAACGCACCTCCAAGTCCACCCCACAACGAAGATTGGGAGCCCGAGGCCGAGGGTCCATCGCCCGTGCACTCCCGTGAGTCGACGGATGCGCCCACTACGGGTACGGCAAAGCGGAAGCTGCAGTTCAGAAGAAACATGACTCCTCCCAAGAAGAGACCAAGGAAACCAAAGAAAGTCGAGACTCCCCCGAAGTTACCAGGCATGATGACTCCGGAGGAACTAGCCGAGGCCGTGAAAGCCAAAAACAAAGCATGGTTCGCACGGTTTCCCCTGAAGCCCCCTCCAGACGTCTGGAAGGAAACTCTGAAGAACATCCCAAAGTGGAAAATTGAGCGCACCATCGACAACTTATATTATCCTGCACCGCCGCCACCGCCGCCCCTTTCAGACTATGAACGGTACATTGAAAAGATGCACACCGCACAGATGAAGCAGGCGGAGCAGACGAAATACGGGAAACAAGTTCCCCAGCTCGGACAACAAGAAGCACGGTCAATTGCCCCGCTCAAGGTGTTATCTGACCAGGCTTCAGTGTCCGGTCCACGCATGGGCGACGTAGGTTACGCTATTGCTGATGTGGTATATAAATACAAGCCCGAGCACCCTCTGGTCGAAAATCCTACTGCTCTAACAACCCAACTACGAAATTTACATGATTGGTACTTGGAGGCCGCAAGGCAAAAGAGAGACTGTATCATGGCGGCAGTTCAGGATCAACACTACTTCAGAGTGTACGGTGTGGAGATTGGGTTCGATGAATTCTTCCAGATGTACAATCAACGTGCCCTCGACAAGTCTATCCTCAGCTGCTACTGTTTATAAGTGATTTATTTGTGTAATTTAATTATTTAGTTAAGCTCGCGTTCATTGCCCGTATAATTATCACTCACGGCATTCTTTTTGTACGCTACTATGCAGAATGAAGATTCGTGAATGCAGGCTGGCAGGAATCTGGGACTTTGGGTTCATTGACCCGTATTCGTTTCATCAATACACAATAGAAAAGTTCAACAAGGATACACCGGATGATTTGCTAAGGTTATTGAAGCGACAAAGTACCAAAAAAGAAATACTTTGGCCCTACGGATTCAAGTGAGTGTTACTGTCTTGTAGACATTCCATTTTGCTTACCTGATGTTATGATGAGTATGCATGACTGCGTGTGTACACGTGCGCGGGTCCCACTTCATATTGTTCATCGCTAGAATCGATCAAGGACAAGTTGAAGTCTGGGACTCGTTAACCTGGGACGCTGACACATGGAAGAGCGCGCGTCAGATGCTTCAAAGATATATATATATCGGCCTCTTTCGTTCATCGGCCTCTTTTTCGTTCATTTTCTGATATCAAGTAAGTAATAATTAACTCTTATATTCATTTTTCTTTTGTCGGCCAGGGTTTGGCAAATGTTCATCAAGGAAGAACCCGGTACATGGGCAGACAAGCTCCGCTTTCAGATTAACAAAGTAAGTAGTACTACGTACCCTGGTTTCAATACCTTTACCATTCTCTTGATTATTATTAATTTGATTGAATTATGTTCTCGTATATAGAAAGTCCCGTAACAACCACAGGGAACTGATTATTGTGGATACTACGTTTGCGAGTTCATTCACAGGATTATCAATGAGAAATCCCGTACTTCCAGAAATCTAGAGGTACGTAACCGGATCTTCACAACTTTATTTATGTTGCCATCAGTTATGTTTAGTTTTGTTCATAACTTAATTGTTTTCATCTACTTCTTTTAAAGATGTAACGAAAGCGGGCGATGCTCAAACCAATCCAACGTTGCAAGGCAGTTGCAGAGGAATTGGCAGGATTTCTCCTCACACAAGTCATAGATGAAGGCGGAGAATTTTTCCATCCTATGAACCAATAGCCAGCTCCCTTCTCTATGCAAGTATACAACTATTGAAAACGAACTTCAGATTATGTAATGCTCGGTCGAGTACTTCGTGTTACATGTATATATATATGTACTTTTATTTGGTGCATCAACATTTAACAGCAAACACGGAATCAGAAACACTTAACCGCAAACACGGAATCGGTGTTTCCCGATACGTATTTCCGATTACGTGTTTCCGATTCCGTGTTCGTAAAAAACGAAACACGGACACACGGAATCGGAAAGACCAAACGGAAACACGTAAACGGAAACCCTGAAAATACGGAACACGCCCTAAACCCTAAACCCTAAATACGGAATCGGAAATCCTGAAAAGAAAAGGAAAAAAAAAGAAAAACAAAAGCTTTAGGACCGGTTGGTGTTACCAACCGGTTCTAAAAGTCCTCCGCCTGCGCGCGCTCTTCGGCGCCCACGTGGAGGCCTTTAGCACCGGTTGGTGACAGACCGGTTCTAAAGGAGGGGCCTTTAGTCCCGGATACGTAGCACCGGATTTGTATTCGGGTCCAAAGGCCCTTACAAACCGGTGCTAATGCCCTGTTCTCCACCAGTGTCTTCGTCGTCGCTCGCTCGGGCCTCGCCGTTGACAACTTCAGCAGCTTGAAGCCGTCTCCTAAGCTAAGGACGCTCTTTGTTCCCCGTGTCGAGGACGCCATCATGTGCGCCGTCATCCCCCTACAGGCCACGGACCTATGCTAGTGAAGACTGAGGTGTCACTTAGTGGTTGGAGGGCGAGCAGGCCCACCGAGTGGAAATTCGGGGGAGGGACAAATTACACGGGCACACACCATACCGTAAGCAAATTTTTTTAGTGTGTCATCCGTAGGTCGGCGCGGGATTGATCTCCAAGGACTGGATATCTGGCCATGGACAGCACGGCCTGGCTCGACCCGACCTGGCTCAAAAATCCTGGGTCGGGCTGAGCCCAACAGCACCCGAGCTTGGGCCTGAAATTTGGGCCCGACGATTTGAACAGCCTAGGCTCGGGCTCGAAGGAAGTGCATTTTTGGTTGCAGACCGATCGGGCCTGGTCGGGCTTGGTCCCGATTTTATGCGGCCCGACTGCCGGGTCGGGCCCGGGCCTGAGATTTGAGTTCAAATTTTTTTAGGCCCAGCCCAAAACCTGGTCCGGCCCGAACTCCGGTTAGGTATAACTGGACCCGTCATATGTCTGCTTCTTCTTCTTTTTTCTTTTTTTTTCTCTTTTTCTGGTGATCAACTTGGATCCATCTTCGGTCTTCACGACTAACGATCTTGAGGTGTCAGTTTTATAGCTTCGATTCAATTTTATACCTTGTAAGCCATATGTCATTTAGGACAAGTTTCATGTATTTTATAGCTTCAATTCTACGTGGATTCTTTGCAGAATTTCAACTTGTTATTTGAAGGTATGTCGATAGTATTGGTGCATGTATCAACAACCACAACGGTTGAAGATAAACCCTCCATTACAATGATATATCCCTGAACTTTAATAAAACATTTGAAGACGATTGATTCAAACCCAACTCTTGAAATATTAGACCGTCGGATGTAATACTTAAAACTTTTTAAGTAATAAAGAACCCTTTACCAAAAAATAATTTAAATATTCATTTTGTTTCTCTCAATACATGCCCACGACCTATTTTTCGACTTTTGTTTACCTAAAAAGGACAATCATGTGTACCTCGAAGAAGATTCACCATGTCCCCAAGGGGATATTGATGATGCTTGCATTGTGGCGAAGAGTGTGGGGTCGGTGGTGTGTGTGGTGGGGCTTAGCGTGATTTTTAGTGTGAAATTGAGTTGGTATGGTGACACTTACTCGTATAGAAACTAATGAGGTGATGATAGAGGCTGGTGAGAGCTAAACAGGGAATCGATGCCATTGACCACGATTGGGTAGAGTGAAACTGAAGAAGACCTTTCATCAACTCCAATCTTCCACATAATACGGACAATAATACAGAGAGAGGCCATAGAGAAGCACATAACAATGAACATAGTGGGGATGTGATGTTAGTGTGTGATTGAGTGTACGTGACAAAATCTCTGTTGATATGGTGGACAGAATAACATATATGTTCTCCCTTCTCTTCGGTTATAGCTTTAGGTAGTTTTTTTTCTTCTTTCCGGCGTGAATTGTACCTAGCCAAACTTATTTTATTTTCCTCCTAGATCTTTTCTGTGGATATATTTTTATCGGTAGCAATTTTTCATGCGTTCCTTTCGTCAAGCGATTTGTTTCGTTGGGATGCTCTTCTACGTGCATTAATCTCCTCATTTGATCCGCCATCAAACTATCTCGTCAAGCTCTATCATGTTCACATTATACTTGAAATGTGCATTAATCTCCTCATTTGATCCGCCGTCAAATTATCTCGTCAAGCTCTATCATGCTCACGTCATAATTGAAATATTCATAGTTTGTTGCCTTTACTCTACCGTCACTGTGGTCCTAATATTACACCTCGTTCATATACATTTTTCATCGTGAGTAACAACGCCACACAAATCTGTCGATTTGGTAGATCACTTAATCTATTATGAAGTCACCTATAGCAAGCTAGCCTTGTCAATATTAGCTAGTTCATAGCATCTCACATGCGCGTGCACACGGAGACACAAATCGCTAGAATTGAACTAATGGCTTTCCTTTGTATACGTACGCATATGCAACAACCCAAAGACCTAGAACTCCTCAACCTAAACATTCTTACGGAGATAACAAGGCATGTCCATACATGTAAGGATCAGAATCACAACTCACCAGGCAGCGGATTCAATATAGTCGTAGAAGACTTCTGAAAAATCATAGATCCTTAAAACTAGGCCTAGTTGTAAGGACGTCACTAAGATTCACTCGTCAAGGATCACACGTGTAATCCCTCTTATGGTGTGCACACGTATGCTCGTGTCAACCCGTCAGTACTCTGTCGTTCAAAACTTAGCACCGACAAAGAGAGGCAGCCTTTCGGCGTTGCTAATTGGTAGCACTAATCGACCGCGATTAGATCTATATGAATCTGAAAGTTTCTCAAAACATGAGAGAGAATTGCTAATTAGAGGTAGGTCTAATCGGGAGAGTAGATCTCAAAACTCAATTAGAAGAGGCTCTGATTCAAGTAGAGGGGCTCTAATAGACCCTCTAATTCTACTAGATATATAGAGAGAGAGGCTGGCTCAAAATAATGATCTTTCTTTTAGTCTTGGGGTCTTTTTTATAGTTGGAGGGGGGGGGGGGATTTTCCAAAGGGAGGGATGAGTCCTAGTTGAACTAAGAGGGGCTTGGCCATACCATGGAGGTGGCCGCACCCCTCCTCTTAGCTCAATTTGGATTGGACTCTCGTATGGAAGTGGGGACAAATCGTAAAATGTTTGGAAGACCTATTTCTTCAAGATTCACGCACCCTTTTTGTATCTATTCTTCATCATGTCGTTTTGTCCGGCGGGTAAGAAAGAAGAATAATAATAAAGAACAATTTTACAATACAACCATTTTTTAACTAGTTAGTTCTCATTGTGTGCATCATTTCTTGAGAGTATTTATGTCTCTCACACACCAATTATACTTGCCTACTTTCAAGAACAGGGAGATCAAAAGGTGGTGTAACGGCCGGGGATTTTCCCCACTTAGCTTTGTTTGTTTTTCTTTTGTTTGTGCATCGTCATGCATCATGCATCATCATTCACTTAAAACATTCAAACACTATTTCAAATTGCATCAAATCTTATTATCCTAAATTTTCCCTGAAATTATTTGCTGCCTCAAAACTATTCTTTTTTAGTGCCTAACATGTTTTCTAGGAGATAATAAAAGCAAATTGGAAGAGAGCAGGCCAGCCCACCACGGTCAGCCTGGCCCATCCCCACCAAACCCTAATCTGTCCAACCGGCCTCCCCTGGCATTATGCAGCCGCCACCCCGCCTCCCTTTTTTTTCGCGATCGGGTCCTTCCCCATCAAACACCACACGCACGTCCAGGAGAACCACCACCATCGCTCTTTCCTCTGCCTCCCGAGCCCGACGCTCGATCCCCTACCCCATTCCCTCCTCTGCACCGAACCCCGCCGCCAGGAGCTCGAGCTCCTCTCCCCGCCTCCCGCCGGCGAGCGGCGCGCCGCCTCCCCCCTCTTCCTCGCTCTCCCTCCCATCTCCTGACCGCCTCCATCTCCATCCCATCCCCATCGTCCTCCTCTGCTCCTCCCTCCCGCTGCGCCGCCAGCCCGGCCGTTCCCTGCTCCGGCCGGCGAGCCTCCTTGGAGCGCCGCTCCCTCCCGCTCACCCCGTGACCTTCTTCCTCTCGAATGGGAGGGGCTCGCAAGGGACCGGGGCAGCCCTCGACAGCCAGGAGGTTACGACCAAGGCGGGGCCACGGTGGCCCCTCGGCGCCGCCCGTGGCCGGCGAGAGGACCTTACCGCGGTGGGAAGGCACGAGTGAAGTGCTGGCGGTCGCCTGCCCGGAGCTGCTGTTGCCGGCGTTCACCCGGAGCTGCTGCAGCCTTCGTCGACCTGTTGCTCGTGCCGCAGAAGATGCGCTCCGAGGCCGACCTGCCTCTGCTGCTCTCCGACGGCAACGGCGATGCGGGGGACGGACTGGTGCTGATAGAACCCCTGCCGCCACAAGGAGGATCGAGGGCATCGTCATGAACTCAGGAAAAGGCGTTCTTCTCTTGGTGCACATATATCCGAAGAGTTCCGCAGTGGCGGATGCGGCATGCTGCTGGTGCTGCCAGCGTCCTGCTGCTTTGCTTCCTCAAGCATGAGGTGTCCAGGATGCACGGCATCACCATCGAGTACTTCATCGAGGGTCTTCGTGCCTCGGGTTTCACGTGTAAGTCCCCGTGTGGTGGATTCACACGTCTGAAGACCAACCCCGATGACAATGGGTGGCCGCAATAATCGACAAGATCTACTTTGAGCCGTGAACGTCTACATACCACTAACCCTGGACGCGTCAAGTTCTTCTACTCGCAAAACCGGAACCTTGACAAGATTTTTCGTGTCCGCTTTCCGTTGGCCACCTTCGTGCGCGCCGTGAAGATCGGGACCGCCACCAACCCCGAAGGTCATCGATGATGCCGATGGAGCCTCGAAGATGCCCGGAGGCAAAGAGTACCACTACTTCGACTATGGACCGACGGCTACTTCCACTACGTGGTTACCAACTACTTCCTCGACGTTGACTACTTCCTCTACGGACGCCTACTTCCTCCACGTTCCGAAGTTTCCGGCGTTAACCTCGAAGATCATCTCTCCAACATGCGAACCCAAAACCCAACCCTATACCCATATGCCTATTTTCTAAATGTCATCTATATCGTGCATATTAAATCATTCATCTTGTTGCATTGCATATTGTGGGTGCGGGCAATAATAATATCACCTAATAATTAAGTATGGAATGTGTTGGGATGCTATACTTATTGTCCCGGTTCCATTTAAATTGTGTAGCTCATCTATATTCTTGTCTCCCCAAGTTAAACAACATTTAATCTTGATGGGTAGATAAATAACGTGAACCTCCTAAATTAAATGTTGGGCTTCCGGCTCAATTTAAATTGATTTAATTGCATAAATCATAACTAATTCATTTTAACTCCAAATTTGAAAAGTAAAATATGTTTTCCAATCAAAATTCTCTAAAATTTGCAAATATCAACTTTGTTTTCTGTTTTGAATAAATTAAATTTGCTGAAAACAACTATTTCTTAATTAATGCATTTAAAATTGTCAATTTAATAACTTGCTCATCTAAAATCCAAATTCAACAAATGAAATATGTATTCCATCTAAAATTTTGTGTTCTTTCCAAATATAAATTTTGTTATCTGTTTCGAACAATTAAAATGGGTGAAAACAACAAATGCTTGTGTAACGCATTTAAGAAGCCAAATTTCATAACTTAATAAATAAAATTCCAAACTTGGTAAACAACATTTCAAATTGAAGCTATTGTTGTTTTCTTATTGTTTTCATCATCCAGGCATCATTCTAATCAACTTTCACATGATGGTTATTTGTAGATCATTTAATTCAACATTAATTCATGGGCTTTTCTATATGCAATCCAAATTGCATATGGGCCCATTTAAATATGTTTACCCTATCAACTAGTTTATCTTTGATGCATCCTTAAACTTGTCATGCATCCATATCTTGATCATGCTGGATCTTTTGCCGTAGAAGTAATTGTTGCATCCGGTGTTTGTTCTAGTTTGTTGCTTCTTCGCGGATAGGACGTTGAGATGATGTGAGCAACGACAAATTCTGCGGATGTACCTCTACTTGCTGGATTCCAGGCAAGTATACTCACTTTCTATCTATGGCTGCCTTTCATCACTTGTTACCGATTCTTCCCGTTGCCTTTATTCTAGCCTTATGATTTGATGCTTGTGTCTCGATCCTATCATATGTTTACCTTGCAACCATGATATAGCCTTCCTTCCACTTCCTATTAACTGTTGTTTGTTTACCTTGTTGGCCCTCGTGTCGTAGTTGCATGCTTAGTGTCGTTTGCGCTCATGTAGCATCCCAACTTTTAATAAAGATGGAATACATGTGTTATTGTGCTAGTCCCTGGATCATTTGCTAGCACCACAGTACAAAATGAAATATCATGCAAATGCATAAAATTCTATTACATCGCATGATCCAGTCTTTACAAAATAGTATTACAACTTGCATAGTCTTAGAAGACTATCAGACAACAAAGATATACAGCGGAAAACATAGAACACATTGAGCCCATCTTCTTCATGTGCCACAGGCAAAACATGTTGGCGATAGTCTCGAGATCCTAAACGAAATCCTCACTCGTCTTCAGAAACATCTGCAATATGGAATATGCAGCCACAAGGGAGTCAATACAATTTAATGTATTGGCAAGTAACACTATGGTGGATATAAATGGCAAGACTAATACTACATGCTTATTTGGCTGAGTGGAGTTTTGGCTAAGTTTGCATAAAGCCAGTTTTCTCCTATCACTTTTGTAAAACAAACATTTCTTTTCAAAAGGGTGGCAACATTGGATTAAGATCCAAGCACCACAATACTGTTCACTTGGTCAAATTTTACTTATTGAAATTGGTGATGAGATTCTTCCGTCAATCCTTGTCTAGCTGCTCATAGTTGTCCATAACCGGGGACACGGCTAAGATCTTAGTTTGTTGACTCTGCAGAGGTTGTGCACTTTCACCCTTTGTCTTCAATTAGCCCAAACATCCTATACACCCGGAGTGCATCATGGAAAGAAGAGAATTGAGACGAGATCTTTCAGAAGAAAAGTCCAAACCCACCGGCGAGACCCGTTCCACCTATAATTTTGCTACATCTGCTTATCAAGCCTGGGCTGAATTCTCACAACTTAGTTGATCAAGACAGAGCCCATATGTCAAAGGGCTGCACGGTAAGCTACTAAACTTAGAAGGACATAGTAATCTCTTTGTTCCTGGGTGGCCATCCACAAGTGACAACCTCAAGTGAAATAACCCTTAAATAAGGGCCCTGAGGAAACACTCAACATAATCCAAGCAATTACCACTTCCACCCAGGTGGTTCATTTATTAGTTATACTTAGAATTTTTTCCTCAACATCTAGTAAAACAATTTGTAATATTGCATAGCATCTACTAAGTTCTAAGGCTATCAAAATAACAAGGGTACAAGAGATGGCTACACACTACTAGGATAATAGCATAGCATAATATAACTTAGTAAAATTTCCTATCATGCATACTACTGAAAACTCTAATGATGCATATAGAAAATAATGGGTAGTGAATGGTGTGTTACTTGCCTTGTTTGAAGTTGGTGAAGATATTCACACTCTCTTCACAAAAGATCGTTGCTCTCCGTACAATCTAATTATTGAAAACACAAACACAAAATAAACAAGCATCCTAGCAAACAAACATACAAGTGCAGAAAACATACAGATCAACTAACATAACCAAAGGGTTTTAACCAAGTTGGCTAGGACAAGGTCAAGGTTTGAGTTCAATACTTGTTAAGGAAATTCCAAGAGTTCACCAAGGTGATCTCACTATTTCTACTAAAGTAACACATAACAATGTGTAACACTTAGTCATTTTCATCAAGACATTTGAGTGATCTAAGTTAGTCCTTCCATTTAGGTTTAGGGCAGGTCTAGGTTCAACTAACTTCCTAGCAATTTATATACCAAGATAAAGTATTGGTATTTTCCATTTGGGTCAAGGGTTGGACAAAAACAACTGTTATTCTTCAACTTGTGTAGATTTCTCCAAGTCTTCATATGCTTGTCGTCTTGAAGATCATCTTCATGCTTATATTGTAGTCTTGTTCCATGGATGGATTCTTCTCTTGGTCTTGATAAACTCTTCATGGCTTTCACTTCACTAATTTGGTTTGGGTATGGGATGGGCATAAAATACCACTAAGTCAAGAGAAAGAAAATAAGAAGAAAGATAAAAAGAGAGAGGGAGATGTTTTCTTCTGGATTTCTTCACACTTGTACTTCCTTGAGTTGCTTATAGTGGTGGAGTCTTTTCTTCAAAATTTCTTCATTGGTCCTCCTTGTAGCTCTTCATATTGCCACCAAGTTGAAAATGGAGTTCCTTCTTGTGCTTGAGTCTTCATTTCCATTTATCTAACTTGATGAATTCTTGAAGTAAGAATAGGGGACTGAAGGAGTAGATAGAAAGCAAAGTTACTAGTGTCTAAGGTTTACCACTTGGTCTTGTATGTGATTTACACATACTAGGTACTTGGTCTTGGCTCCAAAATTCAGATTTAAATATTTCCAAATTGATTAGGTTGAGGTGGTGTTCAAAAGATTCTAAACACCGGTCTTGATCATAAAAGATCACACACATGTTTTTCTTTAAAAGGGTTAATTTAAACAAAGTAAATTTGTTTAAAATAAATCAAAACCTATAACGGAAATTTAACCCAAAAACACAAGTCTATTAAACACTTAAGATATTTAAAGTTTGGTTCTGCACTCAAGAAGAAAATTTACAACATATTAAAAGTATTTTTATAAAAAAATGTATAAAATACTCAATGAGCATTTAAATTGTAAATCAATTTTTAGATAGTTGAATAATTATTTTCAGCAGTCTCATAAAATAGTGCACACTCGGTACAACTCCGACGTATAGATCAGCTAAGCAGGCATGCAGCCACCTCAATGGATCAGATCAGCTGCTAGCTATTCAGCTACGCACAACACAAGGCAATCGCCAGACTCACGCAGTAGCACCTACCTAGGCAAACAGGAAAGCGCTGGGAGCGGTTCGGCCGGAGGCTCGTATTAAACCTTTGTAAAATTTTATTTATTTTTCTGACTACAGATATATTAGGGGTAATACAACGTAGGTGCATAAAATAAAACTTTAGATTAGCTACCTAGTAGGACTAGGAAAACTAATTTCTCTACTATTTGGAGTCATGCACGTACATATACAGCGAGGTTGACGGAAAAGAATGAACAGGGCTACGGTGTTGGTACCTTGCGACAGAGATGGACAAGGCGGGGTCGAAGGAGGGCTTGGCGATGAAGGGAACATGTCTGCTTTGCTAGAAACTGCTCGCCAGAGTTAATGGCGTTCTTCGGATTGACGATGGCGCGGTCGTTTTGATGCAAGCAGGGCCAAGAAACGATGTCAGCTAGGTGCTCCGGGGCGAGTAAAAGGTGATGGTGCATGTGACAGTGGCCTGGGGCGACTGTACTCACCAAGGAGGCGATGAATGGTGGCAGGCGCGGGCTTGGGTCACAAACGCTTTTGTCGATGTAGCGGACCTGGGGCAGAGATAAGATGTCAAGGAGGTGAGCGACAGAGAGGCGGAGCCCAACATACAAGCGACATGGCGATGGGTTTCCGGAACTCACCGTAATCGTCCCGAACAGCGGCGGGACGAGTTCTAGTCGTCGAAGTTCTCCCAGATGCGGTGGACATACGACCATGATGTCTCATCTAGAACATGCGCACAGCCGTGGTTGTGACTCCATAGTCAACAGTGTGGCAAGGGGCGACGTGCTTCCCTGAAAAATCACCGGTGACATGCGGCCGAGGCGGCGGCTGGTTGTTGAGGACGTGTTCAGCTGCAGGGAAATTCATTCATGAACATGAGAAGATGCACAAGACTGAAAGAATACAAGGAGAGAATGAATGGAGGTCGTGGCATCCTTGAAAAGCGGCTGCATCTGATGAAACATGGTGGCGGCGGTGCTCTACTCCAGCAGCCTGGCGGCGCTCTAGGCTTGGTTTTCTTCGGGGATTGGTATAGGGCGTCAAGGGCTTCTTATGGAGCGGGTCGGGAGGTCGAGAGGCGAACGGGAGATGGAAAGGAGAATGGAGCGACCTGGTTGCTTCAAATAAGGCAGTGAATTAATCATGACTTGATGACCCCGATTAATGGAGTTGATTGCTTGAAGGGAAACGCTCGCAGCAGTTTCTAACGTGATTGATGATTCCTTTTACTGGTTGTGTACGTGCGGGAGAGAAGAAGATGACGAGCAGCCGGGCGTTTTGGCGACTCGTTCGCGTGCGGCTCATTGGTGCACACGGTCCTGGGACTTTGTCCCGTGCGTGCAAGTTTGGGATTCCCTTCCGTTGCAAGTCGAGCTAGCTTTCGCTCGGTTGGGATGGCATAATATTTCGCTCAGCTGGTTGATTGGTGAATCGGACAGAATAGAAGGAAAATAGAAAGAACAAGAGCAGATGAACTATAACACATGTGCACTTAGCCCATCCTTACGATGCAAGGTCTAGTCACGTACATGGAGGTATTGTGCACGTGCATCTAGCATGCATGGCTACAGCCAATGCGTGTCTGTCTGCAAATCTAAAAGGCCAACTATTAATATGAGGATTTAGAGAAAAATAATTATGATTCAAATGGCAAATCTAAATCAAACGACAATGCAAACTCAAACTCCTCTAAAAGAAACAAGTTAATTCCAAAACGTTGGAATTTAATATTATTTAACTCTGAATAAAATATTTATTTTACTATTATGTACCTACCTCCTTTGATTTTTTATATATAGAATTATGATGTTACATCGGACATGGCATCCAAACTATTTTCTGTTTTAAATTATATAAGTTTTGATTTTTTTTTATACCTCCAAAGCACGTCAAATCGAAAGTAATAAATTTGTAAAATCAAAACCTTCAATACATAACACATTTGGGAACGTTTCAACACATTTCAATAATTGAACTTTTGAAAATATGCATAAATGATACTTGATGTCAATTTTAATTTAATATAAAAAAAATTAAACGCAAAATTTTGTCAAGGATCATAATCATCAAATTTTGGAAGTCAACAGTATTATTTTCAAAATCAAATATTGGAGGCACCCATTTTATAAAGTAGGTTGCTTTTATAAAATCCAAATTCATTGAGAAATGGTTTAGTTTTAGTTAAAAATCCCTAAAGAAATAGTTTTTAAGTCAAACCTCAACAATTGAGGAATATATTTTCTAGAATTCAAAAAGTTTTAAATTTTAGTGATTTTTGAACATTCCAAAATCTTGGGATGTTACAGACTACCACCCTTAAAAGAAATCTCGTCCCGAGATTTGGTAAGGTTAAAAAGAAAGATTAGTTTGGGTAACTCGGTTCCAAAACAATCGGGTGGGCTACCACCCTTAAAAGAAACTTTTGTGGGTAGTCTAATTCCATTAGCTTGGAGTGTAGCTTGATTCCAGATTGGCTTGAGTAGAACTTTCCTTCGTGGTAGAGTTGAAAACGAACATAGTTCTGCGGAAGTATCTTTGACACCGAGGTGCCACTCTTTGGATAAAAAGAAAGTCTTTGGTCACTCTCAACTTGGTCTTTTGATGTCCTCGGAAATCTTCTATCTTGTTGTTGTCATCCTTGAAAGGAAAACGTCATGCTATTTCTAAACAAACTCTCATGTAAAACAAACTGGGTAGTTGTGTTTCGTCATTATTTCTTCTCTTGGTGTAGTTGGCTGTGAAATCTTCATAGCTCATGCAACTTAGGGTTCACTTGTCTTTCTTCACTTGTTGATTGGGTTGCTTCTCCTTATGATGTAGTTGGCATTTATCATGGATGTGATTATTCCTTCACACAAAAGGATAATTTGAGGCTAACCTCCTTAAATAGGATGGCTTGTGTCCTGGTAGGATACTGGTTGTGACATTCTTGGGTGAAATGCTTGTGACTGCACTTTATATGGTAGCCCAAATATGGTTGGTAAATGGGTATGGGTTTTTGTTTGGCTTAGCATGAATGAGTAGAGATTAGAAAGAGACTAAAGAAGATCCTACCCCAACACATAAGATCAAGGAAACTCATCTTGCAAACGACACATAACAAACATATAGCAACAAATTCATCACACCAAACATCAAGGTTTTATAATACAACTAATATTGTCATACCACACTCATTGGTATGATCAATACACTAACACGTTAACGTTGTTCTAACAAAGGAACTAGATTGGTGGTCTCTTCTATATCTTCTTGAGTTTTCTTCAAATTCTTCTCTCAATGTCTTGAGGTGTTGTTGAATGTTGTCAAGCTGGGTATATCTCCAAGTTTCTTCAATTGTCTTGAGTGTAGATCTTCATGTGGTGAAAACACTTCTTGCACTTCTTGGTATGATCATCAACATTCATGTCTTGATGGAATTAAAGAGGTAGAGCATCTAGAAAATTTTGAAGGTGAATAATAGATGAGAGGATATGAGAAAGATTAAGATGAGATGTTTTGTTTCTAGAGAGTTTGAACATAGTAAATTTTCCAATCCTAGGGTTTCTCCAAACTTAGGGGCTCGAATTCTATGGGCAACACAATGCTCTGATACCATTTTGTAGCATCCCAACTTTTAATAAAGATGGAATACATGTGTTATTGTGCTAGTCCCTGGATCATTTGCTAGCACCACAGTACAAAATGAAATATCATGCAAATGCATCAAATTCTATTACATCGCATGATCCAGTCTTTACAAAATAGTATTACAACTTGCATAGTCTTAGAAGACTAGCAGACAACAAAGATATACAGCGGAAAACATAGAACACATTGAGCCCATCTTCTTCATGTGCCACAGGCAAAACATGTTGGCGATAGTCTCGAGATCCTAAACGAAATCCTCACTCGTCTTCAGAAACATCTGCAATATGGAATATGCAGCCACAAGGGAGTCAATACAATTTAATGTATTGGCAAGTAACACTATGGTGGATATAAATGGCAAGACTAATACTACATGCTTATTTGGCTGAGTGGAGTTTTGGCTAAGTTTGCATAAAGCCAGTTTTCTCCTATCACTTTTGTAAAACAAACATTTATTTTCAAAAGGGTGGCAACATTGGATTAAGATCCAAGCACCACAATACTGTTCACTTGGTCAAATTTTACTTATTGAAATTGGTGATGAGATTCTTCCGTCAATCCTTGTCTAGCTGCTCATAGTTGTCCATAACCGGGGACACGGCTAAGATCTTAGTTTGTTGACTCTGCAGAGGTTGTGCACTTTCACCCTTTGTCTTCAATTAGCCCAAACATCCTATACACCCGGAGTGCATCATGGAAAGAAGAGAATTGAGACGAGATCTTTCAGAAGAAAAGTCCAAACCCACCGGCGAGACCCGTTCCACCTATAATTTTGCTACATCTGCTTGTCAAGCCTGGGCTGAATTCTCACAACTTAGTTGATCAAGACAGAGCCCATATGTCAAAGGGCTGCACGGTAAGCTACTAAACTTAGAAGGACATAGTAATCTCTTTGTTCCTGGGTGGCCATCCACAAGTGACAACCTCAAGTGAAATAACCCTTAAATAAGGGCCCTGAGGAAACACTCAACATAATCCAAGCAATTACCACTTCCACCCAGGTGGTTCATTTAATAGTTATACTTAGAATTTTTCCTCAACATCTAGTAAAACAATTTGTAATATTGCATAGCATCTACTAAGTTCAAGGCTATCAAAATAACAAGGGTACAAGAGATGGCTACACACTACTAGGATAATAGCATAGCATAATATAACTTAGTAAAATTTCCTATCATGCATACTACTGAAAACTCTAATGATGCATATAGAAAATAATGGGTAGTGAATGGTGTGTTACTTGCCTTGTTTGAAGTTGGTGAAGATATTCACACTCTCTTCACAAAAGATCGTTGCTCTCCGTACAATCTAATTATTGAAAACACAAACACAAAATAAACAAGCATCCTAGCAAACAAACATACAAGTGCAGAAAACATACAGATCAACTAACATAACCAAAGGGTTTTAACCAAGTTGGCTAGGACAAGGTCAAGGTTTGAGTTCAATACTTGTTAAGGAAATTCCAAGAGTTCACCAAGGTGATCTCACTATTTCTACTAAAGTAACACATAACAATGTGTAACACTTAGTCATTTTCATCAAGACATTTGAGTGATCTAAGTTAGTCCTTCCATTTAGGTTTAGGGCAGGTCTAGGTTCAACTAACTTCCTAGCAATTTATATACCAAGATAAAGTATTGGTATTTTCCATTTGGGTCAAGGGTTGGACAAAAACAACTGTTATTCTTCAACTTGTGTAGATTTCTCCAAGTCTTCATATGCTTGTCGTCTTGAAGATCATCTTCATGCTTATATTGTAGTCTTATTCCATGGATGGATTCTTCTCTTGATCTTGATAAACTCTTCATGGCTTTCACTTCACTAATTTGGTTTGGGTATGGGATGGGCACAAAATACCACTAAGTCAAGAGAAAGAAAATAAGAAGAAAGATAAAAAGAGAGAGGGAGATGTTTTCTTCTGGATTTCTTCACACTTGTACTTCCTTGAGTTGCTTATAGTGGTGGAGTCTTTTCTTCAAAATTTCTTCATTGGTCCTCCTTGTAGCTCTTCATATTGCCACCAAGTTGAAAATGGAGTTCCTTCTTGTGCTTGAGTCTTCATTTCCATTTATCTAACTTGATGAATTCTTGAAGTAAGAATAGGGGACTGGAGGAGTAGATAGAAAGCAAAGTTACTAGTGTCTAAGGTTTACCACTTGGTCTTGTATGTGATTTACACATACTAGGTACTTGGTCTTGGCTCCAAAATTCAGATTTAAATATTTCCAAATTGATTAGGTTGAGGTGGTGTTCAAAAGATTCTAATCACCGGTCTTGATCATAAAAGATCACACACATGTTTTTCTTTAAAAGGGTTAATTTAAACAGAGTAAATTTGTTTAAAATAAATCAAAACCTATAACGGAAATTTAACAGCGTGAGTTTCCTTGGGTTGCTTCCTTAGTAGGGGGTAACACTGGATGGGTATTGTTTGGTGAGTAGTTATAGTTGGTTTTGTCGCGCTATCTTATCCCTTTCTTTTAGCCGGAAGTTGTAGCGCGTCTCTTTAGTTTGTTAGTGCTGCCCGCTGCCGCTTCTTTGCAATAACCCCTTCCTTCCGTTGTACCCAAAGTATTTGTATCTTGTGATGATTGGTTACGCTGGTATCTTGTGAGTATGGCTTATCCACTTGCCAGTACTTAATAGTATTGACCCACGAATCCATTTCGTGGCTGCATATTCCACATTGCAGTCAACAGGTTTGAAGTCTGACGACGTTAGCTTGGGAATCCCTCCGGCTTGGCCTGGGCAGGGATTGGACGCCATCGGTTATCTTCAGGACTCTTAGTCCAATTTGTATCTTGTCCGTAGTCGGGCACTATGTTGTTTCTTCCGCTGTCATTTGGATCTTTGTATTGTATCAGTTGTATCCTTGACTCGTTTGAGTCGTCTTGTATATATCTTTTTCTGTTGTAGTTGCGGAATATTCGTGAACTGTTGTAATGTTATCACAAGTGGCAACCTGAAATCGGTTATTATGAGGATTTTGGCGGAAATGCTGAAATCTGCATAGTGCCCGATTGCGAGGGCATCACAAATGGTATCAGAGCATGGTTTCCGATTCCCGATATTGTTTCGATACGAATGGTTATCGAAGCAACGGGTCCGCAAAGCCTGTAGGATAACCTCGCTAACGGTCGTTGTTTCTAGAGTGTCAAAAAACTATTTCTGCTAAACTATTTTGGAAACATCTCAATAGGATTCTTGTTTTCTCCTTATCTCTATTCTATTTCTCCTCTCATCTTATTTGTTTTGGGGTCCCTCTTCCTCTCAATCTTTCAAAGTTTTAGGATCCTACGTGGGTGGACGTTCTCTTAGCCTTTAAAACTAATAGGTTCGATCATCGGAAGATTCCTGGTGGAAGAACATCATCATCAATAACGAGCAAGAATATCTTGTTAGTGGTGTCGAGAAGTTTTGTTAGTGGTGTCGAGGAGATCAACAAGGTGACCGAAGACTCGATAGTCCGGCTTCTTCCTCTCTCTTGGCGTTGGCGGATTGCGAGGGCGCAATCCCTTTTTAGTGGTGTCGTCTGTAACGGCCGGGGATTTTCCCCACTTAGCTTTGTTTGTTTTTCTTTTGTTTGTGCATCGTCATGCATCATGCATCATCATTCACTTAAAACATTCAAACACTATTTCAAATTGCATCAAATCTTATTATCCTAAATTTTCCCTGAAATTATTTGCTGCCTCAAAACTATTCTTTTTTAGTGCCTAACATGTTTTCTAGGAAATAATAAAAGCAAATTGGAAGAGAGCAGGCCAGCCCACCACGGTCAGCCTGGCCCATCCCCACCAAACCCTAATCTGTCCAACCGGCCTCCCCTAGCATTTTGCAGCCGCCACCCCGCCTCCCTTTTTTTTCGCGATCGGGTCCTTCCCCATCAAACAACACACGCACGTCCAGGAGAACCACCACCATCGCTCTTTCCTCTGCCTCCCGAGCCCGACGCTCGATCCCCTACCCCATTCCCTCCTCTGCACCGAACCCCGCCGCCAGGAGCTCGAGCTCCTCTCCCCGCCTCCCGCCGGCGAGCGGCGCGCCGCCTCCTCCCTCTTCCTCGCTCTCCCTCCCATCTCCTGACCGCCTCCATCTCCATCCCATCCCCATCGTCCTCCTCTGCTCCTCCCTCCCGCTGCGCCGCCAGCCCGGCCGTTCCCTGCTCCGACCGGCGAGCCTCCTTGGAGCGCCGCTCCCTCCCGCTCACCCGGTGACCTTCTTCCTCTCGAATGGGAGGGGCTCGCAAGGGACCGGGGCAGCCCTCGACAACCAGGAGGTTACGACCAAGGCGGGGCCACGGTGGCCCCTCGGCGCCGCCCGTGGCCGGCGAGAGGACCTTACCGCGGCGGGAAGGCACGAGTGAAGTGCTGGCGGTCGCCTGCCCGGAGCTGCTGTTGCCGGCGTTCACCCGGAGCTGCTGCAGCCTTCGTCGACCTGTTGCTCGTGCCGCAGAAGATGCGCTCCGAGGCCGACCTGCCTCTGCTGCTCTCCGACGGCAACGACGATGCGGGGGACGGACTGGTGCTGATAGAACCCCTGCCGCCACAAGGAGGATCGAGGGAATCGTCATGAACTCAGGAAAAGGCGTTCTTCTCTTGGTGCACATATATCCGACGAGTTCCGCAGTGGCGGATGCGGCATGCTGCTGGTGCTGCCAGCGTCCTGCTGCTTTGCTTCCTCAAGCATGAGGTGTCCAGGATGCACGACATCACCATCGATTACTTCATCGAGGGTCTTCGTGCCTCGGGTTTCACGTGTAAGTCCCCGTGTGGTGGATTCACACGTCCGAAGACCAACCCCGATGACAATGGGTGGCCGCAATAATCGACAAGATCTACTTTGAGCCGTGAACGTCTACATACCACTAACCCTGGACGCGTCAAGTTCTTCTACTCGCAAGACCGGAACCTTGACAAGATTTTTCGTGTCCGCTTTCCGTTGGCCACCTTCGTGCGCTCCGTGAAGATCGGGACCGCCACCAACCCCGAAGGTCATCGATGATGCCGATGGAGCCTCGAAGATGCCCGGAGGCAAAGAGTACCACTACTTCGACTATGGACCGACGGCTACTTCCACTACGTGGTTACCAACTACTTCCTCGACGTCGACTACTTCCTCTACGGACGCCTACTTCCTCCACGTTCCGAAGTTTCCGGCGTTAACCTCGAAGATCATCTCTCCAACGTGCGAACCCAAAACCCAACCCTATACCCATATGCCTATTTTCTAAATGTCATCTATATCGTGCATATGAAATCATTCATCTTGTTGCATTGCATATTGTGGGTGCGGGCAATAATAATATCACCTAATAATTAAGTATGGAATGTGTTGGGATGCTATACTTATTGTCCCGGTTCCATTTAAATTGTGTAGCTCATCTATATTCTTGTCTCCCCATGTTAAACAACATTTAATCTTGATGGGTAGATAAATAACGTGAACCTCCTAAATTAAATGTTGGGCTTCCGGCTCAATTTAAATTGATTTAATTGCATAAATCATAACTAATTCATTTTAACTCCAAATTTGAAAAGTAAAATATGTTTTCCAATCAAAATTCTCTAAACATTGCAAATATCAACTTTGTTTTCAGTTTTGAATAAATTAAATTGCTTAAAACAACTATTTCTTAATTAATGCATTTAAAATTGTCAATTTAATAACTTGCTCATCTAAAATCCAAATTCAACAAATGAAATATGTATTCCATCTAAAATTTTGTGTTCTTTCCAAATATAAATTTTGTTATCTGTTTTGAACAATTAAAATGGGTGAAAACAACAAATGCTTGTGTAACGCATTTAAGAAGCCAAATTTCATAACTTAATAAATAAAATTCCAAACTTGGTAAACAACATTTCAAATTGAAGCTATTGTTGTTTTCTTATTGTTTTCATCATCCATGCATCATTCTAATCAACTTTCACATGATGGTTATTTGTAGATCATTTAATTCAACATTAATTCATGGGCTTTTCTATATGCAATCCAAATTGCATATGGGCCCATTTAAATATGTTTACCCTATCAACTAGTTTATCTTTGATGCATCCTTAAACTTGTCATGCATCCATATCTTGATCATGCTGGATCATTTGCCGTAGAAGTAATTGTTGCATCCGGTGTTTGTTCTAGTTCGTTGCTTCTTCGCGGATAGGACGTTGAGATGATGTGAGCAACGACAAGTTCTGCGGATGTACCTCTACTTGCTGGATTCCAGGCAAGTATACTCACTTGCTATCTATGGCTGCCTTTCATCACTTGTTACCGATTCTTCCCGTTGCCTTTATTCTAGCCTTATGATTCGATGCTTGTGTCTCGATCCTATCATATGTTTACCTTGCAACCATGATATAGCCTTCCTTCCACTTCCTATTAACTGTTGTTTGTTTACCTTGTTGGCCCTCGTGTCGTAGTTGCATGCTTAGTGTCGTTTGCGCTCAAGTCTTGTTGTCCGTCTTATCACCTGTTTAGTTTGACAGTTGGGTTTCAATTCAATCAACAACATGTTAATGCTTGGGGTAATAATAATTTGATGATAAGGCACCGACAGGAGGCCCGGCGTGGTTTTGAGGCCTGCTAGTGTCGACCCTAATTAGGAAAAGGGTCTTGTCTACTGATCCATGATGAGCGCACTAACCGCATGTGGGAAGCGAGTATGGGCGCCCCCCGCAATTCTGATTCGATTCGCATCTCGTCCAAATCGTCACACTTAGTTCGGGCTTTCCATTTGATGCATGCATATGCAGGTGCGAGCCCTTGGCGCCAGGGTGGAACTTTTGTAGTCGGCATTTAGGGCGGCGTGGTCTTAGAGTGCTATGAGGGTCTCCCTTTTCTTCGTGGGGGCTCGATTAGCCACGCACGCACAGCATGTGGTTCTTTGGGCTTGATACGAAGAAGAGTTGGGTTGTGTTGAGTGCCTCGCTTGGTGGAAGGGCCTTTCCATCTGGCGGGTCATTCTTACGTGTACGGCTAAATTGGTGCATCCCTGCAGGGTTAAATCTTCTCGAGAAGCCGTGTTGTCCGCGGTTATGGATGACTTGGTGAAAGTGCTGGCTAACAAGTACTCAGACAACTTACACTTAATGATAATGACTTGACTAGTAATATAGATTACCTCCACCATAAAAATGAATGTCAACTTAATCAACAGTGTGAGTTTTCCTTGGGTTGCTTCCTTAGTAGGGGGTAACATTGGATGGGTATTGCTTGGTGAGTAGTTGTAGTTGGTTTTGTCGCGCTATCTTATCCCTTTCTTTTCGCCGGATGTTGTAGCGAGTCTCTGTAGTTAGTTAGTGCAGCCCGCTGCCGCTTCTTTGCAATAATCCTTTCCTTTCCGTTGAACCCAAAGTATTTGTATCTTGTGATGACTGGTTACGCTGGTATCTTGTGAGTATGGTTTATCCCCTTGCCAGTACTTAACCGTACTGACCCACGAATCCATTTCATGGCTGCATATTCCACATTGCAGTCAACAGGTTTGAAGTCTGACGACGTTAGCTTGGGAATCCCTCCGGCTTGGCCTGGGCAGGGATTGGACGCCATCGGTTATCTTCAGGACTCTTAGTCCAATTTGTATCTTGTCCGTAGTCGGACACTATGTTGTTTCTTCCGCTGTCATTTGGATCTTTGTATTGTATCAGTTGTCTCCTTGACTCGTTTGAGTCGTCTTGTATATACCTCCTCTGTTGTTGTTGTGGATTATTCGTGAACTGTTGTAATGTTATCACAATTGGCAACCTGAAATCGGTTATTATGAGGATTTTGGCGGAAATGCTGACTGCATAGTGCCCGATTGCGAGGGCGTCACAGGTGGCATCCAGGTCGAACATGGAAAAGAATTTGTTCTCGATTTATTTACAAGAACACCCTGAACTGTCGTCATTACAACATCATCGTCATGCACCGTGAACAACAATGCGCTTAGTGCTAAACAAGCAAACATATACTAGTACTTGGGCATGTTTCACAATCAGTAGACAAACACATAAATACGGATACTAATAACGATAATAGAAACCGACATGTAACAGGTCTAGCCTACATGGGAAGGTAGGCTCATACATATCAGCGAGCCCATGTTTCACGAATTTTCAGAATACTAGAACAGAAGAACACTATAGTAATATTTGTGAAAATTGACACCAATAACAAGCAGTATTCAAAATAAAAAAGGAACAAAATATAGCTAAAATTTCCATGCAAAAACACACACTCAAATCATCCCATTAACATTCAGAAAATCGAAAGGCGCACATGCTGAGAGTCTTGAGAAAATTTTGATCTTCGTCAGATGTACACGTGCAACAACACGTGTTGGTGGCGCCGTCTTCTGGTCATGGTGAGCCGCCTTCCTGGCACCTAGGCGTATATCCTTGGTCGCTCGACTTGGTTGTCGTCGGCAAACTCAAACTCGGCACCTTGGGCAGCGAAGATGCAGCGCGCGAACTCTAACTCGGGACCTAGGGCAGCGAAGATGTAGAACGGAAACCAGACATTTGATCACTGACTATGTTTATATTATTTTATACTAATTTTTTTTACCTATATGTCTTGTTTTTTCACCACATATTAACTAGTGCTTTTGCGGGGGAAATAACAAGATCTATTTTTAAAATAGTTACAATCAGCTAAAAATAGTTACAAATACATAGTAGAAAATGTTACACCCAAGATGCAGTTCTGGCCATGGATCTATACCATGATTAGCAAAACAATGTGCAACCCTATTTATTGATACAACCTTTGCCGTAGAAACTAGTATTTGTTTTGTTTCGCTGCATCTAACAATACTATTCACGAATTGCTAGTATTAAACATAAACTTTCATTGTGCATTTAAATTGTTTGCCACTGCGAATAGACAAGTGCAAGTACATCACTAGATTGTCATGGATATTATTTAAGTTGGTAAGTTTTAATTTAGGATTTTAAGATACATTGATATGATATCTAAACCTAAACAAATCATACAAATGTGAAAATAAAGCACATTTATTCCATGGCTAAATTTTCCAAGGTATACCGATAGTTAAAGAGAAAATGTGCCAAGATCCACAATAGTCTAATTGTGCGGTTTCTAAAATTTATGCATCTAAAGAAATATCCACATAAAGGTTTGTAGAGTGATATTTCATGTTTAGTTGTATTTAAATTTTAATCTAGAGTGTACGAGTAGACATAAAGTGGTTTGTTTTGAAATCTCTTAGCTTGGTACTTGTCAATGCTTGGTTTTTCAAATAGCATGCATGTTTCATCCATGGTTATATGAAAAATATTCTACACACGGAAGAATCCTTTTGTCCTTAGTAGATGGACCTTTCGAAAGCCTGTAGTCGGGTGGCATTGATGGTGCAGGTCTTGCACTTGTTGGGAGACCCCAACAGAGGTATGATGAGCAGAGCAGCAAGTTTCCCTCAAAAAAGAAACCAAGGTTGAATCGACCAGTAGGAGAAAGGAGAAACTTCTAAAGGTTGATGCAGCTGAGGTGGCAGGGCTGGTACGTCATAAACGTATCCTTAATTTTTTATGTTCCATGTTGTTTTCATGTAATTTTCTACATGTTTGCTATACACTTTATGTCATTTTTATCGATTTCCGGGACTAACCTATTGACAAGATGCCAAAGAACCAGTTCCTTGTTTTATGTTGCTTTTAGTTTCAAAAAAGTTGTTCTCGAAATATTCTCGGAATTGGAAAATTTGAAGACCTGAAGTTGATGGGGGGATAGTAACCCGGTAGACCAACTCCAAGGTGTAACCCGGCCCAAACGACAATTGGACAAGATCCGGCTAAGGGTAAAGGAAACTTCTGGAAGGCCCAAGGTTTGTAGGCCTCGCAACCCGGATTGTGGGTTGCGGTAAGGAAAGTTAGGGTTTGCAAGTAGAAGTTCGAGTAGGACTCAATATGTACCTTGGAGGCTAAGCCAGGGGGAGGGACGGTGCTTTATAAACCGGCCCCTAGGTTTAGTTCGCCAGAGATTCAAGTCATAGTTGTATCACCAATTATCGAGTATCCAGTATAGTTCATATTCGAGATCCGGCGAGTTGCTTTCCGGTTCTTAGACCGCTTTTTGCCATGTCTTCCTTCGAGCTAAACCCTCTCCCAAATACCTGTGTCGACTTGCCCCAAGATCAGTTACCCCAGGTAACATCTGCCGTGATTATCCCACGACAGTTGGCGCCCACCGTGGGGCCTGCGTCCAAAGGTGTTTACATCACGGGAGAAGCTCGGAAGAGCATGAAGAACCTCATCGTCGGTGAGATCTACGTCGACGGCCAAGGAGAGAAGATGGTGGACGATTCCGGCTGGGGGCCAGAGTCGGATCACCTCGAAGCCGGATCCGTCGTGACAATCGGCCGCATCAACGTCTTCATCGGTATGGTATGTACTTCCGGCTCGAATCCTGACAATCTTGGATCTGATTCTGTGTCAGGAGAAGCTACCTACATTCAATCAGAAAGAGAAGAATCGATCGGAACAACAGGTCAGATAAAAGAACTCGCCGAGAAGTGGGAACAGTCGGAAGAGTTGGTATGGACCCCGCGCGATCGGGTAGAGAGAGAAGGTGATACCGAGTCTATCCGGGATCTATTGGAGGATCGATATGAGGAGGAAAACAGCGAAGAAGAACGGCATGAATTCGTGCCAAGCATCACGCGCCGGGTTGCGGTCTACACGGCTCCCGCGGCCAACGTAAATCAAGAGAGCGTGACCGCGGCCGCAGTCGGGACGGCTCAGGCATTGAATCAACAGCGGGGTACAGCTGACCCGGTTCTGATCCGGGTTGAGGGAGAGTCGGCATCGGTTACCAGTCGCGCACCGGAGGAGGAGAGGCGGGCAAACATGTTCGGATTCCAAGGAAACCGGACACCGGGGGCGGGTCCTTCAAACCCGCGTGACCCGGCCCTGTTCGATAACAATTTGATTTTAGATCCAACCGTCCTCGCTACAGTGATCACTCCAGAGAATGCGGCGGAGCGGGTCAGAGATCTGGATGTGGCCCGTCGCGCATTGGAGCAGCAAAGAAGGCAAGTGGAAGCAGAGAGACAGGGGATGGCCACACGGCAGCGCGAGTTGGATGCGTTAGAGACTCGGCTCCGGGAGGAAACGTCTAGAGCGCATCAGAGGCACCAGACCAGGCTACCAGCAACGGGCGGGGTTATTAATCCGGCAGCTCTGTTTATCACACCCCAGGATCAACCAATCCCAGCGGTAAACCAGGGAACCGCACCCCCACCAGCGACGGCGGTTAATACAGCAGGAATACAGCCGGCAAATGAGCAGGCCGGGTTACTCCCGCCGCAGGCTAGAATTGCACCCGGCAATGAGTTACCACCACCATCACGATTTCACACACCAGCAGGTCATTACAACAATCCCATGGACAACGTATATGCAGCGACACTCGCCTTGAATCAGATCCCTGTGAGAGAATCGCCCCATGCGGAAGTAACCCGGCGAGCGATCGATCTACTACACACCGCGGTGGCACAGCAAGCCAACTATCCAGACCATAGAAGCGGGATGCATGGGACGCCATACCCCAGTCAGCAACAGGGAAATATTCAAACGAATTCAGCACAGCGGAGGGAAGAGCAACAGCAAATGCCGCCCCCACCTCATATCCAGACAGTACCAGCAGCATCGGCGGCGCAGGCGATTGTGGACAGCTCCAGGGCCAGAAGGGCCGGGGCCGGGTCTGTAGCACATGAGTTACCGGTGGCGCCGCACCCCGTGGCACCCCCAGCCGGGTCACATGTTTCCCGAGTAAGACCAGCCTCAATCACCCTGGCGGGACCAAAGTGTCTCTCGGACGACATCAGAGCGGAACCTTACCCGGAAAAGTTCAAAGAGCCGGGGAAAGTAGTAAATTATGAGCCAACAATGGATCCAGAAACATGGCTGAGCAGTTACGAGATGGCAATGTCAATTCGCAATGCATCCGAGAATCTTCAAGCCAAGTTCATGTACTTAATGATGTCAGAGGGAGCAGCAAAGTTATGGTTCACCAATCTGCCGGAAAAGTCGATCAAATCCTGGGAAGAATTAAAAACCGCGTTTGTCAAGCACTTCCATGGAACGTGCAGAAAGCTGTTTACTATTGACGATTTAGAACGATGCGTTCAGAAGAAGGGCGAGTCAGCGCGCAGCTGGGTACGCCGGGTTATGGAGATACTCCACTCATCCACAGATATTCAGCCCAAGGATGCGCTACAAGCTATGGCGAAAACATGTAAGTACGTTCCTTTAGTGCAAAAGTTAACTCGCATGAAATCCAGTAGGAATGCAGCGGAGGTAACAATGGGAGAATTAATGGATGCGTGCAACAAACACGCCGCAACGGACACCACAGAGGAGGAAATTGATGACAAGAAAGCAAAAACAAACACAAGTAGCAGTGGGAGAACCGGCAATGGATCGGCGCCAAGTAATAATGGAAATAGCCAGAACAAGCGCCCGTTTGAAGGGAATTCCGAGTTTGTAGCTAACACGGAGGCCGGGTCTTCAAGACCCAGATCTGAAGGGAATTTTAATACTGGAAATCACAGTGGGGGACATTACCAAGGACCTCCAAGACCAAGTAACAGTTGGGACATATTTAGGATGGCATGCCCGAAGCATAGCAGGAACGGCAAGCCGGCTAATCACTCCTTGGAGCAATGCGCCGACTTACAGAGATGGAAGAATGAGGAAGTAAATAGAGCCATGCGAGGAGCGGGTCGGGGAGGAGGCCCGGGTCCAGGTGGAAATTTGGGCAACGGTCCACCCCCAGCCGGTAACCCGGCAGCAGGAAATCCAGGCAATAATCAAGGGGGAGCAGGAGGTTTTCAAGCTAACCCCAAACGGTTGGGTCAATATCACGTGCACACTACTGGAGGCTCTAACAAGGATAAAAAGATATTGAAACAGGCGGTCAATTCAGTCTCTTTCGCCGTTCCAAGGTATTTGAGGTGGTCAGAACAGGAGGTAACTTGGAGCAGAAGGGATCACCCGGACAGAGTTGATCACCCGGGAGTTTTAGCATTGGTAGTGGCACCACAGGTCAATGGGTACGAGCTGAAAAAAGTCTTGATGGATGGAGGAAGTAGTATCAATATCCTATACTGGGAAACTTTTCTGCGCATGGGCCTAAAGGAATCTCAGTTGCAAAAGAGTACAACAGTTTTTCACGGGATAGTGCCGGGTCATTCGGCGTGCCCCGAAGGAAAAGTGGCATTGGAAGTAGCTTTTGGGGAGTCAAAGGACAATTATCGAGTCGAGTGGCTTACTTTTGAGGTGGTTAAGTTGCGCAGTCCCTATCATGCATTGTTTGGAAGGCCGGCTTATGCTAAGTTCATGGCAAGACCGTGTTATGTGTATCTACAGCTGAAAATCCCGGGTCCTAAGAAGACCATTACCATACACGGGAATCGAGACATAGCAGCCGAATGTGATGAAGGAGATGCGGCAATGGCTGAGCAAGCCTGCAGGAAAGAAGAGCTCAAGCATTACCGATCGCAGGTGGACCTAGAGGAAAGGACAATGTCAAAAAGGCCGACTTCTGAAGGGAATAAAGCAAAAACTAGGACAGAACAAGATCCTAAGATGGTGGGCTTCGTCAGGAGCGATCCTTCCAGGCTGACTGACAGGGAAGAGGAAGCCATACCGCCATCTATAGCTAATCGTGCCACAAGGACGACATACCCGGATTGGCTAACAAACCCGGTACTCATCATGAAAGGAACTAGCGAATGGAGAATGTGCATCGGCCATGCCAACGCGAGGCCGATTCTCAGGAATAACTAAAGCAGTGTAACGGACAGCAGGTTTCATACGCGCTCTTTTCCTACCCAGGGTACCTAAGGGGACTGGAAGGTTTTTAATGAGGCGGCCTGCTGACTCAAACTTTTCATATCAATAAAAGAGATGGTTTTCAAGTCTTATCATGGTCTTTGCTTCAGTTGCAAGTAAGTAATGTTTGTTATCATCAATACATCAGTATCATCAAAATACGTTGCACGTACATAGGTCTTTGGGAATTGAGCTGCTTAAATAGTAGTCACAAACCCGGAGACCCGGCCTTGATGCCTATGAGTTATGAGGGCCGATTACTCGCAAGACGAGTACGGCTGCAATCTTATAACCGGACGAAGGAGCCAAATTTCTTGGTTATTCTTACTTAAGCTCGATGTGACTCGCAACAAAGTGGCATGATCTGTTCACTTACAATTACAATCAAACTATGCAGCCCAATGGGACCTGCTTGACCCTGTTTTTCGTATAGATGTAACAACATGGTATCCACGCGAAAGCCGGCTTACAGTACAAGATAATCAAAAGGGTCATCTAAACCACAAGTCCATGCAGAGTACAAGGCTAAAATAGCCGGAAACTCAACAAGTATTAAGCATGACTTCAGTATTTACGTGAATGGCTATTGATTGTCAGCTTGGTAAAGAGCAGTTTGCCATCTGAGAAAGGCCACGCCCCCTTGGCTCGTACTTTGGGTCATGGGGACTGGGGACTTCGAAACAGAAACAAACTGTTTAGTTACTAAAGCTCGAAAACCTTGGCTACCGAGTCTTGGGGACTTAAAGAAAAGTCCGCTTATCAAAACCCACGATACTCGGTCAACCGAGTCTCGAAAGGGGAATCGAAAATAAACAATCAAGTATCGAGAATAAGCTTAAAACAAGGATCGAGGTTATCAAAAGCCGGGAAAGGCACAAAGTTATCAAGCACAAAGTCACAGTATCAGTATCAATGGTGCACAGGCGCACCGCCAAAATCATATCAGTTTTGAAAGTACGAAATACTAGACATTATCCTACTCAGCATCCTGGGAATGGTCTTCCGGGTCTGCGTCCTGGACCTGCTCCTTGGCCTTTCCAGCAGCTTTACCGGGACTCTTTGTATCAGGACGGACAGGTGGAGGAACAGCTGGTGTAGAGGAAGACGGCCTTAAGCCTAACTCGGCTTCTCTCTTCGCAGCTTCCTCTTTCCTCCTGGCCAGGTCAGTCGCCCATCTTTCCAGCATGTCAAAGGGAGGGGGTGCCTCTGCTAGAATAGTCTTGCCGTCAGAATCGTACGCGCTCATGATTGTGTCCAGGTCTATCTTATCGGCCAAGGCAGTAGCCGGGTGGCGTACGTCGGATTGTATAACTTTGAAGTCCTTGGGCGTAAACTTGGCCCCGTGAGCCTTGAATTCTGGAAACCCGGATATTACCTTTGCCGGGTCAAGCTTAGGAAAATAAGCTTTCGCCAGAGTGAAGGCCCGGGTCATGCCGATTCGGCACGACGAACGCTTCCATATTTCAATCCATCCAGGTACGGTTGAAAAGGCTTGCATAAGGTTCTCTTCGCCTGGATATACCTCGGAAGGCCATTTCACGGCATCCAGTAAAAGCTTTGTGCCGGCAAAAAACGTCCGGAGAACAGTCTTTAACGTTTTAGTCTGAGCAACGGCATTGTCTTCTGGAGCAGCAAGGTTAGCACCTGCAATTGATACACAAGAAATCATATCAATAAAATCGACTATCGTAGCAATAAGGTAGAAGTATGCAAGTTAGTCGCAAGCAAAAACTTACTTAGCAAAATGCGATAAGTGTCCGCGACCTGGTTCGACAAGTTCTTCAGCGTAGTTTGGGCATCATTGTACTTCTTTTTGTATTTGGAGACGTTCTTTTTCAAAGTCTTCATCTCCGCCTCAAGGGTTTCTCGGCGCTTCACTTCAGCAAGCAGGAGCTGCTCGGTCTTGAGTAACACCTCATCTGACCGAGTAATCTCCGCCTGCGAAGAATGAGTGAAAATGTAAGTCGGATATCATGACAAGCCGAGTATTATATGAAGTACCGAGCGTAATTACAGCAAGTTATGCTCGGAACTTGGGGACTGGGTGTATAGTAAGAAATACCAAATAAAGTTACCTGATGCGCTGCGGCCATACGCTCTAGGACGTTTCCCTCTGAAGCCTTCATGGCGAGGAGAGCGCTCATCAGCTGGTTAAAATCATCGTTACCCGAGTTAGAGGGCTCGGGTGCCTGGGAAGTTGGAAAAGGAGTTTTTCTTGTAACAGGAGGCGGCACCCGGGTCATCCGAATGTCGGAGTCTGGTCCCCCTCCCGCGTTCGAGGCTGCGCCCTTTTCCTTCTCGCTCGCGTGCGAGGCTATTGGATACCCGGTGTCTTGCCTAGCCAGTTCTGTTGGCGACGCTTGCTCATCGCCAGCTGTGGTGAAAGCACCGTCAGTCGGTTTATTTTCAACCCGGTCCTCAACCTCCGTGTCTTCTTGGTCACTAACAACGGCTGTGGCTCTGTAGAAAGTGCGAAGGTACGGTTAATCCATGATTATGAAAAAGGCGATAAAAGTTCGGTATAGCATCAGGAAAAGGACTTTACCCGAGGTTCACCGGGAAGTCCGAGGGAAAGCCGCTGCTAGACCCGGAAGATACTGAAAAATACCAAGCAAGGTGTCAGATTACTTTGTGAGGGAATGTTTGGGAAAAATTCTTGTGTACAGTAAGTACCAGTATGTCGAGCTGGAGGCGGTGAAGTACCCGGGTTAAGAGTCTCATTACCCGGATGGTTGCGGGTCACTCTACGCTTAGTTGCGGGTGGCTCCTTCATTTGTAGTCAAAAGGGTGATGACAGGGTTAGCTCAGGAATGACGTCATGGGAGCCAAAATTAAGCACAAGGAAACGAAGTAAAACCTGGAAGACGATTCCTTGGGGTTTTCTTTTGGATCCAGCTTTGATTGCTGGCTCCGGTTCATCTTCCTCGCTGGCGGACTCCACCTTGCCGTCCGATTCTTCCTCCTCGTCTTGGTCTTCTTGTTCTGAAAATTATCAAAGTTATAATATATAAAAAAAGAGAAGCAGGGCGTAACGCATGCAAGGGGATTAAGTATGCACCTTCGTCCGAATTAACGGCATCATCTTCCACCTCCGGGTCTCCGGAGTTAGGAGGAGTACCGACTTTCCAGAAGTTACTATCGGCCTGAGGTGAAGATACCAGAGTAAGGGTTAATATTGAATCAAGAGAAGCGGATAAAAGTGAACTTGTTAGAATCCAAGGTCGAGAGGTAGGAGACTTACTGAGGGGGGCGGGTTCTCGAGGGTGAAGGGTTCTGATGAGGGGACGATAACCCGGTATGCCAAATTCCAAGGAGTAACCCGGCCCAAAGGACGCTGTGCAGGATCCGGCTAAGGATAAGGAAATTAGTGAAGGCCCCAGCTTGTAAGCCCAGTAACCCGGGTTGTGGGTTATGGTAAAGGAAAGTTAGGGTTTGTGCGCCGTGTCCGGGTAGGATCCAGGGTGCGCCTTGGAGAATAAGCCAGGGGGTACGGGTGCTTTATAAACCGACTCCCAGGTCTAGTTTAGGCAGAGATCTAAGAACCCTAGCAACATCGTGTGATATCGAGCATCAAGTGTAATCCCAGAGTTGAGTTATTATATCAAGATCAGAGACTCGGCGACTTTGATTGCCGGCTACCAGATCGAATTGCACCATGTTTTCCTCTGAGCTAAACCCTCTCCCGAATACCTGTGTCGTCTTGCCCCAAGATCAGTTACCCCTGGTAACATCTGCCGTGATTACCCCACAACAGTTGGCGCCCACCGTGGATCCCGAAACATGGCTAAGCAGTTACGAGATGGCAATGTCAATTCGCAACGCGTCCGAGAACCTCCAAGCCAAGTTCATGTATCTGATGATGTCGGAAGGAGCAGCAAAATTGTGGTTCACCAATCTTCCAGAGGGATCGATCAAGTCTTGGGAGGAATTGAAGACCGCGTTTGTCAAACACTTTCACGGAACCTGCAGGAAATTATTCACTATTGATGATCTAGAGCGATGCGTCCAGAAGAAGGGAGAATCGGCGCGCAGTTGGGTGCGCCGGGTTATGGAGATACTCCACTCATCCACGGATATCCAGCCCAAGGATGCACTACAGGCCATGGCAAAAACATGCAAGTATATACCTCTGGTGCAAAAGTTAACTCGCATGAAGTCCAGTCGAAATGCGTCGGAAGTCACAATGGGAGAATTGATGGATGCGTGCAACAAACACGCTGCGACAGATACTACAGAAGAAGAAGCTGATGACAAGAAGGCAAAAGCAAACACAAACAGTAATGGAAGAACCGGCAACGGATCAGCATCAGGTAACAATGGAAATAGCCAGAACAAGCGTCCTTTCGAAGGAGGTTCCGAATTTGTCGCCAACACAGAAGCCGGGTCTTCGAGGCCAAGAGCAGAAGGAAATTTCAACGGAGGTAACCACAATGGAGGAAATTATCAAGGTCCACCAAGGCCGGGTAACAATTGGGACATATTCCGGATGGCATGTCCGAAGCACAGCAGGAATGGCAGGCCAGCTAACCACTCCCTAGAACAGTGCGCCGATTTACAAAGATGGAAAAATGAGGAAGTGCACAGAGCTATGCGAGGTGCAGGACGGGGAGGAGGACCGGGTCCGGGGGCAAACCCGGGCAACGGCCCACCCCCAGCTGGTAACCCGGCGGCTGGAAATCAAAGTAATAACCAAGGGGGGCAGGAGGTTTCCAGGCTAACCCCAAACAATTGGGTCAATATCATGTGCATACCACCGGAGGCTCTAACAAGGACAAAAAGATACTGAAGCAAGCGGTCAACTCAGTTTCGTTAGCCGTCCCGAGATACTTGAGATGGTCAGAACAGGAGGTAACATGGAGCAGAAGGGATCACCCGGAAAGAGTGGAACACCCAGGAGTCCTGGCACTAGTAGTCGCTCCGCAAGTCAATGGGTACGAACTGAAAAAGGTTTTAATGGATGGTGGAAGCAGCATCAATATACTGTATTGGGAAACCTTCCTACGCATGGGTCTCAAGGAATCTCAACTGCAAAAAAGCTCAACAGTTTTTCATGGGATAGTGCCGGGTCATTCAGCATGCCCCGAGGGAAAAATCGCATTGGAGGTAGCTTTTGGAGAGTCAAAGGATAACTATCGAATTGAGTGGCTCACCTTCGAGGTAGTGAAATTGCGCAGCCCTTATCACGCGCTATTTGGAAGGCCGGCTTATGCCAAATTCATGGCTAGGCCGTGTTACGTATATCTACAGCTAAAAATCCCGGGTCCCAAGAAGACCATTACCATACATGGAAATCGAGACATAGCAGCTGAATGCGACGAAGGAGATGCAGCAATGGCCGAGCAGGCCTGTAGAAAAGAAGAACTCAAGCATTACCGGTCTCAAGCAGACCCGGAGGATAGAGCCACATCAAAAAGGCCGAGTACTGAAGGTGAAAGAACAAAATCCAAGGTAACGCAAGATGCTAAAATGGTGGCCTTAATCGAGGATGATTCCCCCAAGCGACCCGCTGTAAAGGAAGAAGCTACATGGCCGCTTACAACCAGCCGAGTCATGGGAACACCCCACCCGGGTTGGCTAGCAAACCCGGTACTCATCAGGAAAAGGTCCAATATATGGAGAATGTGCATTGGTCAAGCCAGTCCGGGACCAGTGCTTATGAAGAACTAAACAATGTAACGGGCAGCAGGTTTCAGACGCGCTCTTTTCCTACCCAGGGTACCTAAGGGGACTGGAAGGTTTTTAATGAGGCGGCCTGCTGATCCAAAATTTCTAGTATCAATAAAGAGATGGTTATCAAGTCCTATATCATTACATCCTGATTACAAGTAAGTAGTATCCACGCGACATCAGTAATTCAGTATCATTAAAGGCATCAAGTGCATGTAGGTCTTGGGGGTTGGTTGCTCAAGTGACCAACCACTAACCCGAAAGACCCGGCCTTGATGCCTATAAGTTATAAGGGCCGATTATTCACAAACGAGTACGGCTGCAATCTTATAACTGGACAAAGGAGCCAAATTTTCTTGACTTTTCTTACTTAAGCTCGATGTGACTCGCACTAAAGTGGCATGATTCGTTCGCTTACGATTACAATCAGCCATGAAGCCCAATGGGACTTCCCTGACACTGTTCTCGTATGGATGTAACAACATGGTATCCACGCGAAAGCCGGCTTACAGTACAAGATAGTCAAAAGGGTCATCTAAACCACAAGTTTATGCAGAGTACAAGGCTAAAAGCCGGAAACTCAACAATTATCAAGCATAACTTCAGTATTTACACGGAATGGCTTTAGGCTCGCGACTCGGTAAAAAATAATTTGTTCTCTGAGAAAGGCCACACCCCCATGACTCGGACTTTGGGTCATGGGGACTGGGGGACTTCGAAACAGAAACAAACTAGTTGGCTATCGCAGTTCGAAAAACCCCACCATCCGAGTCTTGGGGACTTAAAGAAAAAGTCCACGTATCAAAGCCCCCGGTACTCGGAAAACCGAGTCTTCCGAAGGGAGCCAAAATAGAGAATTGGGTATCGAGAAAAAATTCAAAGAATAAGCAAGCAATACGGTTATCAAAAGACCAGAAAAGCCGCAAAGTACATCACGGGCTAAAAAGTGCGTTACAAGGTACGACATCAGTTTCAGGGGTGCACAGGCGCACCATCAAAAGCATAACAGTGTGATTACAAAGCATTACAAGGTATTATGACAATACGGCCCTATTCGGCCTCCTGAGTACGGCCTTCCGGGTCTGAGGCTTGGGTTTGCTGCTTAGCCTTCCTGGCACCCTTACCCGGACTCATTGCATCAGGGCGGACTGGTGGAAGGACGGCCGGTGTAGAGGCAGACGGGCCCGATTTTAACTCGGCCTCCCTCTTCGCAGTCGCTTCCCTCTTCCTGGCCGAGCTAGAAACCCACTTCTCCAAGATATCAAGAGGAGGGGGCGCATCCTCCGTAATAACTTTGCCATCAGCGTCATATGCACTCATAATCGTATTTAGATCCAAGCTATCGGCCAAGGCGGTAGCTGAGGGGCGCACTGCGGCTTGTATGGCTTTGAAATCCTTGGGTGTAAATTTGGAACCGTCAGCCTTGAATTCGGGAAACCCGGATGTTACCTTTGCCGGGTCAAGCTTTGGAAAGAAAGCCTTGGCCAGAGTAAAAGCCCGGGTCATTCCAATTCGGCATGATGAGCGTTTCCAGATCTCAATCCACCCAGGCACAGTAGAACAGGCTTGAACGAGATTCTCTTCACCCGGATATACTTCCGTGGGCCACTTCACAGCATCCAATATGAATTTTGTGCCGGCAAAGAAAGTCCGGAGTACAGTCTTGAGGGTTTTAGCCTTGGTAATGGCATTTTCCTCTGGGGCCGCAAGGTTGGCGCCTGCAGTCGTAGCAAACGAAAGAGCGTATCAGTAATCCCGAGTCTGTTATAATAAATTGAAGACATTAAGCCAATCAGCAGCAGAAAACTTACTGAGCAAGATCTGATAAGTATCGGAAACCTGGTCCGATAGTTTCTTCAGTTCGGTCTGAGCGGCATTGCACTTCTTCTTGTATTTGGACACATCTTTCTTCAAGGTTTTCATGTCATCCTCAAGGATTTCCCTTCGTTTCATCTCGGCAAGAAGAAGTTGCTCGGTCCTCAGTAAAGTTTCATCAGACCGGGTTATCTGTGCCTGTAAGTAGCAAGGAATGCAAGTATTAGTTGAATTGTATGGAAAGCCGAATGTGGTGTAAAGTACCAAGCATCACTTTTGCAAGTCATACTTGGGACTTGGGGACTAGGTATGCAATATGGGATACAAAGTGTCCTTACCTGATGCTCTGCAGCCATGCGCTCCAAGATCTGGCTCTCTGAAGCCTTCATAGTAAGGAGACTGTTCATCAACTGATCAAAAGTATCTTTACTCGTATCAGAAGACCCGGGGCCTTGGAAATTCCGGGAAGGAGCTTTCTTCTTAGTAGGAGGCGGAACCCGGGTCATCCGTGTGTCGGAATCCGACGCTCCTTCTTCTTCACCCAAGACGGTGGTTTTGTTCTTCTTGCTTGCATGGGAAGCGATTGGATACTCGGCTCCTTGCGTGTCCGGGTTTGGCGGCGACGCTTGTTTTTCAGCGCTGGACACGGCTGTAGCCTTATTAGCCGGGCTCCCCTTACCCGGGTCCTCGGTCTCCGCTTCCTCTTGATCGCTGACAACGACCGTGGCCCTATAAGGTGTTGTCAGTCAATAGTTAAATACACAGTCAAGAAAGGGTGATGAAATATGGCGGAACATCAGGAAAGGGATCTTACCCGGTATTCACCGCAAAGTCACAAGGGAATCCATCGCTGGACTCGGGAGAAGCTGGAAATTATCAAGTTAAATGTCATGTGGGAATGGTTTAAAGGGAATGCCTTGACCCAGAAAAGATAGGGTAATTACCAGCCCGCCGTGGGGGGGTCGATGTAATACCCGGGTTAAGGGCTTCATCACCCGGGTGGTTTCGAGTTGACCTACGCTTAGGCACAGGCGACTCCTTCAAGAGCGGCCAGTGGGATAATGTCAAGTTAGCTCAAGTATATCATTAAAGTAATGCGAGTTGAATGCGAGAGGAAGATATGAAACCTTGGAGGTGGCCTCTTGGGTCTTTCTTTTGGATCCGACCTTGATTGTCGGCTCCAGTTCTTCCTCGTCGCTGGCAGATTCCACCTTGCCATCGGAGTTTTCTTCCTCGTCATCTTCTTGTTCTGGATATCATCAAAGTTATGGTTAGAAAGGAAGGGGCTATGGTGAGTTCAAGGGAACCAAATAAAATTCGGAGAGTACCTTCTTCCGAGTTAACCGTATCTTGCTCCTCTGGACTTTCGGAGCTAGGGGAGGCATTAGTTTTCCAAAAATCATCATCAGCCTGAAAAGTGTTGACATAAGGGTTATTAACCGCGTAGAGTGGAAAGAGTAAAAGTAAAGGCATCAAAATCGGATTTTTACCTTGGGGGCTGGATTCTCAAGTGTGAAGGGCTCTAACCCGGATATGTTCCGGATTACATCGAGCTTTTCCGTCAAGAAACCCTTGATGGTTTTATGAGTGTCGCCAGCTGCGAAGATGTTGTCGGAGTATCGGAGCGGATCAGAAGGTTCCCCTGAATACTCGCACATCAACTTCGTGCGGATGGAATTGGGCTGAATCCTGAAATCAACCCAAGTCTTCACCAGGTTGAGCCCGATGAGGCCTTGGGCTGTAAGAGTGGCAATTTTGGCTAGAAGAGGTTGAATTGCCTCCCTGTCCGGGTCAGGGGCGAAGGCACTAAACTTATCGGAAATATCAAGAAGACCCTCCGAGTAACCCGGCAGTTTCTTTTGACCGGGTGGGGAAGTGTCCTGGCAGTAAAAGTACGAGAGCTGCCAATGCTTGACATGGGAATTGAGGGTGAGGGGTGGCATCAGAGAGTTTTTGCGGCGTTGGATTGAAACCCTGCCGCAAGTGAGAAGCGCCCCATCACCGCTTTCGCGGCATGGTTTGCATTGAAAAAGCTCAATAAAAAGAGCTAGACTTGGCGGAGTGCACAAGTAAGATTCGGAAAGGACAATGAAATGGGAAATATTTAGCACAGAATTGGGTCCGATATCAAAGACACGAAGGCCGTAGTGGCTAAGGATGTCACGGAAAAAGGGGTGACCCGGTGGTCGAAAACCCCGGGTCACATGTTCCACGAAACAGATTACCTCATCTTTTGTAGGGGTGGGCCGGGTCTCCTTACCCGGCACCCTCCATTGGATATTTTCCTGAGGAGGAAGAATTCCCAGTTCCACCAGCTCCTCCAATTTGGCCTTTGTGACCATAGACCGTGCCCAGTTGGCAGAAATGGTGTTGGTGGCCTTAGCCTTGGTTGGAGTTTTCCCCTGTTTCTTGGGAGCCATGTGGTGGACCTGCAAAGTACAAGGTAAGAAGAAAATTAAGGCATGGAAGTTGCGAACCGGCCAAGTATAAGCCGTGTAATATAGAGACATGAAAAATTGCGAGTGATCCGGGTGTTAGTTCGCAGAGCAAAGTTTGAAATTACCCGGGTATCAGGCATTATGGCGAAAATTATGGGATCTAAATGCCGAAGAAGTTTTTTGAAGACAGTAGACGGCTTCCTGGGCACTCAACGTGATTAAAAGAAACTAGAAAGGAAAGGTCCAGCCGGGTGATTAATGCAAAGGCGGAAATTTCGGGTAGTTCGAGCCTAGATTGGAAGCTCTATTTTCAAATTTGTGGTGGGAATAACGATTGCGGGCAGTAGGAGAGTGTATTGGAGTATGCGCTTTATTCATTGTGCATGCTAGGAGAGAATGTGGGCAATCTAATTCGGCATAGCCGAGAAATCCGTGTCGGGCAGATTTGGATCTAGTTTAAGATGAAATTCAAAAATTGCAAGGGAAAATTAATGGGCGCAAAAGGCTTACCGGAGGAGATCTGAGTGAAGCCTTGCGGAGGCAAATGGCGCAGCCCTGGTGTCCCTTCGCGGTTCTTGATGGGCCGGATGGAGATTCGCCGGCGGGTCTCGGCGGCGGCGCGGGGCGAGCGGTGGCGGAGCGCAGCCTCCGTCCGATGGGCTCCGGTGACGCGCGCGGGATTTCCGTGGTGGCGCTCAGCGGGAGTGAGCTCTGAGGGAGAGAGGAAGCAGAGTGGGGGGAAATGAGCCGTTAGGGTTTAGGTTACCCCCCAGGGAGCTTATTTATAGGGTGAGTGGATAAGCCCGGTTCACTGAACGGGAGCCGGGAGTTACGGAAATAAACGGCTGTTAATTTGAGTTTTGGCGAGATATGCGCCAAATATTGTGCAAGGCCTCTGGGTAAAAGGAAGAAGGAAATTAACCCCGCGATTTCAGGGTCGATTATCGGGTGCGAAATTTTGACATTTTGGGATTTTATCTGGGAAAGTAAGTTGGGTAATTGGGAAAGAGCCGGATTACTATATGGCCACCATGGAGTAAGGCCTAGCTGAATATCAAACATCTTAACCCGGTCTCTATATGCCCGTACGTTTAATATCTTTGCAGGGAATAGCAAGCGCTTCAAGGAGGATCCATGAAGCCCAGGCTATTCTGGGGACTACTGATGAGGGGACGATAACCCGGTATGCCAAATTCCAAGGAGTAACCCGGCCCAAAGGACGCTGTGCAGGATCCGGCTAAGGATAAGGAAATTAGTGAAGGCCCCAGCTTGTAAGCCCAGTAACCCGGGTTGTGGGTTATGGTAAAGGAAAGTTAGGGTTTGTGCGCCGTGTCCGGGTAGGATCCAGGGTGCGCCTTGGAGAATAAGCCAGGGGGTACGGGTGCTTTATAAACCGACTCCCAGGTCTAGTTTAGGCAGAGATCTAAGAACCCTAGCAACATCGTGTGATATCGAGCATCAAGTGTAATCCCAGAGTTGAGTTATTATATCAAGATCGGAGACTCGGCGACTTTGATTGCCGGCTACCAGATCGAATTGCACCATGTTTTCCTCTGAGCTAAACCCTCTCCCGAATACCTGTGTCGTCTTGCCCCAAGATCAGTTACCCCCGGTAACATCTGCCGTGATTACCCCACGACAGGTTCTAATCCGGCTATGTTCCGGATTACCTCGAGCCTCTCTGTCAAAAAGCCCTTAATGGTTTTGTTTGTATCGCTGGGAGCGAAAGTGCTGGTAGAGTATCGGATCGGGTCCGTGGTTTGACCCGAGTATTCGCACATCAGTTTCTCGCGGATGGAGTTGGGTTGAATGCGGAAGTCGACCCAAGTCTTTACTAGGTTGAGCCCGATGAGGCCTTGGGCTGATAAGATGGAGATCTTAGCCAACGAAGGCAAAATTGCCTCCCTGTCCGAGTCAGGGGCAAAGGCATTAAAAGTCTCGGAGATATCAAGCTGACCCTCCGAGTAACCCGGCAACTTCTTTTCGCCGGGTGGGGAGGTGTCCTGGCAGTAGAAGTACGAGAGCTGCCAGTGCTTTACGTGGGAGTTGAGGGTGAGAGGAGGCATCAGGGAGTTCTTGCGGCGTTGGATAGAAACCCCGCCGCAAGTAAGAAGTGCGCCGTCGCCGCTTTCGCGGCACGGTTTGCACTGAAAGAGTTCAACAAAGAGAGCCAGACTTGGCGGAATGCACAAGTAAGACTCGGAAAGAACGATAAAGTGAGTGATGTTTAAAACGGAGTTGGGTCCTATGTCGAAAATGCGGAGGTTGTAGTGGTTTAAGACGCCGCGAAAGAAAGGGTGACCCGGAGGCCTGAAGCCCCGGGTCACATGCTCAACAAAACATATTACCTCGTTTCCTGCTGGAGAAGGTCGGGTTTCATTACCCGGTACTCTCCAGTGGATAGATTCCTGAGGGGGAAGGACCCCTAGCTCAACCAGTTCCTCTAGCTTGGCCCTGGTGACGGAGGATTTCCCCCAGTTGGCAGATATAGAGTTCGTGGTCTTGGCCTTAACTGGCTGCTTTCCCTGCCTCTTGGGCGCCATAGGGTTAACCTGAAAAAGCGTCAAGGGAAAGGATGTGAGAAATAAAACACGGAAACGGTCAGTTGACTGAGCGTTGGCAAGCGGTGTCAAGGTAACCCAGAAGTTAGACATGATCCGGGTATTACTTTGCTAAAGCAAGGTACGAATTTTCCGGGTGTCGCACATTATTGCAAAACTTGTAGGATTTTATGCATGGATAAGTGTTTGAGGAGAGTAAGCGGTCGCCCGCACATCTATTGTGGGCAAGTAAGCCGGAAAGGAAAGATTTTCCGGATAATATGAGCAAAGGCGGAAAATTTAGGTGACCCGAGCTTAGATTGGGAATTCCATTTCTAAAATTATGGCCAGTTTAATAATTACAAGTGGTAGGAGAGTGAATTAGACTGTGTATCTTGTCTATTTGAATGAGCTAGAGTGGACTCTAGTGATTTAATTCGGCACGATCCGAGAAATCGCGGGCGGCTCGATTTAGATCTAACTTAAGGGAAAATTGAGAAATTGCGAGGATGAGTTAGAGGATGTGAAGGACTTACCGAGGGGGATTGAAGCGCAGCTTTCCGGAGGCAGATGGCGCAAGTTTGGTGCCCTTTCGCGGTTTCTGGCGGGCAAATTGGAGGTTTGGCGGCGGATCTGGGCGGCGGAGCGAATCGCGCGGTGGCGGAGCGCAAACGGTGGCGAATGGGCTCCGGTGATACGCGCGGGGCTTCCGTGGTGGTGCGCTGAGAGTTCGAACTCGAAAGGAGGAAGGAAGAGGAATGGGGGAAATAGGCCGTTGGAGTTAGGGTTGCGCTCAAGGGTTTATTTATAATGGTTTGGGTGGTAAAGCCTAGCTCAACGGGCGGAACCCGGGAAATACGGAGTAACGGCTGCCTATTTTGAAATTTGTGGGACGTACTTTAAAGCATGAAGGGAGAAGTTCGGATGAAAAGGAAAGGGAGATCTCCTCTTTGGTATCAGAATTAATTATCGAGAAAAGTGTGAAATCGTGGAGTTTTCTATTAAGACCCATACCTGGAAAATTGGGGAAAGCCTTTGAAGGAGAGCCGGGTTACTGCCTGGACCCCATGAAGTTGGTCCCAGCCATTCGTCAAAGTGTTGTGACTCGGCCTCCATGTGCTTGTGCGTTCGATATTTCTGCAGGGAATAGCCAGCACTTCGAAGAATGAATCTCGGAAGCCCAAGCTATTCTGGGGACTACTGATGGGGGGATAGTAACCCGGTAGACCAACTCCAAGGTGTAACCCGGCCCAAACGACAATTGGACAAGATCCGGCTAAGGGTAAAGGAAACTTCTGGAAGGCCCAAGGTTTGTAGGCCTCGCAACCCGGATTGTGGGTTGCGGTAAGGAAAGTTAGGGTTTGCAAGTAGAAGTTCGAGTAGGACTCAATATGTACCTTGGAGGCTAAGCCAGGGGGAGGGACGGTGCTTTATAAACCGGCCCCTAGGTTTAGTTCGCCAGAGATTCAAGTCATAGTTGTATCACCAATTATCGAGTATCCAGTATAGTTCATATTCGAGATCCGGCGAGTTGCTTTCCGGTTCTTAGACCGCTTTTTGCCATGTCTTCCTTCGAGCTAAACCCTCTCCCAAATACCTGTGTCGACTTGCCCCAAGATCAGTTACCCCAGGTAACATCTGCCGTGATTATCCCACGACAGAAGTCTTAGAAATCCCGAAGGTTCCACGGAGTCCCGAAGAGGCCCAGAGAGGGGCCACAGAGGGGACACATGATAGGGCGGCGCGCCCCCATGGCCGCGCCTGGGGGTGTTATGGGCCCCTCAGGCGTCCACTGCCATCGCCCTTTCGCCTATTTATTCCCCCCTGATACGTCAACCCTAAACATATACCACTTCTTTCTGAGAAACACCGGAGGCCCCCGTCATCGTCAACCCGAGATCGGGAGGGTTCTGGAGCTCTCCCCGGCAGCCTGGCGGGACGGAAATTCATCACCGGAGGGGTCTACACCACCATGCCCTCCTACGGAGTGATGCGTGAGTAGTTCATCCCTGGACTACGGGTCCATAGCAATAGCTAGATGATTGTATTCTCCACTTTATGCCTCATGTTTAGATCTTGTGAGCTGCCTTACATGATCGAGATCATCTTATTGTAATGCTACATGTTGTGTTTGCTGGGATCCGATGAATGCTGAATGTTATGTCTTCTGATTATCAATCTATCATGTTATCTTCATGCATATGTTATTTATGATCTTGCATGCTCTTCGTTATTAGTAGATGCTCTGGCCAAGTAGATTCTAGTAACTACAAGAGGGAGTATTTATGCTAGATAGTGGTTTCATGCCTCCTTTGCATCTGTGCTCGAGTGACAGAAACGTGACGGATGGAGGATGTGTTGTTGCCATTAGGGAGAAATCAACGATGTTTACTTTGTTTACATTACACACTTTGCTTACTGAGATTATCTGTTACTTGCAACTTAATACCCAACGTTTGTTCGGATGATATTAGGAGGGTGGATTATTAGTCATAGATGCAGTTGGATGACGATCTATGTATTTTGTTGTAATGCTCGCATGAATCACATAGTAATCTTTATGTCTTGTATATGCATTATGGTGCAACCTTCATTTCTATCAATTGCCGAGCTGTAATTTTTTCACCACACATGTTATTTATCTTCTATGGAGAGACACCACTGGTGAACTGTGGACCCCGGTCCATTTTCTCATACTGATAATACAACCACTAGAATTACTGTTTTCACATAGCTGCTACTGTTTTTTTACTGTTCTCATACTGTTTTCCACACCATAAGTTTAACCTTTTTGTGTTCAACAAAGCCGGTGAGATTTACAACCTCAATGCTTCATTGGGGCAAAGTGATTTGATTGTGTTGTGTAGGTTTCACGTTGCTGCTGAACCGGTAGTGCGCCATACCATCTCAACTGCATCAACCTTCTGAAGTTACTCCTTCCCCCTACTGGTCGATCCAACCTTGCTTTCTTTCTAGGAAAAAATGTTGTTGTGCTCATCATACCTTCCTCTTGGGGCCTCCCAACAAGTTCAAGATCTACACCATCAAGCTATTTTTCTAGCGACGTTGCCTAGGATGAAGAGAATTTTTGCAAGGGGAGTCTCTCACTTCCAATCTCTTTACTTTGTTATTGTTTCTCTTAGTTTATTTTATTTTATCTTGTTTGCTTCTCTTTATCAAAAACACACACAAAAAGTTCTTATTCTAGTTGTTATTTTTTTCTTTATCATGCTTGCTATCAATGTTTGATGTCTTTGAAACTAGATCTTATTGGCAATATGGGTTCACGGAATAACAACAAAAATATTATAAGGAATCCACTTGTCACAAAAAGGGATACACTTATGGGAGCAAATTAATAAATTGCATGACTAAGCTAGAAACTTGTGCTCTACTTATAATGTTACTGATTGCTTTGATAAATCTCGTTGTTGTAGGAGGTATAAACACCTTCCTTTTCAATGTGAGTATAATGATAATGTTACCGTATCTTCTTATGTTAAGGGAAATTATGACTTTTATGATGAGGAACAAATTGAGAAATATATTTCTTGGAAGGGTGCATTCGACATTGCCTATATGCTTGAAAGTATTGATGATGCACCTTATAAATACGAGATTTATGCTATACTTGAATATTGCTTTGATAATTACAAAGACTTTAATTTCTACACACTTAAATATCTTAATAGATTCTCTCCCCCAAAGGGAGAGACTAATGCCTTGCAAGAACCTATGGAAGAAGAAATTGCTGAAATTGGGAGCTTATTGGATGAAAAAGAGGAGGAGAGTGATGATCAAGAGGAGGAAGAATGGAATAGCTACCCATGTCTACCTCCCAATGATAGTAACTCTTAACTCATAATTGTGATGATCCTATTGATTCTTTTGAAATATCTCTTTTTGATGAAATTGATACTTGCTATACTTGTGACCTTGATACTACTATGAATGAAACTTGTGAGAATGCTATTGCTACTGTTATTTATGCTAATCCATGCTTCTTTGATAAATCCTATGATAATCCTCTATTTATTCGAACTACTGATATGCATGATAATGAGGAAGTTTGTTTAGAAAATTTATATGATAATGCTCTTGATGATGGTCTTATGTTACTTGGTCTTATAAATCATAATGCTACTTCAAATGGGATTGCTATAATGTGTCCCATACCTTTTATAACTGATCAATCATCTCGTTTTGATATTGCTAAAAGTGGGAAAAAAGAGGAGTTGATTTTAAATTTTGATCCCACTGTTTTGGAGCTTGATATGAATTGTGTGCTTTTATACCATGACAAACATGCTTTATGTGATAATTATGTGGCTGAGTTTGTTCATGATGCTACTAAAAATTATTATGAGAGAGGAAAATATAGTTGTAGATATTTTCATGTTACTAAAAAACCTCTCATTTTGTTGAAAGTTTTGAAATTTCTCTTGTTCTGCCTTCCCATGATATTTAGTTTGAGCTTCTCTAATTTATTTATTTACAAGATTCCTATGCATAGGAAGTCGGTTGGACTTAAATTTGTTTTATACTTGCTTCTTGATGCTCTCTTTTTCTTACTTCATATTTCTTATGTGAGCATCTACTTGATTCTATTTTTTGGGCCTAGCTAAAAAGCGTTGAAGAAAAGCACTTCTTAGGAGATAACCCATGGTTTTATTTTTTGCTTTGTTTTTTCTGTTTTATTTGAGTCAAGGGGGTGTATACTTATGTATAAAAATCATTTGTATCTTTATTTTCATGTATTGGTTGTGCCAAGTAAAGTTTCCAACGAAAGTTGCAGTTGGTTTGAGATTTTTGCGCAGAAAACAGATTTCTGTTGTCCACCGTTAAAAATTGTTTGAATTCCATAAAGGTCAGAATGACCTCAAGATTTTGTGCTTATTCCCCGGATAATTCCGAAACTTTTTCGTTCTTTAAAATTTTCAATCTGTGCAACGTAAGTGCTCCGAATTTTTTTGTCTTTATAGACTGTTCTGGTTTTGGCAGATTCTGCCGTTTTTCTTGCATTTGCTCTTTTACTATGTCGATTGGATTTCTTTGCTTCACAAAACATCAGTGGCTATAGATAACATTTAAAAGTATCAATATCACTTGTACCCATATAGAACCCCTAAATTTTGACTGTTGCACTAACCCTCTAATGTGAATTACTCTTTGAGTGTGGTGTGAAGGAAGTTTTCAAGGGTCAAGAGAAGAGGGTGATATAATGTGATCAAGAAGAGTGCAAGGTCAAAGCTTGGGGATGCCCCCGTGGTTCATCCAAGAAAATTCTAAGAAGACTCAAGCATCTAAGCTTGGGGATTCCCAAGGAATCCCCTTCTTCATCAACAATTTATCAGGTCACTTCTAGTGAAACTATATTTTTAGTCAGTCACATCATATGAAATTTACTTGGAGCGTCTATTTGTTTTCTTTTGTTTTCCTTTGTTTTCCCTGCTCCAACAAAAATCATTTAAACCTAGCATCCTTGTTTGAGAGAGAGACACGCTCCGCTTTTCATTTGAATACTCGTTATTCTCTTATTCTTAGTTTTGCTTCTAGCTGCTGGAAAATTCCTGTTTAGCTCCTGTTTTCATGCATCTCTATTTCAGATATGTTAATTTTATTAGAGTTATGTGAGTACTCTCATGCTTTCTTTTTGTATCATTTATAGAGTTTTTTTTAACATTTGTATGGTGCTTGTTGGAACTAGAAAATGCTACGTGTGGTAGATGATATGACGAAAAAGCTTGCATATTCTTGTAGATCACTAAACTGTTTCACTTGATTATTTGATGTTGTTTTGAGATATTAATATGCTTAATGGTAAACTTGCTGATTTACTAAAGTAAAAACAACTAATGGTTGGTCTAAAAGCTTGAAACTATGCCACACTCAAAGAACCAGTTGATAGGATAATGGTATATGACTTCCTTTGCTGATAGCAATCGTAATGGATTTTTCTTACGCGCTACGGTCGGGGTAGCTAAGAGTGACTTGTCACTTCCACGAACCCTCTTGGAGTGATTTTAATTATGCCTTGTGAGATCATGATTTTATTTGGGATCTTTTAACTTGTGAGTTCTATGTTGCGGTTTTCTGGCATTTCCACCATCCATATTTGCTAGCCTCTTCGGTACTGTGCATTGCTCATTCTCAAATTGAGAGTTGGTGCAAACTTCGCCAGTGCATCCAAACCCCGTTGGAGAACTTTGTTCTTTCACCCATAAGCCAAAAATTATCTTCCTCAAAACAGCTACCATACCTACCTACCATGGAATTTCCGTAGCCATTCCGAGATATATTTCCATACAACATCCATCATCATTATGTTACTTGTCATGCTTCATTGTTATTTTGCATACTGATACACTAGCATGAGCATTCAGCTTTATTTATGTCAGAGATATTTCAGTTTGAGTTATGAGTACTAAAAGTGTGATGATTCATTGTAAAATAGAGTGTTGCTCCTATCACTGAGGTTATATATCAAAAATAAATAAAAATAAAAGAGAAAAGGCCCCAAAAGAAATAAAAGAGGCAAAAGAGAGATAATAAAGAGAGAGGGGACATCACTACTATCATTTATTCCACACTTGTGCTTGTTTAGCATCGTTACTTTAGTTTGGAGAGAGTTTTTCATATTATGACTTTCATAACTATGTGGGGAACTTACATTATAGAACTTGGCTTGTATATTACAATGATGAGCCTCCTAAAAAGAGCTCTAGGTCTTCGTGAGCAAGCAAGTTGGATGCACGCCCACTAGTTCCATTGGAGAGATTTCATACACTTATATCTCTATGCGCATCCGTTGTGTGGCAATCACTACTCCTTGCATAACTTCGGATATAAGACTTCCTATTGTCTAATGATCACTTTCAGTTGTGTGAGACTTTCTTCCATTGACCACCCAAACCCCCCATAATGTTCTTTTATCCACAACATCCTGGTGCCAGGAACCAATCCAGAACGCTTGGTTGTTTCGAGTGCACAATTATTTTAATCGTTTTCCTACGTACATATTGTTGTCACTTGACTTGACCCTAACAGGAGTTGTTGTGAGATTTTAATACCTTGGATGATTATATTGTTACCCTTGAAGCTTAAATCATATTTAATATACTTTGCACAGTAGATTGTCTTTTAGTATTTATTCATTAAAAAAGTTTTACTTTGTTCTTCATAATGGTTTATACATTATTATATTTGATATCAACTATAAACCACAACCTTTATTCATTTGGTCCTAGTTTACATTATTTACATTACTATGATGATCAAGTTTATGTTGGTAGCATGTCACCTCATAAATTATGTGTTTTTATCGTTTACCTACTCGAGGATGAGTAGGAACTAATCTTGGGGATGTTGATACGTCATAAGCGTATCCTTAATTTCTGATATTCCATGTTGTTTTCATGTTATTTGCTACATTTTTGCTATACACTTTATGTCATATTTATCGATTTCTGGTACTAATCTATTGACAAGATGCCACAGATCCAGTTCCCTTTTTCTGTTGTTTTTTGTTTCAGAAAAGTTGTTCTGAAATATTCTGAGAATTGGAAAATTCAAAGCTCGGAAGTCTTAGAAATCCTGGAGGTTCCACGGAGTCCCGAAGAGGCCCGGAGAGGGGCCACACCATAGCCCCCCCCCGCCTGGCCGCGCCTGGGGTGGTGTGGGACCCTCGGGCATCCACCGCCATCGCCCTTTCGCATGTTTATTCCCCCGATACGTCAACCCTAAACATATACCACTTCTTCACGAGAAACATAACCCGAGATCGGGAGCATACCCGGCACCCTGACGGGAGGGAGATTCATCACCGGAGGGGTCTACACCACCATGCCCGCCTCCAGAGTGATGCGTGAGTAGTTCATCCCTGGACTACGGGTCCATATGAGTAGCTAGATGGTTGTCTTCTCCACTTTATGCCTCATGTTTAGATCTCGTGAGCTTCCTTACGTGATCGAGCTCATCTTATTGTAATTCTATGTGTTGTGTTTGTTGGGATCCGATGAATGTTGAATGCTATGTATTCTGATTATCAGTCTATCACGTTATCTTCATGCATATGCGACTTATGATCTTGCATGCTCTCCATTATTAGTAGATGCTCTGGCCAAGTAGATGCTAGTAACTCCAATAGGGAGTATTTATGCTCGATAGTGAGTTCATGACTCCTTTTCATCCGTGCTCGAGTGACAGAAACATGACGGATGGAGAATGTGTTTTCCCATTAGGGAGAAAACAACGATGTTTACTTTGTTTACATTACACACTTCGCTTAGCTGCGATTATCTGTTGCTTGCAGCTTAATACCCAACGTTTGTTCGGATGATATTCGGAGGGTGGATTATTATTCATAGATGGAGTTGGATGACGATCTATGTATTTTGTTGTAATGCCCGCACGAATCACATAGTAATATTTATGTCTTGCATATGCACTACGGTGCAGCCTTCATTTCTATCAATTGCCCAACTGTAATTTGTTCACCACACATGTTATTTATCTTATATGAGAGACACCACTAGTGAACTATGCACCCTGGTCCATTTTCTCATACTTATAATACAACCACTACAATTACTGTTTTCACACTGCTTCTACTGTTTTCTTATTGTTCTCATACTGTTTTCCCCACCATACGTTTAACCTCTTTGTGTTCAGCAAAACCGGTGAGATTGACAACCTCACTGCTTCGTTGGGGCAAAAGTGATTTGATTGTGTTGTGTAGATTCCACGTTGCTGCTGAACCGGTAGTGCTCCGTTGATGGTGCAGATCTTGCACTCCAAGAATATTTCTAGAACAATTTTTCTGGAACTAAAAACAGCAGAAAACATGAACTCGCTCTGTGGCATCTTGTCAATAGGTTGGTCCCGGGAAATCGATAAAAATGACATAAAGTGTAGGGAAAACATGTAGCATATGACATGAAAACAACATGGAACATCAAAAATTAAGGATACATTTATGACGTCTCAACATCCCCAAGCTTAGTTCCTACTCGTCCTCGAGTAGGTAAACAATAAAAACACATAGTTTCTAAGGTGACATGCTACCAACATAAACTTGATCATCTAAATTGTAAAAGCATAAGCATAGCTGAGATCATAGTACTTTAAACACAAGCATGATAGATATAATTCTAACAATAAAACATAGGAATCACTTTGCATCATGAGAAGTAACACAAATAAAAGATCATGAATAATAATGCACTTGAAAGTTATACATTTGTTTCAAGCATAGAGATAACATAGCAAAGTGATATTTCGCTTGTCCTTAAGAGTGGGGAAAAACATAAATGCCAGGACACCTTCAAAGTTTAAGAGGAAGACTAGAACAAATAATTTGAGAGCAAAGAACAACACATCATGAATCAATTAATAATTGGAAAAAACGCACATTAAACTCAAAATGGCAACTATGCTCTCTCAATTGTGCATAAAGTTAGAATATGGAGAATCAACATAAAAGTAAAAGAAAGTCCCTTCACAGAGGGAGAAGGGATCACTCATGTGCTAGAGATTTTTATTTTATTAAACGGAGGTATTTAAAACATTTTTTAGAGAGGTGTATGCTTATGTCGACGAATGGTAAACATAAAATACAGTACGTCACAAGCCAACTAGACTTCACAAGAGAGGCTCCCATTGAAGGACGCAACTGGGTAGAAGGTCATCCCTCTTTCTCTTTTGTTTACACATTTATGCTTTGACTGATAAATAAGGGGGAAAAATAGTGAAGAGAATTTGTTTGTATTAATTTGGGGCTGGGCACCCCGTTGCCAGCTCTCTACCAATTGGATAAGAGGATGAAGCTACTAGTCTAGGGTGTGAAAGTCCAATCAATAAGTGAGATAAATATTCTCTATTTACGTCCTCATGAGCTAAAACAGGAGCTCAAAACATGAGTAATTTTGAAAGTTTTAAAGGTAACACATGAGCAATTTACTTTGGAGTGGCGGTTAAATACCACATGTAGGTAGGTATGGTGGAAAAATTTGGAAAACTTTGGTTTTTGGGAGTTGGATGCACGAGTAGAGCTCTTACTCAGTACAGGTGGAGGCTAGCAAAAGACTGGGAGCGACAAATGAAGAGAGCAATAATGACCATAATCATGCATAGCGACAAAAACATCATTAATCAAAGCATAAGTGGTACTACAAGTTCAAAAACTAAATGATCATAGAGGCTATAAGTGACTGGTTTGTAGACATAAACATGGTGTAAGCATGCGCCAAGTCAACCAAATAAAACATTCAAAGGAGAACGCCACAAATTTATGCTTCAATATGACAAGAACAACTCATGATTATTTCAATGGCACATTAAACACTCTCAGATATTTGAGACAAATCATGGTACAAAAATAACGACTAGGCTTTAGAATTAAAATAACATCTAGCATGACATGAAAAAGGCTATCCATAGTCTATACAAGTTTCTAATTGCACCGTTATAAGCACAAAAACTGTACAACTGTTTTCCAACACCAAGCATTTTACACTAAAAAAAACTCTCCAAGAGATGCAGAAATGAAACAAGACAATACTAACATAACTCTACTAAAACTAATAGCTCTGAATAAGAGATGCAAGAAAAACAGGAGTTAAACAGGAATTTTGCAGCAACTAGAAGAAAAACTAAGAACACGAGCATAACGAGTATTCAAATGAAAAAGAGGAGCGTGTATCTCTCCCACACAAAGAATTATAGGTTCCAAATATATTATTGCAGTAAGGAAAAAAAATAAAACAAAGGAAAAAAAAACAAAAACAAACAGACACTCCAAGTAAATTTCATATGATTTGACCGAATAAAAATATAATATCACTAGAAGTGACCTGATAAATTGTTGATAAAGAAGGGGATGCCTTGGGAATCCCCAATCTTAGATGCTTTAGTATTATTAGAATTTATTGGGATGAACCACGGGGGCATCCCCAAGCTTTGACCTTGTACTCTTCTTGATCACATTATATCACCCTCTTCTCTTGACCCTTGAAAACTTCCTTCACACCATAGTCAAAGTAATTCGCATTAGAGGGTTAGTTCAAAAATCAAAAATTCATGGATTCTACATGGGCACAAGTTATATTGATAATTTTAAACATTAGCTACAGCCGTTGATGTTTCGTGAAGCAAATGAATCCACTTGACATAAAAGAGCAAATGCAAGAAAAATGGCAGAATTTGCCAAAACCAGAACAGCTGTAAGTACGAATTTTTTCGGGGAACTTACGTTGCTCAGGTCGAAAAACATAAGGAACGCAAAAGTTTCGGAATCAGATGAGAAATAAGCACAAAACGTTTCAGGTCATTTTGATCTTTCTGTGATTTATACGATTTTTTACGGTGGACAGCAGATATTTGTTTACTACGCAGAAATCCAAAACCAACTCCAACTTTTGCTAGAAACTTTACTTGGCATAACTAATACATGAAAATGAATATACAAAGTATTTTCTACATCCCCTTGAATAAAAGAAAACAAATAAAAATAAAGCAAAAAATTAAACCATGGGTTATCTCCAAGAAGTGCTTTTCTTTAACGCCTTTTAGCTAGGCCTAGAAAAGTGGAATGAAGTGTTTTCAAGAGAAGAAGCATCCAAATTGTAATTTTGTGAAAATAATAGAATAAAATGGCAACTTCATTATCTTTCTAGGAAAGTGTTCCGTACCTTTCTTGAGTGGGAGTTGATATTTAATATTCCCCCTCTTTCATATCAATAACAACACCAACAGTTCTAAGAAAAGGTCTTCCCAAAAAAATTGGACAAGAAACATTATATTCAATATTCATGACAACAAAATCAACAGGGACAAGGTTATTATTAACCATAATAAGAACATCATCAACTCTCCCCAAAGGTGTCTTTCTAACATTATCAATAAGACGAATATCCAAATAACAGTGCTCCAAAGGTGGCAAATCAAGCATATCATAAAGTTTCTTAGGCATAACAGAGATACTAGCACAAAGATCACATAGAGCATTACAATCAAAATAGTTCACTTTCATTTTATTAATGGGTTCCCAACCATCATCTAACTTACTAGGGATAGAGGCTTCAAATCTTAATTCCTCCTCTCTAATTTGCATGAGAGCATTTGTAATATGTTTTATGGAAGTCATATTCATAGTACTAGCATTAGGACAATTAGAAATATTTTGTAAGAACTTAATCACTTCAGTTATGTTGCAATCATCAAAGTCAAGATCAGTTTTATCGAAGGTAATGGGACTATTGTCTCCCATGTTTCTTAAAATTTCAGCACTTTTATCAGGAGCATTTTTAGCAGTTTCAGACAGTTTTGCATGTTTAATAGCAGAAGTTTTGCCAATGCCAATTACTTTACCATTGATAGTACAAGGTTTACTAGCATGAGAAGGTTCAGTTTTACTAGTGGTGGTAATGGTGCAAACATTAACTATATTATTCTTTCTAGCTATTTCATCTTCTCTTTCCCATCTAGCATGCAATTCAGCTAACATCCTAATATTGTCATCAATTCAAGTTTGAATGGCATTCAAAGTTTTGCGTTTTTAACATCATGAGGCATAACCTTTAGTTTCATAAAATCAACATCAAGAGCAAGGCTATCAACTTTAGAAGCAAGAAGCATCAATCTTGCCAAACTTTTCCTCAACAGATTTACTAAAAGCAGTTTGTGTACTAATAAAATTCTTAAGCATGTCGTCAAGATCAGAGGGTACACTTTTATTGTTATTGTAGGAATTACCATAGGAATTCACATAACCATTATTATTATTAGGAGGATATGGCCCATAATTGTTTCTACCAAAATTATTCCTACAACCATTGTTGTTGAAATTATTATTTTCAATGAAATTCACATCAACATGCTCTTCTTGAGAAACTAAAGAGGCTAAAGGAACATTGTTTGGATAAATAGGAGCATTGTCATTCACAAGCATAGACATAATAGCATCAAGTCTATCACTCAACTAGGAGGTTTCTTGAACAGAATCTACCTTCTTACCTGTTGTAGCTCTCTGAGTGTGACATTCAGAATAATTTACCATCATATCATCAAGAAGCTTTGTTGATTCCCACAAAGTCATCGACATAAAGGTTCCTCCAGCAGCTAAATCCAGAGGTTTCTTGAAGAAAAATTCAGACGCGCATAAAAGGTTTGGATGATCATCCAAGTTGTCAGTCTATTAGTGGGAAAATTCTTTACTAAAGATTTAATTCTTTCCCAAACTTTAGCAACATGATCATTATCAAGTTGCTTAAAATTCATAATGCTATAATCTTAGCAGGAGGATATTATTTTCCAATGAAAGCATCTTTACATTTAGTCCAAGGATGAATGCTATTTCTAGGAAAAGATAGCAACCATTCTTTACCTCTTCCTCTCAAAGAGAAAGGACACAATCCCAGTTTAATAATATCTCCATCTACATCTTTATATTTTTGCATCTCAAATAGTTCAACAAAATTATTAAGATGGGCAGCAGCAGCATCATCAGTATTAATACCAGAAAATTGCTCTCTCATAACAAGATTTAGTGGTGCATGCTTAATCGCATAAAAATCAATAGTAGGAGCATGTGGAGCAATAGGTGCGCTAACGAAACCATTGATGTTGGTGCTAGTAAAGTCACACAACTTAGTGTTCTCAGGGGTACTCATTTTAGCAAGATTAAAAACAGGATAAAAATAACAACTAGAATAAGAACTAATTTTTTGTGTTTTTGATAAAGAGAAGCAAACATGATAAAATAAAATAAACTAGGCAATACAATAACAAAGTAAAGAGATTGGAAGTGGGAGACTCCCCTTGCATAATTATCTTCCTCCCCGGCAACGACGCCAGAAAAAGTTGCTTGATGGTGCAGGTCTTGCACTCGTTGGGAGACCCCAAGAGGAAGGTAGGATGAGCACATGAGCAAGTTTCCCTCAGAAAAGAAACCAAGGTTGAATCGACCAGTAGGAGAAATGAGCAACTTCGGAAGGTTGATGCAACTGAGCTCGCAGGGCGCACTACGTGTTCAGCAGCAACGTGGAACTGATGTCTACGCACGCTTCTATTCTTGTAGACAGTGTTGGGACTTCAAGTCCAGAGGTTTGTAGAACAACAGCAAGTTTCCCTTAAGTGGATCACCCAAGGTTTATCGAACTTAGGGAGGTAGAGGTCAAAGATATCCCTCTCAAGCAACCCTGCAATTAAGATACAAGAAGTCTCTTCTGTCCCCAACACACCCAATATACTTCTCAGGTATATAGGTGCACTAGTTTGGCGAAGAGATAGTGAAATGCGAGTAATATGGATGGTTATAAGTAATAATAGCAATCTGAAATAAATATGGCAGCAAGCAAACATGTAGCAAAACAGGCGGAAAACGGTGTTTCAATGCTTGGAAACAAGGCCTAGGGATCCTACTTTCACTAGTGGACACTCTCAACAATGATCACATAATTGAATAACTAAATATCTTCTCTTCACTGTGATACTCTTAACCCTCTCCGGTTGGATAACGTACACTAATTATTGCGTAGGGCTGCAAAAAGCATTCCTTAAAGTAAGCATTCCCATGTCTAGTTAACTCCACGCTGTCACTATGAGCGCCCTAGAAGGTACTAGACAAACACCACAATTCATAGAGGAGACACACACGATGTGCACACTGTCACCTTCACACCGCGGGACAAGGTGACTCCAAAGTTCATATTAATAAAACACTTGAGTAGCACAATAGATGAAGAGTAACATCTACTTATTCAACTAGATTACAAAGCTCATGATCACATATAGATCACGCCATGGGAGAGAGAGATGAACCACATAGCTACCGGTAGAGCCCTCAGCCTCGGGGGAGAACTACTCCCTCCTCATAATAGGAGACATCAACGGCAATGGAGATGCCGGTGGAGTCTATGGAGATGGCCTCCGGGGGCACTTCCCCGTCCCGACAGGGTGCCAGAATAGAGATCTGTCCCCCGAAACATGGGTTGACGATGACGGCGGCTGCGGAAGGTTTCGTGGAATTTCGCCGATTCATCTAGGGTTTATGCATCGGGGGGTATATATGGGCGAAAGGGCGATGTCGGTGGGCCACCAGGGTGGCCTCACCACCCCCAGGCGCGGCTAAGGCGGGGCTGTGCCTGGCTATGGTGAGGGCCCCCTGGTGCCCGTCTTTGACTCCTTTTCGTACTTCTGGATGCTTCCGGGGAAAATAGGAACTTCGGGATTCGCAGGGTCCAATTCCGAGAATATTTCCAGACCAACTTTTCTGAAATAAAAAACAGCAGAAAACAGAGAACTGACACTTGCCATCTTGTTAATAGGTTAGTCCCGGAAAACGTGTAAAAATGCTATAAATAAGGGAGAAAACATGTAGCAATTGGCAAAATATCAACATGGAACATCAGAAATTATAGATACGTTGGAGACGTATCAGGAACCTACACAAGACAATCAATGCACTTTGCCCCAACGAAGCAGTGAGGTTGTCAATCTCACCGGTTTTGCCGAACACAAAAGGTTAAACGTATGGTGTGGAAAACAGTATGAGAACAATATGAAAACAACAGTAGTAGTGTGGAAATAGTGGAAGCAATGTGTGTATTATTAGTATGAGAAAATGGATCGGGGTCCACAGTTCAGTAGAGGTGTCTATCCATAAGAGATAGCTAACATGCGTGGTGAACAAATTACACCTGTGTAGTTGATAGATTATGAAACATGCATGCGATGATGATTACTATGAGATTCATGCAGGCATTACAACAAGATACATAGACTTTCATCCAACTGCATCTATGACTAATAATCCACCCTCCGAATATCATCCGAACAAACGTTGGGGTATTAAGGTGCAAGCAGCAGATAATTGCAGTAAGCAAAGTGTGTAATGTAAACAATGTAATCAAAGTAAACATCGTTGTTTTCTCCCTAATGGCAACAACACATCCTCCATCTGTCATGTTTCTATCACTCGAGCACAGGTGCAAAGGAGGCATGAACCCATTTGTCGAGACTTCATAGTTAGGATCACGGATGGGGGTGCCATAAGCCTATTGGTAGAACCGTGGGTGGGAACATCGGAGTACTGGAAACAAGGACACGATTTACCCAGGTTCAGTACTTCGCAACTAGGCGGCGTTCCTACTCTTGTAATCTCACTAAAATCAGGGCCGAAGCCTGAAGTATACATAGTAAAATTGTGAGTACGGTTTCGCTAACTCGGCGAGGATAAACTTCCCGACGAGGTAGCTTCTAGCTAAGTTCAGGTCTTGTTTTCTGTTTTGCTCCCGTCCGGCTTTATATAGATAACCAGACTAGGTCTTACAGGGAGGAAACCTAGAAGACTATGGAAAGTATCTAACTTGGAAAGTAAGGCATCCGGCTTCGTCTCCAAGTCGTACTACGATTCGCCCGTGGTCCGGGTTCTTCTAGAATCTGGCTTCCTGCGCGTTAGCTTATTGGGCCGCCCAATGGACTCCGTACCATTGCATGTGGGCCACCCTGGTAATCCGGCCTTATGCCAATGTCGGATATACCCATGTTTGGCATATACCCGACAGTAGCCCCCAAGAAGGATTAAGACTAAATTTTGCCGTTCCTCGTGGATTTGTATTCTCTTCACAAATGTCAGTATTTTGTCTTGATTCTTCTTTCAACAAAAACATTTAACGCCAAACTCGGATTTACCGAAATCCGCCATTTCTTCCACGAATCTTCGCGGAGAAGGACACTGTGACGCAAGTGGTGAAATATTGCTTACGTCACAAACGTCTGGGTTCAGTCAAAATACTGAAACCATATCTCTAACAGATTCTTGCACAAGAAACGAGGAGATAGCCATTATCACCCCGTCTCCTTGTTTCCCGGGTTTTCTGGCGAAACATGTGTCAATCATCCAACGGCTAAAAGAGCCGTTGGGACGAATCTTGACGCAAAGATGGCAATAAATAGCTGCCTCGGTCCTTCATGTTCTCCTTCCACATTCTCTTCCACCTCGAAACTCCAGAGCCCACTGCGCACTGCACAGCTTCGAGCAAGAGAGAACGAAGAACTCACCGAACACACATCCTCACTGGAGAAGTGAAAATCGGTGGGAGGTACTCTATTTCACGGTCGCGCCACCATATTATGGCAACGCGAAGCCCCGCGCGCTCGTCCGAGATCGCCGTCGACCACGACTCCACCAAGAATGTTGTCGACCTCTCTGCTCCTCTGGTTCCACCGTGCCCCGGTATGGACGCTCCGGTGACCACCTAGAGCGCACCGGCGAGCGGGGATTCTGTCCTCGCAGCCGGAATCATATCGTTATCATCCCTCCTCCCCGCTGATACGTCATAAACGTATCCCTAATTTCTGATGCTCCATGATCATATTATGCCAATTGCTACATGTTTTCTCCCTTATTTATAGCATTTTCATACGTTTTTCGGGACTATCCTATTAACAAGATGCCTAGAGCCAGTTCCCTGTTTTCTGCTGTTTTTTTTAGTTTGAGAAAGTTTTTCTGGAAATATTCTCAGAATTAGAAAATTCAAAGCCCGGAAGTCCTATTTTCCCCCGGAAGCATCTAGAAGAGCGAAGAGGAGTCGAAGAGGGACAGTAGGGGACCCACACCATGGGCTGGCGTGGGTCCCCCCGTGCCGCGCCAGCTAGGCGTGTGGGGCCCGTGGAGCTCCACCGCATAAGGTCCCTCCCATTTAGAGAGTAATTTTCCTGCAAAAAAATCTAATACAAGACCTATACAACAACACTTTATCACTAATATTAAATTATCTTTTGAGGATTCTTTTGTCATGCCACTTCTTAAATTTTTCTTTAAATAACTTGGCATTTTCATAAGCTTCACCCATCCATTCATCTAGAGAACTCATATCAAGCAATCTTTTCTCACCGACTAATTTAAAGTCACAATTGAGTTCTCTAACATCCCAATAAGCTTTGTGTTCGAGCTCAAGACGCAAATGGCAAGACTTATCATAAACCATCTTATAGGGAGACATGCCCATAGGATTTTTTAAGTAGTTCTATAAGCCCACAAAGCATCACCAAGTTTCTTAGACCAATTCTAGATTTTTTAACAGTCTTTTGCAAAATTTGTTTAATTTTTTCTATTGGTCAATTCTATTTGTCCACTAGTTTGAGGATGATACGGTGAATAAAATCTATGATTAACATCATATTGAGCAAGAGCTTTCCTAAAAGCTCCATGAATAAAGTAAGAAACTCCATCAGTCATAAGGTACTTAGGCATACCAAACCTTGGAAAATTTATGTTTTTAAGCATTTTCATAGAGGTCTTGTGATCAACACTTTTAGTGAGAATAGCTTCTACCCATTTAGTAACATAATCAACAAGAACAAGAATATGAGTATAGCCATCTGAAGAAGGGAAAGGACCCATAAATTCAAATCACAACAGTCAAAAGGTTCAATAAAAAGAGAATAATTCATAGGCATTACATTACACCTACTAATATTACCAACCCTTTGACATTCATCACAAGTTGTAATAAATTTCTTAGAATTTTTAAAAAAGATTAGGCCAGCAAAAGCCCGATTGTAAATCCTTGTGTGCGGTTCTTTCATCAGCGTGATGTCCTCCATAAGGACTATTGTGAGATTTCCTCAATATATCTTATTTATCATTCTTAGGTATGCATCTTCTCAAAATCTAATATACACCTTCTTTATATAAATGTGGGTCATCTAAAAATAATGCCTCAGATCATAAAATATTTTCTTCCTTTGCTGATAAGTAAAGATTGGAGTAAAAAAATTAGACGCAATGAAATTAGCATAATCAGGATTTTCATTTGAGTTAACCTTTATTGCAGCAAGTTGTTCATCAAGAAAACTATCATTAACATGAATAGGATCATCTGGAATATTTTCTATTCTAGACAAATTATTAGCAACATGATTATCATCTCCTTTCCTATCAACAATATGCAAATCAAACTCTTGAAACAAGAGCACCCATCTAATAAGCTTAGGCTTGGCATCTTTATTTTCCATAAGATATTTAATAGAAGCATGTCAGTGTGAATAGTAACTCTAGAATTAATAATATACTGCCTAAATTTATCACAAGCAAAAAACAAGAGCTAGGAAGTCTTTTTCGGTAGTAGCATAATTTCGTGAGCACTATCCAGAGTTTTCCTACCATAATGAATAACAACCAACTTCCTATAAACTCTTTGTCCTAAGACAGCTCCTACAACAAAATCACTAGCATCACACATAATTTCAAAAGGTAAATTCCAATTAGTGGTTGAACAACTGGTGTAGTTATTAAAGCTGTCTTAAGAATTTCAAAGGCTTCTTTACAATCTTCATAAAAAACAAACGGAACTTAATTTTGAATAAGATTGGTAAGAGTTCTTAAAATCTTAAAGAAGTATTTAATAAACCTCCTATAGAAACCAGCATGACGAAGAAAACTACGAATACCTCTGATGTCTCTAGGAGAGGGAATCTATTCAATAGTACCAACTTTAGCTTTGCAAACTTGAATGCCTCTTTTAGAAAATTTATGGCCAAGAACAATTCCTTCATTGACCATAAAGTGGCATTTCTCCCAATTCAACACAAGATTAGTTTCCTCACACCCCTGCAAAACTATGTTAAGATTATGAAGGCGGTTGTCAAAAGAAGTTCCATAGACTGAGAAATCGTCTATGAAGATTCCACAATGTTCTCACAAAAGCTATGAAAAATAGACGACACACATCTTTGAAAAGTTGTTGGAGAATTACATAAACCAAAAGGCATACGTCTATAAGCATAAGTACCAAAAGGAAAAGTGAAAGTGGTTTTATCTTGGACTTGTTTCCTAACATGAATTTTAGAGAAACCATATTACCCATCTAGGTAGCATAAGTGAGAGTTTTAGACAACCTTTCTAGCATTTGATCAATAAAAGGAAAATGATAATGATCTTTCTTAGTAGCCTTATCCCATTTCCTAAAATATTTGCACATTCTATAACCAACTACAGTTCTTTGAGGAATAAGCGCATTCTTATCATTAGGGACAATAGTCATACCACCTTTCATGGGAACACAATGGACATGACTAACCCATCTACTATCAGAAATAGGATAAATAATATCTTCTTCAACAAGCTTTAATATTTCACTTCTCACAACTTCTTTCTTCCTCAGATTTAATCGGTGTTTATGATCAACCACAGCCTTGGCATTAGGCTCGAGATTAATTATAGGCTCACATAGAACAAGACTAATGACTTTTAGATTGTTCAAAGTATAACCAATAACTTTACGGTGTTTCCGGAGTATTTCCAATAAATGGTCATATTCATGATTTGAAAGATTAGAATTGATAATAACATGATTTATTTTCTTTTCATCTAAATAAGCATATTTTAACGTGTAGGAAGAACTTTAAGATCAAACATGGGATCTCCCTTAGGTGTTAAGGGCACCCCAAGGATTCCAATAGAAAATTGTGTTTGATAATAGGAGGTTGATCAAGGAAAATATCCCCCAATTCATTTCTTTCTTGCACACACACAAACACACACTATAGGGTCGCGCTATTTGACACCCAGGGTGCAGAATAGTTATTCTACACCCACCCTGTATCTTTTGAACCGTACATGATTTTTACACCACGTAAATTGTGTTGTATTCCTTATAGCGAATAGATCGTAAGAAAATATATACATGGCATAAACGTTTTATTTATGTGACGGTACAAAAAAAATGAAAAAATATACATTTTTATGTTGTTTTTATGACTTTTATGTTGGTATGACTCATATTTTTTTCATATTTATGCCAAGTATTCTCTTATGGATCAAACTTGAACGTAAATAATTACATACGTAACATAAATTTTTTATCATGACATATATATCATTCTCATGGTCTTCCATAAATTGCTGCAAAAGATCATCAAGAGGTACAACAATAGAAGCAATTATTTCAATAGCCAAATCATTATTAGGAAATTCTTTATCATGACATTTTCTAGCAAACTTACTAAAATTAAACTCATAATGATCACCACAAAATTTGATAAACACTTTCTACTTATTAAAATCAATAACAGAGCCACAAGTATTAAGGAAAGGTCTACCAAATATAATAGGAAAATGTTTATCTTCAATTGAACCAAGTATTAGAAAATCAATAGGGTATTTTACCTTACCACAAAGAACTTCAACACCTCTAACAATACCCACTAGATAAGTATTTTTCTTATTAGAGAGAAAAATAGTAGCATCAACTTCTTCACTCTCACATTGAGAAATCTCATTCATAAATTCTTGGTAAAGATAAAAAGGAATAGCACTTGCACTTGATCCCAAATTGCAAAGTCCATAATAATTGTCATCACCTATCTTGTCAGAAACAACAGCTTTGCCAACGACAACTTTGGCAGGCTTATTTGGTGACACAATATTAGAAGCATCCTCACAAAAATAAATATCATGAATGTTTTGAGTAACGAGGTCTTTAACCATAGCTACTTGAGGTTCAACACTTATTTGATCTCAGATTCATAACTTTTCCTACTACATTTGTTCACAATTCTATTAGAAAATGAATGTTCTCTTACTCTAATAGGAAAAGGTGATTTCTCAAAGTGAACAACAGGTAAAATAGGATCAACAACGTTAACAAGTATATCACTATCAGTGAATTGCTTCTATTTATTATATAGCTTATAAGGTTCATGATATTTATACCACTTCTCCTTAGGAATACTAACACGAGAGCCAAAAGTTTTGCGAAGATCAACAATTACTTGAGAATCAAGCCCATATTTAGAACTAACTTATTAGAATTTTCAGTTTCAATAAAAGACTTAATGCAATCATACTCATAATTTATACGTGATTCTTTACCTTTATCCATCTCCCAATCTTTGGTACTACGCTGAATTATCTCAATAAGGTCCCATTTATCATCAATCTTCTTATCTGTGAAGGAACAATTAGATCTAAGAAGCATCAAGAAGATCCTTTTCATGGCGTGAAAGCCTTGCGTACAAATTATTAATGATAATCTCCTTGGTAAGCTTACCATTGAGGGAACTTAAGCATTAATGTATTCAATATCCCCCAAGCTTGAGCAATACTTTCTCCATCACGAGGTCAAAAATTATTGATATAATTCATATCTTGATGTATTTCACGAAGAGGATAAAATTTGAAGTAAAAGAGAGACATACATGAATAATCCAATAGCATATACCATTCCCATGCTCTATCCTTCAGTGATGTAGAAAATAATATCCTCATGGTTAATTCTCTTGGTACGCCTGCATTCTTAAATAACCCACATAATTATTTAATATATAACGCAGGTGAATACCGGGATGGACAGTTCCATCCCCAGCATAATGGTATCCGTAATACGATCAATAATTCCAATAGGTATTTCAAAAGAGACAATTTCAGTATGTGAGGAAATTCTCTCTACCACACGAGTGGTAGAAGCCATCCCCAAACATCCAACCAATAGCATGGGATTCCATAATGAATGAAATAACGGACATGAATAAAAACATCACTTATAATAAAAGGTTTCCTTACCAATAGTGCTACATTCCCCGGCAACAACGCCATAAAATAGTCTCGATGACACACAAATGTAGTGGATCGTTCGTACCTTTTTGATAAATCAGAGTGTCAAACCCAACTTTGAGCAGAAGGTATTGATAAATAGTTTTGAGGAAGGTTTCACTTCAAACAATACAGAGCAAATGTTTAGGGATTTTTTGTGATAGTAAATAAAGTAGTAACTAGTAAAGTAAACATTTGCTGCTAGTGGCCCAATCCTTTTTAGCACTAAGGACAAGACGGTGGTCTTTCTTATAGTGACTAAAATGTTCCTCTGGACACACGGGTTTCATCAAGTTATTTTGATCACGCGTCGTTGATTAACTTTATCGTTTTGTGAGTGTTATGTGGGTAGAATTATGCTAGTGCACAATCCCATCCAAGACAAATGCACATTTACGATTACAATACTTGCAAGCGTCCGCAGGTATGCGATAGCAATTAAGAAATAAATCTAACTATAGCAATAAAATCCAGGTATCTACTACTCCCTTATGTAAAGACTTGCGAACTAGGGTTCAGGTTTTTATCACTCCGACAAACCTCCATAATAATTCCAATACACAATGAGTTCATTTAGGCACATAAAGGTGAAGTGCTATGTAGTCAAAGTTCACATAACACCACTAGAGAAATAGCAACATAACTTAAATACCGAACCGATAAATATTTATTCAACGAATCATGACTACTAGTAACAAGACGTCTTCCATGTTCTCAAGAACTAAATGAACTACTCACAACACATCATATGGATCATGATCAGAGGTGATATAATGATGAATAACAATATGGTCATAGAGAGTAAACACCGATAAATCTTACAAGAATCAACTACGAAGGGGTAATTAGCACCGGAAAACATATCCAATGAAATACTACAAGATAGAATCCTAATTTTTACAGTGAGATGAGATGGGATGATGATGGTGATGGTGTTGGTGGTGATGATGATGTTGATGATGATCCCGATGATGCCCGGAGTGATGATGATGACGACAGTAAACATTTCACCCTCCCTGGCAGAATCTCCCCGCCATGAAGTTCTTTTCTTATCTATCTCGTTTTCATCGCGAGAAGCGGTGGAAAAATTCAATCGAGTGGATCCCCGAAGTTTTTAGGTGAAGGGGAGTAAGGACGCCAAAGGGGTGCCGGAGGTGGGACTCTAGGCCACCATGTGGGCCCTAGGAGTGGCCTAGGGGGCACCCGCGCCTGGTTGGCCCCTGGCTCCCCTCCGTTTTTCCTTCGGGCGCCCTCGGTGATTTTCGGAGAAAACTCCTTTTCTGTTTTTTCCTGAATTTTCTGACGTCAGGAAGACACCCCCTCTAATAGGTGCAGTTTTTGTCTGAATTCTTGCTCTGATGTTTTGGAAAATTGTAAAACACATGGAAAACCATAAACTAATATGATATTGCACTTTAATATGAAATATATCAATGAATTGAAGAGATTTTTTATATAAAATAATGATGCAAAATGGAAGTTGCATCCGTGAGTAGGCTCATTCTGTGACCGGTTGGCTAGTGAGTGACGGCCCAAAATTCCAAAAAAATGGACACATTTTCTATGAGTTGTCATGCGCGGTGCACATGTGCGGCATGAATATGTTTTCAAATAGTCCATATACTACGTCTATGGCCACTATCTGTGCCATGGTAACACAAATTCTCGCGCCAGCTTGCATGCATGATTGTTGTTCCATATCTACGTGTATATCATGACGCGAATGCACGTACGTCTGTGGGCTGTGGCAGGACATGAATGCATCTTTGCGGCACGCTGACCAAACCGTCAACGCACGTAAAATAGATGCACAACATGTGTCAAAGATGTTTGTGACATGTCTGATGACACAATGTATATCGCGGTAACTTTCATGTCATTTCGTGTACTGGCAGGACGCATTTGAAATCAACATGGATAAGCAAGTTCACGTCGAGTCTTGTTATAAGCCGATTTTTTTGAGAAAAAAATAGGTGGTTTAATTGGCGGCAACCATCGCTTCTTCTCCCGCGTGCGGTTTTAATGCATCATCAATATCCTCGCTTCCTCAGAGAATAAGAAAAAATTCACTATTCAGTGCTCTCTAAATCCCTCATCCTTGTTCCCCCACCAAAAGACCCCAACAATGGCAGAAAACTAGTACAAGAGCCCCAGAATCCCTAGTGATGGCAGCAATGAAGACAGGGAGCACCACCACCCCTGTTACGAGCCATTGTCGGGCTGCTCACACCTCAACCCGGAGCCTCTGAGCGAGCTCTCTGTCTTGGGCGACGACTCATCATCATCGGAGGAGGAGCAGCAGCACCACCACCACCACCACCACGCCGACGACGACTCGGAGCAGGATGTTGGTCACCACGACCACCAGGACGAGGAGGGGGACAGTGGCGGGGAGATTTCGCCAAGAGAATCAGTTGAACGGACGAGAGAACAACGTTTAAATCGTCATATGTACTATCATCTAATTGGACGAGAGAAACACTTATTTTAATCATCTAATTATGTTCGTAATTATAAAATATATTATAATAATCTAATTATTTTCATGATTATAAAATCTAATCATATGTACTATCATAAATCAGTTGAACAGACGAGAGAACAACGTCTAAATCGTCAGATTAAATTTAATCATCTTAGTCGTCAAATTTATTTCTAATAAATATCTAAATTTTAAAATTAACCAAGAAATAAAATGTCATCTTGACCATCGGATCAAGATTCATTTCAGTTGTTGGAGCTAATATGTGCTTAACATTCAGGTTTATAAATTGGTTAAACACGATGTCAACTAGCGAAGTGGGACTAAACATACAATCCCACTCTGTATGACTCAGTACCGTCAGGTCCCACTCGTCGGAAGTCTCAACCCATTCCACCATGTGTGACTTAGCACCATCAGGTCCCACTTGTTAGAAGTCAGCAAAGTAAACGATGAACCAATTTGACCAACTCATTTGGTCATTGAAATGCTCTAATGGAGCGAAAGTGGGGCAAATGCGAGAAAAAACTAAGGCCATTCGGCACGCGCGGGGAAAACTAAGCTAGGTGGGGCACAGAAGTAGAGTTACCTTTTTATGTGTGTCTTTTGGTCTACTGACGGGCATATTACGACCATTGCTCCACGACATCGCCGGTTAGAGCACTGTCGAGGTGAAGAATAACAGTTTTTCCGACCCTAACTACTCGTTGTTCTGATTTCTATCAATGAATACGGTGCTTGGTCTAAAAATATAAAAGTATGTGGAGACCGGGCGCAGCGGAGTTTGCTCACTAAGAGCATCACTAGTAGACACAGTAAATCCCTCGACCTGAAAAATAAGAGCCAGTTTTTGGTTCTGGTCGAAAAACGTGACCAGAACGGAAGACCAAAAAGTCGCCGACCTACAAAAAAATTTGGAGGGCGCGGTAGAATCCACCCCTCGACACCTACCGAAACAAGGTTTCAGCGGCCAAACCCACGGTGCCCTGTATTGTGTCGAGACCCTTGGCTCGAGGGACATTACAGCCTGCGCTTTCCCCTCCCCACTTCCATATCCAGCCGCCACCCGACGGCGAACGCCAGCCGCACTAAATTCCGCCTTGGAAGCTCGATTTCTGTCGACACGGACCCACCCCCTTGCCGCCTATGCCCCTGTTGACCGCTCCCGGACGGGGGAGCCGCCCGCTTGTCGCGGCCGCCCCTGCTCGACTGGGACAAGATGGAGGAGTCGCCCCCTTCTCGTCGCCGCCACCGCTCCGCGCCAACTCCCACCGCATTTCCGCACTGATTGGTGAGTGCGCGTTGATTCAATTTGTTTGTGCTTTGCGAACGGATTCCACCGCTCATAGCTGTTTTTCGGCAGATGGATTTGAGCAACTGTGAAAAAAAATTGCTCGAAGATTCGTTGTCGTTCGACGACTCGGGCGTACATACGCTTCTGGCGAACCAGCAACAACAAATGGTGGTAGTGGTTCTCGCCGTGAAGGAGTACGAGGCCAGAAGAGAAAGAGGCGTCGAGGACCGAAGATCGGCCTGATGCAAGACTACTCTCCCAAGTTTTCCTAATTTCATTTCATTGTCGTGTGATTTCAATCATCCTTTGTATTTCGGACAATTGTTGTATTTGTAATTCTTTGATTTGAACTATTCTTGTAAACTGGATTGTTGTTGTAACTACAATTTATAAATATTCATATTTTTTAGTTCATATTTTTATCACAAATTCATTTCATATATCAAGAACTTGCTGAAATGCTCCTACAATACCTTGTGTTTTAAAAAACAGAATATTCGGTTTTACCGGTTCGGCTTTACAGTGTCTGTTACGCCGCAGCCAAAATCGGCCCTTAAAAACACATTTGCCGCGCCCCTTAAAACACGATTGAGGATGCGGTGTCTCTAGAGATACTCTAAGCATTACAATTCTGTTTTTTTTTCTTCTTCAAACAGAACAAACGTTCAAGGAGGCGGGTAACTGAATTTCCATTCAGTATTCCTCTGAACGGAAAATTTTGAAGGTGGCCTATGAAACCGATAGTGCTAATTTCTTCACTATTCATAAAAGAGTCTCAAACCAGCCTAAGAGCATCTCCACCGGCACCCATCAAATACGTGTCCGGCACCCCCTAATTGGTCCTCCTTTGGGGGGTGCCGGACATGTGTCCGCCGATTTTATGGGCGTGCTCCACAGCGGCACACTCCAATTCGAACCCCCTATCTAGCCGTCGTTGACACAAACACCTTGTAGGCGATTAGAAACTTTGATTTAAAACATCCATACGATTACATTTGAATTTAAACTACGGCGGGAAAGTTAAAACAAGCCTAACACTATCCTAGACGTCCTCCTCCTCCCCGTCGTCCTCCTCGCCGTCGTCGTAGACCGCCATGTTGGAGGGGCCAACCTCGTCGTCGTTCTCGGCGAATGGCGATGGGTCGCTTGGCGATGGGTTCGCCACCGTAGCGAGTCAGCGCCGCTTCGCTCTGCCTTGCATCCGCATTCGGTGCAACTGCGCCTGCTCCGAGGGATGGCGGTTGGGACTCTCGCTCCGCTGGACAGCCTTGCGCCATTCGGCCTCGGCCTGGTCCAAACGTCGCACCGCCTCCGCGTCCATCGCCATAGCTTCGCGGGCCCGACGGAAGGCGTCGTCGACGCGGGCCTCGATGGGCGTTGGCCACGTCGCTCCGGGCAGCCTGCATCGCCTCTCGGCTTGCCCGCGCGGCGTTCAACTCCTCGTGGGCAGCACGTCGGGCGGCCATGATCGACGCAGAGTCGCCCTCGTACCGCACGACGAGGGCCAGCTGCTCATCGAACGCCGCAGTCGCGTTGAGCTGCTCGTAGACCTGGCACTCCGCCTCTATGAAGGCGCGGACTTGCTCCTCCCTCTGATGGGTCTCCAAGGATGCCCGAACAGCGGCAGCGTCGGCCACTGCCGCCGCCTCCTTGAGGCCAGCGCGGATCAGGCGGAACGCCTCCTCGTTGCGCCATGTGGCGAACGAGTTGCACGCCACGACCTGGTCGGGCCAGAGTGGAGGCGGCAGTGGCTCCTCCTCCTCCTGCGCCGGCTGCTTCTCGGGCTCCGCCTCCTCCTGCGTCGGCTACTGCTCGGGCTCCTCCTGCTCCTGCGCCACCGGCTGCTCGGGCTCGGGCTCCGCCTCCTCCTGCGCCGGCAACTCAGCCTCCATCGGCTCATAGTGGAACTCGTTGTCGCTGTCGTCGTCACTGTGGCCATGCGTCGCGGCCGCGGGTCGGCAGTACAGAGGCGAGTTGCGTCAGGCCTGGAGCCGACGCGGCATCGTCTCGGGTGTTTAGTTGGAGTGCGGCGAGGGCGATGGGAGTGAGTACGGCGAGGGCGATGGGAGTGAGTGCGGCAATGGCGATGGGAGGTGCCTTATATAGGCGGCTCTCTGGGCGGGAAACAATGGCATGGAAGCGGCGGGAGGGCGAGGACGCGTCGGTGCACGCGCCGCAGCACGTGTCCCATCGTAGTAAATGGCGGCGACACGTCGCGGCCACAGTCGCCAGACACGTCGCGGCCACAGGCCACAGCGTCCCGTCGGAGTAATTGGTTGGTGTGTGGATAGAGAAGCGCCGCCCAGTCGCCTGCCGGGCAGTCGCGTCCCGTCGTCGCCATTAACGCAGCCTCACCCGCCTCCTGCACGGCGCCTTAAACTGCCTTCGGGCCGGTGAGTGTAGCTGACGGGCAGGGCCCTGTCGGGAGGGGTGAGCGTTCGATGTCCGGCACGCCCGGCCAGGCCGGTGGGCTGAGGGGCCCAGACACAAATTTGGCGGGTGGACACCTTTGAGGGTACCTCTGCGGCTTTTTTTTTGTCCGGACCCCCATTGGGCCTTTGGTGGGCCATTTGGAGAGTGCCGGTGGAGATGCTCTAACAATTTCTCGTGAAGTGCAGTAATTTTCCTCATTGTTCAGTATCTACACCTGAATTTCCATTCAGTATCTCTTTTTATTTCATGCAACAAATATCACCAGCACTGCAGTCATATTTCTCAGTGCTACTCATTTGTGATTATACAGGAGAAAACGTTGCAGTTACAAACAAAACCAGAATGCCTTAAGCTATCTTTACAAGGCTAGATAGGCCAAACTTGATGAACATGCTAGTATGCTATGGATACATCATTTTTGCACGATGATCCGCCCTTATTACGTCACCGGTTGGAAAGTGAATCCTAGCAGAGGAATTAATCATCTCGGTGATTCTCTCTTTCACTAAAGATTGCTGCACCTCGGTAAACGGGTACCTGAATGGTTTTGAAGGGTTCCTGTGGCACTTGCTGCACGTCAGCCTGTGATACAAGAACGCGTCTTGTAGCTTCACTGCTGCTTTTATTACACGACTGACATAGCTCAACATGTAGTATTCAAACTGAAAACCAAAAATGGTGAGCGTGGCCAGATTTTGGTGCTGGAAATTAGACGCAGCGGATGGTTCCCAATCCACACCCTTCTCCTCGCTATAGGAGAGTTCCCTCCTTTCGTCTGCATCTGTGTCCATTTTACAAAGATGATCCCAGACCTGCATGCCATAAGGAAACAGAGATATTGAGACAGGTTTTTGCAACCCAATCGTATTTGAAGCAAAAATCTTGCAAAATTAGCATCACACGCAGGTGCATGTGTTGGATAAAAAGAAGGGGAGTCATATGTAAGAACATACTGTCATGTATAGCTCCTTCAGGTTAGGTGCAGCTTCAAGGATGAATAATGTCCATGTGAGATCATACCCTTCAGGAATTTCAACTAGATTCACAAACCTTAGCTGGCGAAAGACATATGCCAGCCTTTTTGTCAGATATTCTGGTTGAACCCAAATCTGACATCCAATAAACACACGATGTGATTAACACAAAGAAGTAAAAGCCACAACAAGCAAACCGATTTTAATTCTGATTGAACCCAAATCTACCTCGAAATGAATAACTTACCTTTTCGCAATCAAAACCCAACTTCAGTTCTTGCACAGAGATATCCCCAAGAAACTGACTTAACTTAACCATTTTATGCCAACTAAGAGCGCAGTTGGTGAGGACTACAGCCTCAAGCAGTGGGACATAACCAAAAGTTATCGGATCTTGGGAAGAGATCCATCCCTCAAAGGCCATTCGGGTGAGCTTTGGGAGCGAGCTGAGCTCAACTCTTTCAAAAGAACAATCAACAATATCAAGCTCACTGAGCTGTGAGTGTTCAAGTTGCAGCTTCGTACAACTTCCAGAGTCACAATTGAACAGACGTAGATGCTTCAATCGCTTGCAAGTATTGAGGACGTTAGAGATGTCTGATTCACCAAACCTCAAATTCTCTAGGCGGAGGCTTGTCAGGCCACAAAATGCACGTGGGCAAGCATCAAAAAACAACATGAATTGTCTCCCATAGTTGACCAGATCATCGTCATCACAATGGATGTCAACCCTCACAGTCAAAATTATGAACTGGGCAACCTCAACCTTCTGGATCGCCATTATGTGGCCAACAGCATGCCCAATAGATATTGAGTCAGCATCTCTTAAAAAGAACTTCATGTCAAGAAACCTGATGGTGTTTCCACAAGAACCCCTGCATCCGAGAATGCTCTTTGTTGCTTTAACCGCAGCTGCATTGCCTTGAACAATTTCATCTCCCTGTATCTTGGATGCACCCCCAGGCAGGAAGTCCCAAACATTTATCCTAAGTTGAGATAGCACAGCTAGGACCTGTCGCCACCGTGTAGAAAGGACACTGGTTCTTGCGGCCTCACGAACATTGAGACGGTCAAGGATATTAAGCAAAATATCATCAGGCAATTTGCTGAGCCTATCATCTTGATTCTCTTTCTGCATTAGGCATTAACGAAACAAATAAAATTATTCCCATTCACAGTCTAGAAGATACAACCACTGTTCCAAAATGTAAGCCTACCAAAACGTCTTACATTTTGGAACAGTTTAGCGATAGTACCAAAGATATATTCTTTTAGGGGTGTTGCAGCAATAATTAAAAGCAAGAGTAATTGTTACAACCACGCACAATTAAATTTGACACACTGGTCGGCACTCCATCATGCAACACAACACAATACTATTCTCCACTATCGCCATAATATGGAGTACTTTGATTGTCTCAAAGATGAAAATTTAATAATAATCACAAAGATGCAATTTTTTACAGACTCCTCTTAGATTTTTTGATAGCCTCAGAAATGAGCCATTTTTCAACAAAAAGGAATCTTGACCACTGGTTATTATCCATTTTCTAAGTAAAAACAAATCTGGGGGGGGGGGGGGGGGGGTACAAGGAACTCACCACCATGGAGTACCGAGGATCTAGGAGAAGATGAGCGAGGATGGACCGGTCACCGGTCACGGAGAGGCTCTGCTGATAATTCGTGAGTGTGTGATCAAGTCCGGCAGAACTGTCTCTTTCTGGCACGACCTTTGGTCACAATTGGGACGCCTACGCGACACGATGCCAGTACTGTACACATTCGCAGCTGACCAATGTTGCACTGTCGCATCCCAATTCCGAGACAACACTTTGTGCATTCAATTAATGGGCCCTCTATCAGCTACAGCACAAAGCCAACTGCACAGACTCGAGGCTTTTTTAACTGATAATCCAACACATCTCTCAGATGGAAACGACGACAGAATTTTGATCACCACGGGTAAGAAACCAACGACAACAACTCTATACCAATTGTTGTCAGATAGTGGACAGAGGTGCCCCAACCATAAATGGATTTGGAGACGGCAGATTCCACAAAAACACAGGTTTCTAATGTGGCTTGCTTTCAGAGGCAGACTCAACACCAAAGACAATATGGTCAGGAAAAAATGGTGCTCCGAGAATGGCTGCGATCTTTGTCCCGCTGTTGAATCCATTGAGCACATTGTGCTACACTGCAGGCACACCCATTGGATCTGGGACAAACTACAGCTCACAGGCATAGCAGCAGCGTCTACATCGATTTACCAATTTTGCAAACAAGTGGATCAGCACTTCAACTCCACATCATGGCCTATCTGCTTCGCAACATGTCTCCTTGGCCTATGGAGAATGAGGAACGATCGCATTTTCAATCACCAGGTGCCATCCAGGCACAGACTAATCAGCTATGTCGTCGACGAGCTTCAGATGTGGTCCAAAAGATCTGACAAACATACAGACAGCCTACACAGCTGGGTGAACAGATTGAGGACCTTCTCAGATTTTCTTTTCTTTTTTTGCTTCTCTCTTTCTACATTTTTGCTTCCTCCTTTGCCATGGCTGCGTCCTGGTTGTAAATCCCACCCATCCCCCCTCCCCCCTGTAACTCTCTGTGACTACAAGGTAGAGCTCCCCTCTACCTTCATATATTCAAAAAAAAAAAATTTCGTGAGTGGCTGGTACTGAATCTGATGGCCACAGCGGTGACATTTTCATCAGCAAATTTATTGTTGGTTGGTTTCTGCTTCCGACCGCACTCGGAGATGGGGAACGAGAAGGATTCGTCGAGGGTACGAGTCGATTTCCGTTTCTAATGGAAACCGAAAGGCGACCGATTTCGGTTCGCAGCTCAAAAAGGAGCTGCTTTTTATTCGGATCAGAGCTAGAAAATGAGCTGCTTTTATTTTTTGTGCGCCTCTTCTGAAATTATACACTGGTGCAGGAGAGGCAGCAAAACGACGAGCCGGGGAGGGCAAGCTATCGCGGCGGCGCTCGAGCTACATACAGTGACGGGTTGTAGGTGTGGATTGATGCGGCGCGACGCGTTGGCTCGGGAGGAGAGCATGGCGACATCTCAACATGGACCTCGGTTGCGTCAGCACGAAGCCGGCAATCGGACATGGCCGTCTCTAACTCCCCGCATCTGTCTCCCCTCTGATCTGTTTCTGGAGGATCCCGGCGATGGGGATGGAAAGTTTTTTTCTCAACGAAGCCCTTTTTTTTAGTAAGAGTGAAGACGAAGCCTAGATGGACGAAGCCCTGGATGGAATTGAGGTGGTCTCGATGGGCTGGATCGGGCCGTGTCGTGCCTAGCAGAAGCCCATCAAATAGGGACGTGCTAGGCCTAGGTCGGTCTGCCACATTTAGGTCGCTTTTTTTTTTTGAGAGAACCGTACGCTTTATTGATCAAGAATCATAATGTCATTACAAAGGGCCTCCTTAATACACTCAGGAGGAACACCACGCCACACAGAACTACTAGGATAAGAAGCAAAACGAGCTAGATCATGAGCAGCAGTATTAAGCCTACGATAAACGTGTAGATAAGAGCAGGTAACAAAGGATCTTGTCATCAGCTTCACATCTTCAACGACTGGGCCGTAGAGGGATCGGTCCATAGAAGACGAGTTGATACGATGAATCACGGCGAGACAATCAGAGCCAAAGGTTACCTTCGAGAAGCCCTCCTCCAGGGCAAAAGAAACAGCACGGCGGACAGCCAGGGCCTCGGCCATTTCCGGTATCACCACGTTGGCATAGCTCTCGCTGCAAGCAGCAATGAAAGAGCCCGTGTGATCTCGGACAACGATCCCCACTCCCATCCGTTTAGTTGTTTCAAATAGAGCTGCATCGACATTGATCATCAAGGTACCTTCGGGCGGCGGAATCCAACGAAGAGATGAAGCAGTGGATTCACGACTGTGTCTGGTACTTGATTTGTAAAGGTGCACCATGATCATGTCAATGTATGCTCTAATTTTTGCGGCAAGTGCATTCGGATGCAGCATGCCTTCCCCTTCGCGGAATTTGTTTCGAGCGTCCCAAATGTGCCAGAGAACCACCATGAGGACTGTGCCTTCGACATCCGAACATTTGTCAAAGAAGTCGAGAGTCCAGGCTCGAGTGGAGGTGAAGGAACGGCGATGAAGGTGGATGGACTGGAATTCCTTGACAGTACTCCAAACCTCACTGGCGTAGGGGCAGAATAATAGTGTGTGCTCCACCGTCTCGAAACGGTTGCAGAAGACACACGAGGACGACGCCGGAATATGGCGCTGCACAAGTTGCTGGCCGCTCGGTAGGCAATTGTGAGCGAATCTCCAGAGAGTAATCTTCATTTTCCCAGGTGCTTTTGTCGCCCAAAGTTTCTTCCAAAGCTTGGAGTTATCAATCACTGCAGAACCTGAACCTCGTCCGGCTTTGCTTCGATCAATAGCATTACGATCAGCTCGCGCTAATTGATAAGCTGAACGCACCGAGTATTGTCCAGAGCGGGTATGTGGCCAGGATGCAAAGTCACTGCCGCCGTGACGGCTGATGGGAACCGCAAGAATCTTCTCGGCCACCTCATATGAAAAGATCGAACGGACCAGGTCTTCATCCCAAGATTTAGACCCATCCAATATCAGAGTGTTTACTGACTGATTTTCCATCAGAGGAACCCGAGGCCGTATAGTATACGGAGGAACACCGGGAATCCACGAGTCTGTCAGTATCTTGGTGTTTTCACCATTGCCAATACCCCATCGAACTCCACTTCTTAAGATGATCATACCAAACTGAATGCTTCGCCATGTATAGGAGGACGATCGAGGTTTAGGGGCATCCCATAACTCACAGTTAGGGTAGTAACGCCCCTTGAGTACACGGGCACAAAGAGAAGAGGGGTCCGTTAGTAGTCTCCAACATTGACGACCCAACATAGCTTGATTGAAAAGTTCCAGGTCGCGGAAACCCATACCCCCCCCAATGATTTCGGAGTTGACAACCACTCCCAAGACCGCCAATGCAGTTTCCATTTGCCTTTTTCCACACCCCACCAGTGATTGGCTATGGATTGGCGCATCGAGACACATATTGACACAGGGAGCTGAAAGCAACTCATCACATACGTGGGAATAGCCTGTATTACTGCCTTGAGCATAATCTCCTTGCCCGCACGTGAAAGAGGCCGATCAGACCATCCATTCATCCGCTGCCACATACGGTTAATAAGAAATTTAAAGATACGGACTGGTGATCGTCCTACCTCTGTTGGCATGCCCAAATAAGTCTCTTGGATCACCTCAGAGTGGACACCAAGTTGTTGCTTGACGGTATTCTTGATATCCACTGAGCATCGAGAGCCAAAGAAAATAGAGGATTTATCACGGTTGATCCTCTGTCCAGAACCCGCGCAATAAGTATCCAGCACATGTTGCAATGCCTCAACGCTTCTACTATCACTCCTGGCAAAGAAAATACTATCATCTGCAAACAGTAGATGGGAAATAGGGGGGCCAAGTCTTCCATTACGTAGACCTTGTAGTACACCTTGGGCCTCCCTCTGTTGCAAAAGACAGGATAATCCTTCCGTGCAGAGAAGAAAAAGGTAGGGGCTAATGGGGTCTCCTTGTCTGATCCCCCTTGTAGGGATAACCGGATCAGTCAAGTCTCCATTAATCTTGACAGCATATCTCACTTCGGTGACACACCTCATAACAGTGTTGATCCAACCTTGATCAAAACCAAGTTTTTGGAGGCAACCGAATAAATAGCTTCATTCAACTCTATCGTATGCTTTCATCATATCCACCTTGAGAGCAAAATATGGTCGTTTGGCACTTTGTTGTCTGATAGTGTGTAAGCATTCATAGGCTATCAATGCATTATCAGTGATCAGTCGTCCAGGAACGAAAGCACTCTGAAACTCAGACACCACTGCCGGTAAGATTAGCTTCAAACGGTTTGCGAGGACCTTTGACGCAATCTTGTACAACACGTTACAGAGACTGATAGGCCGAAAATTCTTGAGATCATCAGGGTTTGTTGTCTTCGGTATCAGCACAATTACGGAGTCGCAAAACCCCTCAGGTAGTGGACCCCCATCGAGGAATCCCCTAACAGCCTGACAGATAGCATTCTCCAGGAAGTCCCAGTGAGTTTGGTAGAAAAGAGCCGGGAAACCGTCAGGTCCCGGCGCTTTTGTTGGCCCCATCTGAAACAAAGCAGTCTTGATCTCCTCATTTGAGTACTCCTTGGTTAAATCTGCGTTCATATCAGTGGTAACCTTACAAGGAATAGAATCAAGAACTGTATCCATCGAAGTAGTAGGTTCTGAAGAGAATAGATTACCATAAAAAAGTTGAACCATACTCTTTATGTCAGCCATATTATCACACCGAGAGCCATCTTCGCGGCGCAAGAATTTAATTTTGTTTGCTCATTTGCGTGCTGATGCCCTTGCATGAAAAAAGGCAGTGTTGCGATCGCCCTCCCGCAACCAATCGATACGGGAGCGTTGACGTGCCATCACTTCTTCACGTTCGAAGAGTTCACAGAGATCAGCTTCAATTTTCCGGGCCTCCACCTGATTACCATCACTAGAGACACGGATGAAGCTAAGCTTCCTTTCCAGCTTTTTAATTCTCTGTCGAATATCACCAAAGGTTTCCCGGCTCCAATTTTTCAAAGTGCCAGCAACCTGGTTGAGAGTGGACCACGTGGACTGAAGAGAAACATCACTTCCGGCCTTTTCTGTCCAAGCATTCTCCACAACCCCCCTGTAATCCGCAGCTCGCAGCCATGCTGCCTCGAATCGAAAGCCCTGCTGTACTGGGCAGGTGCGGTTGTCGTGCTGTGTTGCAGCTAGGTTGATGGATATTGCAAGATGATCGGACGTAGTGGTGACAATATTTTCAACAGTACAGTCCTCAAACCGGGTGAGGAACTCCCCATTCGCCACCGCCCGATCAAGTCTCACCTTGACGTGATCCTCCTCGCACTGTCTGTTATTCCATGTGAACTTTGGGCCAGAGAAGCCAAGATCTGACAAGCCACACTCGTCCAAACATTCACGGAACAGAGACATCTGTGATTCAGACCGTTCGCGAGCACCCACGTGCTCGTCTTGGGACAACACCTCGTTAAAATCACCGCAACAGATCCACGGTCCTTCCCACGTCGATCTCAGCCGACGTAATAAGTCCCAAAAAACATGTCGGAGATCTCTTCTTGGCTCCCCATATACAAAGGTTGCCCGCCACGGTGCCTCATTTTCAGATTTGATAGTAACATCAATGCAATGTGAGTTGAAACCGTTGAGAGAGACAGTATACTGTGGCAACCAAAACAGAGCGAGTCCTCCACTGAGGCCTACACTACTGACAGCGAAACTTCCAGCGTAGCCCAAAGACCACATGAAATTTTGAGCCCTAGTGTCCTTCATCTTTGTTTCGCACAAAAAGAGGAAGGAGGGTCGATACGTCCGTATAAGATAACGGAGCTCGCCAACAACCGAGTCTGACCCCAACCCTCGGCAGTTCCAACATAATAAACTCATTGCGTCCGGCGGGACTGCACTGCAGCCTCCGCCTGATCCGCCGATCCCATTGAATTAACCGATGTGTCAACCTTGTGTTTCTTACTTGATGATGAATCTGAATCAGCCACTTGGTCATTACCACTGTCCACCATGGCCGGGCCTGCAGTGGTAACCACAACCAACGCCCTGGAGGGCAAATCAGCCGAGGGGAGAGCCAACGTGGTGGCTGGGATGTTTGCATCCTTCACCTTGTATTCCTTGCGTTTCTGGCCACTGATGGTCGTTTTTTTCCCTTTCAACACGGATGCCCCATCTTTGGGTGTCATCTTAGCCGACGTCCTCGGCTTGCGCTGTTTAGGTTGCTTAGTTTTCACTGGTGAAGTGACTTCACCTGACTGAGCTCTGTCCTTCTTAGCATTAGCAGCCATAGATGGCTGCACTTTCGGCCCCCCTTGGCCATGACCTTGCCGAGACCCCTGATCACTAAAAGATCCCTGGCTTGAATTTGTCCCCGAGAGCTTCCTCCTCTCGTCAGGTACCCAAAGATTCGGGCCGTGGTATGGTAAGAGGCCATCAGCATCCCTTTCCCCTGGCGTCGGGCAATTGGTGGAAGAATGCCCCAACAAGCCACACGAGAAACAAAACGTTGGTGACCTCTCATACTTGACAGAGAAGAAATCAGTAACCTGACGTTGTTTCGAGAACACCGAAACCCCACGCAACACTGGTTCATGGATGTTGATTGTCGCACGGAAACGCAGGTACTCCCCCCAAGCTCTTCCCTTCTCATCCACGTCCATCTTTCCCACCTTACCCACACGGCTTGCCAATTCCTTTCCTCTCTGATCATTCATCAGGCCGAATGGGAGGTTTAATATGCGAACCCACAGACTCAGAGTGTCGAAGCGGATATCGGCGGGCTTCAGACTTGGATCGAATTCATTCAAGAGTACAGCATGATTACCAATCGTCCACGGAGAGCCTTCTGTAACACGATCTTTGTCTGTCTTGTTCGCAAACTCCACCATGAAAAGATTCTTGCCCAACGAGTGCAGCTCCAGTCCTTTGGGATTACCCCATGCAGGCCGAAGAGCCGCTCGGATCGTCGTGATGTGCAGCACGTTAGGTGCAAGTACCTTCCCAACAAGAGCCCACTCAGGGCAACCAAGATCACCATCATCCTCAAGCACGAAGGCCTCGGACTCCTGCGAAGTGAGTCGCAGTTTGCCCATCATCTCCGCGACGCCATCGCCACCCGTTGCAGCAGAGGGCGTGGTTGATGGTATCTTGTCCTCAGGCAGATCACGCTGGTTGATCGCCAAAACCTTAGCCAAGGCACCTCGGCCAGGAGAGTTGTTTACAGATGCATTCCGTTTCCCGTCCATGGCTGCGCCCCGATCCAGAGGAGAGACAGGAGCAGCCCCGAGGAGGAGGTAACGGGAGCGCAGAGGAGAGGGTGGGGCGGGGGCGTAGGGATCGCCGCCGCCAAACTTCGTCGGAGCCTCTAGGGTTAGCGGAATCGCCGGAGAGCAGGAAACCCTAGACGAAACGGCAGAGCGAGGCGAGACCACTTGTACCATTTAGGTCGCTTTGGTCTATTATATCCAACTAGTAAAAGTGGCCGTGAGTTGTTAAGGCTTTAATTTTTTTTTTTTTTGGAACAGGAAGAGGGGTCTCGAAGGACCCCGAGAGCATCATCCATTACTCTGTCGGCGGAGTACATTTACAAAGAGAGTCTTGTCGAAAAAGGAAATGGCAAAAAGACCCTCGACTTCTACAGTAGGGACCCTGGTGGAAAAGGTAAAAAAGCAATCAGGTCCAGTCAATACCCTTGCTCCTGCTCGGCCGCCATTCTGACACACTCGTTGACGACGATCAACTGCAACGTCTCCAGGGACGAGACCACTTGGAGAGCTACAGCGGGAGCCAACCGCATCGACGATGAAAGACCTCCTAATCGACACCTCGGCCTGGAGGTTGAAGATGACCTTCTGCCAGCCCGCAGCCAGCAAACAAGGTGGGAGAGGCTGCCCTTCAGCCATCAGATTCAGCAGCTAGTCGACCGTTGTACGCCGAGAAGAATCCGCTGAGAGAGCTCTCCCTTGAAGCTTGAAGGATGCAGAAGCACATATAACACCAGCCTGACATCGGCGTTGAGGAAAATGGACCGCATCCTGGGCAGCAAGGTTATGCCCAATAGCTTCTCACTGGGCAGAAGCATCAGCAGCAAGTCGACCCTCCTCCCCCTTCTCCCAATCACCACGACTAGAAGAAGGGAGAGGAGAAAGCTGACCCGCTCCTAGGACCCAAGCCCAAGGTAAATCGATTCCCCGAACCAGATCGAGGAACTGATCTTCGAGCTTATTAATGGAGGGAACGACACCGGCTCCGCCTACTCTCGTCTCCATCCTCTGGATCACGACAAGCAGGAGCAGCATCATTGTGGACAAGCAGGCGCGGCTCGGACGCACCCACCAGCACAGTCTCCTCGGCATGACGCCATACTGCGTAAAAGAAAGAGCAGGGAACACCACAAACCTACAACTACTCCCTATACTACTGCTGTACAGAGAGGGCCGACACCCTATTCCATCCCAGCACCACCCGGCGTAGGCGCCGACGGCGAGGGAGGAAAGATCTGGCTGGTCACTTCGGTTGACTCTCAAAGCCTCGGGAAGAGAAAGGGAAAGGCGGAACCTTAGTTTGTCCTCGCTTCCGGCTTTAATTTGTCAAATACATTACTTAGGCAAATGTACAACTCCACTGCAACAAGGATGATAATTTAGGATATTATTTGCATAACTCAATGCTTTTAGTTATGGACATTGTTGTTAAACCTAAATATGGCTATTCCTTTGCATTTGGCAGTATTTGCCATATGTGTGTGGTCCCTTCACATAATGCCATATTTGTTTATTCGGAAGAGATTAGACATCGAATCAAAGAAGCCACTACCAAAAAGTATATTCTTGAATTTAATTGGCCGTGTGCATCTGAATTTTCGTGAGATATGCAGGAAAAAATATACATATTTATGTGTGGGACTGATGCAACACTCGTCTAGCCTTGCAAGAACAACACCCTTCTAGAAAGGGTAGCTGCGTGCCTTAAGGGATATATGGATGTATCTAGACACTAAAATGTGTCTAGATACATCCATATATAGATATGTGGAAGTCATCTATTGTTGAACGGAGGGAGCACCTTCCGGTTAAACCTTTCCATGGCTTTCAGATGGGGCCACCATGCATATAATTAATGTGCTGCGAAGACACGATCTCCTCTTATTCTAGGAACCTAGGACCGGAAAATTCTTCTCAATTCTCACCTTGTGGTAGAGATAGGGCGGCCATGGCTCCTTGGTCCTTGCCTCGGAAGAGCTCGGCCCGCGATTCCCCACAGTTGGCGACAAGCAGACCACTACGACTACCACCGTTAAGCCGAACCGGACGAGCTCCTGCCTCGGCATTGCCTCCGACCTTAGCGTCAATGCGGCAGAAGAAACAGTCCACGTACGGGCACTAGTGTGGCATTAGCCCCGGTTGGAAAGAGCCTAATGCCCTCGCTTTCCAACCGGGTTTGTCAAACTCGGGCTAAAGACCACCCTTATGTCCCGGTGGGATTACCAACTGGGGTAAAAGACGTGTCCCACGTGGACTCTGCCTGGCCGGCACCCTTTTACCCCGATTGGTAACACCAACCGGGGCAAAATGTTGTTTTTTTATAGCTGTTTTCGTGTTCTCTGTGCTAGATTAGAAATTGTATTTTCTTTTCTGTTTTCGTGTTCTCTGCACTAAACATTTATAGTAATAAAGATGAAAAATTATCGCACAAAAACATGGATGAAAACGAACAATAACATAAACATATAGTCTGCCACGAATACAAATATTGTTCGACACAATGACATAATTAAACATAGTTCGACGACATACGACATATAAATATAGGGCGACATAAGTCAGCATAGATCGACAGAAACATATATACTACGCATCGGCGTCGGAGGCAGCCTTGCCCTTACCCTCGGCGTCGGAGGCAGCCTTGCCCGGGCTAGACTCGCCGGAGTCGGACTCGGAGGCGGAGTTGCTGTCAGACGAGCTATTCTGGCAGAAAAGGGGGCGGACTAAGTTATCGTCGAAGATCTTCACCTCCAGCACGTCCACCACCTCGTCCTTGAAGTAGCTGAATGTGAGAATGCAGCCCGCATTTAGGTTGTGCATGTGCGCGAACTGCCCCATCCATAGCGCAGGTACAGATCATCGTTACGTCGCTGCAGGACAACGTGCACGGGCCCGTTGTCACAACCCTCCAACCGGAGGATGAAACTATAGGGCCCCTTGCGCTCGAGGAGGATCGCCGATATCTTCTCTGGTAGACGGAGCATGTTCTCCTGTGGGTGGAACAGGTGGACCTAGAACTCCGGTAGCCGGAGACCGTCCTCCTCCTCCTCCTCCTCCTCATCCTCCTCCTCCTCGGCCGCAGACTCCTCCTCCGCCGCCGCAGTGACAGCGTCGCGCCGTTTACGGCGTGTTGACCCATTTGCACCGTGCTCACTAGTGGAAACACGGGCACTAGTCCCGGTTGGTAAGGCCCATTTGTCCCGGTTGTGCAACCGGGATGGGTCAGCCGGGACAAATGCACCTACCCCATTGGTCCCGGTTGCACCAGGACCCGGGACAAATGGGACTGACCACGTGACGAACCTGGCCAGGGGAGTTAGTCCCGGTTCGTGTTAGGAACCGGGATGAATGCCTTCTCTGAAAAAGCAGCAGTTTGGCCACTTTCTCTGTCGCAGCAGGGGTTTTTTTTCGCATTTTTTTTTTGCAATTTACGATGCCTGCCTCGTAATCCCCAACCGGCCTCCCCTTCCCCAACTGCGTCCACTGGCCCACGCCTTTTATTAAGCCCACTGGCCACATTTTGGTCAAAGGGCCCACTGACCCGCGTCTTTAATTAAGCCCACCGGCCACATTCGGTCAAAGGGCCCACTGGCCACGCGGGGTCAAAGGGGCCACTGGCCGGCGACCTAGTGGTTGACTCGCCCGTTTCCACGTCCCCACGTCCTTAAAGTAAGACCATAACCGCAGCCGCACGCGGTCTAAGGGCCCATTGGCCAGCGACCCCGGCCGCCTCAGCTTCCCCGCGCCTCCACTTCCCCACGCGTGGCCACGAACGGTCACGCCATGCCTCGGCTTCCTCCCCGCGCATTCATGGCCGCCTACAACCGCCGCCACGTTCTCGCCGCCGGTTGGCATGCCAACCCCACCCGGGTCCTTTTTAAAGGGCCCCTGCTGTCGCACCCGGACTTCTAGAGGATACTCACAGCCCGCTAAACAGTAGATAAATGGCTTACGGGGCTTACCGGCACCCGCATCTCAATATGAGTAGGCCAACACGTAAACGTGTGACAACCAGACTCTACTATTCATCGTCTGCGTAAACCATCCCATAGAAATCCGACTACTTCCGTTGACGTACTTCATAACATACACACATGGTACGTCAACGGCATTTGAACAAGTGATATCACAACAAATCTCTAAGACACAAAGAAATAGAAATAAGTGGCAAATAGCTCTCACTAGAGCAGAGATAGCAAATACAGTCATGCAGAGGACACATGTCCCAACAAGTCATCATTACATCACAGCGGAAGCATCCAATGTGTCTGAGTACAGACAAGATCCAAATATGCCTAAGAGGCCGGAAATGGAAGTACGGAGCCCATCCACGAAGTCTCGGATCCTGCCCGGGTCCGCTATCTACTCGTCAGCAGCCTCGTCATACTCCACGTAGTAGCCACCATGGGGATCCTCAGAAACGTAGTCTGCAGAACACGCAGCCCCAAAGGGGTCAGTACAGACGAGTACTGGCAAGCAAGACGCACAAGATACCAAAGTGTACCCGGCAACACCAAGTACAGATGCTTTGGGTTCAACGGAAGATAGGTGATACAAAGGTGCGGCAGAGGGCTGCTCTAACCAACTACAGAGACATGCTACAACATCCGGCTAACAGAAAGGGATAAGATAGCGCATCGGAACCAACTACCACTATCCTCAAACAAACCCATCCTGGATCTCGCCCCTTATCCAAAGAAGCAATCCGAGGATAACCCACACAGTTGGATTAATGAAGGTTCAAGTTATTGTGTCAATAAGCCTATTACTAGTCAACTTATTATTGATTAGGTGTAAGTTGTCTAATCCTTGTTAGCCAGCCCTATCACCAAGTCATCCATAACCGCGGACAACACGGCTTCTCGAGAAGATTTAACCCTGCAGGGATGCACCAATTTGGTCGTACACATAAGAATAACCCGCCAGACGGGGGATCAACCCACCAAGCGAGGTACTCAACACAACCCAACTCTTCTTCGCATCAAGCCCAAAGAACCCCGTGCAGTTGAGCGCACGGCTAATCAAGCCCCACGAAGAAAAGGGGACCCTCATAGCACTGTAAGAACGTGTCTCCCTAAATGCCGACTACAAAAGTTACCACCCTGGCGCCAAGGGTTCGCACCTGCATATGCATGCGGCAAATGGAAAACCCGAACTAAATGAGGCGATTTGGACGAGATGCGAATCGAATCAAAGTTGAGGGGGGCGCCCATACACGCTTCCCACATGCGGTTAGCGCTCTCATCATGGATCTAGAGGACATGAACCTTTCCTGAGTTTGACACTAGCAGGCCTCAAAACCATACCCGGCCTCCTGCCGGTGCCTTATCATCAAATTAGCATTACCTCAAACATTAACATGTTGTTGTTTAAACATCGAGCCCCAGAACATAGTAAATATGGTAACAGAAATAACGGACATCAGACTCGAGCATAAACAACCCTAAGCATGCTAGTAAGACACAGGCAACAAGCAACAGGGTTATAGGTGTGGAGGATAGGCTATATCAGGGTTACAGGATAACATGTGATAGGATCGGAGCACAAGCAACGAATCTCAAGGCTAGAAGGATAGACAACGGAAAGTATCGATATCCAGTGTGGAAAGGACACAATGGTTCATGTGAGTGAATACTTGCCTGCAAACTCAGTAGCCTGGTACTGGGCTAACTCCTCTGAAGTAGTGTCGTAAACCTCGTCTGTCTCAACGTCGTCGTCTATTCGGGAAGAAGCAAACAAACAACGAAGAGAGACGAACAATCAATAACATGGCATAATGCACAAACATGGGATGATGCATGAAAATTTAATTGATGCATCAAAGATAAGCTAGTTGACATGATAACATAATTAAATGGGCCCATATGCAATTTGGGTTGCATATAGAAAAGCCCATGAATTAAGGTTGAATTAAATGATCTACAACTAACCATCATGTGAAAGTTGATTAGAATGATGCATGGAAGATGAAAACAATAAGAAAACAACAATAGCTTCAATTTGATATGCTGTTTACCAAGTTTGGAATTTTATTTAGTAAGTTATGAAATTTGGCTTCTTAAAAGAGTTACACAAACATTTGTTGTTTTCACCAATTTTAATTGTTCAAAATAGATAACAAAATTCATATTTGGAAAGAACACAAAATTTTAGGTGGAATACATATTTCAGTTGTTGACAATGGATTTAAAATGAATTAATTATGAATTAGACAAGTTTAAACAAGATTTAAATGACTTTAATTCAAGTATAAAATTATTTGAATTTTTATTTGTTCAAAACATTAAATAAAATTCATATTTGAAAATATTATACTTTTCTGGTTTGAAAACATATTTCATATGTTCAAAAAGAATTTGGTTTGACCAAGTTATTAATTTAGCAATTTTAAATGATTTAAACAATATTTAAATTATTTAACCAATTTTAATTATTCAAAACAGGAAACAAAGTTTATATTTGGAAAGCTTGTTCAATTTTGCATGGAAAACATATTTTATATGTGCCATTTGAATTAAATTTGAATTAGTTATGAATTTGACCAAATTTGAAATAGTTATTTGAATTTGAATTTTTGAAACCATTTAAATTGTTCAAAACAGTATACAAATGGTTTAAACATGTAGAGAATTAAATTTGGTATGGAAAACATATTTTATTTATTATATTTGGATTTGAAATGCAAAAGATATTTGAATTTGAATTACAGGGGCTATTCTGTGATTTTTAAAAGTATCAGATTTGTCCCAGGGGCTTAGGTGCGAAAAATAAATTCAGAAAAGGTCCCTGGAACCTTTTCTACGCAGGCAGAGCAGCCCCTGGGTCACTGGAAGTGGGCCAGTGCCCAGCTGGTGCATGCGTGGCGTGCGTGTGTGGCATCCACTGCCAATGGCAGGTGGGACCAGCTAGTGTGCGTGGCAAAGCGAGAAAAAGATGGGTTTAATCGCGCGGCGGGGGATCGAACCCGCGCCCTCGCGCTGCGCGCCGTTGGATCTTGCCACTGGGGTGGCTCGACGGTGGTGATAGGAACCAGATTCGCGCTGTTTTGAGGTGGATCTGAGCGTGTGCTCGCTAACTGACGAAACTGAACCCGATTGTTCAGTCCGTGGCGGAAGAAGACGGCACGGCGGCGCGTGCTCACCGTCGATGACCACAAACTAGCGGTGCTAGGGTGTTGCGTGGGTGCGGAGGTGAACCAGGAGGGGCAGGCGACACGTGCAAGGTGGAGGAAGGAACAACAGAGGCACGATGGCATGCTCAGAGCGCGATCATGGCGGAGGTGCTCGGGTTCAGAACTCCACCTGCGCAAATAAGCCACGGATCGTCGGGGAAACGGCTCGGATGGAAGCGGTGGCTCACCGTGAGTGTGTTGAAGTAGCCAGGAGAGGTTGCCGTGGACGAGGACGACGAGATGACGACGAAGTTCAAAAACGGCCGGCGAGGAGACAGGGAAAATCCGGCGGGGTTGAGGCTGCTCGGGCTTGGCGTTGCGGTCGTAGAGGTAGCAGGGGTCCCTGGGGTGGTGCATGTCTCCCTAGTGTGGCCGGAGATGCACCATGGCGGCGTGTCGACGGCGGCGTCCCTCCCTGTCGCTCTCGGTTTTTTCAGAAGGAAGAAAGGGGAACAAAGAGGAGAGGAGATGATGGCGGCGCGAGAAGGAAGGACAGGAGGGATGGCTAGGGTTTGGGGCGTGCCCTCAGGGAGTAGATAAAGGGAGAGGGTGGAGCAGGTGGAGGGCACGGTGGCGCGGTGTGCGTCAGTGGCTGCGTGAGCCGTACGGAGAAAGAAGAAGGGTGAGCGGGCCGCGCGCGCTTGGCTGGGGTGGAAGGTGGGCTGGGCTGGCCTGGTCTGCCTCCCCCAGCCCGATTTTTTTTTCTCTCTGTTTTTTTTTGCAGAAAAGAAAAGAAAGGAAAAGGAGAGAAATAGAAGGGATTTTGGGCTTAAAAATTTTGTGGATAATTTTGTATAAGCTATTCATTACAAAAGCCCAGCTGTGCAACTTTTTGTTTTCAAATTTTTAAATTTTGTTGCTGTTTGTAATTTAAATGGATTTGAGTAAAATGTGCCATAATTGAATTATTGAAAAAATTAAGCAAGTTAATAGTTTGGAATTTCAAGTTTATTGGAACCAAATAAATGGTTTGATTTGAAAGTTTGATTTGAAAAAAATTGTAACAGAACAAGTATGAAACAAGGATTTGAAATTTGGTTTGAAATTCAAATGGAAAAACAAGTGAAAACAAATGCAATGCTTATGATGACATGATGCAAAACATAAATTAACAAGGAGCAAGCATTATAATGGTGTTTTTCATACTTGGGATGTTACAAAACGCCCCCCCTTGAAGGAATCGCGCCCCGAGATTCCTACTGAGAAGAGAAAAGGTCCGGATACTTCTTGCGAAGATCCTCTTCGGTCTCCCACGTTGCCTCTTTATCGGAATGATGAGACCACTGCACTTTTAAGAACTTGGTGCTCTTGTTGCGAGTTTTGCGCTCGGTCTCATCGAGAATTCGAATAGGGTGCTCCTCATAAGAGAGGTCTTCTTGCAGTTCAATGTAATCATGATCAACTGCACGACCTGGATCTTTGAAGCATTTCTTGAGCTGTGACACGTGAAACACATCGTGCACCTTGGATAGCTTTTCTGGAAGTTCAAGACGATAGGCATTTTATGCACGCCTTGAGAGAATGTTGAAGGGACCAATATATCTTGGTGCAATCTTTCCTTTGACACCAAAACGATGAGTGCCTCTGAGGGGAGTTACACAGAGATATGCTTTGTCACCAGCTGCATAGACCATGTCCCTGTGTTTGCTGTCATAGTAGCTTTTCTGACGAGACTGAGCAATCTTCAGATTGTCACGAATGATGCGAACTTTCTCTTCGGCCTCGTTAACAATGTCAGGGCCTAAGAGTGAACGTTCACCAGCTCCAGACCAATTGATTGGACTCCTGCATCTGCGGCCATAGAGAGCCTCAAATGGTGCCATGCCTAGGCTTGCCTGGAAGCTGTTGTTGTAGGAGAATTCAGCATATGGAAGACATTCTTCCCATTTCATGCCAAAGGAGAGACCACATGCTCTGAGCATATCCTCGAGAATCTGATTGACTCTTTCGACTTGCCCTTGAGACTGACGATGGTAGGTTGTGCTGAACAGAAGCTTGGTGCCCAAGGCTTCTTGAAAGCTTTTCCAGAAATGAGAAGTGAAGATGCTTCCACGGTCTGAGCTTATTTCCAATGGAATACCATGAAGAGGAACAATCTTTGCTGTGTAGAGCTCTGCTAACTGACTAGCTGAGATTGTCTCTTTGACAGGAAAGAAGTGAGCGACTTTAGTGAGTCGATCAATGACAACGAAGATTGCATCGTTGCCCCTCTTGGACTTTGGAAAACCAGTGACGAAGTCCATTTCAATCATGTCCCACTTCCACTCAGGGATTTTCAGAGGTTGGAGAAGACCGGCTGTTTCTGATGAACTGCCTTGACACGTTGACAAACGCATTCAGAAACGTATTGAGCAATTTCACGTTTCATGCCAGGCCACCAATACAGTGTCTTGAGATCCTGGTACATCTTTGTACTTCCAGGGTGTATGGAGAGAGGAGTTTCATGAGCCTCCTTGAGAATGACATCTTTGAGACTTTGAATTTGAGGAACTGCAATGCGTCCTTCGAAGAACACAGTTCCCTTGTCATCAATTGAGAAGCACTCAAATTTCTCATTGCCTGCTTTGATGTGTTCTACAATCTTCTTGATTTCAGCATCACGAAGTTGTTCAGAACGAATCTTGTCCTCGAGAGTTGGACTGGCTGTCAAGTTTGCAAGATAGCCTTGAGGAACAAGACCAAGATTCAGCTTCTGGAATTCTTCATGAAGAGGAGGTTGGCTTTCCATGATCATGAGATTATTGCAATACGACTTGCGACTGAGAGCATCGGCCATAACATTAGCCTTGCCTGGAGTGTAAGAAATGGTAAGATCAAAGTCTTTGATCTTTTCAATCCATCTCCTTTGTCTGAGGTTTAGATCTGGTTGAGTGAAGATATACTTCAGACTCTTATGATCGGAAAAGATTTCAGTGCGATTACCCAACAAGTATTGTCTCCATTTCTCGAGGGCAAACACAACTGCTGCAAGTTCAAGGTCATGAGTGGGATAATTTAGCTCATGTGTGTTCAACTGACGTGAAGCATAAGCCACAACTTGACGTTCTTGCATAAGAACTGCACCTAGACCTTGGAGAGAAGCATCACAGAATATTTGGAGAGGTTTGGAAGGATCTGGGCCAACCAGAACTGGTGTAGAAGTGAGTTTAGTCTTCAGGAGATTGAAACTTTCATCACATTGTGGAGACCAGACGAACTTCTTGTCCTTCTTTGTGAGGTCGGTGAGAGGTTTGGCAATCTTGGAGAAGTTTTGGACGAAGCGACGGCAATAGCTAGCCAAGCCAAGAAAACTTCTTACTTGCTTCACCGTCTTTGGAGGTTTCCAATCAACAATTGCTTTAACCTTTTATGGATCAATGGCTATGCCCTTGGCAGAGATGACATGACCAAGGTAAGCAACTTCTGAAATCCAGAATTCACATTTGGAGAACTTGGCATAGAGACGATGCTCGCGAAGCTTCATGAGAGTGAGACGAAGATGTTCTTCATGCTCTTCCTCGGATTTTGAGTAGACAAGAATGTCATCAAGATATACCACAACGAATTTGTCGAGGTATTCATGGAAGACAGAATTCATGAGTCGAGAGAAGGTCGCCGGTGCATTGGTGAGACCAAAGGACATGACGGTAAATTCATATAGACCGTAGCGAGTGGTGAAGGCTGTCTTTGGAATATCCTCTTTTCTGATCTTTATTTGATGGTAACCCATTCTCAAGTCGAAATCCCTATGCGTCGAGCGCGCGAGCCCTCGCTCGCTGCTCGCTGAACCGCGCGCGTCAGCTGGTGCTGGCTCTGCTGCCATCTATTCCCTTTGTCGTGACGTTATCTTTTTTTTTTGACCCCACTCATATATTCCCTTTATTAGCTTTCAAAATCAACGAGCTACGTTGTTGTGAATAAATGATTTAGGTGTATATATACATGTTATCTGTATATTTGTAGAGTTTTGCTAAATAATACGTTCTATTCAGAATCGCTATTCGACGAGCGCGCGACCGCTCGCTCGCTTTAGATACGTGCTGTGGTCCGTGGTCCGCGCGCGGACGTATTCGCTATTCCCTTTTCTTTTCCACACGGGATCCCTGCACCGCTCGTAACAGCGTGCACAATATCGTCTGCCTCCGGCCTTTCGTCTCGTTGTTGCTGGAGGCCCAATGGAATTTTCGCTATTCCCTTTGGTCCGCGCGAATGCACATTTTTGCCAAAAAAAAAGTATTATAATTTAGTGCAGAAAAAAATACTATACAAATATACGCTACACAAATATTTTATTTTTGAAAAATCATATTCCATTTTGTCTAAACCAGCTAAGTGCTCTCCCGTTCCTTTTAATTTTTTCTTATTAAGAAAAAATTATCGGGCTGGGTCTATGTTGCGCGCGCGATCCGAAGGTTCTGCTCATTGGTTTCCGACATATTTCGCTTGTTGAAAAAATATACGGATTGTTTGCGTGCCTGCTATTCCCTTTTTTGACAGTCCTCTTCATGTGGGCGCGTTTTAAGAAAACGGTTGGTTTTATTTTTTTTACTTGCATAAAAATAACCCGCCGGTCAAAAAATAATTCCCTTTTTGGGCTAGTGATATTTTTAGGGTAAAAGATAATCGGGTGGGAGATGGAAAAAATTCCACTTCCAACTAGAACAAAAAATTACCAGTTACATAAACATGGAAATTACTAGACATGACCCCCTAGTTTACATTCTCAACTATTTTTCGCCAGTTTGTAATTTTTCATCCATCACACCTTGGTAACATTTCTTGGGAAAAAATAGGCTTCTAATCAGCACCCTTGGTAACATTATTAGGGAGAAAAAATATATAGGTTGTTAAAAAAGTTGTATAATTTCCATTCATCGCACTCGATAACATTCTTGGGAAAACTATATATAGGATTCTAAAAACAGGTTGGTGATTTCCATTCATCACCCTTGATAAGATTCAAGGGAGAAAGTATAGATATAATTTATTGGTTGGAAATTAACAACCTTTTATAAACCTTTATTTTTTTCAATAATGTTATCAAGGTTTATGAATCAAAATTACCAACATTTTAAAACCCTATATATTTTCAAGAATGTTATCAAGGGTGATTGATGAAAATTACCAACCTGTGAAAAACTAGTTGAGAATGTTATCAAGGACGACGAATGAAAATTACCAACCTAGGAAAAAGTTAGTTGAGAATGTTTATCAAGGGTGATGAATGTAAATTACCAACCGTTTAAAAACCTACATTTTTTTTTCGAGAATGTTATCAATGGTTGTAAATGAAAATCACCAACCTGTGAAAAACTTGCTGAGAATATTACCAAGGATGATGAATGAAAATTACCCACCTTTTTGGAAAAACTAGTTGAGAATGTTATCAAGGGTGATGAATGTAAATTACCAACCTTTTAAAAACCTATATTTTTTTTAAGAATGTTTTATCAAGAGCGATGAATGAAAATTACCAACATGTGAAAAACTAGCTGAGAATGTTATCAAGGGCGATGAATGAAAATTACCAACCTTTTATAAACCTATATTTTTTCAATAATGTTATCAAGGTTTATGAATCAAAATTACCAACCTTTTAAAACCCTATATATTTTCAAGAATGTTATCAAGGGTGATTGATGAAAATTACCAACCTGTGAAAAACTAGTTGAGAATGTTATCAAGGACGACGAATGAAAATTACCAACCTATGAAAAAACTAGTCGAGAATGTTTATCAAGGGTGATGAATGTAAATTACCAACCGTTTAAAAACCTATATTTTTTTTCGAGAATGTTATCAATGGTTGTAAATGAAAATCACCAACCTCTGAAAAACTTGCTGAGAATGTTACCAAGGATGATGAATGAAAATTACCCACCTTTTTTGAAAAACTAGTTGAGAATGTTATCAAGGGTGATGAATGTAAATTACCAACCTTTTAAAAACCTATATTTTTTTTAAGAATGTTTTATCAAGAGCGATGAATGAAAATTACTAACATGTGAAAAACTAGCTGAGAATGTTATCAAGGGCGATGAATGAAAATTACCAACCTTTTATAAACCTATATTTTTTTCAATAATGTTATCAAGGTTTATGAATCAAAATTACCAACCTTTTAAAACCCTATATATTTTCAAGAATGTTATCAAGGGTGATTGATGAAAATTACCAACCTGTGAAAAACTAGTTGAGAATGTTATCAAGGACGACGAATGAAAATTACCAACCTATGAAAAAACTAGTCGAGAATGTTTATCAAGGGTGATGAATGTAAATTACCAACCGTTTAAAAACCTATATTTTTTTTCGAGAATGTTATCAATGGTTGTAAATGAAAATCACCAACCTCTGAAACACTTGCTGAGAATGTTACCAAGGATGATGAATGAAAATTACCCACCTTTTTTGAAAAACTAGTTGAGAATGTTATCAAGGGTGATGAATGTAAATTACCAACCTTTTAAAAACCTATATTTTTTTTAAGAATGTTTTATCAAGAGCGATGAATGAAAATTACTAACATGTGAAAAACTAGCTGAGAATGTTATCAAGGGCGATGAATGAAAATTACCAACCTTTTATAAAACCTATATTGTTTTTCAATAATGTTATCAAGGTTTATGAATCAAAATTACCAACCTTTTAAAAGCCTATATATTTTTTATAAGAATGTTATCAAGGGCGATGTGCTTGATAACATCATCTACTATTTTTTAGCTTGATAAGTTGTGTTTAGATACTTGGTAACACATTTACTAGTTTAGTTTTGGTGATTTTTTGTTTTGGGTTGGTAACATCATCTACTAGTTTTTAGCTTGGTAATTTGATAGGCCATAGTCATCGTTTTCGCGCCAGTTTCGAGGACGTCACAACGAGCCGCCCTGTCGTGCTACAACATAGTGCAGGGTCCCGCTGTGTTTCCCCACGTGGCGACGGTAACGCCCGCGATGGCTCGGCTACACCATCAATTTTAAAGAGAGGCTCCTTGTCTCTCCCGCCTCCCAACTCTCCGCGCCGCTCACCTCTCTCTCCCACGTGCACCGTCTCCCCAACACTCGCCACTCGCCGCCACGAATTGCATCCAACATGATTTCACCGGCGAACGACATCAGCCTGCGCTAGAGGCAGAGGCATTGTTCCGTGTGTGGTACCCGACCCCCCCGGATGCCAGCCACGACTTCACCCTAGGCGTCAGTGGCGTGCTCGTCCCTAATCCTCCTCGGGCGCGAGACAGGGACTGGGGCGCCCACGTGATGTAGCAATACATGCGCGGGGTCACCGCCAAGCAGCTTCAACAGCCGGAAGTGGACCCGGCAAATGAGATCCCTACGACGCCGAGTTCCGCCGCATCCACGCCGAGCGGATGAACTGGTGGGATGACCCGGGACCGACGCCCTTGGCGAGGGAGAAGAACGTCCCCGGGCGGCATACATCATGGAGCGTGTCGGGGCGCACACTCCATGCCCTCATGGACCACATCGCAGCCGTCCGCGAGCGCCTCGAAACGCCCCCGGAGTACTTCGTGTCGGCGCCGCCACCGTTGAACGAATGGAGCCAAGGAGGACCGCGTCCCTGACGACGTCTTCCTCACGCTCTTCCTGCTCCCGCTCGACGCCCCCGTCGTCTCTCATGCCCCCAAGATTGAGCCGGGAACGACGGGGAGGAGTCGTCTTGGCGCCCTGGTCATCAACAATGGTGCCGCCTCCCGCTCTACCGGGCACCGCCCAGCAAGAAGGTGGAGGTGAAGATGGAGACGCCATCTACACTGATGCAAGAGTTAATCAACGCACAACAGTGGAACGGCTCCGCCGACGACCATGAATATTTATGTATTACTCGCGCGATCATTAGGAAGTAATCCCCCCCCCCCATATTTAAGAGGCAGTAACCAAAAATACCAATCTAAAATCATTCTTCACAATTTTTTTATCAAAGTGAGATGAATTAAAATTATAAACCATCATCTTTTTTAAGAATGTTTTATACGGTGTGGTGAAAGATAAAACTTTTATATAGTGGGAATTGGTCAGTGTCGTTGCAAGCAGTTGCGCACTTATCAGAGACGACAAATATTTTGTAATATGTCGAAGTGATTTTTTTATACTAGTCGGAAATGTATTTTTTTTATATTAGATAGTGGGAATTTTTACACTAGTTGAAAGCGCAAAAATTTATACTAGTTGGAAGTGGAATTTTTTTATATCTCCCACCTTTTTTTCTTACCCTAAAAAATTCACTAGCCCATAAAGGGAATTAATATTTTGTAGGCCTTTTTTCTTAATGTATAACAACGATTACAGGAAAAACATTTTTCTCGCCATAAAAGTGCAGTCGAAATAAGGGAATAGATTTATAAAAAATCAGCGTACAAAAATTGTCTCGTAATTGTTTGCGCGGGAACTGGGTCGAACGGACGCGATCCGCGCGTGTAATAAAAAGATTCGTGATCCCGCCCGTGATCCCGTGTCCACGTAACCGAAACAAGTTGCATGGTTCACGTGACCAAAAAAGGAAAGGTGCGTGTAACGTTTTACTTCCTAATATAGTAACCAAGGGCTGTCGGGAACCGTTCGACAGATTCCTTACGCTCGCGCGCGCGCACAGTAGCATAGCCCTTCTCAAGTCCAACTTGGAAAATATTGAGGCTCCAGCAAGTTGATCAAAAAGATCATCGATACGAGGAATTGGATACATGTTTTTGATGGTTTTCTCGTTAAGAGGACGATAGTCAACAACGAGTCTCTTTGTGTGATCCTTCTTCGCAACGAACAGAGTTGGGAAACCCCAAGCCGAGGAACTAGGTTGAATGTAACCTTTTTCCATGTACATATCAATTTGTTCCTTCAACAACTTCAGCTCGGGAGTTCCTATCTTGTAGGGATGCTTAGAGATTGGAGCAGTACCTGGTTCAAGTTCGATCACGAACTCAACAGCTCTGTCCGGAGGCATTCCTGGCAACTCTTCTGGAAAGACGTCAGGGAAGTCGCAAACCACCGGAACATTTTCAAGTGAAGGTAGAGGTTTTGCATCGAGGGTGCACAGCTGAAAGGAACTTGATTCATGTGGAGAATAGATTATCTGGCCAGATGGGTGGGACAGAGTTATTGACTTTTGAGCACAGTCAATCCTTGCTTTATTGGCCTTCAGCCAATCCATACCAAGAATGACATCAATGTCAGAACTTCCCAGCAACATGAGAGAAGCAAGGAATATGTGGCCTCCAATTAGGATTTGATTGTCCTTACTTATCTTGGAAGTCAACATTTGAGATCCCGGGGAGTGCACAGTGATCTGATTGCTTAGCGGAACCACAATTAAGTTGTTTGTTGTGGCAAAGGTCTTTGACACAAAAGAATGTGATGCTCCGGTATCAAACAACACTTTAGCTGGAATAGAGTTTACAGGAAATGTACCGAGAACGACGTCAGGAGCTTCCTCAGCTTTGTCGATCTTGACATGATTCACCCTTGCGGTCCTCCCGACAGGCCTTTTGTTGGAGTTGAAGGCCTTAGGCGGGGAAGCTTTGATTAGACGCCGGTAGAAGAACTGAAGTGGCAAGCAACAACAAGGTTTCAACGGACGAAAAGAATCTTGAGAAGAACAGGATATCGAAGCAACATCGGGAAACACGAGACCAAACACTCCTGAGGTACTACGGAAAAACCCATCCGGGCTTCTAAAGGATCAATATCTACTGCTTAAGGAATAGAGGATCTGCTTTCGGGGCTTATGTGCCTCCGTTCTCAATCGTGAGTAGGCAACATGATAAATCATGTCACAACCACCTCCATTCCTATGGTCTAGTAGATATAAGTATCCTAGAGAAACCAGGATACGTGAAATCCTAACTTGAAAGTTTAGATTAGAAGAGAAAACAACGTTGCACTTCCTTACCAGAAAAGGGAGGGTGGGTGGGGAAAGAAATAAAAGAACAGAATTCCTACTCTCACGTTTCATTTTTCCTATATAGCTACAAAATAGTTTCTAGACTCAACTGCGACCAGTAAAAGGGATCCTACAGGCAGACGGGCTCTGATACCATTTGTCGCACCCGGACTTCTAGAGGATACTCACAGCCCGCTAAACAGTAGATAAATGGCTTACGGGGCTTACCGGCACCCACATCTCAATATGAGTAGGCCAACACGTAAACGTGTGACAACCAGACTCTACTATTCATCGTCTGCGTAAACCATCCCATACAAATCCGACTACTTCCATTGACGTACTTCATAACATACACACATGGTACGTCAACGGCATTTGAACAAGTGATATCACAACAAATCTCTAAGACACAAAGAAATAGAAATAAGTGGCAAATAGCTCTCACTAGAGCAGAGATAGCAAATACAATCATGCAGAGGACACATGTCCCAACAAGTCATCATTACATCACAGCGGAAGCATCCAAAGTGTCTGAGTACAGACAAGATCCAAATAGGCCTAAGAGGCCGGAAACGAAAGTACGGAGCCCATCCACGAAGTCTCAGATCCTGCCCGGGTCCGCTATCTACTCGTCAGCAGCCTCGTCATACTCCACGTAGTAGCGACCATGGGGATCCTCGGAAACGTAGTCTGCAGAACACGCAGCCCCAAAGGGGTCAGTACAGACGAGTACTGGCAAACAAGACGCACAAGATACCAAAGTGTACCCGGCAACACCAAGTACAGATGCTTTGGGTTCAACGGAAGATAGGTGATACAAAGGTGCGGCAGAGGGCTGCTCTAACCAACTACAGAGACATGCTACAACATCCGGCTAACAGAAAGGGATAAGATAGCGCATCGGAACCAACTACCACTATCCTCAAACAAACCCATCCTGGATCTCGCCCCTTATCCAAAGAAGCAATCCGAGGATAACCCACACAGTTGGATTAATGAAGGTTCAAGTTATTGTGTCAGTAAGCCTATTACTAGTCAACTTATTATTGATTAGGTGTAAGTTGTCTAATCCTTGTTAGCCAACCCTATCACCAAGTCATCCATAACCGCGGACAACACGGCTTCTCGAGAAGATTTAACCCTGCAGGGATGCACCAATTTGGCCGTACACGTAAGAATAACCCGCCAGACGGGGGATCAACCCACCAAGCGAGGTACTCAACACAACCCAACTCTTCTTCGCATCAAGTCCAAAGAACCCCGTGCAGTTGAGCGCACGGCTAATCAAGCCCCACGAAGAAAAGGGGACCCTCATAGCACTCTAAGAACGTGTCTCCCTAAATGCCGACTACAAAAGTTACCACCCTGGCGCCAAGGGTTCGCACCTGCATATGCATGCGGCAAATGGAAAACCCGAACTAAATGAGGCGATTTGGACGAGATGCGAATCGAATCAAAGTTGAGGGGGGCGCCCATACACGCTTCCTACATGCGGTTAGCGCGCTCATCATGGATCTAGAGGACAAGAACCTTTCCTGAGTTCGACACTAGCAGGCCTCAAAACCATACCCGGCCTCCTGCCGGTGCCTTATCATCAAATTAGCATTACCTCAAACATTAACAGGTTGTTGTTTAAACATCGAGCCCCAGAACATAGTAAATATGGTAACAGAAATAACGGACATCAGACTCGAGCATAAACAACCCTAAGCATGCTAGTAAGACACAGGCAACAAGCAACAGGGTTATAGGTGTGGAGGATAGGCTATATCAGGGTTACAGGATAACATGTGATAGGATCGGAACACAAGCAACGAATCTCAAGGCTAGCAGGATAGACAACGGAAAGTATCGATATCCAGTGTGGAAAGGACACAATGGTTCATGTGAGTGAATACTTGCCTGCAAACTCAGTAGCCTGGTACTGGGCTAACTCCTCTGAAGTAGTGTCGTAAACCTCGTCTGTCTTAACGTCGTCGTCTATTCGGGAAGAAGCAAACAAACAACGAAGTGAGACGAACAATCAATAACATGGCATAATGCACAAACATGGGATGATGCATGAAAATTTAATTGATGCATCAAAGATAAGCTAGTTGACATGATAACATAATTAAATGGGCCCATATGCAATTTGGGTTGCATATAGAAAAGCCCATGAATTAAGGTTGAATTAAATGATCTACAACTAACCATCATGTGAAAGTTGATTAGAATGATGCATGGAAGATTAAAACAATAAGAAAACAACAATAGCTTCAATTTGATATGTTGTTTACCAAGTTTGGAATTTTATTTAGTAAGTTATGAAATTTGGCTTCTTAAAAGAGTTACACAAACATTTGTTCTTTTCACCAATTTTAATTGTTCAAAATAGATAACAAAATTCATATTTGGAAAGAACACAAAATTTTAGGTGGAATACATATTTCAGTTGTTGACAATGGATTTAAAATGAATTAATTATGAATTAGACAAGTTTAAACAAGATTTAAATGACTTTAATTCAAGTATAAAATTATTTGAATTTTTATTTGTTCAAAACATTAAATAAAATTCATATTTGAAAAGATTATACTTTTCTGGTTTGAAAACATATTTCATATGTTCAAAAAGAATTTGGTTTGACCAAGTTGTTAATTTAGCAATTTTAAATGATTTAAACAAGATTTAAATTATTTAACCAATTTTAATTATTCAAAACAGGAAACAAAGTTTATATTTGGAAAGCTTGTTCAATTTTGCATGGAAAACATATTTTATATGTGCCATTTGAATTAAATTTGAATTAGTTATGAATTTGACCAAATTTGAAATAGTTATTTGAATTTGAATTTTTGAAACCATTTGAAATGTTCAGAACAGTATACAAATGGTTTAAACATGTAGAGAATTAAATTTGGTATGGAAAACATATTTTATTTATTAGATTTGGATTTGAAATGCAAAAGATATTTGAATTTGAATTACAGGGGCTATTCTGTGATTTTTAAAAGTATCAGATTTGTCCCAGGGGCTTAGGTGCGAAAAAGAAATTCAGAAAAGGTCCCTGGAACCTTTTCTACACAGACAGAGCAGCCCCTGGGTCACTGGCAGTGGGCCAGTGCCCAGCTGGTGCGTGCGTGGCGTGCGTGTGGCATCCACTGCCAATGGCAGGTGGGACCAGCTAGCGTGCGTGGCAAAGCGAGAAAAAGATGGGTTTTAATCGCGCGGCGGGGGATCGAACCCGCGCCCTCGCGCTGCGCGCCGTTGGATCTTGCCACTGGGGTGGCTCGACGGTGGTGATAGGAACCAGATCCGCGCCGTTTTGAGGTGGATCTGAGCGTGTGCTCGCTAACTGACGAAACTGAACCCGATTGTTCAGTCCGTGGCGGAAGCAGACGGCACGGCGGCGCGTGCTCACCGTCGATGACCACAAACTAGCGGTGCTAGGGTGTTGCGTGGGTGCGGAGGTGAACTAGGAGGGACAGGCGACACGTGCAAGGTGGAGGAAGGAACAGCAGAGGCACGATGGCATGCTCAGAGTGCGATCATGGCGGAGGTGCTCGGGTTCAGAACTCCACGTGCGCAAATAAGCCACGGATCGTCGGGGAAACGGCTCGGATGGAAGCGGTGGCTCACCGTGAGTGTGTTGAAGTAGCCGGGAGAGGTTGCCGTGGACGAGGACGACGAGATGACGACGAAGTTCAGAAACGGCCGGCGAGGAGACAGGGAAAATCCGGCGGGGTTGAGGCTGCTCGGGCTTGGCGTTGCGGTCGTAGAGGTAGCAGGGGTCCCTGGGGTGGTGCACGTCTCCCTAGCGTGGCCGGAGATGCACCATGGCGGCGTGTCGACGGCGGCGTCCCTCCCTGTCGCTCTCGGTGTTTTCAGAAGGAAGAAAGGGGAACAGAGAGGAGAGGAGATGATGGCGGCGCGAGGAGGAAGGAGAGGAGGGATGGCTAGGGTTTGGGGCGTGCCCTCGGGGAGTAGATAAAGGGAGAGGGTGGAGCAGGTGGAGGGCACGGTGGCGCGGTGTGCGTCAGCGGCTGCGTCAGCCGTACGGAGAAAGAAGAAGGGTGAGCGGGCCGCGCGCGCTTGGCTGGGGTGGAAGGTGGGCTGGGCTGGCCCAGCTGGCTGGCCTGGTCTGCCTCCCCCAGCCCGATTTTTATTTTTTTTCTCTCTATTTTTTTTTGCAGAAAAGAAAAGAAAGGAAAAGGAGAGAAATAAAAGGGATTTTGGGCTTAAAAATTTTGTGGATAATTTTGTATAAGCTATTCATTACAAAAGCCCAGCTGTGCAACTTTTTGTTTTCAAATTTTTAAATTTTGTTGCTGTTTGTAATTTAAATGGATTTGAGTGAAATGTGCCATAATTGAATTATTGAAAAAATTAAGCAAGTTAATAGTTTGGAATTTCAAGTTTATTTGAACCAAATAAATGGTTTGATTTGAAAGTTTCATTTGAAAAAAATTGTAACAGAACAAGTATGAAACAAGGATTTCAAATTTGGTTTGAAATTCAAATGGAAAAACAAGTGAAAACAAATGCAATGCTTATGATGACATGATGCAAAACATAAATTAACAAGGAGCAAGCATTCTAATGGTGTTTTTCATACTTGGGATGTTACACCCGCCACCCCGTACACCCCGCACATCCCGCGCCCAGCACGAACCCTAGCCATGTCGCCCCTCCGCTGGTTCAAGCGCGCCAAGAATGAGCACGAGGCTGGGTCCTCCAGCGGCGCCGGCCAGAGAGGCGCCGGCGTTCCCCCGCCGCCGTAGGAGGCGTTCGGCGACGGTCCGGGCGGCATCCGGATCGGGGGCGGCCCGCGCGTCCCCGCACCACCTCCGGCAGCGCGCAACCCGCCGCCTCGCGCCCCGCCAGGCAAGAGGCTCCGCCGCTAGGTGCGGAAGGAGGAGGCGACGTGGCACTGGGAGCACGTGAAAGTAAAGTATGGGCACCTAGAGGGGGGTGAATAGGTGCTACGACCAATTTTAATTTTTCTAAAGGTTTAGGCTTGACAAGAAGGTAAATTCTCTAGATAGTGCAACTAGTGGTGAATTTACTTATATGACAAGGCAAGCAATTAATGCAACTAGTACAATACTTAATACAACTAGTACAACAATAAATGCAACAAGTACGAGTAAGTAAAGGGAGGGGAACGAGGTAACCGATAGAAGCACACGGAGACACGATGTATTCCCGAGTTCCTCCTTGTTAAGGGAGTACGTCTCGTTGGAGGGGTGTGAGCTCGCCACGAAGGCCTACTCAACGCCACAAAGGCCTCATCCTATTCTCCGATGAACTCCGCCACAAAGGCCTAGTTCACCTTCCACTATTGAACCCCTTTTAGGCGGGGATCGAATCCTTTACAAACAAGTTTGGGGCACACACCCACAACTTAATTGGGGGCTCCCAACACTCACAAATCACCAAGAGTAACAAGAAGCCTAGTTTCTCCACAAGAGGAAACCCTAGGCAAAGATCCCTCAAGCAAGAGAGAGGGGAAATGAAATCCGGTTGGTGAAGACATAGGTCGGGGCCTTCTCCTTCAATCCTCCAAAGATCTAGGCTTTTGGGTGGATGGATTGGGATATCTAGCAAGGTGGGTGAGCTCCAACAATGGTGTCTGTAATTCTGGTCGAGCTAACTGGAGGTAGGTCGAGGGGTGGGGGTATTTATACCCCTCATAAAGACTAAGAGCCGTTGGAGCAGATCTGGCGAAATCACACCGGAGACTCCGGTGTAAAGACCGGAGACTCCGGTCTGGGCCGGAGACTCCAGACACTCTCCGGTGTCCCTCCGGACTGGATGCAGTACTGGATACCACCTTGGCACACTTGAGATTCTTCAGGAATATATCAGTCCGGAGACTCCGGTCTGGGGGACCGGAGACTCCGGTCTTGGCGCCACGGGAAAGCACAGAGACTTTCTGTGGTCTTGCGAGACAATAAAATCCATTCACACCGGAGACTCCGGCGAGTATCCGGTAAGACTCCGGTGTGGGTATGCACAGAGACTGTCTGGGGTCTTGCGAGACAAATTGTTCCAGAGGGAAAACCTGGGAGAAATCTCCACACCGGAGACTCAGGTCTGGGAGACCGGAGACTCCGGCCTGGAGAAACTCCAGCAAACAGAGACTTAGACGGTTTGCTCCTTTTTGTACCAACACACCACCATAGTAAATAAGTTGGAATAACCCCTAAAATACATCAACACCTTTTAGTAGTACATGTGTTGTTAACAAACACCAAAACAAGATGATTTAAGCGCGTTTGCACTTTCAATCTCCCCCTTTTTGGTGTTTCATGACAACACATAATTTTGCAATTAGATCACAGCTGAGCTAAATTTGTAAAAGATAGAGCACTCACAAAGTGAGCTCCCCCTATATTTTACAAACAAAGCCCTTCTAGAACAAACATTTGTGAGCAATAATACAAGTATGTAGAGACAATAGATAAAGCACAATGAATAATAATAAGAAAGGATAGCTTCACCACGAGGTCTCTCACATAAAACACAACCATTGTTCACTAAAAAGCAAAGCGACTAAGATAATGGGAACACAAGCCATAAAAGGCAAATCAAGTTCAAAGACTTGTGTTCCGAAGCAAATAAAGCAAAGCAACCTATGCAAAGTGGAGAAGACAAAGCTACTTCTCCCCCTTTGGCATCGAGACACCAAAAGGGGCAAAGAGCACAACACGGTCCAAGGGCTCAGTCATCATCCTCGTAGTCATCGTCGTCCTCATCCACCGGGTCCGTGTCCGCGTCACTCTCATCATCATCACCAGCTCCCTCATCATCATCTCCAGCTCCCTCATCATCATCCTCAGCACCAGAACCTGTGTTGAAGTACTCAAGGTCCTCATCCTCATCCCCATGCACAAGCTGATCATCAACATGTTCTTCCTCAATCTCAGGAGTCCTAGCACGGTGGGTCGAGGAAGAAGGAGCCGAGGTGACATCCTCAAAGTCACCCCACGGAAACTGATCATTGTTCCACCCCTCATATGACATAGTCACAGAAGCGGTGGGAGGGGTGGGTGGAGTAGTGGGAGGAGTACCCATAGGAGGAGTAGCTCCAAGACCCGCATGGTCATGCAACTTAGCGACCATCTTCTTCAGCTCGCGTCTCTCCTTGTAGGCTGCATGGTTCTCCTTGTGCACTGCAATAGTCATGCACAAAATGTTGCGCTGGAACCAAGTAAGCTTCTTCATCTCATCCTGAGTCTCCTCCCTGCTAGAGCGGCGAGAGGGAGGATCAGCATTCTTCCTCCTAGAGCGAGGAGGCGCCTCAGCGTCCCCCATGGGAGTGTCATCAGGAATGTGGGAGGACAGAATCTGGAGAGAGCCCACAAGGTGCACAGTCTCGGTAGCCAAGCCAGGAAGCTGATCAAGAATGAGTTTCATCACATAAGGAGCATACACGGGCACTTTCTTGATCTCGATCATAGCTGAGTAAATCTCCTCCTTGATGAAGTGCATAACATCAATCTCGAAACCCTCTCCATGAGGGCCAGCAAGGTGACACTGGAAGGCCTGGTAGAGAAGGTTCACTAGTCCACCACGAATAGCATCTACATTTCCAACCTTGGGAGCAATGTTGCAGCGAAGAGGCGAACAGATGTTGTATACCCTCCTCAGATCCTTGGCAGTGCCACAGCTGGAGAGCTTCTCATACATAGGAGCCATGCGCTTCTTGTCATAAGCCACTCCGTGAACGTGCATGCGCTCACCATTCCCTTCTCCCCAAGGGTAGCCAAGAAGCTCAGCAAACCGTCTCATGGAAGACTCACACTCAACAGTCCCAGACATCCATCTCAAAGTGACATCGTCATTATCACCAAAGGTGACAGTGGCAAAGAACTGCTGAATGATAGGGGGGTTGTAGTTCTTCTGAATACCCACAAGATGCTCAAGGCCCAGTTTCCTCGTGATCCAGACAGCATCCTCAAAGTACTGAGAGCGGTCAAGAGCCTCCAAGTCAAGGACTTTATGTGGACACACCGGCTGCCTGAAACGGGTGTTTATCTCCTCCATGATCAACTCAGACTCCCTCCTCCAATAATAAGAAGAATTAGCAGTGCGAGCCATGGTGAAGAAGGGACGAGCCCGCATGATCCTGTACTCCTTCTTGCTCATGGAGGCCACAGAGGAGATAGCATCAAATCTGGCCTTCTTGGCTTCTTCAGCATTCATCCTGTTCTCGTGCTGCTTCTTCTGACGCCTCTCACCCTCAACAGCACTTCTCTGATCAGATCGACCGGTTTCTTCATCAGTGTCCATGGGGTTGCGGTACTAAGGACGGGAACCACGATGGGCTACGGACTTCAACCTTTTTCCTGAAAGCATACACAAAACAGAGAACACAAAACCAGAGAAAGCAAAATGAGCAAACATGTCCAAAAAAGGTGCAGGTACAAGACAGAAGTAACAGGAGCCATTTCTGGAAGATCCACACCGGAGTCTCCCGTCTGGCAGACCGGAGTCTCCGGACCGACACACCGGAGTCTCCGGTCTGGTACACCGGAGTCTCCGGACTAGTTGACAGCAACGAGCATGGATCTAACACAAATGGTCTACTGGAGTTTCTAGCAGTTCCTACACAGGATAAGCTAGCCAAGGAGATGCTACCAACAACAAATGCAACTTCTCCCAAAGGAAAACTACCTAGATTTTTAGATCTAGATCGAAAACAAGAAAAAACGAGGGGAGAAGTTGTACCCTTGTCTCCTTGGCCGGCCATTGTGCCTCCCACGGATGGGAGATGCAAGGGGAGGCGGGCGGGACGGTTTCTGGCGGTGGAAAACGGCCGGGGAGAGCTCTTGGCGGCGGCGGCGCAGCAAAACTATGGGGGGGCGTGGGGGAAGTGGGGAATGAAACCCTAACTTCCCTTAGCCCCCAGCTTTTATACAGTTAGCTGCACACCGGAGTCTCCGGTCTTTCGCCAGACAACTTCCCCAAGAAGGACATGAAGTGCTCAAAACTTAGAAATAGTTTTAGGAAATGGGATTTTGGCAAGGAAAGAAAGGAGCAACAACAGGGATGGAACTTGTACTCAAGAACACCGAGAAAAATAAAAAATCAAATAGTGAGTACATCCCTCAACACAAAATGCCAAAAACCCGCAAATAAGAACCAACTCTTCACGGAAGAGGTTGGTGTCCTAGGCCACCATGTAAGAGTTCATGGTATGCAACCGCGAAGATATATCTTGGGGGCATTGCCATTCTCAACATTGAAGCTCACAATTCAACATTAGAAAAATAGAGATCACAATGAATTTTTGCTTTGGGCATAATGGGGGGAGGGAGAACCCAATGTGTTAGGATAACACTCCCCCTATGTCCATGCCTACACCTAAGCTCAAACACGTTTCATCTATAGGGGTGTGTGCAAGATCTTCAAGTCAAACTCCTTGAATCAATCACATTTAGTTCATTCCTCAAGAACAAGAATCTTGCATCATCAAGTGGCTTCGTGAAAATATCCGCGAGATTGTCCTTGGTGGGCACATAAGATAGTGCAATATCCCCTCTTGCCACATGATCACGGATGAAGTGGTGGCGAATTTCAATGTGCTTCGTTCTTGTATGTTGCACGGGATTGTATGCAATCTTGATGGCACTTTCATTGTCACATAAAAGAGGCACTTTATCCAAATGAACTCCATATTCCTTGAGAGTTTGCCTCATCCATAACAATTGAGTGCATGCACTTGCGGCGACAACATACTCGGCTTCGGCGGTGGAAAGAGATATGCAATTTTGCTTCTTCGAGGACCAACTCACAAGGGACCTACCAAGAAATTGGCAAGCCCCGGAAGTTGACTTCCTATCATCTTGATCACCCGCCCAATCGGAATCCGTATATCCATTGAGAGAAAATTATGCCCCCTTTGGGTACCACAAACCAAATCTTGGGGTATGAACCAAATAAAGAAAGATCCTATGGACCGCCATCAAATGGCTATCCTTCGGAGCCGCTTGATACCTTGCACACACACCTACACTCAAAACGATATCGGGCCTAGATGCACAAAGATAGAGCAAAGAACCAATCATAGAACGATAAAGCTTTTGATCCACATCCTTACTCCCTTTTGGATTACGAGATAGATGGCACTTGACTTGCATAGGAGATGTCTTGATCTTAGCATCTTGGAAATTAAACCTCTTGATCATATCTTGGGTATACTTGGCTTGAGAAATGAAAGTCCCACGAGCCAATTGCTTGATCTCAAAGCCAAGAAAGAATTTAAGCTCACCCATCATAGACATCTCGAACGTGTCAGTCATAAGCTTAAAGAACTCATTATTGAAAGCTTGGTTAGTTGAGCCAAAGATGATATCGTCCACATATAGTTGGCATATGAAAAGCTCTCCCTTTACTCTCTTGGTGAAGAGAGTGGGGTCAATCTTCCCAACTTCGAAACCACGATCATCTAACAACTCCCTAAGGTGCTCATACCAAGCACGAGGTGCTTGTTTGAGACCATAGAGAGCCTTGTCAAGTTTGTAAACGTGGTTAGGAAAGTTGAGATTCTCGAACCCCGGAGGTTGCTTAACATATACCTCCTCTTTTAGTGGACCATTCAAGAAAGCACTTTTCACATCCATTTGTTGTAATTTGAAATTATGAGAGGATGCATAAGCAAGGAGGATACGGATGGACTCAAGGCGAGCCACGGGTGCGTAGGTTTCATCAAAGTCGATGCCTTCCACTTGGGTGTAACCTTGAGCAACCAATCTTGCCTTGTTCCTAATGACAATGCCATGCTCATCTTGCTTGTTCTTGAAAATCCACTTAGTGCCAATAACATTGTGGCAATCCTTGGGCTTCTCAACCAATCTCCAAACTTTGTTGCGCCCAAAGTTGTTGAGCTCATCATGCATAGCTTCAACCCAATCGGAGTCGTCAAGGGCTTCATACAACTCATTTTCAACATGTCCCACGTGAGCGACGTCAAGAGTCTTGCTCCTCAAAAGGACCACAATATCACCATCGAAAAAGACGGAAAAAACCCATCTTTCCAAGAGAGCGGACGGAAAGTAAATTGTAACCAAGGGATTCGACAAGCATGACGTTCACGATAGTTATATTGGGAGCCACCACAACCTTGCCGAACCCGGATACCTTAGACTTGGACGAGTCTCCATAGGTGACGGTTGCTTGGATGACATTTGGTCGCAACTCTGTCACAAGCTCTTTGCTTCCGGTCATATGATTAGTGCATCCACTATCGAGAATCCATTTAGTCCCATCGGAAACATAGCCCTGCAAGAGATCATTGACTAGAGTTAGGACCCGAGATGGGTCCCTTCATATTAGCAACAAGGGTCTTTGGAACCCAAATGGTATAGTCAACGAAACCCTCAATTGGACCAACATATTTAGCTTGCACAACACCATAATAATCAACATATAAGAAATGGTGTGGATTGTTATTTCCCGCGGATGTGCTACGAGTAGTGTTGTCCCTCATGACACTACTACTCGAGGCAACGTGGTTAGCTTGAGCGGGTGTGCTAGGAGTAGTGTTATCCCTAATGACAACACCACTCTAAGCACCATTGTTGGTCTTCTTCTTGATCTTCTTCTTCTTGTTCTTCTTCTTGGCTACATAGCCTAGACCTTGCTTGCCCACTTGTTGCCCTGGTGCACTCAATTGTGGTCTAGCAATGACCGCATTAGAGTTAGGTGCAACCATTTGTGGGGAAGGGGTCACAAATGTCACAACTTGTGGGTCTTTACCCTTGAGTCTTGCTAGCTCATTCTTCAACCTAGCATTTTCCTCAATAATATTTGCATGATCACAAGAAGAAGTAGAGGTGCTAGCATTGTTAATTTGATTAAGTTGAGTTTGAAGTTGTTCATGCAACTCTTTGAGGGATGAGTGTTGGCTTTCCAAAGCTTTGTGAGCCTCGGTTAGCTTTTCAAACTCCTCGGTTAGTTTACCATGACCAACCCCAAACTCGACCTTATCCTTTTTAGCCTTTTTATATTTAGCAATAGCAAGATCACGTTCCTTAGTGATGTTTGAGACAAGTTCATTATGAGTCAATTAAATTGATTCAAGTTCATCCTCTAGAGAAACTCTACCATCATGCTCTTCCTCAAGAGTCATAGAGAGAGATGCGATTTCATCCGCATCCCTGTCGCACCCTGATTTCTAGGGGATACTCATCGGGCCGAACTGGATAGCAAATGCTTGGATTATGGGGCATAACTGCTCCCACGTCCCAGCTTCCTGGTAGGCCTGCGCTTATGCGCGACAACACAAGCCCTGCTATTCCATCGTCGATGTAAACTATCCACTAGAGATCAAAGGCACTTCCGTCGACGTACTTCAAACCATACACACATGGTACGTCAACGGCGTTGAACAACTGATATCACAACAAATCTCTACGACACAAAAGATTGAAATAAGGTTGCAAATAGCTCTCATTAGAGCAGAGATAGCAAATACAATCATTCAGAGGGCACATGCCCCAACAATACATCATTACAATACAGCGGAAGCATTCAACATGTCTGAGTACAGACAAGAACCAAATAGGCCTAAGAGGCCGGAAACAAACAGACGGAGCCCATCCACGAAGTCTCGGATCCTGCCCGGGTCCGCTATCTACTCGTCAGCAGCCTCGTCGTCATACTCCACGTAGTAGCCACCATGTAGATCCTCGGAAACGTCGTCTGCGTAAACCACAGCCCCAAAGGGGTCAGTACACCAACGTACTGGCAAGCAAGACTCACAGTTCACCAAAGTGTAGCCCGTCAACACCAAGCACAGATGCTTTGGGTTCAACGGAAAGAAGGGGATATAAAAGGTGCTGCAACTGGCTGCGCTAACCAACTACAGAGATTCTACCACTTCCGGCTAACAGAAAGGAGATAAGATCGAGGATTGTAACCAACTGAAAGATAACTTCAAACAAACCCATCCTGGATCTCGCCCCTTATCCAAAGAAGCAATCCGAGGATAACTCACACAGTTGTGTTAATGATGGGTCATATTATTGTGTCAATAAGCCTATTACTAGTCAAATTGTTAATCATTGGGTGTAAGGTTGTTAATCATTAGGTTTAAGTTGTCCTGAGTACTTGTTAGCCAGTACTTTCACCAAGTAATCCATAACCGCGGAAAACACGGCTTCTCGAGAAGATTATCCCTACAGGGTTGCACCAATTTAGCCGTACACGCATGAATAACCCGCCAGGTGGGAAATCACCCCACCAAGCGAGGTACTCAACACAACCAACCCTTCTTCGCATCAAGCCCAAAGCACCGCGTGCTGTGCGTGCGCGGCTAATCGAGCCCCCCGAAGAAAAGGAGGACCCTCATAGCACTGGAAGACCACGCCGCCCTAAATGCCGACTACGAAAGTTCCACCCGGGCGCCAAGGGCTCGCAAGATCATGCATGCAGCAAATGGAAAGCCCGAACTAGTACGGCGATTTGGACGAGATGCGAATCGGGTCAAGTTGAGGGGGGCGCCCATACTCGCTTCCCACATGCGGGTAGTGCGCTCATCATGGATCAGTAGACAAGACCCTTTTCCTAATTAGGGGGTCGACACTAGCAGGCCTCAAAACCACCCTGGGCCTCCTGCCGGTGCCTTATCATCAAATTTATTATTTAACAATAACATTAGCATGATTGATTGATTAAACATCGAGCCCCCAGAACGTAAAAGAGTAGTAACAGAAAGTAACGGGTAACAGACTCGAGCAAAACAACCTAAGCATGCTAGTAAGACACTGGCTCAACCAAGGGGTGATAGGAGTGGAGGTGAGGCAATATCAAGGTTAAGGGATTCATGTGATGGGTTCGTAACAGAAACAACTACTACTAAGGCTAGCAGAAAAGAACAACGGAAAGTATCGGTAACCAATGTTGAAAGGAACACAGTGGTTCATGTGAGTGATAACTTGCCTGCAAACCCAGTAGCCTGGTACTGAGCTAACTCCTTAGAAGGGGTGTCGTAAGTATCGGCGGTCTCAACGTCGTCGTTTATCCGGGAAGAAGCAAACAAACATTGCAGAAAGGTAAACAATCAATACCATGGCATAGTGCACAATCAAATATGATGCATGACAAGTTAATAGATGCATCAAAATAAACTAATTGATATGATAACACAATTTAAATGGACATATATGCAATTTTGAGTTGCATATGAAAAGCCCATGGGTTTTGGTTAGGTTATTTGTTTTCCAACTAAATAACAGGTGCTAGTGGTTTAGTATGATGCATGCAAAAGGAAAACAGCAAAATAACAACATTAGAATCAAATTAAAATAGGGTGTAGCAATTTAGAATTTTATTATTAATTTAGGGAATTTTTGGGTGCCTTAAAGGTGACACACAAGTATTTGTTGTTTTCAACCATTTAAAATGTTCAAAACAAATAACAAAGTTGATATTTGAAAAGAACATCAAATTTTAGTTGGATTACATGTTTCACATTTAGAAATTGGACTTTGGATTATTTAATTATGAATTAAACAATATTAAACAATTTTTAATTGCATTAAACAAGATTTAAATGGTTTAGGCAATTTTAATTATTCAAACCAGGAAACAAAAATTATATTTGGAAAGGTGAGTTGAAATGGTATGGAAAACATATTTTATTTGCATTTATTGGATTAATAAATAATTAGTTATTGATTTTAGAAATTAGCATGTGAAATATTTAAGTTTGAATTTTAAATGCATTTGTAATTGTCAAAACAGTACACAAATTGAATATTTGGAAAGATTAGGAAATTTGGATCAGAATTCATATAAAACTTGCATTTATTGGAATTATAGAACAAAAGATATTAAAGGTTGAAATTTTATACTCAAATATGTTATTTAAATGGATTTTTGATTTACAGTAATTCGCAGAAAAATTTTGTGACCGCAATGGATTGCACACTAGTCACTGCCCGTGGGCCAGGGGACCAGCGGGGCGCTGACGTGGCCACGGGCGCCTATGACTGGTGGGGTCGCTGATGGGCTAGCGAAGGAAAAGAAATTGCGCCGGAGGGGGGTCGAACCCGCGCCCTCCGGGCTGGGCGTGCGGTGCGCTACCAACTGCTCTGCGTTTGCGTTTGTGATAGAAGGGAAACATGCGTGGTTTTAAGGGGTACGTGCGGGGCTAACTGAACTTGTAACTGAATTCTCGTGCGTGCAGGTTCAGGTGTCGAGCGTCAAATGCAGAACGGAGCGAGGGCGGACGACGAGCGACAAGCGATCGACGGCGGCTCGCTGCAGGGGGTGAGCTGCCGTGGTGGCCGGTGGGCGGTGCGGTTGCTACGAGCTGGGGCCGGAGAGGCAAGGAGCGGGAAGATTGGGGGGGCTCACCGGGTTCTGTCGGGGGAGCGGCTGCTGGTCGAAGCTGTTGACAGACAGCTGCGAGGAAGAAAGTCCGGCGACGGCGCGGCCACCTCGATCACTCCCAGCGTGAGGCGATGGGACGGGGCGGATGCTGGAGCAACCCCGTTTCCATTCCCGCCCTCGAGGATCCTCGGAGAGGGCCACCTCGGCGGCGCCAAGGAGGCAAGGTCTCGGCCATGGGAGGGCTCGGTGGTGTTTCAGTCTGTCGATCTTTTTCAGAGCAGAGGGAGAGAGCTTGGTGGCGATGGGAGATGGCGGCGCAGAGCTAGGGTTAGGGGCTAGGCTGAGGTAGGTAGGTGGGTGGTAGGTACTTATGGAGAGAGGAGGGTGGTACGGCAGTCATCTTGGAGGGGGAAGGAGGATCAGATGGCTGGGTAGCTGTTCGTACCGAAGAAGAAGACGACAAACAGGAGAAGGGTAGCGGGCCAGAAAGTTTGGTGGGCTGGGGAGAGAAGGAAAAAATAGGGGGTGGGCTTTAGGGAGAAAGAGGATGGGGCTGCCCCCTCTCCTTGGCTTTTATGTTTTATTTTTCTATTAGTTGAGTTTTTTTTTGTAAAGAATAAGAGGGAGAGAGAGATAGAAAGGGTTAGGGTTTTCTTTTTAGTTTATAAATAAATTTTGTTATTTTGCAAAACAGCACATAAAAGTAAAGTTAATCAAAATTTAGAATGTTAATTTGATTTCTACTTTGTTATTGAAATTCCAAAATAAGGTTGGGGTGTTTATTTGATGGTTAGATTTTTATTAATTTGCAAAACAACAACAACAAGTTAGTTAAAAAGTAATTTCAACAACTTGAAACTATTAATTGGATATCAATAGTTAGGTGATTTTTCAAATAGGGTTTGGTTTGGAAGAAGAAGATAGTTTTTAGTTTAGTAAAAATTCTAGAAAAATTAGGTTAAGCTTGTTAGGTCAAAAGCAAACAAATGCCAAGGTTTGTTTTCAAAAGTTGAGATTTAACTTGCTGTTTGTATTTGAACCAATATTTGAAAGAATTTTAATATTAATTAAACATTATGAAAACAAGCATTTTAATAGGGTGGCCCCTATGGATTAAATTGATTAAATGAGTATAATTGTTTGGTGAAGTTCATAGATTCAAAAGGGGTACTGATTTGAAGAGTTGGTTTGAATTTGAGAATGATTTAGAATTAATTGATTGAATTAATGGTTTGATTAAAACCAACAATTTTAATGAGTGATCAACATGAAAGAAAAGGGAACAATTTGGTTGGTTTCATTTGTTATTTTTATTCCAAAGTTGTAACAGAACAAGTATGAAAACAAAGCATTTGAAATTGTTTGAGTTTTATTGTGAAAACAAAGAAAAACAGATGCAACACAAAAGAAACAAATGCAACAATATGATGACATGATGCAATACTTTAATAAACATGCAACAAACATTCTAAGGGGATGGTTTTCATACTTGGGATGTTACAAACGCCCCCCCTTGAAGGAATCGCGCCCCGAGATTCCTACTGAGAAATGAAAAGGTCCGGATACTTCTTGGAAATATCCACTTGAGCTGTGACACGTGAAACACATCGTGCACATTGGATAGTTTATCTAGAAGTTCAAAACAATAGGAATTCCTGGCAACTCTTCTGGAAAGATATCAGGGAATTTGGAAACCACCGGAACAACATTAGTAGAGGTATAGGTTTTATATGGAGGATGTATAGCTGGATAGAATTTGATTCATTTCGAGAATAGATTATCTGGCTAGAATGGTTGAACAGGGTTATTGACATCAATTGAACACCAAGAATGACATCAATGTCAGAATCAGCAACATGAGAGTAACGAGGAATATGTGGCCTCCCATTAGAATTGGATTGTTCTTACTTATGTTGGAAGTCAACACTTGAGATTCCGGAGAGTGAACGGTGATTTGATTGCTTATTGGAACCAGAAATAGGTTGTATGTTGTGGAAAAGATTTTTTGACACAAAGGAATGTGATGCTCCGGTATGAAACAACACTTTAGCTGGAATAGAGTTTAGTAGATGAACGGGGAAAACTTGATTAAAACAGAACTTGATCCATATGGAGAATAGACTATTTGGAATGTGGTGCTTGAGGAATGAAAACAACAACAACAAGAACAACAACAGAACCTCTCTGGACAGATAGATTTGATATTTGGGAAGTTGATTTGACGCCGGTAGAAGTAGAAAACAACAACAAGATTTCAACGGACGAAATGTTCTTTAGAAGAACAGGATAACGAAGCAACACCGGGGAAAACGAGCACAAAACTCCTGAGGTACTACGGAGAACCCAAAACACGTGAAATCCTAACTTGAAAGTTTAGATGAGAAGGGAGAAAAATCAACGTTGCACTTCCTTACCAGAAAAAGGGAGGGAGGGTGGGGAAAAGAAGAAAAAGAACAGAATTCCTACTCTCACGTTTCATTTTGTTCCTATATAGCTACAAAATAGTTTCTAGACTCAACTGCGACCAGTAAAAAGGGATCCTACAGGCAGACAGGCTCTGATACCATTTGTCGCACCCTGATTTCTAGGGGATACTCATCGGGCCGAACTGGATAGCAAATGCTTGGATTATGGGGCATAACTGCTCCCACGTCCCAGCTTCCTGGTAGGCCTACGCTTATGCGCGACAACACAAGCCCTGCTATTCCATCGTCGATGTAAACTATCCACTAGAGATCAAAGGCACTTCCGTCGACGTACTTCAAACCATACACACATGGTACGTCAAACGGCGTTGAACAACTGATATCACAACAAATCTCTACGACACAAAAGATTGAAATAAGGTTGCAAATAGCTCTCATTAGAGCAGAGATAGCAAATACAATCATTCAGAGGGCACATGCCCCAACAATACATCATTACAATACAGCGGAAGCATTCAACATGTCTGAGTACAGACAAGAACCAAATAGGCCTAAGAGGCCGGAAACAAACATACGGAGCCCATCCACGAAGTCTCGGATCCTGCCCGGGTCCGCTATCTACTCGTCAGCAGCCTCGTCGTCATACTCCACGTAGTAGCCACCATGTAGATCCTCGGAAACGTCGTCTGCGTAAACCACAGCCCCAAAGGGGTCAGTACACCAACGTACTGGCAAGCAAGACTCACAGTTCACCAAAGTGTAGCCCGTCAACACCAAGCACAGATGCTTTGGGTTCAACGGAAAGAAGGGGATATAAAAGGTGCTGCAACTGGCTGCGCTAACCAACTACAGAGATTCTACCACTTCCGGCTAACAGAAAGGAGATAAGATCGAGGATTGTAACCAACTGAAAGATAACTTCAAACAAACCCATCCTGGATCTCGCCCCTTATCCAAAGAAGCAATCCGAGGATAACTCACACAGTTGTGTTAATGATGGGTCATATTATTGTGTCAATAAGCCTATTACTAGTCAAATTGTTAATCATTGGGTGTAAGGTTGTTAATCATTAGGTTTAAGTTGTCCTGAGTACTTGTTAGCCAGTACTTTCACCAAGTAATCCATAACCGCGGAAAACACGGCTTCTCGAGAAGATTATCCCTGCAGGGTTGCACCAATTTAGCCGTACACGCATCAATAACCCGCCAGGTGGGAAATCACCCCACCAAGCGAGGTACTCAACACAACCAACCCTTCTTCGCATCAAGCCCAAAGCACCGCGTGCTGTGCGTGCGTGGCTAATCGAGCCCCCCTAAGAAAAGGAGGACCCTCATAGCACTGGAAGACCACGCCGCCCTAAATGCCGACTACGAAAGTTCCACCCGGGCGCCAAGGGCTCGCAAGATCATGCATGCAGCAAATGGAAAGCCCGAACTAGTACGGCGATTTGGACGAGATGCGAATCGGGTCAAGTTGAGGGGGGCGCCCATACTCGCTTCCCACATGCGGGTAGTGCGCTCATCATGGATCAGTAGACAAGACCCTTTTCCTAATTAGGGGGTCGACACTAGCAGGCCTCAAAACCACCCTGGGCCTCCTGCCGGTGCCTTATCATCAAATTTATTATTTAACAATAACATTAGCATGATTGATTGATTAAACATCGAGCCCCCAGAACGTAAAAGAGTAGTAACAGAAAGTAACGGGTAACAGACTCGAGCAAAACAACCTAAGCATGCTAGTAAGACACTGGCTCAACCAAGGGGTGATAGGAGTGGAGGTGAGGCAATATCAAGGTTAAGGGATTCATGTGATGGGTTCGTAACAGAAACAACTACTACTAAGGCTAGCAGAAAAGAACAACGGAAAGTATCGGTAACCAATGTTGAAAGGAACACAGTGGTTCATGTGAGTGATAACTTGCCTGCAAACCCAGTAGCCTGGTACTGAGCTAACTCCTTAGAAGGGGTGTCGTAAGTATCGGCGGTCTCAACGTCGTCGTTTATCCGGGAAGAAGCAAACAAACATTGCAGAAAGGTAAACAATCAATACCATGGCATAGTGCACAATCAAATATGATGCATGACAAGTTAATAGATGCATCAAAATAAACTAATTGATATGATAACACAATTTAAATGGACATATATGCAATTTTGAGTTGCATATGAAAAGCCCATGGGTTTTGGTTAGGTTATTTGTTTTCCAACTAAATAACAGGTGCTAGTGGTTTAGTATGATGCATGCAAAAGGAAAACAGCAAAATAACAACATTAGAATCAAATTAAAATAGGGTGTAGCAATTTAGAATTTTATTATTAATTTAGGGAATTTTTGGGTGCCTTAAAGGTGACACACAAGTATTTGTTGTTTTCAACCATTTAAAATGTTCAAAACAAATAACAAAGTTGATATTTGAAAAGAACATCAAATTTTAGTTGGATTACATGTTTCACATTTAGAAATTGGACTTAGGATTATTTAATTATGAATTAAACAATATTAAACAATTTTTAATTGCATTAAACAAGATTTAAATGGTTTAGGCAATTTTAATTATTCAAACCAGGAAACAAAAATTATATTTGGAAAGGTGAGTTGAAATGGTATGGAAAACATATTTTATTTGCATTTATTGGATTAATAAATAATTAGTTATTGATTTTAGAAATTAGCATGTGAAATATTTAAGTTTGAATTTTAAATGCATTTGTAATTGTCAAAACAGTACACAAATTGAATATTTGGAAAGATTAGGAAATTTGGATCAGAATTCATATAAAACTTGCATTTATTGGAATTATAGAACAAAAGATATTAAAGGTTGAAATTTTATACTCAAATATGTTATTTAAATGGATTTTTGATTTACAGTAATTCGCAGAAAACTTTTGTGACCGCAATGGATTGCACACTAGTCACTGCCCGTGGGCCAGGGGACCAGTGGGGCGCTGACGTGGCCACGGGCGCCTATGACTGGTGGGGTCGCTGATGGGCTAGCGAAGGATAAGAAATTGCGCCGGAGGGGGGTCGAACCCGCGCCCTCCGGGCTGGGCGTGCGGTGCGCTACCAACTGCTCTGCGTTTGCGTTTGTGATAGAAGGGAAACATGCGTGGTTTTAAGGGGTACGTGCGGGGCTAACTGAACTTGTAACTGAATTCTCGTGCGTGCAGGTTCAGGTGTCGAGCGTCAGATGCAGAACGGAGCGAGGGCGGACGACGAGCGACAAGCGATCGACGGCGGCTCGCTGCAGGGGGTGAGCTGCCGTGGTGGCCGGTGGGCGGTGCGGTTGCTACGAGCTGGGGCCGGAGAGGCAAGGAGCGGGAAGATTGGGGGGGGCTCACCGGGTTCTGTCGGGGGAGCGGCTGCTGGTCGAAGCTGTTGACAGACAGCTGCGAGGAAGAAAGTCCGGCGACGGCGCGGCCACCTCGATCACTCCCAGCGTGAGGCGATGGGACGGGGCGGATGCTGGAGCAACCCCGTTTCCATTCCCGCCCTCGGGGATCCTCGGAGAGGGCCACCTCGGCGGCGCCAAGGAGGCAAGGTCTCGGCCATGGGAGGGCTCGGTGGTGTTTCAGTCTGTCGATCTTTTTCAGAGCAGAGGGAGAGAGCTTGGTGGCGATGGGAGATGGCGGCGCAGAGCTAGGGTTAGGGGCTAGGCTGAGGTAGGTAGGTGGGTGGTAGGTACTTATGGAGAGAGGAGGGTGGTACGGCAGTCATCTTGGAGGGGGAAGGAGGATCGGATGGCTGGGTAGCTGTTCGTACCGAAGAAGAAGACGACAAACAGGAGAAGGGTAGCGGGCCAGAAATTTTGGTGGGCTGGGGAGAGAAGGAAAAAATAGGGGGTGGGCTTTAGGGAGAAAGAGGATGGGGCTGCCCCCTCTCCTTGGCTTTTATGTTTTATTTTTCTATTAGTTGAGTTTTTTTTTTGTAAAGAATAAGAGGGAGAGAGAGATAGAAAGGGTTAGGGTTTTCTTTTTAGTTTATAAATAAATTTTGTTATTTTGCAAAACAGCACATAAAAGTAAAGTTAATCAAAATTTAGAATGTTAATTTGATTTCTACTTTGTTATTGGAATTCCAAAATAAGGTTGGGGTGTTTATTTGATGGTTAGATTTTTATTAATTTGCGAAACAACAACAACAATTTAGTTAAAAAGTAATTTCAACAACTTGAAACTATTAATTGGATATCAATAGTTAGGTGATTTTTCAAATAGGGTTTGGTTTGGAAGAATAAGATAGTTTTTAGTTTAGTAAAAATTCTAGAAAAATTAGGTTAAGCTTGTTAGGTCAAAAGCAAACAAATGCCAAGGTTTGTTTTCAAAAGTTGAGATTTAACTTGTTGTTTGTATTTGAACCAATATTTGAAAGAATTTTAATATTAATTAAACATTATGAAAACAAGCATTTTAATAGGGTGGCCCCTATGGATTAAATTGATTAAATGAGTATAATTGTTTGGTTAAGTTCATAGATTCAAAAGGGGTACTGATTTGAAGAGTTGGTTTGAATTTGAGAATGATTTAGAATTAATTGATTGAATTAATGGTTTGATTAAAACCAACAATTTTAATGAGTGATCAACATGAAAGAAAAGGGAACAATTTGGTTGGTTTCATTTGTTATTTTTATTCCAAAGTTGTAAGAGAACAAGTATGAAAACAAAGCATTTGAAATTGTTTGAGTTTTATTGTGAAAACAAAGAAAAACAGATGCAACACAAAAGAAACAAATGCAACAATATGATGACATGATGCAATACTTTAATAAACATGCAACAAACATTCTAAGGGGATGGTTTTCATACTTGGGATGTTACAATCCCTTCTCTCAACCTCACCTTTCTTCTCAAGAGCATCTTCGGCCTCTCCCAATTGCCTCATGAGATACTCAACGTACTTCTTGGTCTCCCCTTGCATGTTAGACATAAAGTGGTCCAAGGAGATCCTTTCTTCTTCTTCTCTAAGACTAGCAAGATGTTCTAGTTCACTAGGGGTCTTAGAGTTGGGGGAAATAGATACCTCCGTGGCCTTAGCCATGAAGCACTTGGCATGACGTTGAGGGAGATCGTCATTGGGGGATTCGAAGAGGGATGAAGATGATTGAGTAGTGGCAATAGCTAGAGCGGCCACTTCACTTGTGGTTTCTTCTTCTTCATCACTCCCGGTATCATACTCCTCTTGAGTCAAGAGCACAAACTTGGTGGGAGACTTCTTGTTGAACGACTTCTTCTTGAAATGAGGTTTCTTGTACTCAAACTTGGACTTGTTCTTGCGAATGAGCTTGCCACTATGGATTTCTCTATTTTCATACGGGCACTCCGCAATGAAGTGATGCTTATCTTGACAATTGAAGCAAGACTTTGTCTTTTCTTCAACAAACTTCTTGCCCTTGGGCGGATTGCTCCAAAACTTTTGCACGGTGAGAGCAATGAGATCCTTTAGAACGGGATCATAATCTTGTTCCTTCAAGGGAGGCAATGCCTCATCTCCATCTTCGTCATTCTCAACCTCTCTTGACAAAGCCTTGGCCTTAAAAGAACGGATGCTCCTTGATGCATTCCAATGGCCCTAGCACGGTTGTCAAGCGCATTCTTGGTTTGCACTTTGTAGGAGCACAACTCTTGCATTACTTGAGTTGATGTCATTGAGGAGAAATCATGTCTTCCTTGAATGCTCTTCAAGTCCGTGCCCTCAAAAGGCATCACGGCAATCATGTACTTTCTCTTGATCCAAGCATCGTCAATATATGTGGCTCCCACACTAGAGAAGGCGGTGGCAAGAGTTTTGAGTCTTCGATACATGTCAACATGATCTTCTCCATCACGCATGAAGAACCCTTCGGCCTCATTGGTCAAGGCATCATATCGATTTCTTTGCATGCTCTCATTCCCAACAAACATGATGACAAGTGCATCCCATGTTTCTTTGGCGGTGGAGAAGTGTTGAAGATGCGGCATGTGGTTGGGGCCCACGGCTTGTTGAAGGATGGACAAGGCGGTGTAGTTGAGTTGGCAATCTACGGCTTCTCTTCTTGTGAGATTCTTGGGATCAAATGGCTTGTATCCGTCACGAGTGATCCTCCAAAGATCTATACAAGAAGAGTTCAAGTGAGTCTCCATGTAGTATTGCCATTCACGAAAAGAATAAGCATCGATTTTAGGTGGATCTCCTCTAGGGATTATATGAGGATGAGGGACGGGGGGATCGGGAGAGTATCAGCCTTCAACGGCATGATATCCTTCCTCTCCACCCGCACCTTTCTTAGCGGATTGTTCGGCGGAAGCAGTTTTAAGTGGATCACCATCTACCCCATTCTTGGCACCCTCCGGTTCTTCCGGAAGGGATGATTCGACCACCTCCGGTCCTTTGGCTTTGAGGAGTTGTACTATGAGTTGGCGCAACTCATCAAATTTGGTGTCTATGGATGAGGTCAATGAATTTCTCAAAGCATTGAGATCATCCATGGTCACATTGCCATCGGATGGAGCGTCAACCAAATCATCTCCCATACTTAAACTCTTAGGCGGTTAAGCCCGATAGAAGAGCCGAGGCTCTGATACCAATTGAAAGTAAAGTATGGGCACATAGAGGGGGTGAATAGGTGCTACGACCAATTTTAATTGTTGTAAAGGTTTAGGCTTGACAAGAAGGTAAATTCTCTAGATAGTGCAACTAGTGGTGAATTTACTTATATGACAAGGCAAGCAATTAATGCAACTAGTACAATACTTAATACAACTAGTACAACAATAAATGCAACAAGTATGAGTAAGTAAAGGGAGGGGAACGAGGTAACCGATAGAAGCACACGGAGACACGATGTATTCCCGAGTTCCTCCTTGTTAAGGGAGTACGTCTCGTTGGAGGGGTGTGAGCTCGCCACGAAGGCCTACTCAACGCCACAAAGGCCTCACCCTATTCTCCGATGAACTCCGCCACAAAGGCCTAGTTCACCTTCCACTATTGAACCCCTTTGAGGCGGGGATCGAATCCTTTACAAACAAGTTTGGGGCACACACCCACAACTTAATTGGGGGCTCCCAACACTCACAAATCACCAAGAGTAGCAAGGAGCCTAGGTTCTTCACAAGAGGAAACCCTAGGCAAAGATCCCTCAAGCAAGAGAGAGGGGAAATGAAATCCGGTTGGTGAAGACGTAGATCGGGGCCTTCTCCTTCAATCCTCCAAAGATCTAGGCATTTGGGTGGAGGGATTGGGAGATCTAGCAAGGTGGGTGAGCTCCAACAATGGTGTCTTTAATTCTGGTCGAGCTAACTGGAGGTAGGTGGAGGGGAGGGGGTATTTATACCCCTCTCATAAAGACTAAGAGCCGTTGGAGCAGATCTGGCGAAATCACACCAGAGACTCCGGTGTAAAGACCGGAGACTCCAGACACTCTCCGGTGTCCCTCCAGACTGGATGCAGTACTGGATACCACCTTGGCACACTTGAGATTCTTCAGGAAAATATCAGTCCGGAGACTCCGGTCTGGGGGACCGGAGACTCCGGTCTTGGCGCCACGGGAAAGCAAAGAGACTGTCTGTGGTCTTGCGAGACAATAAAATCCATTCACACCGGAGACTCCGGTGAGTATCCGGTAAGACTCCGGTGTGGGTATGCACAGAGACTGTCTGGAGTCTTGCGAGACAAATTGTTCCAGAGGGAAAACCTGGGAGAAATCTCCACACCCGAGACTCCGGTCTGGGAGACCGGAGACTCCGGCCTGGAGAAAACTCCAGCAAACAGAGACTTAGACGGCTTGCTCCTTTTTGTACCAACACACTACCATAGTAAATAAGTTGGAATAACCCCTGAAATACATCAACACCTTTTAGTAGTACATGTGTTGTTAACAAACACCAAAACAGGATGATTTAAGCGCGTTTGCACTTTCAGCACGCCACACTGGTCTTCTGGCCGGACGTCCACCTCCCGGACAGCTGGCACCTCAACCCCTAGAGGATCCCAGTACCGTCGCCCCCGACCAATGAAGCCGCCCGCGAGGAGATCGACCGCCGGTGCGCGCTCCTGCCGGCCCACCTCCTCAGGGACCGCGCCTACGCGCGGAGCTCCCCGAACTGGAACGTCTGGTTCTAGGAGGAGCACGACCAGCGCCGCCGCTCCTACTTCCCCACACCCCCGGAGGAGACCGCCGACACCTACCCAGCACCGCCGCCCGGCAGCGAGCCGGAGCTGTGGTTCGAGGAGGACATCCTCGAGGACGAGGAGGACCCCGAGCTCCAGGACGGATTGGAGGCCGCCTACGAGGCCTCCCGCCGCTCCCTCGTCGAGGACGAGATTAAGCGGTGGGAGCAGGTCCTGGCCAGCGCGGCCGCCGACGCTGACGCGATGCCGCCCCCTCCACCGCGGGGGCCGTGGTGGCAGACGATGAACGCCGCCATGGAGGCGTCGGAGGACCAGCCGCCGCCACAGCTGCTGCCCCCCGGCATTGAGTACGGGATGAGCTGGGCCTGAACCGGCGGCGAATGGTCGCCGGAGGAGCTGCCGCCGCCACCGGCGAACGCGCCCCCGATGCCTCCGCAGCCACCGGCGGGCGCCCCCCAGCTGCCTGCCCACCTGTGGCAGCAGCCTTCCTACCACTGAATCTCCTCCGACGAGGAGGACTAGGCCGGCGCCGGCGTGCCCCCGGCCACCTATAGTACCTAGGCTACCCCCCCCCCCAAAACGGTCGGCCTCCTGTGGCCGCGCTGCCGCCCCCGATGCATGTAAGGACGGCCAATAGGGCCGTCGTCAAGAAACACGGCCGGCCGCCAGTGGCCGCCCCCCCCCCCCCCCCCCCGATGTAAGCACGGGTCTCCGGACCTTTTAATCTATGAATGCATTCCCGTCCAAAACTCGTCCCCCGGCCAATCTACGTCCTAGTTCAACCCCGCCGGCGGAACCAGCACCGGCGGGATCTTCGTATCCATTCCCGCCGTCGGCAGGGCTTCGCCAAGGCTACTCCGCTCGGTCCTGGGTGGTTGCTCGGCCTGGAGAGAGCGCCGAGATATTTATACAAATGGGCCTCTAGTCCCGGCCCGTGCCACCAACCGGGACTAGAGGTACCCCCTTTGGTCCCGGTTGGTGGCATGGGCCGGGACCAAAACGTATTTCGAAATTTGGTGCCACCCTGCGCGCCCAAATGTTTTAGCGCCAAAATTTGAAAATTGTTTAAGTATGCACATTAATAACTTCTATATACTTTCGAATTTGACAAAAATTTCAACATGAAAAGTGCTTGAATTTGCATAAATAATTCAAATCTATTTTTTAACTAAATAATTATTCTAACTATTGAAACTATTAATTATTTTACTATTTGCATATAATTTGAATATAAATATCTTATAATTTTTGTTTTCTCTTGTGATCTTCCGAGTGAGTCCAGAGCATACAAGGCATACGGGTGATTTGTATTCCGTCGATGAACCTTTAAGAGGGATGTAGAACAAAACTGTCGGACATATGATGGCGAATCAAAAGAACGGTCGAACGTATGATGGCGAACCCGGATTATTTGTATTTGGTCGATGAACTGAATGATGTATCAAACCTTCAAGGGGGGATGTAGAACACAACAATCGGTATTGCCAGCCTACAGCCCTGCCGTGGGAGAAACTTAATCAGATCAGGACACTAATCGTGTTCAAACCTGTATGGAGCAGCTTAGGTGAGGAACAAACCTTGCCTACCCTTTTTATTTTTGCTTGATTCAAGAGGACTTCTCTGCCGGCCACGCATCTCTACATTTCTATTCTTCTTACTACTTCCTCTGCGAGGTTCACTGTTGGTAACATCGTTCTGAACCAGATTTTGCTGATGACTTTTTAGGATAGTGCTCAAGGAAGGTGTGTCATGTAGCTTTGGATGCAAAATAAGCTCAACTTGCTCTAGGAGCTGATCATATTGGCTCTCCATGAATGCATGAGCTTCAACATTTTCTGCAGCCTTTGCTGCAACTTTATATAAAGTTCGACAAAGCGAGTTGTACCTTTTTGACACGGAGAATTTGGGATCTTCGTCTACAACAGAAAAACCATAGTTCTCCTTTGAAGGTTCACTCTGAGCATCCTTTCGCCATCTTTTCAAAACATAGTGTGGTGGAATTTCTTTGATATTTCTGATCTCAAGAACCTTCAGTACATGGAAACACGGAAGACCTACATTTTCAAACTTCTTGCAGCTACAAACGACAATATATTCTGATGAGTCGAATCTAACAAAATGACCCCGACGCCTGTTTTTGACAGTTATCTCATACTCGGATATGGGTCATAGTTGTCAGCTTTTTACCGGTCAATACAAATTACTGGTCAAACAGAACTATATGATCATGTATTCCACGTTTATTATTACACATCACCAACAGATGGAGGAGAGAGAAACAGAAAAGTGGGTGGGTGTGCCGCTGGTTAGGATAATAATGAAATCAGGCTGGTCATAGTTGTCAGCTTTTTACCGGTCAATACAAATTACTGGTCAAACAAAACTATGATCATGTATTCCACGTTTATTATTACACATCACCAACAACATCCCTATCTAGTCTTCTGAAATTTCCCTTGCTTATGATCGCTTCGGCCATAACCATGGAGCATCTTCATTATTTAACGGGATGGTGGGGTCAGATTTCACTGTGAAGGGTGGAATTTCAACAAACTTATTATAATCTTCTGACATGTCTGTCGTGTCCTCGATTCCCACGATGTTTCTTTTCCCTGAAAGAACTATGTGACGCTTCGGCTCATCGTATGATGAATTTGTTTGCTTATTTTTTCTTTTTTTCGGTCTGGAGGACATGTCCTTCACATAGAAGACCTGCGCCACATCATTGGCTAGGACGAATGGTTCGTCATTGTAACCAATATTGTTGAGATCCACTGTTGTCATTCCATAAAGCGGGTCTACCTTTACCCCTTCTCCATTCAGGTTGACCCATTTTCACTTGAACAAAGGGACCTTAAAAGAAGGTCCATAGTCAAGTTCCCATATCTCCTCTATGTAACCATAGTATGTGTCATTTTTCCATTCTCGTTTGTTGTATCAAAGCGGACACCACTGTTTTGGTTGGTGCTCTTCTTATCTTGGGAGATCGTGTAAAATGTATTCCCATTTATCTCGTACCCTTGAAAACTCCCAATAGTCGAAGATGGTGACCCTGCCAACATGTACAGCTGATCTTCAACAGTGGTGTCATTTATAAGATGTGTTTGCAACCAACTTCCGAAAGTCTCCATGTGTTTGCGTTTAATCCATGAGTCATCCTTCCCCGGGTTTCTGGAGCGTAAAATATTCTTGTGTTCCTCGAGATACGTAGCCATGAACATAGAATTTTGTAGAACTGTGTAGTGTGCTTTGGTGAAAGAATGCCCGTCCCTTGGTATCATTGTTTTCTTTCCCAGCGTTCCTTTTCCCCTCAGTCTCCCCTCATGCCGCGATTCAGGAACACCAATCGTCTTAAGGTCAGGAATAAAGTCAACACAAAACCCAATGACCTCCTCTGTTCCATAGCCCTTCGAGATGCTTCCTTCTGGCCTAGCACGGTTATGAACATATTTCTTCAAGACTCCCATGAACCTCTCAAAGGGGAACATATTGTGTAGAAATACCGGACCGAGAATATGAATCTCTTCACATAGGTGAACCAGGAGATGAGTCATAATGTTGAAGAAGGATGGTGGGAACACCAACTCAAAACTAACAAGACACTGGACCACATCCCTCTGTAATCTTGCCAGAATTTCTGGATCGATTACCTTCTGAGATATTGCGTTCATGAATGCACATAGCTTCACAATGGGTACTCGAACATTTTCCAGTAGAAGCCCCCTCAATGCAATCGGAAGCAACTGCGTCATAATCACGTGGCAGTCATGAGACTTCAGGTTTTGGAATTTTTTCTCTGCCATGTTTATTATCCCCTTTATATTCGACGAGAAGCCAGACGGAACCTTGATACTGTAAAGGACTTCAAAAAATATTTCCTTCTCTGCTTTAGTAAGAGCGTAGCTGCTTAAGTAATGGCGCCCTGTATCCGTGTGCTTGTTGCTTGGGTCTTTCATACGTTGATGGTCCTCCCGTGCTTCTGGCGTATCTTTTGACTTCCCATACACGCCCAGGAAGCATAGCAGATTGACGCAGAGATTCGTCACGTGCATCACGTCGATCGAAGACCGGACCTCTAAAACTTTCCAATAGGGTAGCTCCCAAAATATAGATTTCTTCTTCCACATGGGTGCGCGCTTATCAGGGCCGTTCCGAACTGGTTGGCTGCCAACAGCCTTACCAAAGATTATTTCTAGGTCCTTGACCATATCGAATATATCATTACCACTACGGAGCTCAGGATTCTTCCGGTTATCTGCCTCACCTCTGAAATGCTTCCCTCCTTTATTTCTTACGGGATGCTTGATCGGAAGAAATCTACGATGCCCCAGGTATACAACCTTTTTACATTTATCCAAACATTGTCAGTCTTATCTAAACAGTGTGTGCATGCATTGTATCCCTTGTTTGTATGTCCGGAAATGTTACTAAGAGCAGGCCAATCATTGATGGTTACGAAAAGCAACGCCCGTAGGTCAAATGGCTTTTGTTCGTTCTCATCCTACACACGTACACCTGGTTTGCCCTACAATTGTAAGAGTTCTTCCACTAATGGCCTTAGATACACATCAATGTCGTTGTCAGGTTGCCTCGGGCCTTGGATGAGAACTGGCATCATAATTAACTTGCGCTTCATGCACAACCAAGGAATGGTTTCTGGAGTTCTCTGAAACTAAACAAAATCATATATGTAATAGTGAGATCCAGAAAAAATTAGACCCTTTTGTGCACATACATAGTGGGGAAATTCTTCATAATCCCGGAAGGGATTTCTGAGAAATGTCACCATTACGAATGTGCACCAAAGGGTTCAACTTCATCCGGATCTCACGAACCATATTACATATGTGACATTATTTAGTTCCAAAGAAATCCAGAAACCCTCGCATTTGTTCCTTTCCCCGAATCACCACCGCCTATAGTACCTCTTAATAGGAACAAGATAGTCATCGAGCCTTGATGTGAAGTCCAGAAAAAAAATTCTAAGTCTCCAATACCTAAATTTTTTCCTCTAAACCTCTAATTTAGTTTTTCTAAGTGTGCAAGACCTAAATTTTTTCTAAGTCTCCAATACCTAAATTTTTTCCTCTAAACCTCTAACTAGTTTTTTCTAAGTGTCCAAGACCTAAATTTTTTCTAAGTCTCCAATACTTAAATTTTTTCCTCTGAACCTATAACTAGTATTTTCTAAGTCTCGAAGACCTAAACTTTTTCTAACTTTCCAATACCTAAATTTTTTCTAACTCTCCAATACCTAATACCTAATACTAATCTAACACTAATACTAATCTAACACTAATACTAATCCAATACCTAATACTAATCTAACACTAATACTAATCAAATACCTAAATTTTTTCTAAGTTGAGGAGGATGAGGGCGCGGCGAGGAGGCGATCTCACCTGAGGAGGATGGCACGGCGGCGAGGAGGAAGGCTTTGGCGCGGGCGAGGCCGCCGGCGGCGCGAGGACGTCCGGGCGGCGCGGGAGGCGAGGAGGAGAGGACGGGCGGCGCGGAGAAGAGGACGGGCGGCGCGGGAGGAGAGGACGGGCGGCGCGGGAGGAGGCGTAGAGGAGCGGCGGCGACGAGGATCCCCGGCGGCGAGAATCGGGCAGCCTAACGGCGTCGTTCTTGTTCTCGTCGTCGGGGACTTCGAAATTTCTGCGCCTTAGCCCCGGGCAGTTGCTCCGCCTGGGGTTATATAGGCGGGGACCTTTTGCCGCGGTTGGTAACACGAACCGGGGCAAAAGGCCCGAAATTTCAGTTTTTTTCTGCCGCCAATTTTTTCCTTTCGAACATTTCAAATACTATTTAAAATACGTTTTCAAATACATTTCAAATGGTTTAGAATTTGGAGAAACTTAAATATGAAAAGTGTTTCAAATTGTGTAAACATTTCAAATACATTTTCTGTTTTATAAAATAATTATTCTAACAATTTAAACTAGTAACAATTTTTGAATTGTCAAACGTTTAAAAAAACCTATTTTATGAATGGTTTAGAATTGGAAGAAACTTTGTATATGAAAAGTGTTTAAAATTGCGTAAATATTTCAAATACATTTTCTGTTTTATAAAATAATTAATCTAACTATTTAAACTAGTAACAATTTTTGAAAATTCAAACATTACAAAAACTAGTTTATGAATGGATTAATCTGTAATGTTTGATACATTACTACAAAATAGTCTAGCAATATTACATGAACCATGAAGGTTTAATACGTTATCACCAACTATTACGCCATGGCTTACTTCTCTGTCGTAGCCATGGAGCATCTTCCTTATTTAATGCGATGCTTGGGTCAGTTTTCACTCTAAAGGGCGGAATTTCTTCAAAGTTATTATAATCTTCTGACATGTCTGTCCTGTCCTCCACTCCCACAATGTTTCTTTTCCCTAAAAGAACTATGTGCCGCTTGGGCTCACCGCATGATGTACTAGAATTATTATTTTATTCTTTTCCTCGGTTGGATAGACATGTCTTTCACAGAGAAAACTTGAGCCACATCTTTGGCTAGGATGAATGATTCGTTTCTGTACCCAAGATTGTTGAGATCCACTATTTTCATTCCGTACTGCTGGTCTACCTTTACTACTGTCATTTTGACCCATTGGCACCGAAACAGAGGGTCCTTAAAATTAGGTCCATAGTCAAGTTCTCATATCTCCTCTATGTAACCATAATATGTGTCCTTTGTCCCATTATATCCGGTTGCATCGAAACGGATGCCACTATTCTGGTTGCACTAGTAGAGAAGTGCCTTTATGTGGATGGCTTTCTGTGGCGCACCTTGTAAGTATGCGCCACAGAAATTTATTTTTGTGGCGCACGGGGGGGGGGGGGGGGGTATGCGCCACAGAAAAGAGGTATTCTGTGGCGCACGGGACAGGGGTGCGCCACAGAAAAGAGGAATTCTGTGGCGCACGGGACAGAGGTGCGCCACAAAAATATGTTGGGGCCCAGACCAACTATTGCCCCACTCATATTCAGTGGCGCATAATGGTTAGTGCGCCACAGAAATATGACATTTATGTGGTGCACCACTGTCCTGTGCGCCACAGAATTCTCGTCCCCAAATTTTCTGTCCACACGCACGAACTCCCCCCCCCCCCCCCGGAAGGACATTTCTAGTTTTTCACGGGAGAGTTCGAGGTCTAAAAAGCATCAAAAATAAATCCCTTATAGATGCACGGAGAGTTTAAGGTCTACTTTTTTTTAATCAAATTTTGAAATATGAATTTCGACTTTCTGAGCAAAAGTTCGTTAAAAAAAGTAAAATGGGCATAACTTTTGCATACGATGTCGGCAAAAAATGATCAAGATATCAAAAAAAAAAACTAGAGAGAAAAAGGAACTCAACCTCACTGGCCTTCTGCCTGTGAGCTTTTTTTAGAATCGCCAAATTCCAAAAGGAAAAAAATGTTATGGCCGTTTGAAGATTTTTGACTAGAAAATAAAAAAAAGGAAAAAAAAAATTCTGTGGCGCACCCCTACACTTGGTGCGCCATAGAATTGTTGGGCAGGATTCGAAATTTGAATCTTGCCTCCTCTACCTCTTATTTTCTCCCTCTTCTTTCTCCTCCACTTCTCATCTCCCCTTCTCTCTTCTACCTCTCCACTTCTCTCCTACTCCACCACCACCTCTCCACTTCTCTCCTCCACCTCCTACTCCACCACCACCTCTCCTCCTCCTCCTCCACCACCACCACCTCTCCTCCTTCTCCTCCTCCTCCACCACCACCACCTCTCCTCCTCCTCCTTCTCCTCCACCACCACCTCTGGCGAGCTCCTCCTCCTCCACCACCTCCGGCGAGCTCCTCCTCCTCCACCACCACCACCTCCGGCGAGCTCCTCCTTCTCCTCCTCCACCAACTCCGGTGACCCCCACCCTCCACCTACCACCGACCAAGCCACCTAAGGCCGCGGTCACAGCGGCATCTGACGAGCTCCGGCGTAATTTTCAAATTTCGCCGAAATTCCCGCGGTCGGATCTAGATCTTGCCGCCTTTTTTTTGAAATTCAAAAAACAATTCTGTGGCGCACCCCTACTTGGTGCGCCACAAAATTGCAAATTTTTGTGGCGCATGGCTGAGGTGCGCCACAGAATTGACATTTCTATGGCGCACGGCCAGGGTGCGCCACAGAAAAAAAAAATTAGTGGCGTGAATTCTGTGGCGCACCCCTCTGGCCCCTAGGTGCACCATAGAATTCAAAATTGGTGCGCCACATAAGAGCATTTATTTACTAGTGTTGGTGCTCTTTTTATCTTGTGCGATCGTGTAAAATGTATTCCCATTTATCTCGTACCCTTGGAAAGTCAGTACAGTCGAAGATGGTGACCTGGCCAACAAGTAGAGCTGATCTCCAACAATGTTGTTATTCATGGGTTTTGCCTGCTTTGAGTAAATTGCATTAATGATCTCCAACAATGTTGTTCATCATTAATGCAATTTACTCAGTCGAAGATGGTGACCTGGCGCATTACTCCATTTATGCGCCGAAACTATCCATGTGTTCATCATTAATCGAGGATTCAGACAGCCCCGGGTTTTTTGGACCGTATAATATTCTTGTCTTCCTGGATATAAGGAGCCACCAAGGTGGATATTTGTATAACTGTGTAGTGTGCTTTAGTGAAAGAATGTCCGTCCATAAATATATTTGCTTTCCTTCCCAGCGTGCCTTTTCCCCTCATTCTTCCCTCATGCTGCGATTCAGGAACACAAATTTACTTAAGGTCTGGAAGAAAGTCAACACAAAACTCAATTACCTCCTCTTTTCCATAACCCTTGGAGATGCTTCCTTCTGGCCTAGCACGGTTGTGAACATATTTCTTTAAGACCCCCATGAACCTCTCAAAGGGGAACATATTGTGTAGAAACACAGGACCGAGAATGGTAATCTCTTTGACTAGGTGAACTAATAGGTGTGTCATAATATTGAAGAAGGATGGTGAGTATACCAACTCGAAGCTGACAAGACATTGGACCACATTTATCTGTAACGCTGATAGACTTTCTGGATTGATTACCTTCTGAGAAATTGCATTGAGTAATGCGCATAACTTCAAAATGGGTAGTCGAACATTTTCTGGTAGAATCCCCCTCAACGCAGTCGGAAGCAATTGTGCCATCAACACGTGGCAGTCATGAGACTTCAGGTTTTGGAATTTTTTCTCTGCCACATTTATTATTCCCTTTATATTCGACGAGAAGTCAGACGGGACCTTGATACTATTTAGTGCTTCAAAAAAGATTTCCTTCTCTTACTTGGTAAAAGCGTTCGGGATTCTTGTTGTCTCGTCCTTTCGTGTGTTGCTGGTCCTGCCGTGCTTCAGATGTATCTTTTGACTTCCCATACAAGCCAAAGAAGCCTAGCATATTCACACAGAGATTCTTCGTCAGGTGCATCACATCGATCGCACAACGGACATCTAGGATTTTCCAATAGGGTAGTTCCCAAAATATAGATTTCTTCTTCCACATGGGTGCGTGTCTGTCAGCGTCATTCGGAACAACTTGTCTGCCCGGACCCTTTCCAAATATTACTTTCAAATCCTTCACCATATCAAATACATCATTACCAGGTCGGAGGATAGGCGTCTCCCGGGTATCTGCCTCACCATTGAAATGTTTGCCAGCTTTTCTTAAGGGGTGCTTGCGCGGAAGAAAACGACGATACCCGAGGTACATAACCTTCTTACATTTATCCAGATATACACTTTCGGTGTCATCTAAACAGTGTGTGCATGCATTGTATCCCTTGTTTGTATGTCCAGAAATGTTACTAAGAGCAGGTCAATCGTTGATGGTTACGAACAACAGCGCTCGTAGGTTAAATTCTTTTTGTACGTGCTCGTCCCACACAGGTACACCTTCTTCATGCCACAACTGTAAAAGTTCATCGACTAATGCCTTAGGTACACATCAATGTCGTTGCCCGGTTGTCTCGGGCCTTGGATCAGCACTGGTATCATAACGAACTTCCTCTTCATGCACAACCAAGGAGGAAGGTTATAGATACATAGAGTTACTGGCCAGGTGCTATGGTTGCAGGTCTGCTCACTAAACGGATTAAATCCATCTATACTTAGACCAAACCATAAGTTCCTTGCCTCGCCTGCAAAGCGCGAGAACTTTCTCTCGATTTTTCTCCACTGCGACCCATCAGCGGGGTGTCTCAACATCTCATCTTTCTTACGATCTTCCATGTGCCATCGCAAAAGTTTGGCATGCTCTTTGTTTCTGAACAAACGTTTCAACCGTGGTATTATAGGAGCATACCACATCACCTTTGCAGGAACCCTCTTCCTGGGGCGCTCACCCTCAACATCGCCAGGGTCGTCTGGTCTGATCTTATACCGCAATGCAGTGCATACCGGGCATTGTTCCAAATTCTCGTACTTCTCACCACGGTAGAGGATGCAGTCATTAATGCATGCATGTATCTTCTCCACGTCTAATCCTAGGGTGCATACAAGCTTCTTTGCTTGGTATGTACTGTTGGGCAATTCATTGTTTTTAGGAAGTTGCTTCTTCATTATTTGCAGCAACCTTGTAAATCCGTTGTCAGTTACACCGTTCTCGGCCTTCCATTGGAGCAATTCCAGTGTGCTGCCCAGCTTTTTATGTCCGTCTTCGCAAGATGGATACAACAATGTTTTGTGATCCTTTAACATCTGGTCGAACTTCACCCTCACCTTTTCAATATCGATTTCTGTCTTTGCATCTGTAATAGCCTGGCCAAGATCATCGATGGTCTCATCTGGTGCCTGCAACTCTGATTCCACTTCATTGTTATCTTCCATTCCAGTACTGGCACCATATTCAGGGAACATGTCATGATAGTTGTCATCATTCTCTTCTTCTTCGTTGTCTTCCATCATAACCCCTCTTTCTCCGTGCTTGGTCCAACAATTATAGCCGGGCATGAAACCGGATTGAAACAGGTGGAAGTGGATGACTCTGTGAGAAGAGTGTTCCTTCTGATTCCGACATACACCACATGGACAACAGATAAAATTATTATGCTTGTTTGCCTGGGCCACCTCGAGAAAATAACCCACGCCTTTCATGAACGCGGCAGAGCGTCGGTCAGCGTACATCCATTGCCGGTTCATCTGCATTATATGATTATTAATTAAGAACTGTTACATAACACCATGAATAGAGAAATGACCAATGTTACATCGACAAATGAAAGGTTAAAGTTGGTACCTCGACCGAGGAGGAAAGAAGGATGAGAAAGCTTATTTAATTAAGTGTGGCATGGACAAATTAAATTTGTGCTTGTTTTCTGCGAGCTGAGATGGCGTTAGTCTCCCTGGAATTTCATCAAACACCTCTTGCGCATAGGAGGGAAAAAGAAGTGAGCAAAATATGTCCTCCAAAGTGAGTGGCATGAGGAGAAGAGAGGGCTGGCAGGGTTTATATAGTGGGGGGTCATTTGCCCCGGTTGGTGGCTCCAACCGGGGCAAAAGACACGCGCCTGCATGGGCCCTGCTGGTTGAGGGCTTTTAGCCCCGGTTGGAGCCACCAGCCGGGGCAAATGACCCCCATACCACGCGCCATGCTTGCCCCGGCCCCACCTCAGCAGCCTTTTGCACCGGGTGGTGGCCGAGCCGGGGCAAAAGGAGTGCTCGCCAGTGAGCAAAAGCCCCGTTCTCCACTAGTGGGGTTCTCCTGCCTGATTCTTGGAATCCAGGGAGGCTAGGACCTCGGCACTATCGTGCATGCGCTCCTTGGTGGCGCACTAGATCTCGACGAGCACAGCGTGGAGCCTGTCCAGCAGTGGTCGGCCACCTTGTTGTCGTAGTGGCATTCACGCCGAAGTGAGCGGCGAAGGATGCACGGCCGAGGCCGCCGGCTGCGGCAGCGTCCTCGGTGACCATCCAGCCGGGAAGCGGTGGATACACTACATATACACATGCGGGGCGGTCTATCTTTGACCTTGGCGGCTCCGCCATCAATTGCGAGTGTCGTCGACCACAAGCTTGACTGGCATCTGTCGTCTGCTACCATATCGTGCCTCACGTCCATGGCGGAGCAGAAGAAGCGGCGGCACCCCACGAGAACCACATGATCAGTGGCAAGGTTTATGCGCGTTGCTGATTATGCATTCCGTCATCATGCTTGAAAATTGTAGAAGGCGCGCCTGCAGCTGCAGGTTTCTAAACAAAGCACCGGGTCCTCCCTCTCCCCTGGATATGAGGCAACACTAAGGGCTTATAAGGGAAAGAGAATCCATCGTAATAAATCAGGACTTGGAGTCGTATTGCATACCAAACCAAAACAAAAGAAGCGGAAACATTCGAAAGCGATCCGGACGACGGACAAGACCTAGGACACGATTGACGTACCAACCGACCAACCAACTAAGAAAGCTTTAATGACATTATTATTAGGTAAATATATCGCGGTGGCCCAAGCAGTTCCAACTTACTCCATGTCATGTTTTAAGCGTGAGCATATCAATTCCATGATGCGCAAGTTCTGGTGGGGGACAAGGAGGGCAAGAGAAGGACGAGTTGGGTATCATGGGAGACGATGATCTAGCCTAAGCAATATGGGAGGTTGGGGTTCCGTGACATTGAGCTCTTTAACCTTGCACTGCTAGCCAGACAGGCGTGACGTCTACTACAAGCACTAGAGACTATGAGTGCCCATGTGTTGAAGACTGTGTACTATCTTAATGGATACATCCTCAGGCTGAGCTGGGATCGCACCCATCGAAAGTCTGGAGGTCAATCCTAGAGGGAAGGGATACCTCAAGATTGGTCTCATAAAAAGGATCGGTGATGACCGTACCACCAAAGCGTGGACATAAAATTGGCTGCCTTGGGACGAAAGACTTAAGCCGGTCGCTCCAAGGGCGTTAAACGCACCTAGACTTGTCTCAGATTACATTATTCATTAAGAGGCGGGTGGAACAAAGAGAAATTGTATGAGTTTTTTCTACCAATGGATTTAGAAATAATACGGAATATTCTCATGTGCCATCAGATACATGAAGATTTCTGGGCTTGGCATTTTGATTGCAAAGGTGTCTTTTCGGTGAGATCCTGCTACCGTGTGCTGGCAAGAACAAAGCAAATGTGGGATGACTGGCTTGATGGCACAGTGATATCCCACAAGTATAGGGGATCGTGTGTAGCCTTTTCGATAAGTAAGAGTATCAAACCCAACGAGGAGCTAAAGGTAGGATAAATGTTCTCTCAAGTTCTATCAACCAGGGATACAACTCTACGCACACTAAACGTTTACTTTATCTAGGAAATAATACTAGAGCAATAATACGGGTATGAGAGACAGCTCTGCAAGGCAATAAATACAAGAAAGTAAATGTTAGTGATGAAGCAATAAAATATAGTAAGTAACCCACAATAAAATATACTAAGTAACCATAAACTAACAGTACCATGAGTGTGAAAAAGTGGTGGTAATTGTGATGGATGTGTCCATGATCAAATAGTCAAATACAAGGTTGATATTCCTCTTTTATGTGGGAGAGGCAAAGCTAACAAGCTCTCACTGTCCAATTATTGCAAATACTTGTGATTGGAACTCTAGAAAAGATACGTAATTACTAGAAGATACATTAAGGTAAAAATATCCAACCATTGCATTAAGATCAAAAGATCCTCTTTATCCCATATGCTTCAATCACTAGATTGGGCCTCATGTTTCTATCACTCAAGCAGCCCTCCCTCTAGCTTTCTCCACATACTACAAACCCTACGATATGATCCATGCGCACATAAACATATGATGGGCACCATAGCACTGTAACAAATTCAGTATATAGCTCAAACCATCCATAGAGATTCAACAATCAATATATGACAAAAGGAAACTACACAAACAAGACATGGCTGCAATAGATCGTCTGCAAATAATTTATAACGCCAAACACAATGTTTACATAGGGGTTTACAGAGGTTTGTGGGTGAGTAGACTGTTGTAGCTATGGATGAGTTGATGATGGAGGTGTTGGTGAAGGCGATGAAGGGGGCAGCGAGGAGCTGATGATGCATGAGTGCACTGGTTGGGAAACCTCAAGTGTAAGGTGTGAAGAGTCCATCGGCAAGTTTTCCCTCGGAAATAAACCAAGGTTGAATCGACCAGTAGGAGAAATAAATTACTTCGAAGGTTGTTGGCAGTTGATGTTGGCAGGGCGCACTACCGGTTCAGCAGCAACATGGAATCTACACAGCACAATCAAATTACTTTGCCACAACGAAGCAGTGAGATTGTCAATCTCACCAGTTTTGCTGAAAACAAAGGATTAGATGTATAGTATGGAAAATAGTACTTGTTTGCATTAAATGAAAAGAGAACAGTGATGGCAGTGAATTAAAGGAAAATAGGGATCACAGTAAAGAAAGCCATGTTTGAAGTGGTTGTATTATCACTGTAAAGAAATGGACCAGGGCCCATAGTTCACTAGTGGTGTATCTCCATAAAAGATAGATAACATGCTGGGTAACAAATTACAGTTGGGCAATTGACAGATATAAAGGCTGCACCATAGTGCATATGCATGACATGGTGATTACTATGTGATTCATGCGGAAATTACAACAAGATTCATAGACCGTTCTCCAACTGCATCTATGACTAATAATCCACCCTCGGAGCGTAATCCAATCAAACCTCGGGTATTAAGTTGCAACCAACAGATAATTGTATTAAGCAAAGTGTGTAATGTAAACATCGTTGTTTTCTCCCTAATGGCAACATCACATCCCCCATCCGTTACGTTTCTGTCACTCGAGCGTGGATAAAAGGGACGCATGAACCCACATCTAGCATAAATACCCCCTCTTGGAGTTACAAGCATCAACTTGGCCAAAGCATCTACTAATAACGGAGAGCATGCAAGATCATAAATAACATAAACATGAAAGAACATCATAGATTGAAAGAACATGATAGATTGATAATCACTGGACATAGCATTTACTATTCGTCGAATCCCAGCAAACAGAAATGTAGCCTTACAATAAGATGATCTTGATAATGGTAGGTAGCTCACAAGATCTAAACATGAGGCATAAAGATCAGAAGACAACCATCTAGCTACTGCTATGGACCCGTAGTCCAAGGATGAACTACTCACGCATCACTTCAGAGGCATGCATGGTGGTGTAGAGCCCTCCGGTGACAAACTCCTCTCCCGGCAGGGTGTTGGGTTGACGATGACGGCGGCTGCGGAACTTTGTGGTGGAAAAGGCTTGGGTCTTTAGTGTTTTCCTGAGGAGGAGTTTATCTAGGCGAAAGGGCAACGTCGGTGGGTGGCCAGGGGGAACACCACCAGCTGGTGCGACCAGGGAGCCACCCGCGCCACCCTATGGTGTGGGGCCTCCAGGTCCCCCCTTCTGGATCTCCTCCGGACTCCGTGTGCTTGACCTAAAAATAGGACCCTGGGTTTTCGTTTCGTCCAATTTCGAGAATATTTCCATAAGAACTTTTCTGAAACAAAAAAACAGCAGAAAACAAGAACTGGCTCTGTGGCACCTTGTCAATAGGTTAGTCCCAGGAAATCCATAAAAATGATGTAAATGTATGGAAAACATGTATCAATTTTCATGAAAACAACATGGAACACCAGAAATTATAGATGCGTTTATGATGTATGAACTTCCCCAAGCTTAGTTCTACTCGTCCTCAAGTAGGAAAAACGATAAAAACAAAATAATTTCTGAGGTGACATTGTACCAACATAATTTTGATCATCCTAATTGTAAAAGAATTTGTAAAGCTGAGATCATAGTACTCTAAACACAGGCATGATAGGTATGATTCTAACAATGAAACTTTGCAATCATGTTGCAACATAAAAAGTAACACAAACAAAAAATCATGAATAATAATGCATTTGAAAGTTATATGTTTGTTTCGAACAATAAGAAAGCATAGCAAACTAGTATTCAGCTTGTCCTTAACAATGGAGAAAAACGTAAATGCCAGGACAACTTCAAACTTCAAGTGGTGACTACGCTCTCTCAATCGTGCATAAAGTTAGAAGATGAAGACTCGACATAAAATTAAAAGAAAGGCCCTTCGCAGAGGTAAGCAGGGATTAACTCATGTGCTAGAGCTTTTTATTTTATTAAAACAGAGGTATTGAAAACAATTTTGAGAGAGGTGTATATTTATGTCAACGAATAGCACACATATAATACAGTACGTCACAAGCCAACTAAAATTCACAAGAGTGGCTCCCATTGAGGGACGCAACTGGGTAGAAGATCATCCTTGTTTCTCTTTTGTTTACACAATTATGCTTTGACTGATAAATCAGGAGCAAATATAGTGAAGAGAATTTATATAACCACATTTTGGGGCTAGGCACCCCGAATACCAGCTCTTATAACGTTTGGATAAGCGGATGTGCCACTAGTCTAGGTGCGTGAAGTTCAATCAACAAGTGAGATAAAGATTCTCTATGTGCGTCTCATGAGCTAAAACAGGGGGCACAAAACAGGTCTAATTTTGAAGGTTTTAAAGGTAACACATGAGAAATTTACTTTGGAGTGGATGTTAAATACCACATGTAGGTAGGTATGGTGGACATTTGGCATACTTTGGTTTTTGGGAGTTGGATGCACGCGTAGAGCTCATACTCAGTAGAGGTGGAGGCTAGCAAAGACTGGGAGCGACAAATCAAGAGAGCATAATGGACATAATCATGCATGGAGATGAAAACATTATTGATCAAAGCATACATGGCACTGAAAGTCAAAAACTAAATGATCATGGAGGTTATAGGTGACTGGTTTATAGTCATAACATGGTGTAAGCATGCGCCAAGTCAACCAAATAAAGCATTCAAAAGAGAATACCGCAATATTATGCTTTGGTATGATAAAAAAACGCATGATTCTTTCAACGTCACATTAAGAACTTTCAGATGTTTAGTGCAAGTCATGCTACATCAATAATTACTAGGAATAGAATTAGAATAACATCCAACATGACATGATAAAGTCTAGCCACAGTCTAAACATGCTTCTAGTTGCACCGTTATAAGCATGAAATATTTTATTGCTTTCCAACACCATTATATTATTTAAACAAAAATCTCCATAAGATATATCAATGAAACAAGAGATTAGCACTACTCTACAAGAACTAACAGCACTGATAAAGGGATGCATGAAAAACGTGAGCTAAAAAGAGGAGGAGTTGTAGCAGCTAGAAGCAAAACGAAGGATACGAGCATGATAATGAGGAATACGAGTATTCATATGAAAAAGTGGAGCGTGTCTCTCTCCCACACAAGAATGCTGGGGTCAAACTAAGTTTATTGCATCATGAAAAAAAAACAGAAAAAACAAGCAGACGCTCCAAGTAAAGTGCATATGATGTGACCGAATAAAAATATAGTTTCACTAGAAGTGACCTGATAAGTTGGTGATGAAGAAGGGGATGTCTTGGGCATCCCCAAGCTTAGATGGTTGACTCTTCTTGGAACTTGCTAGGATGAACCACGGGGGCATCCCCAAGCTTAGGCTTTTGATATGTCATAAACATATCCATAATTTCTGATGTTCCATGTTGCTTTCGTACTATATGCTACATGTTTCCCTTACACTTTATGCCATTTTTATCGATTTTCTGGGACTAACCTATTGACAAGATGGCACTGAGCCAGTTCCTATTTTCTGCTGGTTATAGTTTCAGAAAAGTTGTTCTGGAAATATTCTCGGAATTGGACGATTCAAAAGTCAGAAGTCTTAGAAGTCCCGGCGGGTCAAGGAAGTCCAAAGGATACCCGGAGGGGGGGCCCGGAGCCCCCACACCATGCATGGGCGCAGGTGGACCCCTGGCTGCGCCGGGAAGTGGCGTGGGCCCCTCGGGCGCCCACCGCCATTGCCCTTTCGCCAATATATACCCCCCGATGCATAAACCCTAAAGATACCAGCCTTTTTCCACGAAAAGTTCCATAGCTCCGCCGCTGCCGACGACAAGTTTTGGGGGACAGAAATCTCTATTTCGGCACCCTGTCGGGACGAGGAAGTGCCCCCAGAGCCACCTCCATCGACTCCACTGCCATGTTCATTGTCGTTGCTGTCTCCTATGATGAGGATGGACTAGTTCTCCCCCGGGGCTGAGGACTCTACTGGTAGCCACGTGTTTCATCTCTCTCTCCCATGGTGTGATCTTATGTGATCATGAGCTTTGTAATCTAGTTGAATCAGTAGATGTTATTCTTCATCTGTTATGATATTCAAGTTATTTTGTTATGAGATCTCCGTAGACACTTTGATCACGGTGTAAAGGTGAGAGTGTGTGCATCGTGTGGTTTAGCATTATATTTATATCTTGTGTTGGATGACCCTATGAAATTGTGGTGTTTGTCTAGTACCTTCTAGAGTGCTCATAGTGATAGCGTGAGGTTAACTAGACATGGGAATGCGACTTTGAGGAGTGATGTTACAGCCCTACACAATGAATTGATGTTTGTTATTCGACCGAAGAGTGGTTCGGAGTAGCATAGTGAAGAGATGATATTTATGCATTCAATTATGTTATCATTGTTGAGAGTGTCCACTAGTGAAACTAGGATCCCTGTGCCTTGTTTCTAAGCATTGAAACACCATTTACAATCAGTTCTGCTAGATGTTTGCTTGCTCCCATTTTTATTTCAGATTGCAATTACTACTTATAATCATCCATATTACTTGTATTTCACTATCTCTTCGCCGAACTAATGCACCTATACAACTGACAGTTGTATTATGTGTGTTGGGGACACAAGAGACTTCTTGTATCGTAATTGCAGGGTTTCTTGAGAGGGATACGTTTGACCTCTTCCTCCCCGAGTTCGATAAACCTTGGGTAATCCACTTCAGAAAACTTGATGTTGTTCTACAAACCTCTGCATGCGTAGACATCAAGCTCTTTTCTGGCGCCGTTGCCGGGGAGGTAAGGTAAGAGGTTCTCACATCCTCGGGTGTGAGTGCTCAAAGTTATTTCCTTTATATTCTGCAATTATATCTTTTGTTTCTTTTTTTTCACTATCTAGGCTTAATGGAAAACAACAAAAATATGAGAGATCTTTATAATATTTATCTTGAGTTAGGACATGAAGTGTTTGAAGAGAAAATAAATAAATAAAAACCTATGGAGCTTTATTTGCATGCTAGTAGCAATGTTATTAGTATGAATTCTTGAACGCCATTATTGCTAATGCTACGGAAGCTAGTTTTGATGAATATGATTTTTTAGCCCCTCAAGTTTTGAGGAGGAAATTTACTTTGATGATACTTTGCCACCAATATATGATGATTACAATGATGAATATGTTATTCTTAGTCCACCTACTATTGAGGAGAAAATTAATTATGATGACAACATGCCTCCTATATTTGATGATTATGGTGATGAGAATAATAATGATAGCTATTAAGTTGAATTTTCTCCCACTACTATTAATGAGAATGACTATGCTTATGTGGATAGTAATAATTCTTTTATGCATGTTACTCATGATAAGAATGTTTCTTGTGATAGTTATATTGTTAACTTTATTCATGATAATACTGTAAGTTATTATGAGAGAGGGAAACATAATTTTATGCATCGCAACAATATCAAGTTTCCCGTCTTTATGTTGAAATTTCTGAAGTTGCACTTCTTTTGTCTTCCTATGCTAACTACAAGATTCTTTTTCATAGGAAGTGGTTTAGACTTAAATTTTCTTTATATTTGCTTCTTGATGCTCTCGTTTGATTCAATTCATATTTCTTATGTGATCATCTTCTCAAATTATCATGCCTAGCTAAAAGGCGTTGAAGAAAAACACTTCTTTGGAGATAACCCATGTTTTTATTTTTCCATTGTTTTTCTCTGTTTTATTTGAGTCAAGGTGTTTTATACTTCTTTAGCAACTCGTTTGTATCTTTATTTTCATGTATTATTTGTGCCAATTAAAGTTTCTAGCGAAAACTGGTGTTAGTTTTGGATTTTTGCGCAGAAAACAGATTTATGCTGTCCACCATAGAAAATCGTATAATTCACAGAAAAATCGAAATGATCTGAAACTTTTTATTCTTAGTCCACAACTTATTCCAAAACTTTTTCGTTCTTTAATTTTATTATTTGAGCAACTTAATTGCCCCAAACAAATTCTTCATTACAAACTACTCTGGTTTTGGCAGATTCTGCCATTTTTCTTGCATTTGCTCATTTACAATGTCAAGTGGATTTCTTTGCTTCACGAAACATCATTGTCTGTAGATAATCTTTAAAAGTATCAGAAACACTTTTTCCCATACAAAACCCATGAATTTTTTATTGTTGCACTAACCCTCTAATGCGAATTACTCTTTGAATGTGGTGTGAAGGAAGTTTTCAAGGGTCAAGAGAAGAGGGTGATATAATGTGATCCAGAAGAGTGGAATGTCTAAGCTTTGGGATGCCCAAGGCATCCCCTTCTTCATCAACAATTTATCAGGTCACTTCCAGTGAAACTATCTTTTTATTCGGTCACATCATATGAATTTTACTTGGAGCGCCGATTATTTTTGCTTTCTGTTTGTTTAGTTTTCTTTGTTGTAGTTTATGGTTGGATCCTATCATACTTGCTTTGGAGAGAGACACACTCCGTTTTTATTGCTTAGAACACTCTAGTTTTCATTCTTATTGTTATGTGAGTGTTCAGTTTTTACTAGTACTGCGTTTAGCCCTTGTTTTCATGCATCTCTTTTCCAGAGCTGTTAGTTCTAGTAGAGTTATGTTAGTACTCTCTTGTTTCATTGCTATATTATTTGGAGATTTTTTTTCTGTTTGGTGTTTCATGGAAATAGAAAATGCTACATGTGGTAGATGGTATAAGGAAAAAGCTTGCATATTCTTGTAGATCACTAAACTGTTTCACTTGATTATTTGTTGCTGCCTTGAGATATTAATATTCTTAATGGTAAACTTGTTGGTTCAGTAAAGTAAAAACAATTAATGGTTGGTCTAAAAGCTTGAAACTGTGCCACACTCGAAAAGCCAGTTCATAGTATAATGGTATATGACTTCCTCCACTGATAACAATCGTAATGGCTTTTTGTTACGCGCTATGGTCGGGGTAGCTAACAGTGACTTGTCACTGCCACGGACCCTCTTGGAGTGATTTTCATTATGCCTTGTGAGATCATGATTTTATTTGGAAACTTTTAACTTGTGAGCTCTATGTTGCGTTTTTCTGGCACTTCCACCATCCATATTTGCTAGCCTCTTCGGTACTGTGCATTGCCCATTCTCACATTGAGAGTTGGTGCAAACTTCACCAGTGCATCCAAACCTCGTGGGAGAACTTTGTTCTTCTACACATAAGCCAAAAATTATCTTCCTCAAAACAACCACCATACCTACCTACCATGGCATTTCCACATCCATTCCGAGATATATTGACTTACAACATCCCATCATCATTATGTGACTTGTCATGCTTCATTGTTATTTTGCATACTGCTGAGCATTTAGTTTTATATACATCATAGATATTTCAGTTTGACTTATTATTACTAAAAGTCTGATGATTCATTGTAAAATAGAGTGTTGCCCCTACTAGTGAGGTTATAAATCAAAAAAGTAAAAAGAGAAAAAGCCCAAAAAATAAAAAATAAAGAGGGGAAAAGAGAGATAATAAAGAGAGAGGGGGCAGCACTACTATCATTTATTCCACACTTGTGCTTGTTTAGCATCATTACTTCAATTTGGAGAGAGTTTTCATTTATGACTTGCATAACTATGTGGGGAACTTACATTATAGAACTTGGCTTGTATATTCCAATGACAAGCCTCCTCGAATGTGCTCTAGGTCTTCGTGAGCAAGCAGGTTGGATACACCCCCACTAGTTCCATTGGAGAGCTTTCATACACTTATAGCTCTATGTGCATCCGTTGTGTGGCAATCACTACTCCTTGCATAACTTCAATTTTAAGACTCCCTCTTGTCTACTGATCACTTTCAATTGTGTGAGACTTTCTTCCATTGACCATCAACTCCCCCCCCCCCCCATAATGTTCTTTTAGCCACAACATCCTGGTGTCAGGGACCAATACAGAACACTTGCTTGTTTTGAGTGCATAAATATTTTAATGATTCTCCTACGTGCATATTGTTCTCACTTGACTTGATCCTAACAGGAGTTGTTCTAAGAGTTTGATATCTTTGATGATTATATTGTTGTTCTTGAAGCTTAAATCATCTTTAATAAACTATTGCACGGTTGATTGTCTTTTAGTATTGATTCATTGAAAAGTTTTACTTGTTCTTCCTAATGGTTTATACATTATTCTATTTGATATAAACTATAAACCACAACCTTTATTTATTTGATCCTAGTTTACATGCTTTACATTACTATGATGATCAAGTTTATGTTGGTAGCATGTCACCTCAGAAATTATTTATTTTTTTATTGTTTACCTACTCGAGGACGAGTAGGAACTAATCTTGGAGATGTTGATACGTCCTAAACGTATCCATAACTTCTGATGTTCCATGTTGGTTTCATATTATAGGCTACATGTTTACCTTACACTTTATGTCATTTTTATCGATTTTCTGGGACTAACCTATTGACAAGATGCCATAGAGCCCGTTCTTGTTTTCTGCTCTTTTTAGTTTCAGAAAAGTTGTTCTGGAAATATTCTCGGAATTGGACGATTCAAAAGCTATAAGTCTTAGAAGTCCCGGAGGGTCAAGGAAGTCCAAAGGAGACCCGGAGGGGCGGCCCGGAGCCCCCACACCATGCCTGGGCGCGGGTGGACCCCAGGCCGCACCGGGAGATGGTGTGGGCCCCTCGGACGCCCACCGCCATCGCCCTTTCGCCTATATATTCCCCCCGATGCATAAACCCTAAAGATACCAGCCTTTTCCACGAAAAGTTCCGTAGCTTAGCCACTGCCCTGACAAGTTTCAAGGGACAGAAATCTCTGTTCCGACACCTTGCCGGGAAGGGGAAGTGCCCCTAGAGCCACCTCCATCGACTGCACCGCCATCTTCATAACCGTTGCTGTCTCCAATGATGAGGAGGGAGTAGTTCTCCCCCGGGGCTGAGGGCTCTACGGCGGTAGCTATGTGTTTCATCTCTCTCCCATGGTGTGATCTTTATGTGATCATGAGCTTTGTAATCTAGTTGAATCAGTAGATGTTACTCTTCATCTGTTATGCTACTCAAATGGTTTTGTTATGAGATGCCCGTAGACACTTTGATCACGGTGTAAAGGTGATAGTGTGTGCGCCGTGTGGTTTAGCATGATATTTGTATCTTGTGTTGGATGACCCTATGAAATTGTGGTGTTTGTCAAGTACCTTCTAGGGTTCTCATAGTGACAGCATGGGGTTAACTAGACATGGGAATGCGACTTTGAGGAGTGTTGTTACAGCCCTGTTGGTGTTTGTTATTCAACCGGGGAGTGGTTCGGAGTAGCATAGTGAATAGATGATATTTATGCATTCACTTATGTTATCATTGTTGAGAGTGTCCACTAGTGAAAGTAGGATTGATACGTCATAAACGTATCCTTAATTTCTGATGTTCCATGATGTTTTCATGTTATTTCCCACATGTTTGATATACACTTTATGTCATTTTTATCGATTTTCCGGACTAACCTATTGATAAGATGCCACAGAGCCAATTCCATGTTTTCTTCTGTTTTTAGTTTCAGAAAATTTGTTCTAGAAATATTCTCAGAATTGGAAAATTCGAAGCCCGGAAGTCTTAGAATTCCCAAAGGTTCCACGGAGTCCCGAAGAGACCCAGAGGGGGGCGTCAGGGGGCTCACACCATAGGGCGGCACCCCCCCTTGTCCGCGTCGGGGGATGGTATGGGGCCCCCAGGACTCCACCGCCTCTGCCCTTTCGCCTATTTAATCCCCCCGGGATAAAAACCCTATGGGGATACCACTTTTACCCGAGAAACACCCGAGGCCGCCATCACCGTCATCTCGAGATGGTTGTTCTGGAGCTCTCCCCGGCACCCTTCCGGAGGGGGAAATCATCACCGGAGGGGTCTACACCACCATGCCCTCCTCCGAAGTGATGCGTGAGTAGTTCATCCCTGGACTACGGGTCCATATAAGTAGCAATATGGTTGTTCTCTCCGCTTTGTACATCATGTTTAGATCTTGTGAGCTGCCTATCATGATCAAGATCATGTTTATGTAATGCTACATGTTGTGTTTGCTGGGATCTGATGAATGTTGAATGCTATGTCTTTTGATTATCAATCTATCATGTTATCTTCATGCATATGTTATTTATGATCTTGCATGCTCTCTGTTATTAGTAGATGCTCTGGCCAAGTAGATGCTAGTAACTCCAAGAGGGAGTATTTATGCTCGATACTGGGTTCATGCCTCCTTTGCATCTGTGCTCGAGTGACAGAAACGTGACGGATGGAGGATGTGTTTTTTTCCATTAGGGAGAAAACAACAATGCTTTGTCTACAGATGATGTTATTGTTTACATTACACACTTTGCTTACTGCGATTATCTGTTGCTTGCAACTTAAGACTCACGTTTGTTCGGATGATATTCGGAGGGTGGATTTTAGGTCATCGATGCATTTGGATAACGGTCTATGTATCTTGTTGTAATGCCCGCAGGAATCACATAGTAATATTTATGTATTGCGTGCAGCCTTCACCACATATGCTATTTATCTTTCACAGAGAGACACCACTAGTGAACTGTGGACCCCGGTCCTTTTTCCTCATACTGATAAACACCTACTGCTTTCATACTGCTCTCATACTGTTCCTACTGTTTTCCACACCATACGTTTAACCTCTTTGTGTTCAGCAAAACCAGTGAGATTGACAATCTCACTGCTTCGTTGGGGCAAAGTGATTTGATTGTGTTGTGTAGGTTCCATGTTGCTTCTAAGCCGGTAGTGCGCCATGCCATCTCAGCTGCTTCACCTTCGGAAGTTACTCCTTCCTCCTACTGGTCGATTCAACCTTGATTTCTTTCTGAGGGAAACTTGCTACTGTACTCTTCATACCTTTCTCTTGGGGTCTCCCAACAAAAGTGTGTATCATGCGCATCAAGCTAATTTCTGGCGCTGTTGCCGGGGAGGAAGATAATTTATGCAAGGGGAATCTCTCACTTCCAATCTCTTTACTTTGTTTTTGTTTTGCTTATTTTATTTTATTTTGTCTTGTTTGCTTCTCTTTATCAAAAACACACAAAAAATAGTTCTTATTCTAGCTGTAGTTTTATTCCTGTTTTTAGTCTTGTTAAGATGAGTATTCCTGAAGTTGAATTTCGTTCCTTTAGGCAACAAGGTGGGGAAAGTTTGAAAGATGCTTGGTATAGGATAAGTGATTCTCATCATAGATGCACTAAGAAATATTCCATATTAATCCTTCTTAAGAATTTTTATGTTAGTATTACTAGTTGGTATAGGTATGTTCTAGACACTCTTACAGGCGGTAATTTTCTGGGAACACCTGCTTTGGAGACCTGTAATTTGATTGAAAGTTTAGTTGGAACACCACCTACTAAGGATGTTAAAACTGAGATCACTTTAGATGATGTTATTAAAAAGCTAAACTCTATGGAGATTTTTTTTTTCCAAAGTTCCTTGATACTAGCAAGGTTAATGAATCAATATTAAGTATCAACAAGAAAATCACTGATTTAGAAGCTAGCAATATCCATGACAATCAAAATATGAGGATTGGTAAATTATAGGAGGCTATGGAAACTGTAAGCTCAACGTTTTCTTCTCTTAAATTTAAAAGGAAGAAACCTTTTGTGGGGAAAGAGAAAAAATTTATGTATGTCCCCAAGGCACCTAAACCAAAATCCCCTAATGTGCTTAAAATTAATAAAACTTTTAGAGAAACTAAAAGTGATTTGCATGTTGAATCATATTCTGGGGTGTCTAAGGTACCCATTGCTACAATTGGGGTTTTGGAGGAAATTATTGATTTGGATGCTTCTTCACTTAAAAATACTTGATTCCACTTTTCTGGGCCTAGCTAAAAGGCGTTAAAGAAAATAACCTCTTGGGAGATAACCCATGGTTTTATTTTTGCTTTGTTTTTCTGTCGTTTCTTTGAGTCAAGGGGTTGTATACTTCTGTAGAAACTCCTTTGTATCTTTATTTTCATGTTTTAGTAGTGCCAAGTAAGGTTCCTGACGAGAGTTGGAGTTTGTTTTTGGATTTCTGCTGTCCACCGTAAAAAATCGTATAAAATCCTTGAAGATCAGAATGATCCGAAATGTTTTGTGCATATTCCTTGGCTAATTCCAACTTTTTTGTTCTTTAAGTTTTTCGATCTGAGCAACATAAGTGCCCCGAAAAAATTCGTCTTTACAGACTGTTCTAGTTTTGACTGATTCTGCCATTGTCTTGCATTTGCTCTTTTACAATGTCGGGTGGATTTCTTTGCTTCACGAAACATCAGTGTCTGTAGCTAATGTTTAGAAGTATCGATAGCACTTGTGCCATACAGAACCCATGGATTTTATATTGTTGCACTAACCCTCTAATGTGAATTACTGTTGAGTATGGTGTGAAGGAAGTTTTCAAGTGTCAAGAGAAGAGGTGATATATGTGATCAAGAAGAGTGCAAGGTCAAAGCTTGGGGATTCCCCCGTGGTTCATCCAGGCATAGTTTTAGAAGACTCAAGCATCTAAGCTTGGGGATTCCCAAGGCATCCCCTCCTTCACCAAATATCTATCAGGTCACTTCTTGTGAAACTATATTTTTATTCGGTCACATCATATAAAGTTTACTTGGAGCGTCTGTTTGTTTTTATTTTGTTTTTCTTATTTTTTTTTCCTTGCTGAAATAATATCATTGGACCTAGCCTCCTTGTTTGGGAGAGAGACATACTCCGCTTTTTTGTTTGAATACTTGCTATGCTAGTATTCTTAGTTTTTCTTCTGGTTACTGCAAAAATTCATGTGTAACTCTTGTTTTCATTGCATCTCTTATTCAGAGCTGTTAGTTTTAGTATTGTTATGTGAGTAATCTCATGTTTTCTTTCTGTATCATGTAGAAGATTTTTGTTAAAGCATGTTTTTTTATGGTGCTTGTTGGGAAAAGAAACTGCTGCTTGAGGTAGAATTTTTAACGGTGCAAGTAGAAGCTTGTATAGACTATGGCTAGAATTTTTTCATGTCATGCTAGATGTTAGTTTAGTTTTAAAGCCTTGTGGTTATTGAGTAGCATGATTAGCCTAAAATAGCTGAGAGTGTTTAATGTGCCATCAAAAGAATCATGAGTTGTTCTTGTCATATTGAAGCATAAATTTGTGGTGTTCTCCATTGGATGTTTTGTTTGGTTGACTTGGCGCATGCTCACACCATGTTTATGACTATGAACCAGTCACGAATAGCCTACATGATCATTTAGTTTTTGAACCTATGGTACCACTTATGCTTTGATTAATGATGTTTATGTCGCTATGCATGATTATGGCTCTTATACTCTCTTTATTTGTTGCTCCCAATATTTTGCTAGGCTCACCTGCACTGAGTATGAGCTCAACTCGTGAATCCAACTCCCAAAAACCAAAGTTTTCCCATTGTGTCCACCATACCTACCTACATGTGGTATTTAAGTGCTATTCCAAGTAAATTGCTCATGTGTTACCTTTAAAACTTTCAAAATTACTCATGTTTTATGCTCCTGTTTTAGCTCATGAGGACGTAAATGGAGAATCTTTATCTCACTTGTTGATTCGACTTTCACACCCTGGACTAGTGGCTTCATCCGCTTATCCAATTTATAGAAGAGCTGGCAGCAGGGTGCCCAGTCCCAAATTAATACAAACAAATTATCTTCACTATTTTTGCCCCTGATTTATCAGTGAAAGCATAATTGTTAAACAAAAGAGAAAGGGGGGGTGACCTTCTACCCAGATGCGTCCTTCCATGGGAGCCTCTCTTGTTAAGTCTATATGGCTTGTGACGTACTGTATTTCTGTTTATCATTCGTTCACATAAGCCTACACCTCTCTTAAAATATAGACACTCCTCCACGGTATGTGATTGTTGGCAGGCACCCTAGGATTCAGTTAGCCATGGTTTGTGAAAGATGGTTGGGAGGAGTGTCAAGTTTTATACCTCTGTTTAATAAAATAAAATATCTAGCACATGAGTGATCCATGCTTCCCTCTGTGAAGGGTCTTTCTTTTACTTTTATATTGAGTCTCCATCTTCTAACTTTATGCACGGTTGAGAGAGCATAGTTGCCATTCTGAGTTTTATGTGCATTTGTCCCAGAAACATTATTAATTGATTCATGATGTGTTATTGCTAGTTCTCTAATTATTTGTTCTAGTCTTCCTCATGAACTTTAAAGGTGTCCTCGCATTTATGTTTTGTCCCACTCTTAAGGACTAGCGAAATACCACTGTGCCATGCTTTCTTTATACCCGAAACAAACGTATATCTTTCCTTGCATTGTTATCCATGATCTTTTATTTGTGTTACTTCTAATGATGCAAGATGATTTCTATGCTTTATTATTAAAAAAAAATTTATCATGCTTATGTTGAAATTCAATGATCTCAGTTTACATATGCTTTTACATTACTTTGATGATCAAGTTTATGTTGGTAGCATGTCACCTCAGAAATTATTTGTTTTTACCGTTTACCTACTCGAGGACGAGTAGGAACTAATTTTGGGGATGTCGATACATCATAAATCTATCCTTAATTTTTGATGTTCCATGTTGTTTTCATGTTATTTCCCACATGTTTACTATACACTTTATGTCATTTTATCAATTTTCCGGACTAACCTATTGACAAGGTGCCACAGAGCCAGTTCCATGTTTTCTGCTGTTTTTAGTTTCAGAAAAGTTGTTATGGAAATATTCTCAGAATTGGAAAATTCGAAGCCCAGAAGTCTTAGAATTCCCAAGGTTCCACGGAGTCCCGAAGAGACCCGGAGGGGGGGTCAGGGGGTCCACACCATAGGGCGGCGCGCCCCTCCTTGGCCGCGCCTAGGGGTGGTGTAGGGCCCCAAGCCTCCACCGCCTCTGTCTTTCGTCTATTTAATCCCCCGAGACAAAAACCCTAGGGGGATACCAATTTTACCCGAGAAACACCCGAGGCCGCCGTCACTATCATCCCGAGATCAGGAGGGTTCTGGATCTCTCCCGGGCACCCTGCCGGAGGGGGAAATCATCACCTGAGGGGTCTACAACACCATGCCCTCCTCCTAAGTGATGCGTGAGTAGTTCATCCCTTGACTACGGGTCCATAGCAATAGCTAGATGGTTGTTCTCTCCACTTTGTACCTCATGTTTAGATCTTGTGAGCTGTCTATCATGATCAAAATCATCTTTATGTAATGCTACATGTTGTATTTGCTGGGATCTGATGAATGTTGAATGCTATGTCTTTTGATTATCAATCTATCATGTTATCTTCATGCATATGTTATTTATGATCTTGCATGCTCTCCGTTATTAGTAGATGCTCTGGCCAAGTAGATGCTAGTAACTCCAAGAGGGAGTATTTATGCTCGATAGTGGGTTCATGTCTCCATTGCATTTGTGCTCGAGTAAAAGAAACGTGGCGGATGGAGGATGTGTTGTTTCCATTAGGGAGAAAACAACAATGCTTTGTCTAAGGATGATGTTACTGTTTACATTACACACTTTTCTTACTGTGATTATCTGTTGCTTGCAACTTAATACTCAACGTTTGTTCGAATGATATTCGGAGATGGATTTTTAGTCATAGATGCATTTGGATAACGGTCTATGTATCTTGTTGTAATGCCCGCATGAATCACATAGTAATCTTTATGTCTAGCATATGCACTACAGTGCAACCTTCATTTCTGTCAATTGCCCAACTGTAATTTGTTCACCACACATGTTATTTATATTTCACGGAGAGACACCACTAGTGAACTATGGACCCCGGTCCTTTTTCCTCATACTGATAGACACCTACTACTTTCATACTGCTCTCATATTGTTCCTACTGTTTTCCACACCATACGTTTAATATCTTTGTGTTCAGCAAAACCGGTGAGATTGACAACCTCACTGCTTCGTTGGGGCAAAGTGATTTGATTGTGGTGTGCTGGTTCCACGTTGCTTCTGAACCGGTAGTGCGCCCTGCCATCTCAGCTGCTTCACCTTCTGAAGTTACTCCTTCCTCCTACTGGTAGATTCAACCTTGGTTTCTTTCTAAGGGAAACTTGCTACTATGCTCTTCATACCTTCCTCTTGGGGTCTCCCAACGAACGTGTGTATCACGCGCATCAATGATCCCTAGGCCTTGTTTCTAAGCATTGAAACACCATTTATAATCAATTCTACTATAGGTTTCCTTGCTTCCATTATTTCAGATTTCAATTACTACTTATAATCATCATATTACTTGTATTTCACTATCTCTTCGCCGAACTAGTACACCTATACAACTAACAATTGTATTAGGTGTGTTGGGGACACAAGAGACTTCTTGTATCGTAATTGAAGGGTTGCTTGAGAGGGATACCTTTGACCTCTTCCTCCCTGAGTTCGATGAACCTTGGGTAATCCATTTAAGGGAAACTTGCTGCTGTTATACAAACCTCTGCACCTTGAGGCCCAACACTGTCTACAAGAATAGAAGCGTGCGTAGTCATCAGCTTTTCGCTCTTCATGATCACATTATATCACCCTCTTCTCTTGACCCTTGAAAACTTCCTTCACACCAAACTCGAAGTAATTCTCATTAGAGGGTTAGTGTATAATAAAGAAATCACATGTTCTACATGGACAGAAGCATTATTAATACTTTTTAAACGTTATATGCAGCCACTGATGTTTTATGGAGGCAAAAAATTCACTCAACATAGTAAAAGAGAGAATGCAAAGTAAAAGGAAGAATCTTTCAAAACCAGAACAGTCTATAAAGACGGATTTTTTCGAGGCACTTATGTTGCTCAAATGAAAAACAAAACTTAAACTAGTAAAGGTTTCGGAATTAGCTGAGGATTAAGTAATAAAATTTGCAGGTCATTTTGATCTTTCTCTGATTTTACATGGATTTAACAGTGGACAGCAGGAATCTGTTTTCTGCGCAGAAATCCATATCTAACACCAACTTTCACAAGAGACTTTACTTGGCACAACAAATACATGAAAATAAAGATACAAAGGAGTTGCTAAAGAAGTAAACAACACCTTGACTCAATGAAAACAGATAAAAACAATGCAAAAATAAAAACATGGGTTATCTCCCAAAAAGTGCTTTTCTTTAACCCTTTTCTACTAGGCATAGAAAGAGAGAATCAAGTGTTTTCCAATGAAGAACAATCCAAAACATAATTTTTTAGAATAATAGAATCAAAAGGCAATTTCATTCTCTTTCTAGGAAAGGGTTCCATACCTTTCTTGAGTGGAAATTGATATTTAATACTCCCCTCTTTCATATCAATAAGAACACCAGCGGTTTTAAGAAAAGGTTTTCCCAAAACAATAGGAAAAGAAGCATTGCATTCAAAATCATCCACCTTCATTTTAATTATTTAATCCCAACCATCTTCTAGCTTTCTAGGAATAGAGTCTTCATGTTGTAATTCTTCTTCTCTAATTTGCATGAGAGCATATGTAATATAGTTTGTAAAAGCTATATTCATAGTATTAGCATCAGGACTACTAGCAAGCTTGTGTAGGAACATAATTACTTCATAGATATTGCAACAATCAAAATCAAGATCATTTTTATCAAAGGTAATGGTACCATTGTCTCCCATATCTATAAAAATTTCAGCACTTTTATGAGGAACATTTTTTGTGGTTTTAGGCAATTTTAAACGTTTAGCAAAAAAAAGTGGAGACATTGGCAACACCAATTACTTTACCATTGATGGTAGGAGGTTTACTAGCATTAGAAGCTTCAGTTTTACTAGTGGTGGTAATAGTACAAACTTTTGCTATATTATTGTTTCTAGCAAGTTCATCTACTCTTTCGCACCTAGCATGCAATTCAGCTAACATCCTAACATTGTTATCAATTCTAACTTGAATGGCATTGTGAGTTTTTCTTTCTTTAACATCATGAGTCATAACTTTTAGTATCAAAAGGTCAACATCAAGAGCAAGGGAGTCAACTTTAGAAGCAAGAACATCAATTTTGCCAAATTTTTCCTCAGCAAATTTATTAAAACCATTTTGGGTACTAATAAATTCCTTGAGAATGTTTTCAAGATTAGAGGGTACACTTCTATTGTTGTTGTAGGAATTACCATAGGAATTAGCATAGCCATTACCATTAGTAGAAGGATATGGCCTATAATTGTTGCTACCAAAATTATTCCTATAAGCATTGTTGTTCAAATTATTGTTTTTTTTAATGAATTTCACATCAACATGCTCTTCTTGAGCAACCAAAGAGGCTAAAGGAACATTATTTGGATCAATAGGAGCATGGTCATTCACAAGCATATACATAATAGCATCAAGCCTATCACTCAAGGAAGAGGTTTCTTCAACACAATTTACCTTCTTACCTCGTGGAGCTCTTTTAGTATGCCATTCAGAATAATTTACCATCATATCATCAAGAAGATTTGTTGCAACACCCAAAGTCATGGACATAAAGGTTCCTCTAGGATCTGAATCCATAAGGTTGCTTGAAGAAAAATTTAGTCATGCATAAAAGGTTTGGATGATCATCCAAGTAGTCAGTCCATGAGTGGGACAATTCTGTACCAAAGATTTCATTCTTTCCCTTGCTTTAGCAACATGCTCATTATCAAGTTGCTTAAAATTCACAATGCTACTTATCAAAGATATAATCTTAGCAGGAGGATACTATTTTCCACTGAAAGCATCTTTAAATTTAGTCCAAGAATCAATACTATTTCTAGGCAAAGATAGCAACCATTCTTTAGCTCTTCATCTTAAAGAGAAAGGAAACAATTTCAGTATAATAATATCGCCATCTACATCTTTATATTTTTGCATCTCACAAAGTTCAACAATATTATTAAGATGGGCAGCAGCATCATCAGTACTAACACCAGAAAATTGCTCTCTCATAACACGATTTAACAGCGCAGGCTTAATTTCATAAAAACAACATTGGGAGCAGGTGAAGCAATAGGTGTACTAATAATATCATTGTTGTTGGTGCTAGTAAAGTCACACAACTTAGTGTTATCAGTAGTACTCATTTTAGCAAGATTAAAAATAGGATAAAAACAGCAACTAGAATAATAATAAAATATTTTTATGTGTTTTCGACATAGAGAAGCAAACAAGACAAAATAAAATAAACTAAGAAAAAAACAAATTAAAGATATTGGAGGTGAGAGACACCCCTTGCAGAAATCCTCTTTCTCGCCGGCAACGGCGCCAGAAAACTTGTTGATGATGCAGGAGTGTACTCGTTGGGACCCCTCAAGTGTAAGGTGTGAAGAGTGCAGCGACAAGTTTTCCCGCCGAAAGAAACCAAGGTTGAATCGACCAGTCGGAGAAAGAAATTACTTTCGAAGGTCGTTGGCAGCTGATGTTGGCAGGGCGCACTACCGGTTCAGCAGCAACGTGGAATCTACACAATACAATAAAATTACTTTGCCCCAACGAAGCAGTGAGGTTGTCAATCTCACCGGTTTTGCTGAAAACAAAGAATTAGATGTATAGTGTGGAAAACAGTAGTAATTTGCAGTAAATAAAAGAGAACAGTGATGACAGTGAATGAAAGGAAAACAGTAATTGCAGCAAAGAAAATAGTGTTTGGAGCTGTTGTATTATCAGTGTGAAGAAATGGACCGGAGTCCACAGTTCACTACTGGTGTCTCTCCATAAAAGATAGATAACATGCTGGGTAAAAAAATTACAGCTGGGCAATTGACATACATAAAGGCTGCACCGTAGTGCATATGCAGGACAAGGTGATTACTATGTGATCCATGCAGGCATTACAACAAGATTCATAGACCGTTATCCAACTGCGTCTATGACTAATAATCCACCCTCCAAGTGTAATCCAATCAAACATCGGGTATTAAGTTGCAAGCAACAGATAATCTTCTTAAGCAAAGTGTGTAATGTAAATAATGTAAATATCGTTGTTTTATCCCTAATGGCAACAACACATCCCCCATCCATTACGTTTCTGTCACTCGAGCGTGGATAAAAGGGAGGCATGAAGCCACTATCTAGCATAAATACCCCCTCTTCGAGTTAGAAGCATCAACTTGGCCAAAGCTTCTACTAGTAACAGAGAGCATGCAAGATCATAAATAACATAACCATGAAAGAACATGATAGATTTATAATCAACTTGACATAGCATTCAATATTCATAAGATCCCGACAAACATAACATGTAGCATTACAATAAGATGATCTTGATCATGTTAGGAAGCTCACAAGATCTAAACATGAGGCATAAAGAGGAGAAAACAACCATCTATCTACTGCTATGGACCCGTATTCCAAGTATGAACTACTCACACATCACTCCAGAGGCTGGCATGATGCTATAGAGCCCCCCGATGAAGAATTCCTCTCTAGGAAGGGTGCCGGAGAGAGCTTGAAAACCCTCCCGAACTAGGATTGACGATGACGGCGGCTGCGGAACTTTTTGGTGGAGAAGGCTCGGTGTCGGATATATACCGAATAGGGGTATAGAAGATGGTAGACAAAAGAGCTGGACTACCAGGGTGGCCTGCAAGGTAATGGACTTAGGTCCATTGGGCGGCCCAGTAGTCCGACGCGTAGAAGCCGGATTCTAGAAGAACCCGGATCACGGCCCGCGTGATCTGGCTTGGAGGAGAAGACGGATTCCTTACTTTCCAAGTTACAAGTTAAACGTAGTCTTCTAGGTTTCTGGTTCTGTAAGCCCTAATCCGGCTATTATATAAAGCCGGACGGGAGATAAGTTCAATAAGTTCCTTTAGTCCAAGGTTCTAGGTTCTAGCTTAAGCCTTGCGCAACTCGCCGGGAAGTTCATCCTCGTCGAGTAGCTAGATCTATTCCCTTACATTGTAACCTTATTATACGGGCTTTAGTCCCTCATAGTGAGAAGTGCAGGAGTAGGTACGCCGTACTGTCGCGACGTACCGAACCTGGGTAAATCCCGTGTTCTGTGTTTACTACGCTATCCCGTTACCCCACGTCTCTACCGTAGTCTCATGGCACCCCAGTCTATGAAAACTACTACGATGTCTCGACAGTTGGCGCCCACCGTGGGGCAAACGACGTCAGGCGTGAAGTTCCGATCTGGGATTTTAGGCGGAATCGGAAGATCGATCACTGTCGGAAGCTTGGAATTCGACAACGACGTCGGGCGCTTCCTCGACAACGGATCCTACATCCCGGCGCAAAACCATCTGGTAAGTGCCTGCGTTTTACCGATTGGATCTGCAAATATCTTTATCGGATTAACCGCGGAAGCAATGGGGTTTTGCGGTGAAAGCAATTATCTCCCACCCGCCCTATACCCAGTCGAAGACGACTATGATGCCGGATTTTGCTCAGATCGCCGACAAAACAGTGATACCCACTTTATCGGCATGGTGCAATCCGAGATCGCCGAAAACACGGATGACGGAAATCCCGTGCAAGAGGCAGACAACAATACACCCGTCCCAGAGACGGAAGAACCAATACCCGTCACAGAGACGGAAGATCCGACATCTGTCAACCAGACGATGAACTCGGAAACAGAGTCCGTGCTTGCCGCCATTGAGGCGAGACTGGAGTCGGAAACCGGATCGGATAACTTTTCCGAAGACGAAGATGACGATGCCTTCGTACGAAAAGTTAAATCCTTTCAAGAGGGATTCCATGAAGTGCTAATGGCAAAACCAGCCGATACAACGGGTGCCGATAGCCAGGAAAGCCCTAAAACCCCTCCGCCAGCAGAGGAGAGGGAAGACGGAGAAACTTCTCCGATATTTCCTAGTGTCAAGGAGATGACAGAGGATGAACCTGTCAAAAAACCTCCCTCTTCCAAGAAAAAGCACCGTGCTTCTAAAAAACTCCAGTACAAACTCCGGAAGAAAAAGTCAGCTGATCTCGCTGATGAAAACCTGGAAGTTGGAGATGTTAGTGGCACAAAGCCTACGGAAAAGAAATCTAAGGAAATCACTGCTCCACCAATGACAGAACTGGAAGAGCAGGAACTATTACAAACTCCAGTGGGACCCAATGAACCCCCTGAGATGCTGGAAGCCAGGAGACAAGCTTTCCAACGGCAACAGCAACAACTGCTTAGATCTCGGCAACACCTCCAACAAACCCATAATGACATCAAAATTATGAAGGAGGAAATTGAGGAGTACGAGAGAAAGCACAGATCTGTCTTAAAACCTACAAGGTTACCCGGAATTACAAAACCGGAAGAACTGCCGCCGAAAGAAAGGTTCTATAACCCATCTTGGCAAAAGCAGTTAAACGGCAAAGATGCTAAGGGCGAACCAATATACAAAACCGCAGCTGAAAATGCGGAAGCAGCGTTCGCCATCTTGAACAATGATCTGTACTCCAACGGGGAAAAACTCCAAGGGGTGTATGCCTTCCTAGGAAAAGCATTACAGCAGCAACAGCGAGGACAAGAGCGATCTGGGAGGCTGCATGATAATTCCGCCCTCTGCAAAACTGCTACTTGCGCTGCTGGAGCACCTGGGCCGGAAGAACCCGGAGATTCGGATAAAAAAGAGGACCCGAGAAAAGACAAGAAAAACCCCGACAACCGGGACGCAGCGTCTAGAACCGGACCTCATCTCCCGAAAGATGGATATAAACCACACGATCGGGAAGACAAACACCGGAACGACGGCAAAATAATGCCACCTCCGAGAAACCCAGCTGAAAAAGCTGGAAGATACGATACACCTCACAGGCGTGAAAGATCTCGGACACCGCCCAAAGATAAGGAAAGATACAGGAGCAGGACTCCACCTAATCCCAGAGGGCGTGACAACGGAAGAGATAGAGATAACCTCGGAAAAACGCGTCCGCGTAACAATGGGAAAGAAAGGAGTAGATCCCCTTCTGTCCATTCAGCCGGGAGATATTCTGCGCATATTGACAGAGCAGAAAAGGATGATATATACTTTGGTCCTAAGTGTTTCACTGACAGGATCCGAAGGATAACCCTGCATTCTGGCTTTGCCAAAGTTGGTCCAACCTACCAAAAATATACCGGCAGTACAAACCCGGATACCTGGCTTTCAGATTATTACACAGCCGTCCAGATCAACAACGGGACAGACCTGGAAGCTGTCAAGTTTCTTCCCCTAATGTTGCTAGACGGAGCCAGAGATTGGATTAATGGTTTACCATCAAGAACTGTCGACAGTTGGGATGATATGGCGAGAGTATTTACTCAGCATTTTCGAGGAACGTACAAACGCCCAAATAGCATCAATCAGCTAAACCGTTGCACCCAATTTGAAGACGAACCATACGTGGATTTCATCTCCAGATGGACTGCAATGAAGAATAGTTGCTCTGGGGTAACTGACGTACAAGCAATGCATGCTTTCGTCAATGGCCTAAAACCCGGACTTGTACCGTTCATGGTTGGCTCCAAAAAGCACAAAGATCTCGGATCTATGCTTACAACCGCTAATGAGCATGCTGCAGCCGAAGACGATATCAGAGCAAGAGGAGGCAATATTGAGTCACTGATACTGGCCAAGAAAACACCTCGTTCTGATAAAAAAGTAACCCCGGAGTCAACAACAAAGCCCAAGGAGGTTAACTTAGCCTTTGGAGGAGAAAAAGGGAACAAGTGGAAAGGCCGCAGTCCGGATCCCATCAATTACACTCCTGAGGAATGGGAGAGAATTAAGTCGGAACCCTGCGTCCACCACTCTCAATTTGGGAAGCCAACCCACACGAACGCGCAATGTCGGCTAAACAAGCATATGAAAGGCAATGCAGGATCCGGAAATAAAGGGAAGGGTTCCAAGAGGAAACCTGCCAAACAAAAGCCAGAAGCTGAAAAAGAAGACAGTGAATCAGACACTGATGACAAAATCCAGGAACAGCAGCGAAAAGGCGAACCCAAATTTCCGAGAGTTGACGGAGAAGCAATGCTAACTTTCCTAGCAACCCCGTCAGCAAAGGTGGCCAAAAGGACACTTCGAGAAATAAACGCGGTTGTTCCTGCAACCCCAAAATTCTTGAAGTATTCCAACACACCGATAATCTGGGATCAGTCTGATCATCCCGGAAATATCCCTGAACCCGGCACACAAGCTCTTGTTGTAAGCCCTATCGTTCAAAACACTAGGCTAAGAAGAGTGCTGATGGACGGAGGATCCAGCATCAATATAATGTACCTGGATACACTGAAGCACTTGAAGATATCCGAGTCCCAGCTCAATTACAGCAATATACGCTTCCATGGCATCGTCCCTGGCAGGCAAGCACGGTCCCTAGGAGAAATTTCCCTAGATGTCACCTTCGGAGATAAAGATCACTTCCGGCAGGAAAAAGTATCCTTCGAAGTTGTGCCGTTCGAGAGCGTGTATCACGCAATACTCGGACGTCCAGCTTTCGCCACGTTTATGGCAAGATCTTGCTATATCTACAACAAGCTGAAGATGCCAGGACCCAAAGGAGGAGTAATCACCATTGCCGGTGATTTCAAGCTGGCAAACGAGTTGGAGAAGCAAAACGCCCTTTGCGCTCAAAGAGTTATAGCTCAGGAAGAATTAAAGGAGTTAGCCAAGGAGGTATCGCCGAAAGAAATGCCGGCAGGAAAAGAAACTCGGAAGCCAACAGATAGCTTCAAGGCATCCGAGAATACAAGACAGGTAATCCTAGACCCCAAAGATCCGACAAAATTCGTCGTTGTAGGGACTGGGATGACTGACAAATAGGAAGGCGAGCTCATCAAGTTCCTCCGTGAGAACTGGGACATTTTTGCTTGGTGTCCAGCTGACATGCCAGGCGTACCCAGGGAACTTGCTGAGCACCAACTCAAGGTTATTCCCGGATCAAAACCCGTCAAACAAGGTCTCCGTCGATTTGACGGAAGAAGACGGAAGGCTATTGGCAAGGAAATTATCCGGCTTTTAGCAGCGGATTTCATCAAGGAGGTAATCCATACTGACTGGTCCGCAAATCCGGTATTAGTACCGAAGAAAGACACAACTGCACTCAGAATGTGTATAGATTACACAGGATTGAACAAGTTATGTCCGAAAGATAGGTTTGCGCTGCCGCGAATCGATCAAATAATAGATGCCACTGCAGGCTCTGAGCTTTTATGCTTTTTGGATGCATACTCCGGGTACCACCAAATACGCATGAAAAAGGAAGATCAAATCAAGACTTCTTTTATAACCCCGTACGGGACGTATTACTACGTAACCATGCCTTTTGGCCTGAAGAACGCAGGTGCAACATACCAGCGTTGCATGCAACGTTGTTTGCATAGTCATATTGGAAAAAACGTCCATGTTTACGTGGACGATATTGCTGTCGTAACCAAGGAAAAAGATACACTCCTTGAGGACTTGCGAGAAACCTTCGAAAACTTGCGCACTTACAAGATGAAGTTGAATCCATCTAAGTGCGTATTCGGGGTTCCCTCAGGAAAACTTCTCGGTTTCATCGTTTCTCACAGAGGAATAGAAGTGAACCCGGAAAAGATCAAGGCAATCTTGAATATCTCAAAGCCTACATGTGTAAAAGATGTCCAAAGATTGACGGGTTCCGCTGCAGCCGTCAGCAGATTCATTAGTCGGCTGGGGGATAAAGCCTTGCCACTATACAAACTGTTAAAGAAATCCGACAAGTTTGAGTGGACAGAAGAGGCCGACGCAGCGTTAACCCAGTTAAAAGAAACCTTGATGAACGCCCCCATCTTGGCATCTCCCAAAGATGAAGAACCCATGTTGTTATACCTCACGGCTACTAGTCGGGTTATCAGTGCGGTAATCGTTGTGGAACGGGCAAAAGAAGAGCAAAGCATACCAGATCAACATCCGGTATACTACATAAGCGAAGTTTTTTCTGAATCCAAACAAAGATACCCGCACTATCAGAAACTGGCATATGGCGTATTTTTCGCATCCAGAAAGCTGCGCCATTACTTCCAAGGACATTCCATAACAGTGGTATGTAAAGCACCACTAGGAGATATTATAAACAATGCGGAGGCAACCGGCCGAGTAGCTAAATGGGGCATCGAGCTGGCAGCCTTCGACATTAAGTATCAGCCAAGAACGGCAATAAAATCCCAGGTTTTGGCAGATTTCGTCGCCGACTGGACAGAAGCAATGGAAAATACACCGATGCCAGAGTCCGAGTACTGGATCATGCACTTTGACGGATCTAAGATGAAAGAAGGAGCTGGAGCCGGCGTAGTCCTAAAATCTCCCAAGGGAGACACAATGGAGTACGTATTGCAAATACACTTCAACGCCAGTAATAATGTGGCAGAATACGAAGCTTTGCTTCATGGCTTGCATATTGCAAAAGAAATAGGGGTAAAGCGCATCTTGTGTTACGGAGACTCGGATTTGGTACAGCATCAGCTCAACCAAACCTGGGACGCGAAAAGCCCCATAATGGCCGAATATCGGAGAACGGTGGATGAGTTTGCCATCTGTTTCTTCGGGTTCGAAGTCCTTCACATAAAAAGGGAGGAAAACTGGAACGCGGATGCGTTAGCCCGCATGGGATCAGAGAGAGTAACAACTTTACCACCAGGGGTATTCGTCCAGCATTTGCACGAACCATCCATCAAAGGTGGAGACGTCGATTACCCTTTAGCATCTGAAACAATTGAAGTCATGTTCGTTAAACCGGATTGGACAATCCCGTACCTAAACTTCTTAGTCAATCAGAAGTACCCGGAAGGAGCAGATGAAGTCCTGCAAAGGCAAGTACAACGTCGATGCAAAGGATATGTAGTAATCAACGACCACTTATACAAACGCAGTGCTTCTGGAGTTTTTCTGCGGTGTATTTCACCAGAGGAAGGAAGAGAAATATTGCAAGAAATCCATGCCGGCGATTGCGGACATCATGCTCAATCAAAAAGCATAGTCAAAAAAGCATTCCGCGCAGGGTTTTTCTGGCTAACAGCCAAGACAGACGCCGAACGCATAGTAAATACATGCGAAGGATGTCAATATTATGCTAAGCAGACCAATTTGCCGGCCCAAGCATTAAAAACTATCCCTATCACTTGGCCGTTCGCGGTCTGGGGGCTAGACATGATGGGACCGTTCAAAACTGCAAGAGGTGGACTTACACATCTACTTGTAGCAGTAGATAAGTACACAAAATGGGTGGAGGCTAAACCCATCAAAAAGCTGGTGGCGTAACTTCCCCCCCCCCCAGAAATATCATTATTGATTTAGTAATGAGGTATGGCGTCCCACACAGCATAATAACTGATAACGGGACAAATTTCTCCATTGGGGAGTTGGCAAAATACTGCCAACAAACGGGAATTCGCTTGGATCTTGCATCTGTGGCGCACCCGCAATCTAATGGACAGGTTGAAAGAATGAACAGCTCTATCCTGCAAGGAATACGCCCCAAGACTCGAAACTCCTCTTCATAGAGCAGCCGGAGCATGGGTAGAAGAACTACCTTCCGTGTTATGGAGTATTCGAACGACGCCAAACAGGTCAACCGAGCAAACCCCGTTCTTCCTAGTTTATGGTGCGGAAGCCATGCTCCCAACGGACATGATCCATGATAGTCCAAGAGTGCAAAATTTGATGACTCAGATGCCGAAGAAGCACGACAGGATGCTGTCGATCTCCTAGAAGAGGAAAGAGAACTTGTGCTTCAAAGATCCGCCATCTACCAGCAAGGTTTACGACGTTTTCATAGTCGGAAAATCAGGCATCGCTCTTTTAAAGAAGGCGACTGGTGCTGAGATTGGTGCAGCAAAGAAAGCACAAATTGCCCCAGTATGGGAAGGACCATTTGTCATCAGTAAAGCCATGAAGAATGGATCATATTATCTTGTCGACATTCGAGATACGGAGGATGATCCCAAAAAGCCGAATCGCAAAAGAAAGAGAAAATAGATGCTGAACTAGGAGAGACAAATAGCCTTGGAGTATCCAGCAATTACGTCCCTTCTACACTTAGTTCAATTCTATGTAAACATCTTTGAGATCATGAAATAAAGTTATCGGAATTCATATTCATTATAAGTACAAATATTTCCGCTTTTTCTATTTCCCAATGATCTTACAAATACTCAATGTTGACCCGAATTGTGCCTGCGTGCTCGGTGTTAAAAAGCTGAATGATTCGACCTGTTAAAGGTTAAAGGAAACTCGGATTGTGCCTGCGTGCCCAAGTTTCAGAACAGTTCCTTATTTTCTCTAAGTCTTATCTGATCGTGCGTATGCTGGGTTACTGGAACTAGTTAGTAAAAATGCCTTTAGCATGATTCATGTTTCGAGTTTCAAAACTGCTTGGTTCGTCCCCAGTTACTCGGCATAACGATTCATAGTGCTATTTGAGTCATTTCAAACACTAAGAACAGTTAAAGCATGTATACCAGATTACTTAGAAGATAAAGGAGCAGCCAAACCCGGAAAAACTTTGCAAGAAGTTTGAAATCGCAAAAGGCGGAGTTCTTGTTTCGACAAATGACATAGAAGTATTACAATATGAGTTACATTGTAAAAAAGCTACTATACGCATCCATCATCCAGGTTAAAGTGCGCCCCCTTTTAAATTTCTGAGTCTTCATCACTGCCATCATTCTTGGGGGCTGCGGGCACCTCTTCTTCCGGATAAGTAATGGAGATATTTACCATGGAAGCAATCTGTGTGGCATGGCCTTCAACTTCTTTAAAGATTGCATTCATTTGTGCTTCTGAACATTCTTGAGGAATACCGGATGCTACTCGCCAGGATTTTGCATCAGGGTAGTGTAAGCGCATGAGGCCAAGTGCCATTCGCGCACCACCCCGTGCGGCAGAGCGAAGGAAAGATTCCTTCGAATTTGCTACTTCCATAATGCCATCCGGAAGTCGGTAAACTTCTGAGAATTGTATACTGCTGGTAGGCAGGAATTTATTAAGTAAATGCATCCCTGCATTTCTGATTGAATTCCATATCTTCCCAAAGGCCCGGATCTTTTCCGTCCGAGAAATCCCTGGAAAATTTCCTGCTTTTTGACAAAAGGCAAAGATTAGATAATATAAGAATATGACATGAAAGTATTGGTAAAAGAAGTCAACTTACCAAGAACCGCGTCAATTTCATCGCTTTCTTTCATACGAGGAAATAGCATACTTTCTAAATCATTGATAATGGATTTATCCTCTGCTGCCTGCAAAGAAGCCTTGGATTGCGCAATCCCAAGGGCTAGATTACTGGCTTCCAGTTCTTCTCGAACTTTTGAAAGTTCTCTTTGAAGGTTGGAGTTTTCTTCACGAAGTTGAGAAAAATAAGCAGCGTTCGCTGTAAGTTTCTTGGCTTTGGTTAAAGCAGCTGGAAAGCAAGGACAAAATAATCCGACATTACGGTAAGGTTTAGAAAAAACTTTCCAGCAAAAGTCAACAAACACGAAGAAAAATACCGGTGGCTTTGGATAATTGCTTTTGAGTCGACGCCAGTTCGTTGCTCTTTGACTCAATAGCAGATTGAAGTGTTTTTACTTCTTTGCTTTTGAGGCTAAGTTTTTTCAAAACTTCCACGTTTATGGCATCTGCGGAATGCTGAAACATGGAAATGAAAGCCAGATGCTTAAGTTTGAACAAGCATACAAAGAATCATTAAGAGGAATTTAGATTTTCAACTTAATGCTTGGGGGCTAGAGGTATTACCTGGCTCATTTCTCGCAAATCAGTTAAGGTCTCCTTGAATTCTCGGGCATATTCCATGAAAAGAATTCCTACGTGGTGAAGGCCATCGTGTATGACCTGCCGGGGCGAGAATGCGATATTGTTGCGGATAACTAGTCCATTTTGCGGCCAAGGGCGAACCAGAGGCGCAGGAGCAAAAAACTTCTTGGCTTCCGGACGAATATATCCGAGTTCGTCGAAAAGTTCTTCTTTCACTCGGATATCATCTGGAGCAGGAATGGATTCGTTTCTGACGGGTGATTGAAGATTTCCGCCCATCGGCATATTCGTTTTCCCCTTTTTTCCTGCAGCTGCAGAAGGGAATTCTTCTTTGATGGTAGTTTGCCTCTTGCGCTTTTGGGTGTTGTAAAACTCGGCGTACAATTGGCTGATTTCAGCATCAGAAGCAAGATCATCTTCTCCAAGTTCGTCAAACTAGGAAAGAATCAGCAGTATGTTAAAGATAAAGAGAGAAGATAATCTGAGGAAACTCAGAAACAAGGGAAGAGAAGTACCTTAGGAACCAGATTTTCCGCATGATATATGGCTAAACTCTCTTCAACCTGGCTATTAGCGGCAACTATCTGATGAAGGCGTTCGACAAAATCCTTCTTGCTAAAGGATCTATCAGTGCCTCTCATGCTATCTTCCGGTCCCGTGTACTCACAAAGAAGTCGGGAACGAAGGGATAAAGGTTGTACGCGACGCCCAAACCAGCATAACACGATATCCTTCCAAACCAAAGGTGGTTGAGAAGAAGAAAGTTTGGCAATGCGACGCTTTATTTTCATCAGGCTTTCAGGCAAATCCTCTGTTATTTCAAGTGTCCAATTTTCATGAGGAGTGGCAGCAGAATTAACGAAGGGAGGAAGTCCGGTTTCTTTGTTGGGGAACGGAATGTCTTGATGATAAAAGAAAGAACCTAGCCAAGATTGGTCAGGTTTCGGCATTCTTATCCTGGGGTACCATTCTTCCCTAAAGTTTCTAAGGATAAAAGATATGGTACCGCAGATGGGTGAGACACCGTTTGTGATATTGTGTTTTACCTCGAAACAATAATGCCAGAAGTCTAAATTGGGAGTTATTCCAAGATACCCTTCGAAAAGAGCTTGGAAACTAGCTAATTGGAGGATGGAATTTGGAGAGATATTGTGGGGTTGGACACCATAGAAATTGAGGACGTCTAGGAAAAAGGCGGAAGGAGGGAAACCCATACCTCTCGTGATATGAGAAGTGAGGAGGACGCGTTCACCTTCCTTTGGCTTGGGCTCTGGCTCATTCTTCGAGATCCGCCATTTGCCTTTAACTATTAAACCGTCCCTTGACATCCGACGAAGGAGG